>CM054059.1:499747851-500376389 GCA_028641055.1 Alopecurus myosuroides
CAAAATGTAGATTTCCTAGGGCCACATTTTGCATACGTGTCTTAACGAGAATGTGAAAACACTCTCATCAGTCAAAACACTTTGTTACACCAAAAACCCCTCCCTCATCAATATTTATTCATTGATTATATTTTTAAAATGCATGGATAATTCTCAGCCGTAATAAATCACACGGGGGTAGAGAGGCGAGTTGTGTGGACGTCGTTGCTCCGCCAACACCAAAATGCAAGGGGTGAGGAGTGTGTCGTGTACATGTCAACCCGACGTGCATGATGTAGCGCGAATGCCAAAACAAGAGGGTTGATGAGTGTTTCCAATACACGTCAAACCGACATGTATGATGGAGTTTATAATTTCTGTTTGTAACATTTTCTTGACATAATTGTGCTCCTTCCACAAAAACATAATTATGGTCACTTTTTGTTTTTCTCTTCAAAGTCTTATAAGGTGTTTTGTTGGACATTGTAAAAAATACGCACCATTAATTTAAATGGAATGTATAAATGGAACGGCGGTAAAGCTGAGACATGTTTAGTTCACTTTAGGCATGAAACGGATCATGACCATTGTAGCTTTCCCTAGTCAACATGACCGTCGGTTTCCCAATGCTCGTGTTCTTTGGCGAGATGCGGATGGGGAATAGCCATGGAAACTCGCCACCTCCGGTTTTGGTTCCATAAAGTGTCTCTCGCTTGACCCTGGAGCTAGCAGACGATGGATATCGAATCCAATAAGTGGCTGATAGAGAGTGACATCATGGTGGTGAAGGAAAAATCTAAGAGGCATGAGGATTGCGGTTGCCGGGAAGCTCCAATGCATGTGGTTGCTTCTTCCATGTATTTCCTTGTACAAGAGAGAGGGAGAGAAGGAGGGAGGGAGAGAGGGAGCGAGGGACGAAGAGAGAGAGAGAGAGAGAGAGAGAGAGAGAGAGAGGGAAATGAAGTCGCGTGAAAGTGATGAAATGGGTAACATGTAGATATGGGCCGAATCAAATTGCAGTAGGGGTGTACTCCCCCCGTACACGAAAGATTGTGATTCTATATTTTTTTGAAAATTAAAACTTTTTAAGTTTGACCAGCTAAATGCAAAAATGTACAATCATTTAGGTCACTAAACTAGTATCGTTAGATTCACGATGATTTTGTATTTTTATCATGAAACTATTTATTTTAGCAAATAAAGGTATATTTTTATGTGAACTCGGTCAAAGTTTGACATAGTTTAACTCTTAAAAATGTTGATCTTCCCTAAGTGGATGGAGTATACGATTAGATGGAGCAAGTCAAACAAAACAAAAACTACTTCGTCTCATCCTAAATAAGTTTCGGGAGTTGCATTATCAGTTTGTATATGTTTAAGCCTTTTCTCGCGACACTTAAATAGGATAAGAGGGGGTAGCACCACTTTCCAATCCCACCGACATCAACATACATTATAGAATAATGAACCACACATTTCTATGTATAGCCAGATTGATTAGAGGTGGTTGCATTTTGAGTCCACATAGGACCAACCAACTAGTGCGATGTGATGTAGATTTTGAGGCGGATTGTTCTGTTGGCAGATTACCCTCATTATGGTGGTAAAGTTCTCGTCATGGGTGCAGTCTTCGGTGTATGTCCATGTGTCTATGCTGCACTTGGTGTATCTAAATAAAAATAATGGTCTCTTTCACATCTAAACAAGATCGACCATAGCTGCCTCCCATGAATTATGTATTTGGCTGAGCTTCTGGTTCACTTTGCCTCTATGGCTTGCTCCCATCCGATGATTACTTTCATTTCTTAGCTCTTTACCGTGCAAGGAGAGAGGGAGAGGGGCACCACGCTTCTCCTTACCTTGAGAAATGTCTACGATTTCTCCATGGAGTAACATATAAGAATCATAAATTATGACGATGCTACAATCATGCTTTTCCGATCACATGAATTAAAAAAATTATGTGAATGGAAGGATTGATTTCCAGTTGCCATCTCAAAACTGAAGGTACCACGTAACACATTATATTTTTTTTATAGAAAACTAAAAAAAATCAAGATGAACTTATGTAAATCAATGATCATGGAATCTTATTCAAAACATGAGCGAGTTCAACAATTTAATTGTAGCACTTTTCCAATATTTGTGAGAACTCTTGGGGATCTGCTGACTTAAGACATAACTATTGCTACAGCTGACTTAGTCAAGCCTTATCCAACCCAACATATAATAGGGAACTCAAAGTCTAAAATTTAATGAAGTTTTCCAAACACAACGGAACAAAACGGTTGCTAAATATTATTTGGCACTAAAACTGGTGGTTTCTATAGTTTGTGCCCTCGCTTCATGTTCTGCCACCCCTTGCTTAATTAGCCAGTATGTTGTTTCATTTCTCTTTTTGTCCTAGCCTTCGTTGTGTTCCATCCATTTGCCTTCACCACATTGGGCGGTCTCCCTCTTGGACGGTTGATAGCCTGAGAGGAGCTTGATTCTGCTCTTATAGCCTTCATGCTTTTATTCTTCATGTTTTGCTGCTCATTTGGTGAAACCAAGTCTGTAGACGTGTCGGTGTCGGTGTCCTCAGCTGTACAGAAAAAAGTTATTATGAAGGACATGTAAATATGATCTTAATATCAGCTTCGCGTACAAAGACTTGCACACTTTTTATAAATGTCCAAATGAACCTGGCTGATCTTTATTTCCTTCTCTTTTTGCGCTAGAACTCACAACATTTTTGCACTAGTATTAGGTAGATGGTTATAAGGGTAGTACCACACTATTGTTACCGTAAGTCCCGAAAGATTTAAAGTTTCAACCAATAGATTTTTTCAAGAGAAAAATCATGTTTTGCTACTGCTCATAACAAAGCACATGGGGGTTTGCATGCACTTGAAATATTCTATTGAACAAAGCCAAATGGACCAGAAGATCAACATCTAGTTGACTGTGTACGTAAGTGTTCAGTGGCATGAAGATTCTATATGTACATAAATGATTATCGAAAATTTAGAAAAATGCATGCGAGGGCATTTGGTAACTTAAAATGGTTCATTCTAATTACATAAGTTGAGTGAGAAATAGATGCATTTCTTATTATTATACTAATAGTAATGGATACCTTGAGATAGAGAATGAAACAATAAAAACAAACTTTTGGCAACACAGTCACATATAACGCTGATGGTTAGATAGAATATGTGCGGTAGTGTGCCCGAGGTATTGTTTTCTTGATGGGCTTACTTATGTACATAGCAACATATATTTTGATAGCATAGAGTATATCTTTTATTGTTGGTAATATTAGAGAAGTCTTAACTAAGACTAGTCAGGATGAAAGTACTAAAGAACATAATATTCACATGCCAGGATACAAAAGTAATATCATATCATCGATAAATAAGAACTTACTGCTATTTGACGTTTGTCCATTATAGTTTATTTTCTCCCTTAGTGCTGATCCTCTAGGATTTGATGAACTTTTAAGTATTTTAGCATCCTTTGCATTATTTGCTAGTCTCTTGCGCAAAGACTCATGCTGAAAAAGAAACAATTAAATAATAACAATTATGTATAGTATAAGATATCTGTTAAAAGAATTATTTCGTTGACGATAATAAAATATTTATTAACATTAAAGAAATCTGTCGGATTGTAAAGCTAGCAATTTAATCTTTTTATGTATTTGTTTTAACTTATTAAACATTATATTTGTAATATGCATAACTGCGAATTGCATAAAAAATGAAGACTGTAAAGTTGTATTGCTATTTTAAACCAACACATTTTAGTTAAAGCATCATATCATGTAGAGTCTGAGAATAGGAAAAAAGAAGTAAAGTAGCCACAAGTCTTGTGCAAGTTTAGTTAGCTCTTCGAAGTTGACCTCAAAGAATGGGAAAGGTAGTCCAATATAGGTTGTCAATGGTTTGACAAAAGACACGTGTGTTTGACGAAAATGTGTTTTCCCATACGCTACATTAACCTTTTAGTTATATAAAAAAAAACTATGTTGTTTACATGACCACAAAAAGGAAATTTAACCCTCCGTTCAATTTGAATATATGGTATACTTTTCCCTTTCTGTGGGAAAAAGAAAGTATATCATAGGTTTGAATATAATAGATATCACTTTTTTTCTTTGTATGTAAATATGAACTAAACCTATGCTATACCTTATGGCTGAACAAGTTTGATATGTGATCATTAACATAGTTGAGGTATGTACACATAAATTTTACGATAGTGCAAGTACAAAATGGAGGACTACATAAACAAACAAAACATAAGGATAATCACTCGAATATGGCGCTTGCATATTAACACTTGAAAACTGTATCAGTGACATATGAATCATACACGAAAGAAAAAAAGGAGAGAATTAATCAAGTTGTAGTTTGTAGAATCATCCCTATATTCCAAATGTTTTTACAAAAATCGAATGACATGAGTCCACAAAATTTATATACATAATCCACAGTGGGCCTAACTGTGTGTACTGTTTCCGAGAATAACACCAAGGTTAATTGCATAATTTTTTTCAAAAATGATTTACATGTCACCTACTTCTGCGATACCTCGTTATTTGCAAATGTTGAATACCACAAACTATATATTCATTTTAGTTAAAGACATGGTATTGTGTAACATATGCATTTACCTTGCAACTTTATAAATACTATTAATTTCATGGATTGTATGCCATAACCATGAAAAATACTAGTATCATATTTAATATTGGATGCTCAATTACTAGTATCATATAAGAAGAGACAAGTAAGTCTTTATAATGAGAACACAACTATAAGAAGAGACACTCTTGTAAGGAAAATTACTAGTATCATATTTAATATTGGATGCTCAATTACCAGATCAGCAGATTTTTCAAAAGAGTACAAGTCATGGACACTTGTCTTTTGAATAAATTGACGTTTGGTGACTTCTCCGGTTTCAAGAAAGCGAACTGCAGCCCTCTTGGTACGGAAGACATAATGTCTAATAGGATCTATATAGTACTGCAAAATTGATAATGATCAGAAGGTTGAAGTAAACATCAACAAAAAAGCTAAATTTTTTATTTTCATTTTCTATATACCGGATCTTTCCTTATTCCCGACTTTGTTTTTCTGTATACTATTTCTTTGACCCATCCTTGTGGAAACGAAGATGGGTTGAATTCCACCTCTGCAAGAATCTGCAATACAAGGATGCACATTAGTTTCAAAATGCCAAAATTATTTAAGACACAAAAATATTCACTTATGTAGAGGAAATAATAATAGTAAGAAATACACACATTGTCTCGAGAGAGTGTGTCGCATTGTCCATCCGTATCAACTTCAGTAATCTTCATTTCCTTAACATACAATAGTACATCTTCTTTGGAGAATACTCGTACTCCCATTGCAGGGTGAACATAAAACTGCCAAAAAATATGCAAAATATTATAATGTGAACAAATTGCTGTATGACATGAATAAATTTTATTCTTGAATTCTGTTGTTAGTCTTTCCCCGGGCATGTAAAATTAGTTGTATTTCTCATATGACCTAGGATTGGTACCCTAATATAATTTTTACTACTTGATTAATTCAAATCCAATCATCTACATTTAATGCTTCGTCGCCCCAACTTTGTTGGGCTGGGAATTGCACTTTGTACACTACCTAAACCAATTCATACCATCAAAAGATAATCTTTAGTAAATATTCATGACATGACACAGATCCATTAAGAGTTTGGATATAGTACTTAAAGTTAAAACAAATGAGCATATGCTTTCTAGGAAGTCATTTATTCATGAACAGAGATAGCACATGATTGATGTGCTAAAGTTAAGAAAATATTACCTTGAACATCTTGTCCATCTTCTCACCCCCTGCTCTAATCTCAACCAACCACCCCTTGGGAAGCCATTCGTGCGCCTTCTGCGGATTATCACGACCCACAGATCGTTCATGGATATATATACAGGTAAAAAAAAATTTAAATGATGAAGTCGCTACACTGAGAAAAACATACAGGAAGCATGCTGTCATGTGCAGCGGACTTCTTGGACTCTATCCAACGCTCATCCATCTCAGAGAAGAGGTAGTTCAGGACCTCCGACTTCATCATGAATCTGGTCCCCGACACGCGAGAAACGTAATACTGCAAGGAAAAACTAATCACATGTATATCTCAAAATAAAACAAACGACATGAAGAAAAACATGGACAGAGAATGGTCAAGTGATTAATCTTGTTACTAGTACGCATCTTGCATGCATGAATACATGGCTGGTAACAGAACGTACCTGGTAGTGGGCGCCATCATCACCTCGTGTGACTTCCATGTCCCAGCCATCGGGTAGCCAACCTGGTCGCTGCACCTCACTGTCTTCAACCTTTTCCTCGACGTCCTCCGGCAGTTTTCCTCCCATTCCCTCCTCTGTGATCGACATATCTGCAATCTCTCGCCCTTCTACTCTGTCCGTCAGCCCCTCATATATATCGTTTCTTAGATCTGAAAGAGCCTCCAAAAGACCATGTGAAAGATAACGTTGGGCAATGCGAGGTGGGTAGCTAGATCCAGCTAGTGCGACAGACAATTCATTTAATGTTGTGGCTGGAGTAAGTACTATCCATTTTTACATTCGGGATTAATTCAAAATTGGAAGGTTGTGAGCCCAGCTTGTTGGACGTGGAAAAGGATATTTGTTCTAAACATGTCAAGAGATCTATCTGTGTTGATCCTTTCCAAAAGATATAGGATTTGCATTTATCTGTTCAAAAGTAATGATAAGGTAGCCAACCAATCGTGTTCATCTTTTATTCCCAATGCATGTTTACGCATTATTGTAATTCTCTGTCTTCACTACAAAAATTTGCCGATGCTCACACTGTATTATTTAGTTTCAATTATCACTATACACTATTAGAGACGAGGGCAATCTCGCATACGTTCAAAATGGAAATCACACACGATTTGTTTAACTGTTATACGCGGGAGTGAACAATTGTGTGGCAAATAGCAAACGGTTGACAAAATCACACACGATTTGTTAAACCATTATACGCGGGAGTGAACAATTGTGTGGCAAATCGCAAACGGTTCACGAGTCGTTTTCAATAGAAATTTGGCTATTGCACTTTTTTCTTCTAAAAAACGTGAGTGTTAGGAATATCCAACACAACGGCGCGCGCTTCCAATAGCGCTCCCAATAGGGTTATACGGCGCGCCGTCGCGAAAACAACGCCCCACTCAAACCCTCAGTAGTGTTGAAATTGTCGAACGAGACCAATACCTCATCTGGCAACCCTACCGCGGTCCTAGTCAATAGGGACCAGCGTCGGAGTGTCGAACACGCACGACAACCCAGCCACCTTGGATACGGGATACTGACAGCTGGGACACGCCTGCCACTGACACACTGCCCGACCAGCTTAATAAATGCCGGCGATGAAGGTCCGGTTTTCTTGGTTTAATGGCACATCGGTTCTCCAGACGGGCGTAGCACGACGCGCGCATCATCGGCATTAGTTTATGTTAGGGAGCTAGTACTCGATGTTAATGGGCGCCACCCACCTTCGGACGTCTGGCCGGGTTTATGACGACATGCACTCCTCTCCCCTCGCGACACATCCAACCTTGTATCGATCCTCTCTCCTAGTTTGTCGCCAGCAGATCCACCAAGTGGCATGTCTAGCCACCGCGAGAGCGACAACGAGGCTTGTCGTTAGCAGGAGATGGACCGCAACGTTCGCCGCTGTTAACTGGCCTTTTGTGTTTGGAGCAGCAGGTCAGCTCGCCACACGCTGCCACCTTGTGATCCGTCTCCACCTCTCGCACTTTTTGACGGCCGCGAACAGATGATGGTGAGGGAGGTGCAACATGTCCAGCTGCACAACAACCTGGTGCTCCAGGTGGCTGGCCACCAACCGGATGGGTGGGGCACCAACTTCGTCCATGTTCCGGTCCTCACAGGCCAGGCGCGATTGGACTTCATTAAAAGGGCATCACATGCCCTGACATGGGAGATGCGGTGTGACTAGAAGTGTTGTCGCCCTATTGGGATGACAAGGTGAAGGCCCAGTACGAGCTGTACCTCCATAGCTTCGTTCCCACCTACAAAGACTATGATCTGCAAGAGGAATGGTTTTCCTCGGGCAACAACAGGGCTCCCAACCCCGTGCACACCTCCAACAACTGTGATGCTGCACAGGACTCCAGAGAAATATACTAGCATTAGGCGAGTGATGTGGGTGGCCTGCACTGGAGGCAAAGGAGGAAGAGATGGATTGGTGGGAGACGGTGTGGCATGACATGCATGCGGCCATAGATGTTCCCTTGGCACCGGCACCTCCACCAACGGGCATTGGCACCACCATCGACTACTATGGGACACCAACATCCAAGTTCCTCAAGGACATAGTTGAATGCGCCAATAGATATAGGTTTTAGTTTAAATATTGTTTAAGTTTGTTAAATTTTATCAAAGTTTGTAAATTTTGTTTTAAATTTCAATGGAAGACCACCGGTTCATTTAAATGCATGCTTCAAAATATTTTTGGAAAAACCATATCATGTCATCGCTTGTGGCATCCGGCCCCAAGAGATTGGCAATGTGCGCCAGCACTCCCAATAACGCCTGCCTGACATACTTGATGGATGCATTATTGGGAGCACTGATGGAGAAGCTCTAATGTGGTGGCTGGACTAAGTGTTGTCATTTTTTTAACATTTAATTAGCAGTTTGTAAAAATTGGAAGGGTGGAAGGCAATTATTGTAGGAGTTGGAAAATAATATGAGATTTAACACATCAAGAGATCTATGTGTGTTAATTCCGAAAAGATATAGAATTTGTGTTCATGTGTTAAGGAATGAGATGAAGAATAATAAATTCATATTTTCTTCCTACTGCATGTGTGCACGTTGTTATTCTCTATGTTCCTTATTAATAATAATTTTCTATGCTCACACCATATTATTTATTTCATGTTATCATTTTACACAACTATAAATGAGGGCAATCGCACACGTTGAAAATGGAAATCACACATGATTTGTTGAACCATCGTTCTCGGAGGTGAACGACGGTGTGGCCAATCGCACTTGGTTCACGAACCGTTTCCGATAGGTATGGCTAACACACTTTTTATCTTCTGGAAAACATGTGCGGTAGGAAGATCCATCACACCGGAACTTCCAATAGCGCATCTAATCTGGCTATTGAGCGTCGTGCCAAAACGAAGCCAGGGCAACAAAGTTGTCGGAGGGGCACGTCCGACACCCCTACTACTGCCATGGTCCGTACGACCGGCCTGGGAGTGATAGAGACATGAGGAAACTCTTCTCACATTGGATACCGATGGCATACCAAATCTGTAATTGGTCAGCTTAATTAATGCGAGGGACAAAGGAATGGTCTCTTTTGTTTAATGGCGCAATATTTCCCCACACAGGTGCATAACGACGTCTGGGTAAATGCGGCCAGGGGAACCGGTGCTAGGTTTTAATATGCCCCACCAACCTCCGCTCCCCTGGTTGGCTTTAAAATAACATACCACCCTCTCCTCTCTCTCCACATAGTTAACCCCGGTCGTCTCCTCTCCCACAGTTCCCTGCCAGCAGATACACATGGTAACGTATATTTCCGCCACGAGATCAACTCTGAGGCTCTTCGTAAGACGCATATGGACCACAAACTTTTGGCACCGCGAGCTAAGCACGACCCGCTCATAAAGCCACGAGAAATTTCTACAAAAGAGTATCGACCACCGGGACTGAAACACTCAAACACTCGACTCCATTGTGAGGGTCTTCGCGGTGAGACCTGCGAGAAACACGAGAGAGACAGATAGTATTTTTACCCAGCTTTAGGCCACCATGAAGTGCGACACCCTACTCCTGCTTGTCTAGGTTGAACTACCTCGTGAGGATAAACAGTACAATGGGAGCCTATGCTCGAGGTAGAATAAGACTGTTGTCGGGAAGCTAGCTCTACTTTGGGTGAGGTCTAGGGTTTCCACTCAAGTTGTCCCACTTCTCTATGATAGCTAACACCCCCCTTCATACACGGCTCTTGTCCTCTTCCCCCAAATATCTTGGCGGGGAAGGGATACCACAACAAGCCAACGGGGGGTACAAGAGTTCTGCAGCACCCTCCTCGGCCATGGCTGGGACGTCGCCTTATGTTGCGGCCTCTTAGGCCTTTTTGGTTCTTGTTGATTAGCAACAGTCTGCCTTCTGTTTTCTGATGTAATGTTGGGTCATGTGACCTCTGGTTGTAAATCTATACTCTAGTAATACATGTTCAATACAACTTCAATGTCTAGGGTGTTGCTTTGATTGGTTCTTGGTTTTGAGCTCATTGTTATACAGTTTTGGCTATGCCTTCATAGTTGTCACAGTCGAGGGGTTGTGGGGCGATGATCCATGTCCGAGCTCGCCTGCCAATGTGATTCGGCCTGGGGCGAGGTAACCCCAGTAACCCTCGATTGTTGCTGCACTTTCTAGACACATAGCAGCTCTGTATAGCTTTGGTCCCGATCCTTTAGTTTCATCCGACTCGTGGACGCTTGGTTATGCATAATTGGTTATGACTAGCATGGATAAAGGAGTAGTAGACCGTGGTGATCCGCCATGAGTGCCGATGAATCCGGTATGCCTGCCGTTGTTTGTTGCGGCCGGAGCTGGTAACCCTGAAGGCTTTGTGTGTCCATGACTAGGAGCACATAACATTATGTATATCCCTGGGTCCGGGGGCTGACATTCTTGGCCTTGATCTCGAGTACACGGCCGATCAAGAAAATGTGTCCGTCATCCAAATTGCTCACAAGAGGTGTGTCCTTGTCTTCCAATGGGGAAGGTAAACACAAACTTTCTCCAATCATTCTTCTCCACCGTATTTCATTTCTCCTTGATCTTATTATGATTCTACATTATATATATAAGATCGGAAATTGAATAGTATAGAAACATGTACGTGTATCCATGTGTATTCATATAGCAATGTGTATTGGAAATTCCATTTGTATTCATTGGAAATGGCATAGGATAGGAACATACGTGCATGTAGCCACATGTGTACGTATTCAGATAGCAATGTGTATTGGAAATTCCATTTGTATGCATATAGAAAATTATGTATTGGAAATTGCATAGATAGCAACATGTACGTGTATGAATAAATTTCTTGCAGCGGTGTTTAACAATTGTTCCATTTTATTGTTGCACTGAAATATATACTTTGTTGCATAACATTTGTTTCATTTATTGTTGCATTACTTGCTGCAGCGGTATTAAGATTATTTGATCCATTTGTTGGCTGTATTTGAAACAATATAATTGTTGCAGCGGTATTAACATTTGTTCCTTTTTTTTTGTTGCAGTAGTGACAAAAATTGTCCAGAACTGATGGGTTTCCTTGTCAACAGCGGCATACGTTTTGTTAGCGTTGATATAAAGAATGATAGGTCTAAGATGAGGAACACCTGAGGTACTGAGATACCATCTCAGTGCCATATTGATCTCCAGAACCTGTTCTAGCTTTAGTATGAGAGAACTTCAATGGCTGATATGGCAACCGCATTGATCGACGAGAAGTACAGTAGCATGAAGAAAGATTTCCCCAGTTTCGGGCACAAACTTTGGGGAAGGTCCAACTTGATCAGGTCAACATTGATTATGCAGCTGTCGATGGGTACATTTCCTATGAGTTGTACCGTATTATCAGTATTTTCGGCTATGGGCAGCGTCACCTTGCCCCCGGCCTCCTACTGTTTGGGATTCTGAGGACAAGCAGCTCGTTTAGATGGGAGCCTCTCTCTCGTGACGCCTATATATATTATGTATTGCTTGGTGTGATGTTTATATTCGATCCCTAGAAGACTTATGTGTCCTTGTTTAATTATATCTATTTTAAATATCCTTGTTTATATATATATATATACATATGCATGATCGATCTGAGCAAGCTTAATGAAGCAATTGATATATATATGTGATGAAATTTCGGAAATTTAATTTGACACCCGAGCTATGTCGAAATGTGGAGTAAGATAAAAAAAATCTATCTAAAGATAATATAATATGTTGAAATGACTAACAATTTGGAGTAAATTTTGTACATATCGATCTATATATATAATTAATGATGGAAAATATGTTATGTAAGGTGTCGATCATATATATTTGAACTTCTCTAATTTTTCTAATCTACTTAGACAATATCATTTGCCAATTTTCGATTTTACGAATATTCAATATAAACAAACCAACACAATTAATTATTATTTAAATTAACTAATGATTATTTCAATTCAAGATTATTATTACTTATTTATTTATGTTTAACTAAATAACTTTTGGATTCACAAAATAAAGACGTCCCACATCATAGTTTAAAGGTTAACATGATTGAAACCATACTATTGTCAGTAAAACAGGATTTATTTCTTGTAAGCACTTTTGCAAAGAGGTGGATGGAAACCTTTTAGTAGGAAATTTTTTGGTTATTTGTGCATATAAATGGTGTAGTATTTTAAAAAAATGCAGTTCTCAAGTTTTGCAACATATTTGTTGTGGATCCTTCACAAAAAAACCCATTTTTCACACCCCGAAATTGGAAAATGGTTTTTTATTTAGTGAAAAAATATTCCTCCATCAACATTGTCCGTGCTTCCAAGATGCATGTTTGTGTGGAATATGGGTACATTTCACAAAACTATGCCATGGATTTGGCCGTAACACTCTCATTTGGCCTGAAACCAAAGAATGTTCGGCGGAGATAGCTCATTTCTGTGAACACATTTTCAACTCAACTGTCATATTCAAAGTTTATTATTTTTTGTGGATACTAGGACATATATAATGACAAGAGGCGAAGGTCTTGCATCATTTATAAATATTATTTTCCTTTTTGTAAGTGCAAAAATTGACTTTTTTGTGAACAGGTTACAGAAAATATGGTGCAAAATGCCACCCATTTAATTATCAGAAGTAGGAGTCCACATTGGATGGGCAATCCACGGTTATTAGGAATTTCTCTTAATTTATATCCAATTTCGCCTACTTAAATGAGTTTATGTTGATATTTCGAAAATGATACAAATTTGAACTATAAGTGTTTGATAGTTTGTTTTATTTAAAAATATAATTTTAAGGTATCGAACTAGTGGTTATATCATAGAAACATCGATAGTTCTTCATAATTGACCTCTTTCGATGAATAGTCATGGTTGACATTTCGATCGTTTGCCAAAAATAAAATAAAGTGAAAAAACATCAAAAAATATATCCTCTGGCATGGAGTCCTTTTATGTGTACTAGTTGCTATGAAAAATGATAAACTTGATTTCCAACAAATTGTTCACAAAATTTCTTCACAAAAAGATCAATCATGCATAAACATCTATTTGAATGTTTTGATGAAGGTAGGCTTTAGCGCCATAAATTTTCGTACTGCCTCAAAGAAACTAGAACATTACTCCCAGTCCTTTGGTGGAACCGGTACTAATGGCTGTCTTCAACCCGGTAAGTGACTGGAACCGGTACTAAAGGTTGTCTTTGACGCCAAATTGTGCAGCGCCCCAAAACAATGGCCCTTTAGTCCCGGTCCGTGGCTGGAACCGGTGCTAAAGGTGGTTTAGGAGTTTTATTAGCCATCCCCTTCCTCTCATCGCCCACAGTTGGCTCTCCACTCTCCAGAAGAAGAAGACGTCGCCTGGCTCCGGCTGCGCGGCCGTTCTTGGCCGCCGTCCCTGAGTACATCTACGTGACTCTCCGCACGCATGTCGCCGTCCCGGAGTACAGCTACACGACTCTCCGCGCTCCTCTCCGACCTCCCCTGTCCTCTCGGGGATGGAACCACGATGGCGCCGGCGCCATCGCTGGCGGTAAAGACAAGTTGTAATAATAAAGTTTATTTATATTATAGGCCTAAGGGCCGTCCTTACAGCACGGACGTGCCACAAATGGCCGTTTTACAATATAAAAAAGGGGCCAGCGGTGGCGGCGGCGGTGGCGCGGCCTAGTCGAGGACGACGTAGTCCGCCTTTGTCCAAAGGTGGGCTGACGGAGTTCCCGGCTACTGCGGCTCCTCCTGGGCGTGTGGCGGTGGCGGAAGCAGCGGTAGTTCCACATGAGGCGGTGGTGGTGACGGTAGCCTCGGCGGCCAGCTGCCGCTTGTCCAGCCCTAGGACTTGCCCGGGAGGCTAGAAGGCAGGGGAGGAGCAGGTTGGCTGGGCCTCAGCCAGCACGCTCTCCCGGCGCTTGATCTCGTCGTCGACGAGGGACCCCCTGGAGGCCTCGTAGGAGGCCTATATCTCTGGGTTGTCGTCGTCGATGACCTCCTCCTCGAACCAAAGACTCTCCTCATGGCCGGGCGGTGGTGTGGGGTAGGCCTCGAGGACCGGCGGAAGTGTTGGGGCCAAGGCAAAGAAAGCGCGGCGGCGCTCGCCGTGCTCCACTGGTCCCGGTAAGGGGACTCCGGCGTGTAGGCTGGGTTGTTGTAGAGGTCTGTCGGGAGAAGGCGGCTGCGGCGCGCGATCTCGAGCTCCCTGGCTCGGCCGCTCGCCGGAATCGGAGGCAGCAGAATTCGCTCGGGATTCAGGTGCAGTTGTCCGGCAGGTGGACGTCCGTCCAGAACACTTGCGTGCCATTGTTCCAATACCACCATCAATCCGCAACCCGGACGTAGCAGCTCGTCCGCTTTCCCTGCAGAGCTGGAGGTGGTGGGGAACGCCGATCCCCGTCCATCTGCGTGCCTGCGGTGCGATGTCGAACTCCTCCGGCGGTGGTGGCTGAACCGAGCGGCACATGGCAGGGGGAGGAGGAAGCGGGGCGCGCGACATCCTTCTCTGGCCGGAGGAGCTGCAAGACTCTTGCTGGTTCTTCGGCTTGTTGAATCACCTCGACATGGCTTCGGGTAGGGTTGGGGAAGACGAGGGGCAGTGGAACGGAGTGTCGCTATCGAGGGGTTGCGGGAGCCCATTTTAAAGGACTAGGGGTGGGGAAGATAAGGTGGCGGGGGCGGGAAGGTGAGGTGGCGGTTGTAAAGATGAGGCGGTAGAACGGTGAAGGCGTGGTGGCATGCGGCATTGAGGCTAGGTGGGAGGTGAAGGCGAGGTGGCGAGGTCGCTGGCAGGTGGGACAGCTTTGACCACGCGTGTACGTGGCCGTGTGGGGGGCTACGGGGTGGTGACTTGCTGGCAGGTGGGCCAGCTTTGACCACACGTGGATGTGGCTGTTTGGGGGGAGACGGGTCCGTGGGATGTTGAGTCGATGGAGGTGGGCCATCTTTGACCGTGCATGGCCACTGTGGACGTGGCATGTGGGTGGGGGAGACGGGGTGGGGGGCTGGTGGGTCACTGGCAGGTGGGCCAGCTTTGACCCAATGAAAATCCCAAATTTGGGATGGAATTGGGTCAGCCCAGAATTGTTTTTTGAAAAAAGAATTCCTACCTTAGTACCGGTTCGTGGCACGAACCGGTACGAAAGGTCTCCATCCTCGAGGGCTCCTCCGGGGCCACGTGGAGGCTATTTGGCCCCGGTACGTGAGCAACCGAGACTAAGGGGGTTGGGGGGGCTGCTAAACTGGGAGTAAAGGCCCTTTGCAACTTGTACCAGTGCCCCGTTTTCTACTAGTGAATCTCTGTCTACTTTTCTTACTTTATGTGGGGCGTTAGGCATTGGGGTGATACCACCGTGGCCGGTGGCGATAGCAGGTTTGCAAGGGGAATTTGGTTGTCCGTGCGACTGGCTTGCGAGGGGCACCCAAGTAATGGAGGCAACATGCACCCACACTTGCTGACATCAGTAAACGCCTCCATCGCTCAGCTAGGCAGCCCTCATGATGAGGGGACACGCCATAGGAGAGAGACCTCTCTATAATTGGTGGTGCGAGAAGCGCCTAGTCGCTTCTCCTACGGAAGCGAGAGGAGAGAGAGATAGAGAGAGTAGGAGATGACATAGGTCAATAGGGTTTGAACCTCTGGTATACGTCGAGCAGGGACGACACGGGATGGCTGGGACAAAATAGCCAAACTTGCAGTGAAGGTAGCTGGTCTTGCTGGATCCACGCGCTTCTCCATGTTATCACCATAACTCCTTGAACCAATGAACGATGCCCTCGGCTTGTGTTGCGCTCGTCGAGACATCTGCATCATCCACTTTGTTCGTCCCATTCTGGCGCGAGAGCTATTGTCACCACCGACACGATAGCTAGCTGGGACCAAATGTAGCTTTCCTAAGGCCACATTTGGCAAAGGTGTCTCAACGAGAATGTGAAAACACTCTCATCACTCAAAACGCTTTATTACACCATAAAGCCCTCCCTCATCAATATTTCTTGATTGATTATATGTTTAGAAGGCGGGGATAATTCTCAGCCATAATAAATCACACGAGGGTAGAGTGGCGCGTTGTATGGACGTCGCTGCGCCGCCAGCGCCAAAATTCAAGGGGTGAGGAGTGTGTCGTGTACATGTCAACCCGACGTGTATGATGGAGCGCCAACGCCAAAACATGAGGCTTGAGGAGTGTTTCAAATACACGTCAAACCGACATGTATGATGGAGTTTAGAATTTCCGCTTGTAACCTTTTCTTCACATAATTGGGCTCCTTCCATAAAAACATAATTATGCTCACTTTTTCCTTTGCTCTCCGAAGTCTTATAAGGTGTTTGGTTGGACATTGTAAAAAATATGCACCATTAGTATAAATGGAATGGCGGTAAAGTTGAGATATGTTTAGTAAAGTTTGGGATGGAATCACATAGAAGGATACACATGAAACAGATCATGACCACCGTATCTTTTTTTTAAAGGAAAAATTGTTAAGTTTGACCATCTAAATACAAAAATGTACAATAATTTAGGTCACTAAACTAGTATCATTAGATTCATGATAAATTTGTATTTTTATGATGCAACTATTTATTTTTGCAAATAAAGGTATATTTTTGTGTGAACTCGTCAAAGTTTCAGATGGTTTAACTATTCAAAAATGTTGATCTTTCCTAAGCGAAGGGAGTATACGATTACATGGAGCAAGTAAAACAAAACAAACACTACTTACACTCATCCTAAATAAGTGTCGGGAGTTGCATAATGAGTTCGTATATGTTTTTAAGCCTTTTCTCACGACACTTAAATAGGATCGGAGGGGGTAACTCTTTCCAATCCCACCGATATCAACATATATTACAGAATAACGAACTATACACTTCTAAGTATGGCCATATTAATTAGAGGTGGTTGCACTTTGAGTCCACATAGGACCAACCTACTAGTGTCATGTGTTGTAGATTTTGAGGCGGATTGTTCTTTTTTGCATATTACCCTCATTGTGGTGGTAAAGCTCTCGTCATGGGTTCAGTCTTCGGTGTATGTCTATGTGTGTATGCTGCACTTGGTGTATCTAAATAAATAGAATGGTCTGTTTCACATCTAAACAAGTTACCGAGGAAACAAATTATATATTTTCTTATACAAAACTAAAAAAATATATGAACTTATATAAATCAATGATCATGGAATCTTCTTCAAAACATGAGCTAGTTCAGTAATCTAATTGTAGCATGTTTTCCAATGTGTGTGAGAACTCATGGGGATCTTCTGACTTAAGACATAACTATTGCTATAGCTTCCTTAGGCGAGCCTTATCCAACCCAACATATAGTAGGGAACTCGAAGTCTAAAATTTAATAAAGTTGTCCAAACACAACGGAACAAAATGCTTGCTAAATATTATTTGGTACTAAAACTGGTGGTTTCTACAATTTGTGACCTCGCTTCATGTTCTGCCACCCCTAGCTTAATTAGCCAGTATGTTGTTTCATTTCTCTTTTGGTCCTAGACTTCGTTGTGTTCCAATCGTTTGCCTTCGCCACCTTGGGAGGTCTCCCTCTTGGATGCTTGATAGCCTGTGAGCAGCTTGATTCTGCTCTTATAGCCTTCCTGCTTTTATTCTTCATGTTTTGCTGCTCATTTGGTGAAACCAAGTCTGTAGACGTGTAAGATAGAAAAACAATTGTGTTCATCTTTTATCCCAAATGCATGTTTTACGCATTGTAATTCTCTGCCTTCCCTACAAAAATTTGCCAATCCTCACACTATATTATCTACTTCCAATTATCATTGTACACTATTAGAGAATAGGGAAATCGCGGACACGTTCAAAATGGAAATCACACACGATTTGTAGAACTATTATATGCGGGAGTGAACAATTGTGTGGAAAATCGCAAACGGTTCACGAAATCCCACACGAAATCCCTGGCCTTTTTTGTGAACCTCTTCCAAGCGCTGCCCGGGAAAGAAAAAGAATAAAAAGAGTTAGTAATTACTTGATATCCGAAAATGAAACAAAGTAGTCGATATAGTGCCATATATAAAACTTGAAATTAATAAAGATTGAAATTACCGCTGGATCATTTCCTGCATGTCCGCCCAGAGCTCAAGGGGTTTACGTTTTGGGTCCATTATCAGTACTTTTTTTTTGTCAACTTGGAATATTAGCGTAATAAAATGGAAGCTACGCACGCATAACTCATCAGTTATACACTGAACATCGAGTAAGGAAACAGAATGTGTACAACACAATAACACTCACCCGAAGTTGTAAGGTAATAGTATTTCCCGTCAGTGCTCTTGAAACCTTATTGCCCTCAGAAGGTTATCTTCTGTATCCTTGGGAGATAGCTCAAGAGTCTTATGATTAACAAAATGTGGGTCAATGAACCCAATATCATAGATTTGTCCTTTTTTGCATTGAGAATGATCATTCCGCAATTATAATATAATGAGTGTACTATATATATCAATGCAATGAACGAGGTGAGCTAGCTAGAGACTTAATTAGAGAAATAAGTACTTACAGACAATAGGCACCAACGATAGATTTGTTGAGGGCCTTCTGCTGGAATAACTAAAACAATTCCTCAAATTGAATCAGCACCCGTCCATCTCCATACTTGTAGTACTCGTCTCTAACTCCGACCACTATCCAGTCCTAAGATTTCTGAGAGGCTACCATATACCAATTATGCACTCTTCGCATTTTGGTTGGTAGAATCTTTACCTCCTCGGGTTCGACGAGAAGATTCCCGTGCTGGTATTTGTACGCATATTCAGAAGCGGGGAAGTACTCTACTGTTTGTATATACTCAGCAATGGACAAACCCGCAGCAGCGGCCCCTGGTCCGTACAGTTTTATAAACTCCGGATCAATTTGGTCGTCAGCATTAGTGCTCGGCCCCACCTGGGTATTGGAAATCACTTTGAGCGGGGAGATGGATTGTTTTTTCTGCTCTCCGAGCTGGGCAACTTATTTCCCGCTTTTCGCGCTTGCGCTACTACTCTTCGTCGACCGCACCATTTCCTGTGTGACTTCAGAATAGAGCAGTCATAGTCAGATGACAGCCTCGGATCGGGTTGATGAAGACTCTTCACAATTTTCCACGCTCGTTCTACATCTTCTTCGGTGTCGCGGAAATCTGCCTTTTTCTAGTCCTTCGGCTTAGATTTCCACGCCTCGTATTCGTCCCTTGCGATTTCTTGGATTTTCTCAGGAGTATAGTCGTAAGGTAACTTGGGTAACTCCTTTGGTACCTTCGGGAGGAGCGAAGTTGACATTTGGGTGATCTTTTACGACTCCGCAGAAACTTAGTGGGCGGAGAAGGCTGACGCGGCGGTGTAGACGACCGCGCTGGAGACGGCATGCACGGCGTAGGCGACCGCGCTGGAGACGGCATGCACGGTAGAGACTGTTGCGCTGGAGAATGGTGAGAAGTCGATGGCCTTGTCGTCTGATTTGGAAGCACAATGTGTTCTAGCCATAGAACGGTCAACTTCTTGGCTTTTCTGAGTTCACACCTCTCCGTCTTCACCTTCAGGGAATTCAAGCTTCACCCGCTCGAATCCGTTGACAACTTCATCGACCCCAACAGCAGCGTAGCCCCGTGGAACCGGAAGACTATGGTGAGTTGGTTCGTTGCCAATTGGTAAGGCATAGCCGACTGCCGCCTTGATGGTTATGTTGACGACCTTCACGTGGAGCTCACAAGTTGTTATCTCCGTGATATCATCCACCGGGTGCATCATCGGCGGTGCATCATCACCCTGGAGCTGCGTGGATGCAACACTGCTTTTCCGATGTGAATGTGTGGCGCCGGTAGCATTGACTTCACCTTCTACCACGTGTGGTACGCCGGTAGTACCTAGCTGCTGGCTAAGTGTGTTAATTTTCTCCTGTTGCTTCATTGCTACGTCCTGCATCCGCTTCATCTGTTCTTCAAGTTAAGGCCTCCAGTTTGCCTGACTCGCTGCCTCAGCTGCCTCCGCGTCCTTTTTCCGCTGACGGCTTCTATCAGGATATTTCTTTTTGCTCTCGTCAAACCCAATAATCCACGGAACACCGCCTCTTGTGGCTCGTGTATGCCCTACGTGTTCTGCATTCTTCAGGGCGCGTGTGAGCTCGTCGTTCTCTCTATCTGGCACGTACCTCCCCTCTTTAACATACTTTATTGCGTTTCTAAGATCTTCGATGGGTAGAGGATTCTCTTTATGCCTTTGATTATAGATGCAGTTTCCTTCGGCGTCCAATTTGCCCCCATGCCCGTAGAACCAAGACCTTGCCCGCTCGACCCACATGAATGGCTCGGGAGTGATCCTCTTCTCAAGCAGGTCGTTCTCCCATTTCTCCCACTTGGGCAGGGAACCCTTGTAGCCAGCTTGCCCCATAATATGGTGATATACCTTTTTGGTGGCGTTTTTTTGATTTGTTTTTGACCTTATCTTCGCATCATCTGACAGCTTGTACTTCACAAAATCTACCCATAAGGGTTTTATTTTCTCATACCCTTGAGTGAAATCCGGAGTCTTACCCTTCTTGATAAAGTCAAGGTGTAATCTTTTCTTCCAGTTGCTAAATTGCTGGGCAATCTTTTTCAGAGTCCACGCCTTGACCTTTTTCACTAACTCAAGTTTATTTTTATTAGCATCGGCTTCACCATCTACCTCCTCATTCTCATCCGCCTCATTCTCGTCCTCCTGCGGCGTCGGTAAGGTGAAATTACACATGATCTTTTTGAAAAGATTATCTTTGGCTAAGTTGCTGACAAATGAAATTCCTTGTCTCTATGGATCTTTTGGCTCATTCCACTCTTGAACAGTGATCGGGATGTGATCCCTAACTAGCACTCCGCATTGCTTTACAAATTTTTGGGCAACATCAGCGGGAAGCTCGGGTGCGCCGTCTACTGCGATAGTTTCGATCCTATATCTTTCTGTATCTTTCAACTTCTTTGTTGCGCCTCATTTAGTCTTTTTTCCGGTTGATATGTTTGAACCGGATGGCTAAAAAAATAAAGAGTGTTAATACATGTATATAGACAACGGATGCTTCATTAATTAACATATCTATATGCACCTCGAAGCCGGTGTTTGTAATTTGTACGGCTCCACCGGAGCCGTCGGGTTCTCCCTCACCGGAGCCGTCGGCTTCTCCCTCATCGGAGTCATCGGCTTCTCCCTCACCGGAGCCGTCGGCTTCTCCCTCAGCAGAGACGTCTCTCCGGGTGAGCTCCGGTTCTCCCTCACCGGAGTTGTACATCCACTCGCTCACATTAGTCTCTCCCTCGGGCCCGCGGATTAAACCCGCGAGCAAGTTTTGCGCATCTTCGTCTCTTGGCTCCATCCTTTTCTGCAAATACACAAAATTCCCTAAGTTTTCCGCATCTTCGTCTCTTGGTTCCATACTAAAAATACAAAATGGTACTAAAATTCCATAAGTTAAATACACTAAGTCAAAAACATAAAAAATTACCAAAAGTTTTACACTAGGTATAATTTGATTCTACACTAAGTCAAAATACTACAAAAAAAATAATTCTTAAGTCAAATTCCCTAAGTAAAATACACTAAGTCAAATTTCAAAAACAAAATTTACACTTAGACAAATTACTAAATATTCTAATATTTTACACTAAGTTAAATTACTAAAAAATAAACTAGTGGTACTAAAATCCCCTAAGTCAAAAACATAAAAAATTAGCAAAAGTTTTACACTAAGTATAATTTGATTCTACACTAAGTCAAAATACTACCAAAAATAATAATTCTTAAGTCAAATTTCCTAAAGTCAAATACACTAAGTCAAATTTCTAAAAATTCTTATTTTTTTACACTTAGACAAATTACTGAAAATTCTAATATTTTACATTAAGTCAAATTACTAAAAAATAAAGTAGTGGTACTAAAATTCCCTAAGTCAAAAACATAAAAAATTACCAAAAGTTTTACACTAAGTATAATTTGATTCTACACTAAGTCAAAATACTACCAAAAAAATAATCCTTAAGTCAAATTCCCTAAGTCAAATACACTAAGTCAAATTTCTAAAATTCTTATTTTTTTACACTTAGACAAATTACTGAAAATTCTAATATTTTACACTACGTCAAATTACACTCTGTTAAATTACTAAAAAATAAACTATTGGTACTAAAATTCCCTTACTTAAATACACTAAAAATTACCAAAAGTTCTACACTAAGTAAAAAATGATTCTACACTAAGTCAAATTACTAAAAAAAATCTTAAGTCAAATTCCTAAGTCAAATACACTAAGTCAAATTTCTAAAAATTCTTAAGTAAAATCCGTAAGTCAAATTTCTAACAATTCTTAAGTGAAATCCCTAAGTCAAAAATTTATAAAAATTCTTAAGTAAAATCCCTAAGTCAAAAATTTCTATAAATTCTTAAGTAAAGTCCCTAAGTCAAAATTTTCTAAGTCAAATTTTCTACACTAATGTTTCTAACACTAAGTCTAAAATTTCTAATGTTTCTAACACTAAAATTATAACACAAAAATTTCTAATCTTTCTAAGTAAAATTTTCTAACACTAAAATCCCTAAGTCAAAAATTTCTAAGTCAAATTTTCTACACTGATGAATTTTCTACACTAATGTTTCTAACACAGAGTCCAAAATTTCTAATGTTTCTAACACTAAATTCTAACACAAAATTTCTAATGTTTCTAAGTCAAATTTTCTAACACTAAAATTCCTAAGTCAAGTTTTTCTAACACTAATGTTTGTAAGTAATATTTCTAACTAATATATCTAACATTTATAGTATTTCTAACATCTAAAAATTCTAGTGTTTCTAACATTTCTAATATTTCCTAACTAATGCTTCTAACATTTCTAACAGTAGTAAAAAAGTAAAAAACAAAAACAGTAAGTAAAAAAGAAAAAAAGAAAAAAATGCCCTCTTTGTGTCTCTTATAGAGGAGACAGAGAAGGGGAGATGGAGGCAGTGGCGACCTCCACGAGCTCGGGCGCGCGCAGGAGGGGAAGTGGCGCTGCCACGGAGGGGTAGTGGCGCGGCATGCTGCGGCGACCTCCACATGAGCTCGTGCGCGCGCAGGAGGACCTCCACGAGAGCTGGGCGACCATGGCGATGGCGCGGGTGCGCTCCACCACACGGGCTGTCCTCCACGGGGCGAAGTCGCTCCTCCACGGGGCCCTCTGCAGCGACAACGGCGATGGCGCGGTGGCGCGAGACAGCGCAGAAGCCTGACGCCGTTCGATTCTCCTTTCCGCGTGGGTGCGGATTTGGGGAGGGAGACGATATGGTTATATAGGACGGGGCATCCGTCCCGGTTGCTAACAACAACGAAAGGGTCATCCGTTCCGGTTGTTGCTACCATCCCCTTTTTCACATCGGGCGGATGGGGGGCACGTGGAGCGCGCGCGTGGTGGGTGCATCCGTCCCGGTTGTTAATACAAACCGGGACTAATGCCTTATTTTGAATTCTTTTTAAGTTGAATATTAGTTCCTACATATTTTTTTTCCAAAACTCCTATAAAACATTAAATAACAATAAGAAAAATATAAACAAGATACCAAAACATTTAGAAAATTTTAAACTAACTGAATATATTACATTCAAAACATATTTGGTAAAGTTCAAAATTTTGAATTATTTGCATTTGAATTAATTAATTTAAGAAATGGAGAAAATATCAAATAATTCAATAAATTATGAGAATTGAAAGTTATATATCAAAATGATCAGAAAGATAAATTCAACTCACTTATGATGTTTTAAAACTCATTTGGCCGCCTGATAAGGTGGACTTTTTTCCCGCGGGCCTAGGGTTTCGCCGCGGAGGAGCTCCGGAGCGTCGGGATTTCACAAAAAACTAGGAGTTAGAATACCAAGTGTTAACATGTGTTGTTTGGGTTTCTATTGTTTCCTTTATATTTTCCATTATTTCCTTTATGTTTTCTGTTGTTTTACATATTTTGTTTTCCATTATTTCCTTTTTGTTTTCTCTTGTTTTCCTTTATGTTTTAAATTGTTTTCCTTTATGTTTTCTATTGTTTTCTCTTGTTACCTTTTTTGTTTTCTCTTGTTTTATTTTGTTTTCTATTTTTTTCCTTTATGTTTTCTATTGTTTTTCTTTATGTTTTCTATTGTTTTCCTTTATGTTTTCTATTGTCTTATTTTGTTTTATTTTGTTTCCTTTTTGTTTTCTCTTGTTTTATTTTGTTTTCTATTGTTTCCTTTATGTTTTCTATTGTTTTCCTTTATGTTTTCTATTGTTTTATTTTGTTTTCTTTTTGTTTCTCTTGTTTTATTTTGTTTTATATTGTTTCCTTTATGTTTTCTATTGTTTCCTTTTATGTTTTCTATTGTTTTCATTTTTGTTTTCTATTGTGTTCCATTGTTTCCTTTATGTTTTATATTGTTTTATTCTGTTTTCCATTATATCCTTTATGTTTGAAATAATAACTCCACACATTTCAAATATAGAACAAGGTACATTAAATTTATAATAAGTGCACATCAGACCAGTTGATCCATGCATATACATAGTTTCCTCGCATACAAGGTAGACAGATATACATGTAGTATCAAACCTTTTGTCAAACCTTCAAGGGGGATTTAGAACAAAACAATCGGTATCGCCATCATACTCCCCGACCGTGGCTCTTGAGTGCATATATGCATATCAAAAGAACGGTCGTACGTATGATGGCGAATCCGAATGATTTGTGTTCGGTCGATGAACTGAATGATGTATCAAACCTTTTGTCAAACCTTCAAGGGGGGATGTAGAACAAAACAATCGGTATATGCATACATCCCCACCGTGGCTACTGAGTGCATATATGCATATCAAATGCACGGTAGGACGTATGCTGGCGAATCCAGATGATTTGTATTTGGTCGATGAACTGACTGATGTATGAAGGGAATCCGAGAGGTGGGCTATATATAGGGTCATATAGCTCACAAAGTGTTGTGCTAGAGTTTCGATCCAACGGTTAAGAAACACCCCTGATCCAACGGCTCACAGCCGCTCAAAAGAAACACACCGTACCCCTAATCGAACGGCTCACAATAGCTTGAAAGAAACACACCCCTGATCCAACGACTCACAAGCGCTTGAAAGAAACACACGATCCGTGTGATTCTTTCTGATTGGTCCCAACGAAACCCTAACCATTTAGTTCCGGTTGGTAAAACAGGTCGGGACTAAAGGGACGATCCGTTTCCCAATGAAACCCGAACCATTTCATCCCGGTTGGCAAAACAGGCTGGGACTAAAGGGTATGTTTCTTCTCACTATATATATGTATGCATTGCCACCATTGGCATAAACACATATAAACTCACCACTCTCGCATGGCTTCTACCGTACCCACTCTAACCTTCCTCTAGGCGGAGGCACTTTCCGCCTCGAACTACCCCTGCCCACCCGGCTAGAGTGTCCCCGCCGGTTGGATGCTGAGCGCCGGAGGAGTGCCGGTCCCTCCTCTTCCACAAGGTGTGGCGCATCGGGCAGCCATCACGAACCACTACTACCACGAGCTCACGCCGGAGCAGCGAAGGAATCCCGACTACCGCCCTAGTTGGGACGCCTTCTTCATTAATCAGCGTGAGACTGCGCTCGCCAGGTACGAGGAGAACGGCCCGCCTCCTTCGAACTTCAACGAGGCCGGTCGTCAGCTGTGGTGGGCCGCGGACGGACTCTTCAGAGCGTCATGAACTACATCAGGGCCGGCGATAACCCCCGCCTGCGCTACCCTCACGCCCAGTCCTGGCGTCGTGAATCTCCGAGGGAGTCTAGAGAACTGTCCAACGATAGTGACGACAACGGCGGCGACTACAACGACTATGAGTCAGAGTACTATAGGCCTAGGCAGGAGTATGACTAGCATATCCACTCTTGCCATCATGTACTGCCTTGTTTATCTATCCAAGATGCATGTTTGTGTGCAATATCGGCGCGAGTGCGGTGCGACAACAAATATAGAAGCTCTATAAAAAACAAATAGGGTGCTACAAATTATTTTATTAAAAACAGAAAACAAACGCACTAGCGCGCCGCAGTTCGCCGGAATACAAATTGTTCTATTAAAAACACAAAACAGACGAACACTACTCCTCGTCTTCGTCGGGGAAATCGTCAGTGACCTCCTCCGGGTCATCGTCGTCGCCGAACTCGTCGGTGACCTCCTCATCGTCGTCGGAGGTGCATGATGGTATGTCCGAGATAGGCCCCCACCTCGGATCCTCGCAGGCCCAGACTTCGCCAGCGTGGTTGGCCTGGCGGAGCTCTTGCATCGCCTTCGTCCTCGCCTCCCGAGGGGCATCTAACACGAGGTGGTGTTCGAGGCGGCGCTCCGCCCGCTCAGCCGCGCGGGTCTGCCAGAGCTCCTCTTCGGCGCTCTCCTCCCCCGGATAGTTCCGGTAATACTCGCGGTGGCGGAGGTGGCGGTGGTCGGCCGCAGTGACGATCTGCGGCTTCGGCGCCCTGGCCTCCGCTTCCCAGAGGGTGCGGCAGTCGTTGAAGTTCATCAGCGATCGCGGACGGTTGAGGCGCCAGGCCGCCGCATCCAACGAGAATAATATGAGATTTAACACATCAAGAGATCTATGTGTGTTAATTCCGAAAAGATATAGAATTTGTGTTCATGTGTTAAGGAATGAGATGAAAAAGAAAAAATTCATATTTTCTTCCTACTTCATGTGTGCACGTTGTTATTCTCTATGTTCCTTACTAATAATAATTTTCTATGCTCTCACCATATTATTTATCATTTTACACAACTATAAATGAGGGCAATCGCACACGTTGAAAATGGAAATCACACATGATTTGTTGAACCAGTGGCCAATCGCACTTGGTTCACGAACCGTTTCCGATAGGTATGGCTAACACACTTTGCTTCTTCTAGAAAACATGTGCGGTAGGAATGTCCATCACACCGGAACTTCCAATAGGGCATCTTATATGGCTATTGAGCGTCGTGCCAAAACGAAGCCAGGGCAACAAAGTTGTCGGAGGGGCACGTCCGACAGCCCTACTACTGCCATGGTCCGTAGGGACCGGCCTGGGAGTGCTAGAGACGTGCGAAAAATCTTGCCACATTGGATACCGATGGCATACCAAATCTGTCATTGGTCAGCTTAATTAATGCGAGGGACGGAGGAATGGTCTCTTTTTTTAATGGAGCAACAGTTCCCCACACAAGTGCAGAACGACGTCTGGGTAAATGCGGCCAGGGGAACCGGTGCTGGGTTTTAATATGCCCCACCAACCTCCGCTCCCCTGGCTGGCTTTAAAATAACTTACAACCCTCTCCTCTCTCCACATAGTTAACCCCGGTCGCCTCCTCTCCCACAGTTCCCTGCCAGCAGATACACATGGTAACATATATTTCCGCCACGAGATCAATTCCGAGGCTCTTCGTAAGAGGCATATGGACCAGAAACTTTTGGCACCGCGAGTTGAGCACGACCCGCTCACAAAGCAACGAGAAATTTCAACAACAGATTATCGACCACTGGGCTGAAACACTCAAACACTCGACTCCCTTGTGAGGTTCTTGGCGGTGATACCTGCAATGAGAAACACGACAGAGACAGATAGTATTTTTACCCAGGTTCAGGCCACCATGGAGTGTAACACCCTACTCCTGCTTTTCTATGTTGAACGACCTCGTGGGGATGAACAGTACAATGGGAGCCTATGCTCGAGGTAGAATAAGACTGTTGTCGGGCACCTAGCTCTACTTTTGGAGAGGTCTAGGGTTTCCACTGAAGTTGTCCCACTTCTCCATGATAGCTAACACCCCCCTTCATACACGGCCCATGTCCTCTTCCCCAAATATCTTGGCGGGAAGGGATACCACAACAAGCCAAGGAGGGGTACAAGAGTTCTGCAGCACCCTCCTCGGCCATGGCGGGACGGGGGCAGGCCGGTGACGATCTCGGCGACGTCTGCCTTGGCGTGTAGCGCCGCCCTGGTATTCATTCACCGGAGTGGCAAGTCTCGGGCGGGTCTTTAGTCCTTTTCTTTGGTCGCCCCACTTTAATCAGCAAAATGGAAAGCTTATCTTCAGCCCCCTTAGCTGGCCTCGCTTCGACATTGCGCGAAGGCTTGCGTGTCACCACTACGGCGGAAGCAGAAACATGTGGGACTCTGCAAGGAACCAAATGTGTGATCCCCCGCATACGGAGCCTCACGAGGCCGATGCGGTCTCACACTAGTAGGAAAAAAGCTTATAGTGGAAAACCTAATAGCAGCGAGCACGTCCGGGGCCTCACTTCAGGTAACTTGTGGCAGCGTGTGAACATCGCCAAACTCTTCCAGCAAAGTTTTTCCGTAGCATGGGCCTATGCAATCACGATACCAATAAACTTCGCCAAGCTCTATGGAAGAGGCATAGAGTATTAGAAGCGTGTCCTCTCAGTCACACGCTTCTGATAAAGTGTCTACTAGCAGGGTGGGGTGCCGTGCGCATGCTTCCAGTATGGCTCTGCGGTTATTTAGGGCACCAAGCCCTCATTTCAATAAAAACACTCATTGCTCACAACAGATCGAAAGAAACACTCCCCGGATCCAACGACTCACAAGCGCTTGAAAAAACACACGATCCGTGTGATTCTATCTGATTGGTCCAAACGAAAGCCTAACCCATTTAGTCCCGGTTGGTGTCCCCAACCGGGACTAAAGGGATGATCCGTTTCCCAATGAAACCCGTACCATTTAGTCCCAGTTGGTAAAACGGGCCGGGACTAAAGGGATATATGTTTTCTTCTCGCTATATATATGTATGCATTGCCACACCATTGGCATAAACACATACAAACTCACAACTCTCTCATGGCTTCTCCCGTACCCACACTAACATTCATCGAGGCGGAGGCACTTTCCGCCTCAAACGACCCCTGCCCGCCCGGCTACAACGTTCCCGCCAGTTGGATGCTGAGCGCCGGAGGAGTGCCGGTACCTCCTCTTCCTCAAGGTGTGGCGCGTCGGGCGGCCATCACGAACCACTACTACCACGAGCTCACGCCTGAGCAGCGGAGGAATCCCAGTTGGCATCCCGATAACCAGTATACTTGGGATGCCTTCTTCATCAATCGGCGTGAGAGGGCGCTCGCCAGGTATGAGGAGGACGGTCTGCCTCTTGGGAACTTTCACGAGGCCGGTCGTCGGCTATGGTGGTACGGCCGGACTCTACAGAGCGTCATGGACTACATCAGGGCCGGCGATATCCCCCTCCTGTGCTACCCTCACGCCCAGTCCTGGAGTCGTGATCCTCTGAGGGAGTGCAGAGCACCGTCAGACGATAGTGACGACGACGGCGGCGACTACGACGACTACGAGTCGGAGTACTATAGGCCTAGGCAGGAGTATGACTAGCAGATATCAGATCCACAGTGTCTTGCCATTATGTAGATCGATCATGCATCTATGCTCTCCGTTTAGTTTCGATCCACTCTTGCCATTATGTACTGCCTTTTTTTATCTATATATATATCCAAGATGTGTGTGAATCTTTCTGATTGGAAGGAACAAAACCCTAACCATTTCGTCTCGGTTGGTAAAACATGCCGGGACTAAAGGGGTTTTATTTTTCTGAATTTTCTGATATATTATTTGTATTTTTAAGATTTTAAAAAGAATTAGTTTTATTTTTCTGAATTTTCTGATATATTATTTGTATTCTTAAGATTTTAAAATGAAGTAGTTTTATTTTTCTGAATTTTCTGATATATTATTAGTATTTTTAAGATTTTAAAAAGAATTAGTTTTATTTTTCTGAATTTTCTGATATATTATTTGTATTTTTAAGATTTTAAAAAGAATTAGTTTTATTTTTTGAATTTTCTGATATATTATTTTTATTTTTAAGATTTTAAAAAGAATTAGTTTTATTTTTCTGAATTTTCTGATATATTTTTTGTATTTTTAAGATTGTAAAAAGAAAAGTATTTGAAAAACCACCTTTAGTCGCGGTTCGTGTCACGAACCGCGACTAAAGGCTCTTTCCGCGCGGGAACGAAAACGCCGCGAAAAAACCTTTAGTCGCGGTTCGTGACACCAACCGCGACTAAAGGTACTTTAGTCGCGGTTGGTGTCCCCAACTGGGACTAAATGCTGGCTCTATATATTCCCGATCGCGCTGCCCCGAAAATTTCTAAGGACCAACGCCTATGTATCTCCCTGCGCCGCCCTGCTGCTCGTCTTCTCCGTGTGCCGTCGCCGATTCCGCCCCGCAGAGACAGAGAGAGGACCACGCCGTCGTCGTCTTCGCCATCGCCCGCGCCCTTCTCTCCACTGTGCCGCCCTCGTATACGCGTGACCACTGATGAGGACGGCGACCACCGCGCGCTGGTGAGGACGACGAATGCGCGGCGACCACTCCGGTGAGGATGGTGACCACAGCAACGCGCCCGCGCCCGTGCCCGTGACCGCCGGAAAACGAAAACGAAACGACGGTGACGTCAGCATTGCGTCACGCTCGCGTCACGCTGGCAGTTGGGCTCCTGGACGCGGCCCGTGTGGCTCCTGGCCGGACGCGCGCACGGCCCGTGTGGCTGGCTGGCCCGTGTGCGCAGTACTGCGAGTGTGGCTGGCCCGTGTGGCTGGCTCCACTCGTTTTTTTTTTTGCTAAGTCAAAAAAAAAGGTCAAAAGAAATTCCTAAGTCAAAAAAAAGCTAAAAAAAACCCCTAAGTCTACTAACCCTAAATATATATTCCTAAGTCAAAAAAAAGTACGGTCATTTCACTAACCCGGAGGTGGTCATCAGTCTTCCACCCAAAACAAGTTTTCATCTGTTTCAATTAAATTCATTAAAATAATGAAAATAAGTTTTAATTCAATAAATTCAGAATATTAAGTGTAATATACCAAAATGACCAGGAAAGCAAATGCAACCTAGCTATGGGGTTCTCCAAGTCATTTGAGCAACTAATCTTGGACACACCTCTAAAGTATGGTTTTCCCCCTCCGGTGGTCATCGTTCTTCCACCCAAAACCCTAGCAATCTGTTTTCCCTCCTTCTACGACAATATTTGCTAAGTCTCCTATATACTTAATTAATTTTTACTACATGCATGTCTGCAGGAGTGACATATGGCGGACAATAGAGCCTTGCCGCTTACGGATCAGGAGGCTGAAGGTTTTATATACGGCATCATAGCCAACGAGATCCCTTATGTGCCGGGCCCAGAAGATGAGCAAGAAGAGGATGTAGTCTCTTCTTATCTGAACCTTGATGATCAAGAAGGTGAAGGAACGGACATTGTCGATGATCAAGAAGGTGAAGGAATGGACATTGTCGACGGAGGTCAACCGTCGACAAACGACGATCTCCAATTGCAAAGACCAACCACCTCCGGCGAGGTATATATATATACATTGAGCCTCTCGTGATACAAACTTACTGAAATGTGAATACATATGCATTAACGTGCGCGACTCTCTTTCTTATTTTAGCCCTCGGCCGGATCGAGTACGACAAAGCGTGGCAAATCCAGGGCGATGAAAGAAGGAGAAACATATATCATCGAATCAGTCGGTGAAACCGGCAAGCCCCTATAGCACACCACAAAGTTTATCAACCAATGCGGAGTCATTGTTAGAGACAACGTCCCGATCACCATCCAGGAATGGAAGGAGCCAAAGAAAGCACGTCTTGGTTTCAGTTATGTCGACAAGAGAACGAAAAACGATCTGTGGGGACAGCTTATGGTACATTTCATTCTACCTCCGGAATGCAACAAATTCGATGAATTCGGTAACGACGTTCCGGGTGGACGTGAGAGGAGGAGGCTAGTCAAAGAGTTCGCTCTTCAGAAGATGGCCGAAGCATTCCGGAACTTCAAGAAAAAATTGTTCCGTGAATATGTCAACAAGGGCAAGACTCCGATTTTCACTGGACAACATGAGAAACTGAGAGTTGATTGGCCAGAATTTGTGACGCAGAAGAAATCGGAGCATTTCAAGGAAATATCGAAAAAAAATAAGGCTAATGCGGATAAGAAACAGTACCATCATGTTATGGGCCAGGAGGATACCGCGTTTTGGCGCCTAAGTGGCAGAAGATGGAGGACGGCCTGACGGCGCGAGGAATCCCTCTAGGTACAGAGGGATGGGACGAAAGAGCCTAAATGTGGTGGTACGGGCATGGGGGATCGCTAGACCCGGAGACAGGGGCGTGTGTTCATCGGCAGAAAACGTTTGCTCCCACAAAAGCCCTTATTGACGCAATGGCCAAAGCTCAACATGGCTTGATCACGTTCAACAGAGAGAAAGACGCACTGACCCATGCCCTCGGGAATCCTGAACACGAAGGACATGTACGAGGCAAAGGCAGAATGCCGTGAATGTAGTGTTTTCCCAGGAGAATGACCCGTACTGTTACAGAAGCCGTAAGAGAAAGACGGACCAGGCTGCAGACCTTTTGGCGAAGCTTGCATCGGAGGTTAGTGAGTTGAAGCAGACCGTGCAGGGAATACTTGTGAAAGAAACATCGGCGCCTGCAGGGCCGCATGAAGATCATGAAGCGGATCTCGGAAGCCAGCATCAGCGGAGAAGCAGCCTGGCTTCCACAGAGGCCCCGCCTGCAGGTGCTAATGCACCGATGATCGAGATTCGTGCACCGAGCCTCACTACCCCGTGGATGATGTAAAGGAGATGAAAGAATGTGATCTGCATTATCCCGTGGGGAACATTTCCACGAAGGTAGCTACCGGCAGTGCTTTACCCTGTACACCTGGAGCACTCGACCACAACAACCCCATTCCATATGGCTATGCTCGTGTCACGGTGTAATACATAATCCAAGTGTTTGAGGACCTGGAGATTGACATAGCTACACCCGAAGGGGAGAGAAGACTTGGAGATGTCAAGCGCCAGTTCATTCTATGGAAAAAGAAGTACATAGTGTTTCCAGGCGAGACGCCAAGGCTAACAAGTCCACCCCCCCTCCGATGGTGCAGGTGGTGGTGGTGGTGGTGGTGGTGCTGGTTCACCTACGCCTCCTTCACGCCATTCGACGCCGTCCCCCGATCCACAATCTCCGGCGGGTAAGCAGGCGTCACCCACCAATCCTCCTCTGGCGGATAAGCAGTCGCCGCCCCCCAATCCTCCTCCGGCGGATAAGCAGCTGTCGCCCCCCATTCCTCCTCAGGCGGATAAGCAGCCGTCGCCCCCCATTGCTCCTCCGGTGAAGAAACAGAAGCAGGCGGACATCAAGAAAACCCGCTCTTGGACTATTAACCCGGAGGCTTATGTACCTAAGACCACACGGGTACCGGAGCCATCATTGAAGCCTATCCCCCTAAGGGCTTGGGAACTTAATGATGCTGAAACCAAATTGGCCGCGAAGGCTGAGTATGAGAAATAGAAGGCCGATCAGAAGGCGCTAAGGGAGCCTAAGCCCAAGGAAGTATACCCTCCGACGGTACAGAAGTGGGATACGGGTTTTTTGTCGACACCGTCCCAAGCCGAGAAGAATTTGCCTAAAGACTATGAAAGTGAACTTCGTAGGCAAGCAGAAATATTGATGGAGGAGAAAGAAGAAAGGAAAAAAGCGGGAAACAAGTTGACCAGCTCGGGATGCAGAGTAAACAATCGATCCCCCCGCTCATAGTGAAAGCCGGTCCGGAACAGGACCCCGAGGTCAGAGGAGCTGCGGCAGCAATGGGATTGACTGTAGCTAGTGCCATGAAAAATGCGTCCGAGATGGGTTTGACTCTTTGTGCCTCGTTAGGCCTGGACGATGCGCCAATGGGTGAGGTAGCATTACAATATGTGAAGAATGGGCCTCTCGTCGAGCCTACGCAGGAAAAGAGTCTACCACCACAAATGCGAAATCTGCTATGTTGGTACAAAAATTTCATATCATGGGCCGACAAAGAATATGTTTATGTGGATGTTACAGTGGAGCTCACACCAAAAAGTACTCAGTAACAGTTGAGATGAGTGAATTGTTCCAGCTGTTCAATCTGCGGGAGCTCGACAAATCTATCCTGAGTTGCTACGTTCTGTAAGTGATTTATTTCTACCTCATCTCGTTTTTCATTGCATGCACTATATATATATATATATTGTCCTAACTATATTGTTGCGTACGCTATTATGCAGATTGAAGATTTGGGAATGCAAAATAAGAAACATCCATGATGTTGGGTTCATTGACCCACAAATCATTAATGGAACTATGTTACAACGTCACCCCCAAGACGTGGAGAAAGACTTGTAAAATTTTCTTAGAAAGCATCAACTCAAAAGTCATATTCTATTTCCTTACCATTTTGGGTGAGTGTTTCTCTCTTGTGCCCATTCTCTTTTGTTTACTCCATGCATGGTATGTCTAATCGATAAGTTATGCATGACTGTGCATGTAACGTGTCCGCAGGTTCCACTGGATGCTGCTAAAAATTGAACTTCACACCTCCACAGTTTTTATCATGGACTCTATGGATTCAGATCCAAAGCTTTGGATCGACATGAGAAAAATGTTGCAAAAGTAATTATTTTCAATCATTTGCGCTCTATATCGATCGGTCTCTTTTGTTCATTTTCTAATATGAATTAGCTAATAACTCCCTTGTTCATTTAATTTTCTTTGCACTGTAGAGTTTGGAGACGGTTCTCAAAAGAAATTGTCGGTGAATTCAAACATCAGCTAGATTTTAAAAATTTACTTCGTGTGGATAAGCAGCCACCGGGGACCAATCTATGTGGATACTATGTTTGTGAGAACATACGGAAAGAAACCTCTGAGAAGAAGAAGTCGGATAGCACGCGGAAGAGTCTCAATAACTTGCGGAGGACGCTTAGTCCAGAAGCTCGCTTCCGACCAATTCAAGAGGAAATAGCAGGATTTTTCCTTAGGCATGTCATCGATCCTAAAGGAGAACACTATGCGTCCAACGAAGACCAATTCAAGAGGACTTAGCAGGATATTTCCTTATGCATCTCCTAGATTGAAAATTGTTCGAAGTTGTGTATATCCATCGTAATTGTGTATGGAAACTTGTTCGAAGTTGTATATGGTCACCCGAGATGGAATATATATTATATATTCCTATTGAATTCTTCTTGTTTGAAATTTCATATATGCATGTATATAGTAGCGTACAATATATATGTGTACTGAAACTTCATCAAAATTAAAATAAGACACAAAATAAAATATAAAAGAAATAAAACAAAACAAATTAAAAAGAAACCAGGTTTAGGGGGGCTAAAACCCTAAACCTGCGGAGGAGGCTTTCAGTCCCGGTTAGCCACGAGAACCGGGACTAAAGGTCCTCCGCCCCAACGGACTCCTGGCACCCACGTGGACGGGCCTTTAGTCCCGTTCCGTAAGTGGCGCGACTAAAGGGGGGGTCTTTAGTCGCGCATATTTAGTCCCGGTTGCGCGGCCGGGACTAATGGCCGTTGCGAACCGGGACTAAAGGCCTATTTTCTACCAGTGACTGGCGGCAGCCCCAGCCTGTGAGGGCGAATGTGTTCAAAAGTAATGATAAGATAGAAAAACAATTGTGTTCATCTTTTATCCCAAATGCATGTTTTACGCATTGTAATTCTCTGTCTTCACTACAAAAATTTGCCGATGCTCGCGCTATATTATTTACTCCAATTATCATTGTACTCTATTAGAGAAGAGGGAAATCACGCACACGTTCAAAATGGAAATCACACACCATTTGTAGAACTATTATATGCGGGAGTGAACAATTGTTTGGCAAATCGCAAACGGTTCACGAAATCACACACGATTTGTTGAACTGTTATATGCGGGAGTGAACAATTGTGTGGAAAATCGCAAACGGTTCACGAATCGTATGCAATAGATTTGGTTATTGCACTTTTTTCTTCTAAAAACTTGAGTGTTAGGAATATCCATCACAACGGCGGTTCCAATAGCGCTCCCAATAGAGTTATTCGGCGCGCCGTCGCGAAAACGACGCCCCACTCAAACCCTCAGTAGTGTTGAAAATGGTAAACGAGACCAATACCTCGTCAGGCAACCCTACCGCGGTCCTGGTCCATAGGGACCAGCGTCGGAGTGTCAAACATGCACGATAACCCCGCCACATTGGATGCGGGATACTAACAGCTGGGACACGCCTGACATTGACACACTACCCGACCAGCTTAATAAATGCGGGCGATGAAGGTCCAGTTTTCTTGGCTTAATGGCACATCGGTTCCCCAGACGGGTGTAGAACAACGCGCGCATCATCGGCATTAGTGCATATTAGGGATCTGGTACTCGGCGTTAATGGGCGCCACCCATCTTCGGTAGTCTCGCTGGTTTTAAGACGACATGCACTCCTCACTAGTGGAAACAGGGCCAACCATCCCGGTTGGTAAGCCCCATTTGTCCCGGTTGTGCAACCGGATGGTCCAGCCGGGACAAATGGCCCAAAGCCATTCGTCCCGGTTGTACCAGCACCCGGGATGCCTGGGGGTGGCCCACGTGGCAGGGCAGGCGCCATTCTGGCAGGGACTATTTGTCCCGGTTCTTCCCACGAATCGGGATGAATGCCCCTTCTGCCGCGACAGAGTTTTTATTTTTTGTGTTTATTGTTTTCCTTTTTATGTTTTGCGATCCCCACGGACCTCCCGGTGGCCCCTCCCCGGACCTCCCAGATCCCATGAGAAGAGAGGAGCCCCGGTGGCCCCTCCCCGGATCCCAGTAGAAGAGAGAAGACCGGTGTCCCTTCCCCGCACATCCCGAAACCCACGAGAAGAGAGGAGCCCCGGTGGCCCCTCCCCGGACCTCCTGGATCCCACGAGAAGAGAGGAGCCTCGGTGGCCCCTCCCCGGACCTCTCGGATCCCACGAGTGACTAAGTAATGCCTATATATAGCAAAAGAAGGAACACTTATATTACAGAATGAAAGTATATCGAGCATGCATATTAGATGACCGATGGAATGAATTACAAAATCAAGTTCATTCCCAAGCGCGGTAGTATTCTCCATTTACATTTAGGACCTCTACATCTAAGAAGCCCGCAATTTCCTCCTGAATTGCTCGTATGCGGTCCCTTGGTAGAAGAGCGTCCCGGAGCCGTTCGATCTAATAAAAAGAAGAGTGGTCAATATGTATTAATGAAACTAAGTAACTAAAATAGATGGTAATAAGAAAAATTGACGAATGACGTACATGAAGTTTGTTGAAATCTCTGTCCTTGGGACAGGTCGTCTGACGAATGAATTCGCAGACATAGTATCCACACAAGTGATTTCCCTCTCCCTGTTGCAAGCACTTTACGAGAACATGGTTTCAATCAAAATAATAATCAACCAGCCATGATAACTGTATCGAAACAAGAATCAAGGAGATGCGCGGATCTAGATAGTAGTACTTACTTGTACAATTTCGAATGTAAGCTCTGATTTCTATTCACCCCTGGCCTTTTTTGTGAACCTCTTCCAAGCGCTGCTCGGGAAAGAAAAAGAATAAAAAGAGTTAGTAATTACTTGATATCCGAAAATGAAACAAAGTAGTCGATATACTGCCATATATAAAGATTGAAATTAATAAAGATTGAAATTACCGCTAGATCATTTCCTGCATGTCTACCCAAAGCTCAAGGGGTTTACGTTTTGGGTCCATTATCAGTACTTTTCCTTTGTTAACTTGGAAGATTAGCAGAATAAAGTGGAAGTTGCGCACGCATAACTCATCAATTATACACCGAACATCGAGTAACGAAAACAGAATGTGTACAACACAGTAACACTCATCCGAAGTTGTAAGGAAATAGTATTTCCCGTCGGTGTTCTTGAAACCTTATTTCCCTCAGAAGGTTATCTTCTGTATCCTTGGGAGGTAGCTCAAGAGTCTTATGATTAACAAAATGTGGGTCAATGAACCCAATATCATAGATTTGTCCTCTTTTGCATTCGAGAATGTTCATTCTGCAATTATAATATAATGAGTGTACTATATATATGAATGCAATGAACGAGGTGAGCTAGCTAGAGACTTAATTAGAGAAATAAGTACTTACAGACAATAGGCACTAACTATAGATTTGTCGAGGGCCTTCTGCTGGAATAACTGAAACAATTCCTCAAATTGAATCAGAACCAGTCCATCTCCATACCCGCAGTGCTCGTCTCTAACTCCGACCACTATCCAGTCCTGAGATTTCTGAGCAGCTTACATATACCAATTATGCACTCTTCGCATTTTGGTTGGTAGATTCTTTACCTCCTCGGGTTTGACGAGAGGATTCCCATGCGGGTATGTGTACGCACATTCAGAAGCGGGGAATTACTCTACTGTTTGCATATACTCAGCAATGGACAAACCCGCAGCAGCGGCCCCTGGTCCGTACAGTTCTATAAAATCCGGATCAATTTGCTCGTCAGCATTAGTGCTCGGCCCCACCTGGGTATTGCAAATCACTTTGAGCGGGGAGATGGATTGTTTTTTCTGCTCTCCGAGTTGCGCAACTGATTTCCCGCTTTTCGTGCTTGCGCTACTACTCTTCGTCGACCGCACCATTTCCTGGTGTGACGTCAGAATAGAGCGGTCATAGTCAGATGATAGCCTCGGCTCGGGTTGATGAAGACTCTTCACACTTTTCCACGCTCGTTCTACATCTTCTTTGGTGTCGGGGAAATCTGCCTTTTTCTGCTCTTTCGGCTTCGATTTCCACGCCTCGTATTCGTCCCTTGCGATTTCCTAGGTTTCCTCAGGAGTAGAGTCGTAAGGTAAGTTGGGTAACTCCTTTGGTACCTTCGGGAGGGGCGACCGTTGACGTTTGGGTGTTCTTTTACGACTCCGCAGAAACTTAGTGGGTGGAGAAGGCTGACGCGGAGGCGTAGACGACCGCGCTGGAGACGGCATGCATGGCATAGACGCCGCGCTGGAGACGGCATGCACGGCGGAGACTGTTGCGCTGGAGAATGGTGAGGAGTTGATGGCCTTGCCGTCTGATTTGAAAGCACAATGTGTTCCTTTAGCCATAGAACGGTCAACTTCTTGGCTTCTCCGAGTTCAGTCACCTCTCCATCTTCACCTTCAAGGAATTCAAGCTTCACTCGCTCGAATCCGTCGACAACTTCATCGACCCCAACAATAACGTAGCCCCGTGGAACCGAAAGACTATGGTGAGTTGGTTCGTTGCCAATTGGTAAGGCATAGCCGACTGCCGCCTTGACGGTTATGTTGACGACCTTCACGTGGATCTCAAAAGTTGTTATCTCCGTGATATCATCCACCGGGTGCATCATCGGCTGTGCATCATCACCCTGTAGCTGCATGGACGCAACTCTGCTTTTCTGATGAGAATGTGCGGCTCCGGTAGCACCGACTTCACCTTCTACCACGTGTGGTACGCCGGTAGTACCTAGCTGCTGGCTAAGTGTGTTAATTTTCTCCTGCTGCTTCATTGCTACGTCCTGCATCCGCTTCATCTGTTCTTCAAGTTGACGCCTCCAGTTTTCCTGACTTGCTGCTTTAGCTGCCTCCGCGTCCTTTTTCTGTTGACGGCTTCTATCAGGATATTTCTTATTGCTCTCGTCAAACCCAATACTCCACTGAACACCTCCACTTGTGGCTCGTGTACGCCCTACGTGTTCCGCATTCTTGAGGGCGTGTGTGAGCTCATTGTTCTCTCTATCTGGCACGAACCTCCCCTCTTTAACATCCTTTATTGCGTTTCTAAGATCTTCTATGGGTAGAGGATTCTCTTTATGACTTTGATTATAGATGCAGTTTCCTTCGGCGTCCAACTTGCCCCCATGCCCGTAGAACCAAGACCTTGCCCGCTCGACCCACATGAATGGCTCGGGAGTGATCCTCTTCTCAAGCAGGTCGTTCTCCCATTTATCCCACTTGGGCAGGGAACCCTTGTAGCCAGCTTGCCCCATAATATGGTGATATACCTTTTTGGTGGCGTTTTTCTGATTTGTTTTTTACCTTATCTTCGCATCATCTCACAGCTTGTACTTCACAAAATCTTCCCATAAGAGTTTCATTTTCTCATATCCTTGAGTGAAATCCGGAGTCTTACCCTTCTTGATAAAGTCAAGGTGCAATCTTTTCTTCCAGTTGCTAAATTGCTGGGCCATCTTTTTCAGAGTCCACGCCTTGACCTTTTTCACTAACTCAAGTTTCTTTTTATTAGCATCGGCTTCACCATCTACCTCCTCATTCACATCCGCCTCATTCTCGTCCACCTGCGGCATCGGTAAGGTGAAATTACACATGATCTTTTTGAAAAGATTATCTTTGGCTAAGTTGCTGACAAATGAAATTCCTTGCCTCTGCGGATCTTTTGGCTCATTCCACTCTTGAACAGTGATAGGGATGTGATCCCTAACTAGCACTCCGCATTGCTTTACAAATTTTTGGGCAACATCAGCGGGAAGCTCGGGTGCGCAGTCTGCTGCGATCGTTTCGATCCTATATCTTTCAGTATCTTTCAACTTCTTTGTTGCGCCTCGTTTAGTCTTTTTTTGATTGATATGCTTGAACCGGATGGCTAAAAAAACAAAGAGTGTTAATACATGTATATAGACAACGGATGATTCATTAATTAACATATCTCTATGCACCTCGAGCCCGATGTTTGTAATTTGTACGGCTCCACCAGAGCCGTCGGCTTCTCCCTCAGCAGAGACATCTCTTCGGATGAGCTCCACATCTCCCTCACCGGAGTTGTTCATCCACTGGCTCACATCAGTCTCTCCCTCGGGCCCGCGGATTAAACCCGCAAGCAAGTTTTCTGCATCTTCGTCTCTTGACTCCATCCTTTTCTGCAAATACACAAAATTCCCTAAGTTTTCCGCATCTTCTTCTCTTGGTTCCATACTAAAAATACAAAGTGGTACTAAAATTCCGTAAGTTAAATACACTAAGTCAAAAACATAAAATATTACCAAAATTTTTACACTACGTATAATTTGATTCTACACTAAGTCAAAATACTACAAAAAATAATTCTTAAGTCAAATTCCCAAAGTAAAATACACTAAGTCAAATTTCTAAAAAAAACACAAAAATACACTTAGACAAATTACTGAAAATTCTAATATTTTACACTAAGTTAAATTACTAAAAAATAAACTAGTGTACTAAAATCCCCTAAGTAAAAAACATAAAAAATTACCCAAAGTTTTACATTAAGTATAATTTGATTCTACACTAAGTCAAAATACTACCAAAAAATAATAATTCTTAAGTCAAATTTCCCTAAGTCAAATTTCTAAAAATTCTTATTTGTTTACACTTAGACAAATTACTTAATATTATAATATTTTACATAAAGTCAAATTACACTAAGTTAAATTACTACAAAATAAAGTAGTGGTACTAAAATTCCCTAAGTCAAAAACATATAAAATTACCAAAAGTTTTACACTAAGTATAATTTGATTCTACACTAAGTCAAAATACTACCAAAAAAATAATCCTTAAGTCAAATTCCCTAAGTCAAATACACTAAGTCAAATTTCTAAAAATTCTTTTTTTTTACACTTAGACAAATTACTGAAAATTCTAATATTTTACACTACGTCAAATTACACTCAGTTAAAGTACTAAAATTCCCTAAGTTAAATACACTAAAAATTACCAAAAGTTCTACACTAAGTAAAAAAATTGATTCTACACTAAGTCAAATTACTAAAAAAAAATATTAAGTCAAATGCCTAAGTCAAATACACTAAGTCAAATTTCTAAAAATTCTTAAGTAAAATCCCTAAGTCAAATTTCTAAAATTCTTAAGTGAAATCCCTAAGTCAAAAAATTCTAAAAATTCTTAAATAAATCCCTAAGTCAAAAATTTATAAAAATTCTAAAGTAAAATCCCTAAGTCAAAAAATTTCTAAGTCAAATTTTCTACACTATGTTTCTAACACTAAGTCCAAAATTTCTAATGTTTCTAACACTAAAATTCTAACACAAAATTTCCTAATGTTTCTAAGTCAAATTTTCTAACACTAAAATCCCTAAGTCAAAAATTTCTAAGTCAAATTTTCTACACTAATGTTTCTAACACTAAGTCCAAATTTTCTAATGTTTCTAACACAAAAATTCTAACACAAAAATTTCTAATGTTTCGAAGTCAAATTTTCTAACACTAAAATTCCTAAGTCAAAATTTTCTAACACTAATGTTTGTAAGTAATATTTCTAACTAATTTATGTAACATTTATAGTATTTCTAACAATTCTAAAAATTCTACTATTTCTAACATTTCTTATATTTCCTAACTAATGCTTCTAACATTTCTAATAGTACTAAAAAAGTAAAAACAAAAACAGTAAGTAAAAAAGAAAAAAAAAAGAAAAAATGCCCTCTCTGTTTCTCTTACAAAGGAGACAGAGAAGGGGCGATGGAGGCAGTGGCGACCTCCACGAGCTCGGGCGCGCGCATGAGGGAAGTGGCGTTGCGACGCAGGGGTAGTGGCGCGGCGTGTTGCAGCGACCTCCACACGAGCTCGGGTGCGCAGGAGGATCTCCATGAGAGCTGCGGCGACAATGGCGACGGCGCGGGCGCGCTCCACCACGGGTTGTCCTCCACGGGGCAACGGCGCTCCTCCACGGGGACCTCTGCAGCGACAACGGCGACGGCGTGGTGGCGGGAGACGGCGCAGCAGCCTGGCGGCGTTCGATTCTCCTTTGCGCGCGGGTGCGGATTTGGGGAGGGAGACGACGCGGTTATATAGGACGGGGCATCCGTCCCGGTTGCTAACAACAACCGGGATGAAAGGGTCATCCATTCCGGTTGTTAATACCAACCGGGATGCATGCTCATCCCTTTTTTTCACAGCGGGCGGATGGGGGGCACGTGGAGCACGCGCGTGGGGGGTGCATCCGTCCCGGTTGTTAATACAAACCGGGACTAATGCCTTATTTTTAATTATTTTTAAGTTGAATATTTGTTCCTACATTATTTTTTTCCAAAACTCCTATAAAACATTAAATAACAATAAGAAAAATATAAACAAGATACCAAAATATTTAGAAAATTTTAAACTAACTGAATATATTACTTTCAAAACATATTTGGTAAAGTTCAATATTTTGAATTATTTGCATTTGAATTAATTAATTTAAGAAATGGAGATAATATCAAATAATTCAATAAATGTTGAAAATTGCAAGTTATATATCAAAATGATCAGAAAGATAAATTCAACTCACTTATGATGTTTTAAAACTCATTTTTGCGCCTGATAAGGTGGACTTTTCTCCAGCGGGCCTAGGGTTTCGCCGCGGAGGGGCTCCGGAGCGTCGGGATTTCACCAAAAACTAGGATTTAAAATACCAAGTGTTAACATGTGTTGTTAGGGTTTCTATTGTTTCCTTTATATTTTCCATTATTTCCTTTATATTTTCTGTTGTTTTACATTTTTTTTCATTATTTCCTTTTTGTTTTCTCTTGTTTCCTTTATGGTTTATGTTGTTTTCTTTTATGTTTTATTTTGTTTTCTCTTGTTTCCTTTTTGTTTGCTCTTGTTTTATTTTGTTTTCTATTGTTTCCTTTATGTTTTTTATTGTTTTCCTTTATGTTTTATATTGTTTTCCTTTATGTTTTCTATTGTTTTATTTTGTTTTCCCTTGTTACCTTTTTTATTTTCTCTTGTTTTATTTTGTTTTCTATTATTTTCTTTATGTTTTCTATTGTTTTCCTTTATGTTTGCTATTGGTTTCCTTTATGTTTTCTATTGTCTTATTTTGTTTTATCTTGTGTCCTTTTTGTTTTTTCTTGTTTTATTTTGTTTTCTATTGTTTCCTTTATTTTTTCTATTGTTTTTCTTTACGTTTTCTATTGTGTTCCTTTATGTTTTCTATTGTTTTCCTTTATGTTTTCTATTGTTTTATTTTTTTCTTTTGTTTCCTTTTTGTTTCTCTTGTTTTATTTTGTTTTCATTTTTTTTCTATTGTGTTCAATTGTTTCCTTTATGTTTTCTATTCTTTTATTTTGTTTTCCACTATATCCTTTATGTTTCAAATAATAACTCCACACATTTCAAATACTGAACAAGGTACAATAAATTTATAATAAGTGCACATCAGACCAGTTGATCCATGCATATACATAGTTTCGTCGCATACAAGGCAGACAGATATATATGTAGTATCAAATATTTTGTCAAACCTTCAAGAGGGGATGTAGAACAAAACAATCTGTATCGCCATCATACTCCCCGACCGTGTCTCTTGAGTGCATATATGCATATCAAAAGAACGGTCGGACGCATGATGGCGAATCCGGATGATTTGTATTCGGTCGATGAACTGAATGATGTATCAAACCTTTTGTCAAACCTTCAAGGGGGTGTAGAACAAAACAATCGGTATCGCCAGCATACAGCCCCACCGTGGCTACTGAGTGCATATATGCATACCAAATGCACGGTAGGACGTATGCTGGCGAATCCGGATGATTTGTATTTGGTCGATGAACTGACTAATGTATGAAGGGAATCCGAGAGGGGAGCTATATATAGGGTCCTCTGGCTCACAAAGTTTTCTGCTGGCGTTTCGATCCAACGGTCAAGAAACACCCCTGATCCAACGGCTCACAACCGCTCGAAAGAAACACACCGTACCCCTAATCGAACGGCTCACAACAACTCGAAAGAAACACACCCCTGATCCAACGAATCACAAGCGCTTGAAAGAAACACATGATCCGTGTGATTCTTTCTGATTGGTCCCAACGACAACCTAAACATTTAGTCCCGGTTGGTAAAATAGGTCGGGACTAAAGGGACGATCCGTTTCCCAACAAAACCCGAACCATTTCATCCCGGTTGGTAAAACAGGCCGGGACTAAAGGGTTCGTTTCTTCTTACTATATATATGTATGCATTGCCACCATTGGCATAAACACATATAAACTCATCACTCTCCCATGGATTCTACCGTACCCACCACTCTAACCTTCCTCTAGGCGGAGGGACTTTCCGCCTCGAACTACCCCTACCCGCCCGGCTACAGCGTCCCCGCCGATTGGATGCTGAGCACCGGAGGAGTGTCGGTCCCTCCTCTTCCTCAAGGTGTGGCGCGTCGGGCCGCCATCACGAACCACTACTACCACGAGCTCACGCCGGAGCAGCGGGGGAATCCCAGTTGGAATCCCGACTACTGTCCTACTTGGGACGCCTTCTTCATTAATCGGCGTGAGAGTGCGCTCGCCAGGTACGAGGAGAACGGCCCGCCTCCTTCGAACTTCAATGAGGCCGGTCGTCAGCTGTGGTGGGGCCGCAAACGGACTCTTCAGAGCGTCATGAACTACATCAGGGCCGGCGATAACCGCCGCCTGCGCTACCCTCACGCCCAGTCCTGGCGTCGTGATCCTCCGAGGGAGTCCAGAGCACCGTTCCACGATAGTGACAACGACGGCGGCGACTACGACGACTACGAGTTGGAGTACTATAGGCCTAGGCAGAAGTATGACTAGCAGATCCACTCTTGCCATTATGTACTGCCTTGTTTATCTATCCAAGATGCATGCTTGTGTGCAAATGGGCGCGAGTGTGGTGCGACAGCAAATACATAAGCTCTATAAAAAAAAGAAATAGGGTGCTACAAATTCTTTTATTAAAAACAGAAAACAAACGCGCTAGCGCGCCGAAGTTCGCCTGAATATAAATTCTTTTATTAAAAACAGAAAACAGACGAACACTACTCCTCCTCGTCGTCGTCGGGGAACTCGTCGGTGAATTCCTCCGGGTCATCGTCGTGGCCGAACTCGTCGGTGACCTCCTCATCGTCGTCGAAGGTGCATGATGGTATGTCCGAGATAGGCCCCCACCTCGGATCCTCGGAGGCCCAGACTTCGCCGGCGTGGTCGGCCTGGCGAAGCTCTTGCATCGCCTTCGTCCTTGCCTCCCGAGGGGCATCTAACACGAGGTGGTGTTCGAGGCGGCGCTCCGCCAGCTCAGCCGCGAGGGTCTGCCAGAGCTCCTCGTCGGCGCTCTCCTCCCCCGGATTGTTCCGGTAATACTCGCGGACGACGCGGTCGTCCCTGGTGTCGACTAGACCCTGAAACGCGCGGTGGCGGAGGTGGCGGTGGTCGGCGCCAGTGACGATCTGCGGCTTCCGCGCCCTGGCCTCCGCTTCCTAGAGGGTGTGGCAGTTGTTGAAGTTCATCAGCGACCGCGGGCGGCTGAGGCGCCAGGCCGCCGCGTCCCAGGAGAATAATATGAGATTTAACACATCAAGAGATCTATGTGTGTTAATTCCGAAAAGATATAGAATTTGTGTTCATGTGTTAAGGCATGAGATGAAAAAGAATAAATTCATATTTTTTCCTACTTCATGTGTGCACGTTGTTCTTCTCTATGTTCCTTACTAATAATAATTTTCTATGCTCACACCATATTATTTACTTCCTGTTATCATTGTACACAACTATAAATGAGGGCAATCGCACACGTTGAAAATGGAAATCACACATGATTTGTTGAACCATCGTTCGCGGGGGTGAACGATGGTGTGGCCAATCGCACTTGGTTCACGAACCATTTCCGATAGGTATGGCTAACACACTTTGCTTCTTTTAGAAAACATGTGCGGTAGGAATGTCCATCACACTGGAACTTCGAATAGCGCATCTAATATGGCTATTGAGCGTCGTGCCAAAACAAAGCTAGGGCAACAAAGTTGTCCGAGGGGCACGTCCGACGGCCCTACTACTGCCATGGTCCGTAGGGACCGGCCTGGGAGTGCTATAGACGTGCGGAAACCCTTGCCACATTGGATACCGATGGCATACCAAATCTGTTATTGGTCAGCTTAATTAATGCGAGGGACGAAGGAATGGTCTTTTTTTAATGGCGCAACAGTTCCCCACATAGGTGCAGAACGACGTCTAGGTAAATGCGGCCAGGGGAACTAGTGTTGGGTTTTAATATGCCCCACCAACCTCCGGAACATGTACCGCAATGAAGCGGAGGAACCTGCCTCACCATCTTTCCGTGTGTCTTCGTGTCTGTGGATTCCCGTATCTTCATCGCCATCATCGTCGGAGGAGGAGAGCGCTCAAAATCGCCCGCCAGTCGCCCTAAACGGGCCGCCGGAAATTTCCGAGATCTCCATTTCGGTCGAACTATACAGCCTCTAAGCGTAGCCAGATTTATTAGTGGATGTGATGCCCCTCGAATCCACATAGGACCAACCTAATTGTATGATATGTTGTAGATTTTGAGGCGTATTGTTTTTAGAATGCAGATGACCCTCGTTAATGATGGTTAGGCGCTCATCATGAGTGCAGTATTTGGTGAATTGGTACGTCTTTAGATGTGTCTATGGTGCAGTTGGTGTTTCTGACTAAAAAAGAATGATATCTTTCACATCTACACAAGATCGACCATAACTGCCCCCCTTGTATTCTCTATTTGGCTGAGCTTCTGGTTCTGTTCATCTTATGGCTTTGCTCCCATCTGACGATTCCTCTCATTTGCTAGCTCTTTGCCGTGCAAGGAGACAGGGGGAGGGGCACCACACTTCGACGTTTCTCCATGGAGCAACATATAAGAATCATAAATTATGACGATGCTACAATCACGCTTTTCCGATCACGTGAATTAAGATAGTTATGTGAATGAAAGGAGTAGATTTCGAGTTCCAGAATCAAAATGGTAGTTGTATATGTAACAAATTAAAAAAGAAGATGAATATATATATAAAATCAAAGATCATCAAATCTTCTTCAAAACATGAGCCAATTCACTAATTTTAGAAGGGAACTCGGAGTATAAAATTTAATAGAGTTGTACAAACAAACTGGAACATATGTTTGCTAAATATTACTTGGCACTAAAAACTGGTGATTTCTCCAATTTGTGCCCTCTCCTCATGTCCTGCCACCCCTTGCTTAATTAGCCACTGTGTTTTTTAACTTGTCTTTTGGTCCTAGCCTTCGTAAAGCTTTGTGTTCCATCAGTTTGATTTCATCACTTTGGGTGGTCTCTCTCTTGGATACTTCAGTCTTCAGAGTACCTTGATTCTGGCATTACAACCTTCGTGCTTTTATTCTTGATGTTTTGGTGCTCATTTGGTGAAGACGAGTCTGTTGACGTGTCGGTGCCAGTGCCGGTGTCCTCAACTGTACCAGAAAAAAATACATTAAAGGAAATACAGATATGATCTTCAGGTCAGCTATACGCCTATCGGCGAGTTGCACATTTTATATTGCTCCAAATGAATCTTGCTGATCTGTGTTTCCTTCTATTTTGGAGAAGTTACAACCTATGTAAACTAGTATTAGGTAGATGGTTAGAACGCTAATATTATACTATGTTACCGTGGCCCTGAAAGATTTAAGATATTCAAACAATATTTATTTTCAAGATAAAACATGCATGTTTTTCTACTGCTCATAACTAAGCACATGGAGGCTTGCATGCATTTGAAATATTATGATGAACAAAGCCAAATGGATCGGAAGATCAACATTTGGTTTGGAAGTAGAACGTATGTACAAGTTGTAGACTTCGAATGAAGATACTACATGTACACAAATGTTTATCGAAAATTTAGGAAAAATGCAAACGAAGAAATTCCGTAACTTCAAAATGTTCAGTTTTATTACATTAAGTTAAGTGAGAAGTATATGCAATTTAGACTAATGTACTAATGGATACCTTGATATAGATTAAAGCAATAAAAATGAACTTTTGGTAACACAGTTACACATAAAGCCGATGGTTAGATAGAATAGGTACATGTATTAGTGTGCCTGAGGTATTGTTTTCTTACTTGTGCACGTAGCAACGTATGTTCTGAAAGCATAGGATACATTTTTATCCTCGGTAATATAAGAGAAGTATTAACTAAGACTAGTCAGGATGAAAGAACAAAAGAAAAGAATATGCACATGTAAGTATAAAAAGTAATATCACATCACTGATAAAGAGGGACTTACTGCTATATGATGTTTGGCCATGGCAGTTCTCCCTTAGTGCTGATCCTCTAGCCTTTGATGAACTTTTAAGTAATTTAGCATCCTTCGCATCATTTCTTAGTCTCTTGCGCAAACACTCATGCTGCAAAAAAAAATCAGTTAAATAAATGGAATAATATGTATTGTATCAAATATCTACAAAAAGAATTATTCATTGACAAAAATAAAAAATTAACTAACATTAAAGCAATATGTCGATTTGTAAATCTAACAGTTCAAACTTTTCATGTGTTTTTAACATATTATATATATATTATATTAGCAATATGCATAATCGGTGTGCAAGTTTCCTAAGATGTGCAACATTACGATTTAATCATCATATTAAACACAAGCCCACTATCCGCCAACTGGTGTGCAAGTTTCCTAAGATCTTTCAAGTTTACCTCAAAGAATGGGAAAGCTAGTCCAAGGTAAGTTATTAATGGTTTGACCAAAGGCATGTATGTCTGAATAAAATGTCTTCTTCCGATACCCTAATTTAACAGTATATTTATATTAAAAAACTACGTGTAGTTTGCGTTCCTATAAAATGGAAATTTAACCCTCTATTCAATACAAACCTATGATATACTTCCCATTTCGTGTGTAAAAAAGAGAAAGTATATCATAGGTTCGAATAGAATCAGTAGCACATTTTTTTCTTTGTGTGAAAATATGAGCTAAACATGTGCTATACCTTATGGTTGAACAAGTTTGATATATGATCATTTAGCGTAGTTGAGGCATGTACACATAATTTTTTTGAGAGTGCAAGTAAAATAGGAGGACTACCAAAACAACCAAATCATGAGGATAATCACTTGGATATGGCACTTTCATATTAACACATAAAATTTGCATCAATCCCACATGAATCATACACGAAATAAAGAAAAAAAGAGACTCGATCGAGTGGTTGTTTATAGAATCATAACTATATTCTAATTACTTTTACTACAAATTAACATGTCATGAGTCCTAGAAAAATCATACCCACAATCCACAATGGACCTAACAGTGTATTGATTCCAAGAATAACCCGAAGATTAATTTCATGAAAAAATTGCGAAAAATATATACCTTTCACCTACTTTTTGCGATACCTCGTTATTTAGATATGCGAATACCAAAATACATATTCAATTAATTTATGGAAATGATAGATAATTTTTAACATATGCATGTACATTTATGTTATAAATACTTTTAGTCTCATGGATTGTGCGCCATAACCATGAAAATTAGAAAAACTACATTGCAAATTCTGCCAAGACAAGTACGTCTTTAAAATAAAAACATAACTCTAAAAAGAGACACTCTTGTAAGGAAAATTGCTAGTATAATATATAATGATCAAAGATCAATTACCAGATCAGCAGATTTTTCAAAAGAGTACAAGTCATGGACACTTGTCCTTTGAACAAATTGACGTTTTGTGACTTCTCCGGTTTCAAGAAAGCGAAGTGCAGACCTCTTAGTACGAAAGACATAATGGCTAACAGGGTCTGTATAGTACTGCACAAGAGATAAAGATCAGAAGGTTGAAACAGACTTCAAGAAAAAAGCTAAGTTTTTTAGTTTCATTTTCTATATACCGGATCTTTCCTTATGCCACCCTTCGTTTTTCTGTATACTAGTTCCTTTACCCATCCTTGTGGAAATGGAGATGGGTTAAACTCCACCTCTGCAAGAATCTACAATACAAGGTTGCACACTAGTTTTAGAGTGGAAAAATCATTTAAGAAATAAAATTGCCAGTTATGCAGAGGAAATGTTGATAACAAGAAATACACATTGTCTCGAGAGTCTATGTCGCATTGTCCATCTGTATCACATTCAGTGATCTTCATTTCCTTAACGTAGAGTAGTACATCTTGTTTAGAGAATACTCGTACTCCCATTGCAGGGTAAACATAAAACTGCGAAAAAAATATGCACAATGTCATAATCTGAACCACTTACTGTATGATATGGGTAAATTTTATTATTGACTTATGATGTTCGTTTTTTCCAGGGCATGTAACCTACGTTGTATTTCTCATATGACCCATGATTGTAAGCCTAATATAAATTTTACTGCTTGATTAATTCAGATTCAATCATCTAAATTTAAGTTGCGTCACCCCAACAAAAAGCTATTATAAATAATCCACATGCCTTGAGTTAGGAAACTACCGGACCTTTTTTTATTTCCATGTACTTTGTGCACGACAGATGAATTTGATATAATTTTCAATATGATATGAAAATGATCCATCAAAAGTTTAGACATTCATGCAAACAAAACACGCAATTATGAATATGAAGGTATATATTATGAAAATTCTAATGGAGTATATATATATTGGCACCTCACAGAAAAAGTTTATTTTTGTGTGTGTATATATTAGTAGTTAAAGTTATAAAAAGAGGCCTTATGTGGTACCCTCAAATAAATATAGGCCATCCATTTTCATGTATCTAGTGGCTTATATTAAATCATACTAGTGTGTAAAACTTGACTAGTATAAAACATACTAGTCGCTAGTTAAAAAAGGAAGGCTCGTTATAAAAGGCATAGTAAACGTATGCAGGATTATACTTGGAAACCTATTTACAATCAAATAAAAAATCCCATTAAAAAAGGATGCCACCGTAATAATTCCTAGTACAACTACGTGCATGGTCGCCATGGATAATTCAACGTGTACATGAAGTCCGTCGTTGATGCATGGTCTGAATCTTTCATGTGGTGCTATCCGGCTGGCCGGCCGCCTTGGTACATGAAATTCATCCTAGGTTGTTATAATATTTTGTCATTGTGCTGCCCAGCACGCCGGCGTGAATCCATCAAGGTCGTTCTAAACCTTTGTTGATGTGCTGTCCGGCCAGCCGGCCGACCGCCGTGCGTACCTAACCTCCCCGGAGCTAGTCAGCTAGACTAAAACAAATAACATAGAACGTGGAATCAAAATTCGAAATTTAGTTACCATGATTTTAGGCTAAAATATAGGGCTATTTAGTTTAATTTGCGCCTCAATAAATGGTTTCCTAATTAAAATTCCAAATGGTGTCTATGCAATCAACGGTTAGATTTTAATTCATACTACTCGCCTCTCGCGACCAGTAAAAGGTACCGTAGAATAGGCCTATAAAAACTATGGCTATATATATATATATATATAAATGCTATCTAGGAAGTCATGAACGAAGATGTATGTTGTGGTCAAGCTAAAAAAAATATTACCTTGAACATCTTATCCATCTTCTCACCACCTGCTCTAATCTCAATCAACCACCCCTTGGGAAGCCATTCGTGCGCCTGCAGGTTATCATGACCCACACATCGCTCATGGATATAGCTAGGTAAAACAAAAAAAATTAAGACGAGGTCACCGTGGTAAGAAAAACATACAGGAAGCATATTGCTACGTTCAGCGGACTTCTTGGACTCTATCCAGTGCTCATCCATCTCGGAGAAAAGGTAGTTCAGAACCTCCGCCTTCATCCTGAATCTAGATCCTGACACGCGGGAGACGAAATACTGCAAATAAAAAAGTAATCACATATTATATATCTCAAAAATAAAACGAAACTGAACAAAGAAACAGAAAGTGAGAGAGAGACATGGATTGAGAATGTTCAAGCGACAAATCTGTCTACTACTGTAGTACGCATCTTGCATGGTTGGAGCAGAACGTACCTGGTAGGGGACGCCATCGTCACCTCGTCTCTGCTCCATAACCCATCCATCAGGGAGCCAACCCGGTCTCTGATCCACATCCTCCTCTTGCGCCCTCTGCTCCACATCCTCCGGTAGTTGTTCGTCTCTCCTTCCTGGAGACATCTCTCCAAACTCTCGCCCTTCTCTCCTCTCCGTCTTCTCTCAGCCCCCTCCTTATATTTTTCCAGCTTGCATGTATGTACTATCCATTTCATATAGTTAATGTTGTGGCCGGAGTGATTCAGTACTATCCATTTCTGTTTGGGAATCGGCCCAAACTGGAAGGGTGTGGAGAAGGATATGAGTAGTTGTAACACGTCATAAGATCTATCTGCGATGCCTTTCCAAAAAATATTGGATTTGTGTTTATTTGTCTTAAATGATGAGATTAAATAGCATCGTGTTCAGATTTTATTTCCCAATGAATGTGTTACGGCTTGTAATTCTCTATGTCCGTTCGTCACTAAAAATATTCATCTGCATATGTGCATAACATATTGTTTGCGTCCAATTATCATCGTACTAGCTTCTAAATCATCATACTAGTTATTTAGCCATCGCGCGCATTTCTTTCTAAAGAGATCGTGTGCCGTGGGAATGTCCATCGCACACGGTTACCCCATGTTGTCGCGTATACATTTAGGCATGTATTGGCACATTGCGAAGAAGAAGAAAACATAGTTCTTGGTTATTTCTATGTCTCCGTCGGTTGGTTCGGAACGGAGGAAGGTAGACATTTTTGTAGCCAATGTCTTCCCAAGAATATCTGGAACCTTCACTTATTTCCATTTCTTCACCATTGTGTCCCGTGCAGAAAATAGCGCGCTATGTAATGCACAAAAACAATACCTACTCTTTGAAGGATAGATGCCACTCGCAGCAGCACGACACCTTCATACTTGCAAGTATTGATCAAAGGGTCCGCACGTTCTATATAGAATATTCAATAATGCGAGAATGTAAACACGGAAAAATCCAACGCACCTTGGACCCTCTTCCATATATGAAGTTGTGCCGGGTCATTGCGGTTCTCGGTGCTATAGGCACGGGATCTCCTGCAGGGTGACGCGCCGGATGGGCTAGATTTGGGCCTACCATGGGACATGCGGTCCTTTGGTGGCTTGGATGGGGCAACATCAAGGTGGCCTCGGTGATGGCCGCGTCGGTGCTATCCCGGGCATCTTTGCACAGCTTTGCAAGAACATGGTGAAGCGGGCCTGGATCTGGCAGAATCCTCGCGGATAGGCTGGTTGTGGTTGTTGTGCTAGAGGCCGCCACTCCTATGCAGGGGCATAGATGCCGGGGATACGCCCCAGATGGAGAGGTTGCACATCTAGCTCCATGAAGGGCGTCATTGCAGCGGTGGTGGCTTAATATCTTCACGACGTGGGTGGCAAGGAGAGGGAAGATGGGTGATCATGCAACTGTTATCTCTATGGTTGCATGATGTAGCCCACCCAACTCCACCAAGTGCACCGATGACGAGATCACGCGCAAAGGCCATTCAGGATAAGGTGAACTCGCTCCTCTCGCTCTATACTTTCGATCACGTGGCGGATGGTGCGATACCTCATGGTTCCACAATTTGCGTGCTCAGGTTCAAACCCACCACGGAGGCCCCGGATAGCACCCAAGATGATGCGCGAGAACGTATCGAGAAGGGCGGAGAAGACGGCATCGAGTTCGGATCACCGACGGAGAAGATAGGGGGAAAAACCCCCCTCCCGGCCTCAGGACCCGGCCAGGCCGGCCCCCCTCCCGAGCGACCCGGCCTCCACCCTGGCCTCGGGCCGGCCTCCTCCTCCTCCAGGCCGGACCCCCACCCGAGAGGGCCGGCCTCCACCCCGGCCTCAGGCCGGCCCCTCCAGGCCGGCTGCCCCCTCGCCCACCACGGCCTCAGGCCGGCCGCCCCGCCAGCCCCAGGCCGGCGCGCCTCGCCCACCACGGGTGCCAGGCCGGCCCTAGGCCGGCGCGCCCTGGGGGCGCCCCTCTGCCTCCACCCCGGCCTCTAGGCCGGCCAGGCCGGGCTCCCAGGCTGGCGTGGCCCCAAATGCACGGATTTGACCCGTTTTTGACCCCGTTTGCACCTACTTCGACCCCCGGCTATATAAGGACGCCCCCGAGCTAGATCTAGGGTTTTAGAGTTGAATTTAGAACATTGTGAGCTTTGCTCTCTTGTATCCCTCTTTGAGGAACTACTCCAGAGCTAGATTGACACGAATCCGGCACCCACACCCCTCCCCATCCACCAATTTTTCTTTTTCCACCATAAATTTCGAAAATCATCACAAAAATAGCCAAAAGGGATTTTGACCGATCTGTTGATTCGTTGAGTTTTTCGTGGTTTTTCTTCATAGATTTGTTGCCAAACACCATTCCACATCTTTCTATTCAGCCAATTTTTCCAATTTCGCCCAAAAAAATTCTTGATTTTGAGGAAATTTTGAATTTGAGCCAAAAACTCAGAAAATCTCAGCTCTTTGATTTCCCGACAGATTTTGGAACTTGTTTTTCTTTGTCGTTTGTGATCCAAATTGAGTGCAACAAGTTGCCACGCGACGCCCACGACATCACCTACGCTTCCACATCACCGGATCGCCACGACATCGACATCCACCGGCCGCAAGTCCGTGATCATCAATAAGAGAGGTATAACTTGCTTCCGCTTGAACCACCCCACCCCATTGTGTTACTTACCTATTCGGACTAGTTCTTTTTACACCGCTTGGCATCGCATTTGTGGCATCGAGAGTGCGAGGTTGGCGCATGTGAGAGATTAGCTACGAGTAGGCATTGGCATTTTGGAATCCGTCAAAAGAGAAGAAAAAAAAGAGAAAAATAGAAAATAGAAAAAGAAACAAAGGATCGATGCCAATAGTTTTCCATTGTAGGAACGTGTAGCATTGCGTCGCAAAAGAGAAGAGTGACCGATTGCCACGGTGCGAATCTTGTTGTCTTTTCAAATTTGCGGTTTGAGCTAGCGTCCTCCTTGTGTTAGTGTGGCATTGAGCATTAGTCTTCGTTAGGTTCATTTCGTCTTCGCTCGTCCATTGGTCGCACTAACCCCATTTATCCCTTGCATGTGTGTGTTCCACCATATTTCCATCCACTAGGTTTGGTTTTTGTGTTAACTTTTCTTTGACGTTTCTCCACGTTTGACAATACACGTTTCTTCGGTTTTGTCGATTTTTCCTCGCCACTTTTCCTAACCCATTTGCCTTCCACATATAGCGTATGTGTTGTTGTTTACGGTTTCTTTCGATCTTTTTGGATTCGCTCTTGACATACCGCCCTACACTTAGGCTTGTCCACTAGCCTCAATACGACCAAAAAAAGGTAACGTTGGGTAAGTGAGACATCAATTTCTCCATTATCTTGTGTGTTTTGAGATGGCTAGGGAAGGAGTATTCTCAATTCCGAGTTTGGAAGATGAAGACAACCTATTCTACAACGACAATGCTAACGCCAAATACATCGCCCGCAATGACCATTTCCGACTCCGTGAACTCGTGAAGGATGGATTGCAACGCTATGAGCATCGACTCCAAGAGCAAGAGGCTCGATTGAATGATCAAATGACGCGCATCAACATCAACTTGGCTAATCTTGCCAATCGCCGTCATTCATCATCGTCCTCAAGGTCTCGTCGCTCAAGCCACAACAATCAAGATCTTCACCAACCTCGTCGCCATGACCGCCATGATCGCCATGATCGCAACAACAACTTGGAGGAGGGTGGTCAACATCAACAACCACAACCACCTCCTCCCGAACCTCAACAAGCTCCGCGACGAAATTGGTATGAGGATAGCTCGCCATCACCACCACCTCGACATCGCCAAGGCAGTGGTGACCCTCTTCAACAACCGCAACGCCCGGACCTTCGACAACATCATCATCCACCTCCTCAAGGCCACGCTCAAGACTATTGCCACAATGACTTCGTGGAAGGTGCTCATCAACATCGAAGGCCACCAAGGCGTAATGTGCGTCCCAACAATAATGAACGCCAAGAACATGATCGTCCTCAACACCCTCGAGATGAACAAGTGCTTCCGCAACACCCTCGCCAAGAACAAGAACGTCATCGACACCAACACAATGAAAATGATGATAGTGAACGTCGTGAAGCAAGACTCCGCCACCATCAACATCCACCACCTAATGACCACCGGCGTCATCCTCCCCATCATGATCGCCACCGCCAAGACAATGAGGATGACCCCTATGATGATTCACCTCCCGTCTATGATGAGTATCCCCATGAGCGACACCATGAGCGTCCCCAACGTCAACAAGAAGACAAAAACATGAGTGCTCTTTGTTTCAATGTCCCAAAGTTCAATGGTGAGAATGACCCCGAAGAATATCTTGCTTGGGCTCTCAAGGTAGACAAGATCTTCGGCATTCACAACTTCACCGACAAGAAGATGGTTGCTCTAGCATCATTGGAATTTGAAGGATACGCACTCTTGTGGTGGGATCGCCTACAAGCCGAAAGAGTCCGCAACCGCATTGCTCCTATTGCCACTTGGAATGAGATGAAGCAATTCATGCATGCTCGTTTCGTTCCTCCATACTACAAGTGTGGCCTATTCAAGAAACTACAAGAACTTCGTCAAGGCTTGAAGTCCGTTGATGAGTACTACAAGGAAATGGAGACCTCTTTGATACGAGCTCATGTGATGGAATCTCAAGAACAAACAATGGCCCGCTTTCTCAATGGCCTCAACTATCCTATAAGGAAGATCATCGAGTATCAACCATATGACAACATTGTGGCCCTTGTCCACCAAGCTCTCAAGGTGGAACGCCAAATTGCGGAAGAACTCAAGTACAATAAGCAAAAGGCTTTCTTCAACTCAAGACCTTCCTCTTCGACTCAAGTGACACAAGCAACTACTCCTACTACCAACAAGAGCAACACTCGAGCCTCTAGTGCTCCCAACAAGTCTTCACAACATTTCAAGAAGCAAGTACCTTCCACCTCCTCTTCAAATTCTCCTCAAGTCAAGTCGAGCACTATTACTTGCTTCAAGTGTGGTGGTAGTGGACACAAGTCCTTTGAGTGTTCGAACAAGATGATTATGATAGTCAATCAAGATGGTGAATGTGACTCCATGAGTGAGGGTGAGTACTATGCTATGCATCAAGTGGCTCTCAATTCTTTGGATAAACCCAATGAAGATGAAGAAAGTGTGTATTGCGATGAGGACAAGAATCCATCACTAGTGGTCACAAGAGTCCTTACTTCTTCTCCTCAAGATGAGCATGATCAACGGTGCAATCTCTTCCAAACTAGAGCCGGTATCAATGGCAAATCCATCAAGGTTATCATCGATGGTGGTAGTTTCCACAACTTGGCTAGCAAAGAGCTATGCGACAAACTTCACTTGCCTTTCAAGAGACATCCGCATCCATACCATGTCCAATGGCTTAGTGACTCCAGATCATTCAAGATTAACCATACGGTTTCCGTGCACTTCAAGATTGGTACATATGAAGACACGGTGGAGTGTGACGTTGTGCCTATGACCGTGTGTCATCTTCTTCTTGGCCGACCTTGGCAATACGACAAGAGTGCTATTCATGATGGGCGTACCAATCACTATAGCTTTAAGTGGAACAACAAGACCTTTGTTCTCCGTCCCATGTCTCCTAGCCAAGTGATCGCCGACAACGCCAAGACACTTGCATGCAAACAAGAAGAGCTCAAGTTTAGTGAGATGAGCGGTGAGAGAGTGATCCACCTAAAAGAGATTGAGAGCCACAAGCCAAACATGAGCGAAAACATTTCGAGTGCTTCCAAAGGCCTTGCCTTGCTTGCCACCAAAAGAGAGATGCGAGAGCTACGAGATGACCCAACCATACTACACTTTGTCCTATTGTGCAAAGGGGAAGCCCTTGAAACTAACGACATGACAAATTTTCCTCCATCTTTGTTGCCTTTGTTGCAGGAATTTGAAGACGTCTTTCCCGATGAACTCCCTCCGGGCCTTCCTCATCTACGAGGAATCGAGCACCGCATTGACCTCATTCCGGGCGCGCCCCTCCCAAACCGCGCTCCTTACCGCACCAACCCCAAGGAGACTAAGGAGATTGAGCGACAAATCCAAGAACTACTCGACAAAGGTTTTATTCGCGAATCTCTTAGCCCTTGTGCCGTGCCGGTTATCCTTTTTCCAAAGAAAGATTCTACTTCCCGCATGTGTATGGATTGTCGGCCTATCAATGCTATCACCGTTAGATATAGACATCTTATTCCTAGGCTCGATGACATGCTTGATGAATTGAGTGGTGCTACTATCTTTTCCAAAATTGATCTTAAAAGTGGTTACCATCAAATTCGTATGAGTTTAGGTGATGAATGGAAAACGTCTTTCAAAACAAAACTTGGTTTGTATGAATGGCTTGTTATGCCCTTTGGTCTCTCGAATGCCCCATCTACCTTCATGCGTCTCATGAATGAAGTTTTGCGCCCTTTCATTGGCAAATTTGTTGTGGTTTACTTCGACGACATTCTCATTTATAGCAAGTCTTTGGAAGATCATCTTGATCATGTTTCACAAGTATTGTTGGCTCTTCGCAAAGCAAAACTTTTCGCCAATCTTTCCAAATGCAATTTTTGCACCAACAAGCTTGTTTTCTTGGGTTTTGTGATCTCTTCCAATGGTATTGAAGTGGATAACAAGAAGATTGAGGCAATTAGGAATTGGCCCAACCCTACTTCCGTGGGTGAGATAAGGCGCTTTCATGGTCTTGCCGGTTTCTATCGCCGCTTTGTCAAAGATTTTTCAACTATTGCTTGCCCTTTGAATGAACTTACCAAAAAGAATGTACCTTTTATTTGGGGCAAAGCGCAACAAAAAGCTTTCGACACACTTAAGAGATGTTTAACCGAAGCTCCTTTGCTTGTCTTACCGGATTTTGAGAAAACTTTTGAGATTGAATGTGATGCTGGTGGTATAGGAATTGGTGGCGTTCTCATGCAAAACGGACGCCCCATAGCATACCATAGTGAAAAACTTGATGGAGCTAAACTAAATTATCCAATCTATGATAAGGAACTTTTTGTTTGGTTAGAGTGCTAGAAGTTTGGCAACACTACCTTTGGCCGAAAGAATTTGTCATTAATTCCGATCACGAATCATTGAAATACTTGAAAAGCCAAACCAATTGTAACAAGAGGCATGCTAAGTGGGTAGAATTCATTGAATCTTTTCCTTATGTCATTAAGTACAAGAAAGGTAAAGAGAATGTGGTAGACGATGCCTTGTCTAGAAAAGAGTGTCTTCTTACACGTCTTGACATCAATGTGATTGGTTTGGATGAGATCAAAGATTTATATGCTTCCGATACTTTATTTGGTCCTATCTTTGAGAAATGCTTGCCTACCCGAGGATTTGATGACTACTATCTCCACAAAGGTTTCTTGTTTAAGGCTAACAAATTGTGTATTCCCGAGTCCTCTCTTCGTTTGTTGTTATTGAAGGAATCACATGAAGGAGGTCTCATGGGACACTTTGGACGCGACAAGACCTATGCCATGCTCTCCAACAACTACTATTGGCCCAAGATGAAGCATCACGTTGAGAGACACGTCAAGAGATGTTCTACATGCCTCCGAGCTAAGTCTACTTCCAACCCTCATGGTCTTTACATGCCATTGCCTATCCCACATGCACCTTGGAGTGATATTAGCATGGATTTTGTGTTAGGCCTTCCACGAACTAAAACCAACATGGATTCAATCTTTGTAGTTGTGGATCGTTTCTCTAAGATGGCACATTTCATTCCTTGCAACCGAACCGACGATGCTTCACATGTTGCCACTTTGTTTTTCAGGGAAATTGTGCGTCTACATGGTGTACCTACTTCCATTGTCTCGGACCGCGACGTCAAGTTCACCTCATACTTTTGGAAGACGTTGATGGCCAAGCTCGGCGTCAAGCTACTCTTCTCCACCGCCTATCACCCACAAACGGATGGACAAACCGAGGTCCTCAACCGCACACTCCCTTCACTACTTCGAGCATTGATAAAGCCCAACTTGAAGAATTGGGAGGAATGCATCCCGCATGCCGAGTTCGCCTACAACCGTGCTCTCCATCAAGTTACCAAGAAGAGTCCCTTCGAGATCATCTACGGCTTCAACCCCAACACCGCCCTCGACATACTTCCTTTGCATCTACGCGAGCGAGCAAACATGGACATTGACAAGCGCACCGACTACATAAAGAAGCTACATGACTCCACAAGAGCTACACTTGAGAAGCATTCCAAGCACCAAGCCTCTATCATGAACAAGAACAAGAAACCAATCGTGTTCCAAGAAGGTGACCTCGTGTGGCTACACTTGCGCAAGGAACGTTTCCCCGAAGAGCGCAACTCCAAGCTCAAGCCAAGAGGCGACGGCCCCTTCAAGGTCATCAAACGCATCAACAACAACGCCTACAAGCTCGACTTACCGCAATCCAAGTTAATCGTCCACAACTCCTTCAATGTCAAGGACCTCTCTCCCTTCCATGGATACCCAAGTGATGAAGACGACCCCGAGTCGAGGTCGACTCTTTTTCAAGGGGGGGGATATGATGTAGCCCACCCAACTCCACCAAGTGCACCATGACAAGATCACGCGCAAAGGCCATTCAGGATAAGGTGAACTCGCTCCTCCCGCTCTATACTTTCGGTCACGTGGCGGATGGTGCGCTACCTCATGGTTCCACACTTTGCGTGCTCAGGTTCAAACCCACCACGGAGGCCCTGGATAGCACCCAAGATGATGCGCGAGAAGGTATCGAGAAGGGCGGAGAAGACGGCATCGAGTTCGGATCACCGACGGAGAATATAGGGGGAAAACCCCCCTCCGGCCTCAGGACCCGGCCAGGCCGGCCCCCCTCCCGAGCGACCCGGCCTCCACCCTGGCCTCGGGTTGGCCTCCTCCTCCTCCAAGCCGGACCCCCACCCGAGAGGGCCGGCCTCCACCCCGGCCTCAGGCCGGCCCCTCCAGGCCGGCTGCCCCCTCGCCCACCACGACCTCAGGCCGGCCGCCCCGCCAGCCCTAGGCCGGCCCCTCCCAGGACGGCGCGCCTCGCCCACCACGGCCTCAGGCTGGGTGCTAGGCCGGCCCTAGGCCGGCGCTCCCTAGGGGCGCCCCTCTGCCTCCACCCCAGCCTCTAGGCCGGCCAGGCCGGGCTCCCAGGCTGGCGTGGCCCCAAATGCACGGATTTGACTCGTTTTCGACCCCGTTTGCACCTACTTCGACCCCCGGCTATATAAGGACGCCCCCGAGCTAGATCTAGGGTTTTAGAGTTGAATTTAGAACATCGTGAGCTTTGCTCTCTTGTATCCCTCTTTGAGGAACTACTCCTATGGTGTGTACCTAGGAACGTATCAAGGCTACTCCTCTGTCTTCGTCGAGGATCGTATCAAGACTCATCCAATTACTTGATCTCTCCCCTTGGGTTTCAATCAAGAATTTCCAATCTTCCTCTCGTGAATCCTTGAGGTTCTATTGGCATAGTGGACCGGCTACGGGTGTGAAGCGGTTTCAATCTAGGTGAGTTCAGTTGGATCGATCGTCCCAGTAGGCGGCCCTCGGGGTTTAGTTGACGGGAGATTTGGGGTTCTTCGGTTCTTACTAGTTATCTCCCTTGCGTTTCCGTGCGTTTGCCCACGATTCCCCCTCGATTCCCCCTCTCGTGTTCATCGTGTTTATCGCGTTCTTGAGCGTTCTTCGTGTTCTTCGTCGATTCGTGAAGATCGGGCCAATCTAGGAGTAACCCTCCACATCATTGCACTCCACCACAACAACCCCATTCCATATGGCTATGCTCGTGTCACGGTGGAAGACATGTACAAGTGTTTGAGGACCTGGAGATTGACATAGCTACACCCGAAGGGGAGAGAAGACTTGGAGATGTCAAGCGCCAGTTCATTCTATGGAAAAAGAAGTACATAGTGTTTCCAGGCGAGGCGCCAAGGCTAACAAGTCCACCCCCATCCGATAGTGGTGGTGGTGGTGGTGGTGGCGGCAGCGGTGGTGGTGGTGGTTCACCTACACCTCCTTCACGCCATTCGACGCCGTCCCCCGATCCACAATCTCCGATGGGTAAGCAGGCGCCGCCCCCCAATCCTCCTATGGCGGGTAAGCAGCCGCCGCCCCCCAATCCTCCTCCGGCGGGTAAGCAGCCGCCGCCCCCCATTCCTCCTCCGGCGAAGAAGCAGAAGCAGGCGGACAGCAAGGAAACCTGCTCCTGGACTATTAACCCGGAGCCTTATGTACCTAAGACCACACGGGTACCGGAGCCATCACTGAAGCCTACCCTCCCCCCCCCCAAGGCCTTGGGAACTTAGTGAAGCTGAAACCAAATTGGCCGCGAATGCTGATTATGAGAAATGGAAGGCCGATCAGAAGGCGCTAAAGGAGCCTAAGCCCAAGGAAGTATACACTCCGAAGGCAAAGAAGTGGGCTACGGTTTTTTTGACGACACCGTCCCAAGCCGAGCTGAATATGCCTCACGACTATGGAAGTGAACTTCATAGGCAAGCAGAAATATTGAAGGAGGAGAAAGAAGAAAGGAAAAAAAGAGGGAAACAAGTTGACCAGCTCGGGATGCAGAATAAACAATCGATCCCCCCGCTCATAGTGAAAATCGGTCCGGAACAGGACCCCGAGGTCATAGCAGCTGTGGCAGCAAATGGATTGACTGTAGCGAGTGCCATGAAACAAGCAGCCGAGATGTGTTTGACTCTTCGTGCCTCGTTAGGCCTTGAGGATGCGCCAGTAGGTGATGCATGTAAAATGCATACATGAACTTTGCATGTTATTACTTGTTTTTCCTACATATTAGCAACTTATATTCATGTTTTATAATGATTTGGGGGATTTTCTGAACAATCCCCCTTCTTTTGGTTCTAACCCTGTTTTTCCAGAAAACGTACTTTTTAGTGTTTCAGACTTTTCGGGAGCTTCGGGACTCCAAAAAGGGAAAGGCCAAAGAGCACGGATCAGAATTTTCGAGACGAAGACCATGGGCCAAAGTAGAGGGCCAAAAGGCCAACCAGCTGGAAAAGAGGACCCTCCACGCGGCCAGATTCCTTGGCCGCGTGTGGGGCCCCCTTTTTGCCCCTGTGGCTCCGATGCCGTCGATCTTTCTTCTCCCGAGTGTCTCGTGACCTAAAAACGACTATATAAAGGGTCCCCTGGCCTTTTCGAGAAGGAGGCGGCGCCAAGAGACAAAACCACGAAACACAGAGACAGAAGGCTGCCGCCGGAGAAGATCGGAGGGGGGAAACGCCGCCGGGATCACCCCCGGAGGGCTCCACCCCCCTCCGGCGTGTTCATCATCAACATCTACAGCAAGATCAGCTCCATCTCTCCACTATAATCTCTTGGCAAACATGATGTATAATGCAATACTATATTCCCTTGATGTATTGTGTCTCCCCGTCTATGTTTGAGTAGTGAATTGTTCTTGGCAATGGTGAAATAGTTCGTTGATTGGTTGCATACAAGTTTGTTATCTTCTATGATTGTCTTTATGTACAATATATGAGTGCACGCATATGTTGGGGAATGCATGTAAGGTGATCGCCGGTAGCATAATGGAGTGGTGGTGACTTGGGAGTGACAGTAACCTGAGACCGAGACACAAAGTTAAGTTATTGGGGGGTATATGTAGGGGACCTTAGAACGTAAGGCTATGGTGGGACTTTATGTCTTAATCAATCTTGTGCAGTCATTTACTTGGCCACATGATCCATCATAAGGGGTTGTAGATCATTTACTTGACTATACCTATTCATGGCTCCTTCCTAGAAGAAACAACTAAGACTAAAACATGTGCTTCACTAATTGTGACAACCACACGAACGAAACACCTATTGCTAGAACACTTGCTCCCTTGAGATACTTGAGATATTTGCTGCTTGCTACTTGTGAAACTTGCTTAGAAACTTGCATTTTAAACTTGCTTCACTACTTACTAGACAAACCACACTCCACGTCACTTGCTTTTAATTAGTTAGTTCCTTTTATTCAAACTTATTGCTTTGCATAAACAGCCATATAAGAGTGTTATAGGGCTTTAGAGAATAGATAGCTTACCTTCAGCACCTCGTGGTTTCGACACTCAAATACTTATCGAAAGGTACTACAATTGATCTCCTGCACTTGGGAGTCATCAAGCACTTTTCTGGCGCCGTTGCCGGGGAACGTTGTGCTAAGCTTTTATTCTTGTTTGCATTGCATACTAACATATAAACCTAAAACACAAAAAAAAATTATAAAATGGAAAACAACCAAACAATTTTAGAACTGTATAATATCTACCTTGAATTAGGACATGAAGTGTTTGACGAGAAATTGAAAAATTATTTGCACAACAATCATATTTGTGGTAGTACTAATTCTTTGAACACCTTTATTTCTAAGGAAAACCTTGAGCTTGGGGAAGTTTGTCTTGATGAATATGATATTTTTAGTCCCCCTACTATTGAGGATAAAAATGATATACTTGCTGATTCTATGGAAAGTTTTAAGCTTGGGGAAGTTGGTTTTGATGAGCATGATATTTCTAGTACCCCAAGCTTGGAGGAGAAAATTCACTTTGATGATACTATGCCTCCTATATATGATGATTGCAATGAAAATTATGAATGTTTAACTCCCACTATCACTAATGAGAATTTTACTTATGTGGAGAGTAGTGATTCTTTTATGCATGTGGCTCATGATAAGAATGTTTTATGTGATATTCATATTGTTGAATCTATTCATGATGCTACTGAAAATTATTATGAGAGAGGGAAACATGGTTACACATATTTCAACAATATTAAGTTTCCCCTCTTTATGGTGAAAGTATTGAGGTTGCACTTGATCTACCTTTCTATGCTTGCTATTATGTGCTTCTTTTATTTGTTTCATTACAAAATGCCAATGCATAGGAAATGGGTTAGACTTAAAAATAAATTGTTCAATATTTTTTGGTGTGTTCCTTATGCTTTAATTTCCTATTCGGTTTGAGCACACATTTATGTCTTTACAACATGTAAAATGCCTTTACCTACTGTTATGTATCATTTAGTTTAAGATTTTCATTATAAAAAATTTGGGAAAGTAAATGAGAAGGATGAGTAATGGAGAAGTTGGGGTCGACCTTGAACATGTGTTGTTCATGCCAATGAAACCATTGCAAAGTCTCTATCATTAAAACTTTTTCCAAAGCTAAAAATAATAAAAATATTAGTTCACTACTGTAACATCACATTTCTGTCTTATTTCTCATCTTAAATGGCAAGAATAATCTTATATGAGAGATAGGATTAAACAATAGTAATTAGCTGTCAAGAAAACAGATTCCTGAACTTCACTGCGAAAAATGTTTAAAATCACAGAAGTGGAATTTTGACCTGGTAATTTACGACAGCAATATTTAGATATCACTACGTATTTCATTAGTTTTAAGTTTTCTGATTTGAGCAACTTAAGTGCCTCTAAAAATTCACTCTTTACGGGCTGTTCAGTTTTTCGCAGATTATGTCTTTATTTTGCATTGCTCTCATTACTTGTGTTTTGTGTGGTTCTTTTGATCAAGGAGCAATACACAACTGTAGTAACAGTAGTTAATATTTAGAATCAACTCATGATGTGTATTTGCTGTACCTATGTGGATTTTATTTATGGAGGCACTAACCCCTTTAATCAAGTTTTATGTTGAGATTTGTGTAAGAAGAATTTTTCAGGAGGAAGAGTTGAGTGAGATGAACAAAGATCAAGAGGGACAACCAATCAAGCTTGGGGATGTACCCCTGGGCTCACCCTACATGAATCAAATAAGTACAAGAATCCAAGATTGGGGATGCCGAGCCACCTCACTCCAACCATCATGATGTTAAGTAAAGCCTAGCTATATGGCCATAAAGAAAGCGCTTTACGGGAGGCAACCCGGTTGTTTTTGTTTGGATTTTCCTAGTGTCCTCTTGCTGTCTCAAGAGATTTGTTTTTTTTGTTTTAATTCTTGAGTTTTCAATAAAGAGTCAAGTCAAACCCATTTGGACTTATAATTTGCTATCCTAGTGCATGAAATTTCTGTTTCAGCACGAGTCTGCTCACCGTATGATTTTACGTTTTTTATTTATATGTCGGATTGAGCTAATTTTTTAGTATGTTCTGTAACTTTTCGTCCTCTGTAAGAAGAAAAATTGTCTTAATTTTTTGACGAGTCTAGCTTAGGGAAAAACGTTCGTTTTGCTGCTGTTGCTTTTCTGGACAGATTCTGCCTTCTTTTGTTTTATGCACTCTTTGGGCTTGGGAATCGAATTTCCATGATTCTTTCAAGCAAGAGATTGAACATACAGCATAATGAAACTTATTGTCTATCTAATGGAGCATTTGATTTGGAATTTTGCACAGCAAGCATGTGATTTGTTTGTCCTTGCTAATCTCACCCCACAGAAAAAGAATGGGAGAAACATGTTTTGTGAAGTTTTTTCACAGGGAATAGAGAAGTTGCGCCTCAAGACATCCAAGAATGGTGAAAGCCATAAGCTTGGGGATGTGATGAACACCCCACTGGAGCTACACTCTTTTGGTTAGCACACGTCTACTTTCTGTTTTTCTAAGCAAAGCATTTATCGTAGAGACTTGAAGCGTCTAGTTTTTGTTTTTATTTTTGTTTTGATAAGACCACACCCATCATTTTATATGAGATTGAGCTACTGGAGTTTGGGGTTGGAATGTATTGGATGCTAGTATTATTACTTGGAATAGGGATGCCATGGTTGATTTGAAGAGCTACATATGTTTGCATGATTTATAGCCTTTTTATGTGTAGAAATTTGCAATAATGTTGTCTTGAGCTATCTCTTATGCATGTCCTTGATGTTAATTGCTGGTTTATTTAGTTTGTCATGAAATGAGTAGTTCTATGGACATATGCATGCATAGTAGCTGGTCAACTATCTCCCTCTTGCTAGCCAAAAATTTAAAAATTACAACAAGTAAAAACTTGTTTCCAACACTCCTTAGCCAAGTATTTCCAGTGAGTCCACCATATCTTCCCATTAGCTTCATTGCTATTCCGAGTATGTTCACCATGTTATTGTGTTATTTATGTTCTAAATTAAGATATTCACTTTATTAATTGTCATGGGTTGAACTTGGGATAGGACTCTCACGAACTTTTGAAGACACACTTTACTTTTTATGCATCTAATAAACATGACCCAATAATGGGAGCCACAAGTTTTGCGTTTGACAAGTGTGTGGTTGGGAGCTAGCTATAAACGTGTATCACCGGAAAGCTTTCAACATTGCACAAAAAGTTACATTTGGTTGATATCATGTACTTTTGTTTTTGGACTCCTGCCATGCCGAAATGAAATAGAGGAATAGTAAGTTTTGATGAGTAAGTATCTATATGACTAGAGAAACGCATTGGGCCGCTAACCCAAGCCATGCTTTATCATGGTGGAAATTTACTTACAGCTTGAGTGACTCTACAACACATACTACAATAAAATAAGAAGCTATGCATAATAGTGAATGAAAATAAAAAGGATGATGAGTCTACTCCGTTTGTTTGTCTTGTCATTGTGACATGGGCTTGTTTCCATGTCATGGGGCAAGAGGTACCTCTTTGCGGTTCTCTATGATGTCATTAATACTTATTATGATTGTACAAAGCTTATTAGGAATCTTAAGTTGAGTAATCATGGAGTAGGTTTTCACACTCACGGGGCATGAGGCTTTCAACCACCTTGTCATTCACATTACTTCAACATTCACCATTTAAGATGCTAGTGATAAAAGGGCAATGAGAGTCCTAGATCAATGGATACCACATTTCAATTAGTAATTTTAGTTGAATAATTTAGAGGCTAAATAATACTTCATCATGTTTTACCTCTACTCAATTTTCTCCAAAGTGTCCACCATATTTTCTATTTTCCATTATGCTATTCTTTGACCTTGATATTTCTTACAACATGAATTGTATATTGCTACTCATTTCTAGTATTAATCATTTGATTATATGTAGCATGAATAATCCTCCTTGATATCCCATGATTGTTTCAATATGCAAAGTTCATGTTAGTTTTATCACCTTCATACTCGAGGACGAGCATGGGTTAAGCTTGGGGATGTTGATGCATGTAAAATGCATACATGAACTTTGCATGTTATTAATTGTTTTTCCTACATATTAGCAACTTATATTCATGTTTTATAATGATTTGGGGTATTTTCTGAACAATCCCCCTTCTTTTGGTTCTAACCCTGTTTTTCCAGAAAACGTACTTTTTAGTGTTTCAAACTTTCCGGGAGCTTCGGGACTCCAAAAAGGGCAAGGCCAAAGAGCACGGTTCAGAATTTTCAAGACGAAGACCATGGGCCAAAGTAGAGGGCCAAAAGGCCAACCAGGTGGAAAATAGGACCCTCCACGCGGCCAGATTCCTTTGCCGCGTGTGGGGCCCCCTTTTTGCCCCCGTGGCTCCGATGTCGTCGATCTTTCTTCTCCCGAGTGTCTCGTGACCTAAAAACGACTATATAAAGGGTCCCCTGGCCTTTTCGAGAAGGAGGCGGCGCCGAGAGACGAAACCACGAAACAGAGAGACAGAAGGCTGCCGCCGGAGAAGATCGGAGGGGGGAAACGCCATCGGGATCACCCCCGGAGGGCTCCACCCCCCTCCGGCGTGTTCATCATCAACATCTACAGCAAGATCAGCTCCATCTCTCCACTGTAATCTCTTGGCAAACACGATGTATGCTGCAATACTATATTCCCTTGATGTATTGTGTCTCCCCGTCTATGTTTGAGTAGTGAATTGTTCTTGGCAATGGTGAAATAGTTCTTTGATTGGTTGCATACAAGTTTGTTATCTTCTATGATTGTCTTTATGTACAATATTATGTCTTAATCAATCTTGTGCAGTCATTTACTTGGCCACATGATCCATCATAAGGGGTTGTAGATCATTTACTTGACTATACCTATTCATGGCTCCTTCCTAGAAGAAACAACTAAGACTAAAACATATGCTTCACTAATTGTGACAACCACACGAACGAAACACCTATTGCTAGAACACTTGCTCCCTTGAGATATTTGCTGCTTGCTACTTGTGAAACTTGCTTAGAAACTTGCATTTTAAACTTGCTTCACTAGTTACTAGACAAACCACACTCCACGTCACTTGCTTTTAATTAGTTAGTTCCTTTTAGTCAAACTTATTGCTTTGCATAAACAGCCATATAAGAGGGTTATAGGGCTTTAGAGAATAGATAGCTTACCTTCAGCTCCTCGTGGGTTCGACACTCAAATACTTATCGAAAGGTACTACAATTGATCTCCTGCACTTGGGAGTCATCAGTAGGTGAGGTAGCATTACAATATGTGCCGAATGGGCCTCTCGTCGAGTCTACGCAGGAAAAGAGTCTACCACCACTAATGCGAAATCTGGTACGTTGGTACAAGAATTTCATATCATGGGCCGCCAAAGAATATGTTTATGCAGATGTTACAGAGCAGCATCACACCAAACGGTACTCTGTAACAGTTCATATGAGTGAATTGTTCCAGCTGTTCAATCTGCGCGAGCTCGACAAATCTATCCTGAGTTGCTACGTTCTGTAAGTGATTTATTTCTACCTCATCTCGTTTTTCATTGCCTGCACTATAACTAACTATATTGTTGCGTACGCTATTATGCAGATTGATGATTTGGGAATGCAAAATAATGAACATCCATGATGTTGGGTTCATTGACCCACATATCGTTATGGGACATGTGTTACAAAATCACCCCGAAGACGTGGAGAAAGACTTGTACAAGTTTCTTACAAAGCATGAACTCAAAAGTCATATTCTATTTCCTTACCATTTTGGGTGAGTGTTTCTCTCTTCTACCCATTATCTTTTGTTTACTCCATGCATGGTATGTCTAATCGATGAGTTATGCATGACTGTGCATGTAACATTTCCGCAGGTTCCACTGGATTCTGCTAAAAATTGAACCTCACACCTCCATAGTTTTTATCATGGACTCTATGGATTCGGATTCAAAGCGTTGGGCCGGCATGAGAAAAATGTTGCAGAAGTAATTATTTTCAATCAATTGCGCTCTATATCGATCGGTCTCTTTTGTTCATTTCCTAATATCAAGTAGCTAATAACTCCCTTGTTTATTTAATTTTCTTTGCCCTGTAGAGTTTGGAGACGGTTCTCAGAAGAAATTGTCGGTGAATTCAAACATCAGCTAGAATTTAGAAACTTAGTTAATGTGGATAAGCAGCCACCGGGGACCAATCTATGTGGATACTATGTTTGTGAGAACATCCGGAGAGAAACCTCTAAGAGGAAGGCGTCGGATAGCGTGCGGAAGGCGACGGATAACTTGCGGAGGAAGCTTAGTCCAGAAGCTCGCTTCCGACCAATTCAAGAGGAATTAGCAGGATTTTTCATGAGGCAAGTCCTCAATCCTAAAGGAGAACACTATACGTCCGACGACGATGAAAATTATATGCATCTCCGAGATTGAAACTTGTTCGAAATTGTGTATGGTCATCCATCTTAATTGTGTATGGAAACTTGTTCGAAGTTGTATATGGTCACCCGAGATTGAATATATATTATATATTCCTATTGAATTCTTCTTGTTTGAAATTTCATATGCATGTATATAGTAGCGTAGAATATATATATATATGTGTGTGTACTGAAACTTCATCAAAATTAAAATAAAACATAAAATAAAATATAAAAGAAACCAGGTTTAGGGGGGCTAAAACCCTAAACCTGCGGAGGAGGCCTTTAGTCCCGGTTAGCCACGAGAACCGGGACTAAAGGTCCTCCGCCCCGACGGACTCCTGGCGCCCACGTGGACGGGCCTTTAGTCCCGGTTCGTAAGAGGCGCGACTAAAGGGGAGGGGGGGCTTTAGTCGCGCATATTTAGTCCCGGTTGCACGCTCGGGAATTATGGCCTTTGCGAACCGGGACTAAAGGCCTATTTTCTACCAGTGTCTCCCCTCTCCACACATTCCACCTTGTATCTATCCTCTCTCCTAGTTTGCCGCCAGCAGATTCACCGAGTGGCATGTCTGGCCACCGCGAGAGCGACCACGAGGCTTGTCGTTAGCAGGAGATGGACCGCAACCTTCGCCTCCATTAAATGGCCTTTTGTGTTTGGAGCAGCAGGTTAGCTCGCCGCACGCTGCCACCTTGTGATCCGTCTCCACCTCTCGCACCCTTTGACGGTCGCCAACCACTAGTGGAAAACGGGGCTTTTACCCACTGGCGAGCACCCCTTTCGCCCCGGATCGGCCACCACCCGGTGCAAAAGACTGCAGAGGTGGGGCCTGAGCGAGCAGGGCGCGTGGTGTTGGGGTTATTTGCCCCGGTTGGTGGCTCCAACCGGGGCCAAAGGCCCTCGACAAGCAGGGCGATGGCGGGCGCGTCGTTGGGGGGTCTTTTGCCCCGGTTGGTGGCTCCAACCGGGTCAAATGAGCCCCACCTAGATGAAATGTGGTTTCTTTATTTCTATATTGCCGTTTAATAGAATTATTTTTTTTCTTCAAATCCAATTTTTTTTTATAAACACTACATGCCAGCGTTCTCCACTCCTCATGCCACTCACCTTTTTGGTATGGTGTGCTCACTTATTTTTGGCATCCGGGGGATTTGTATTTGGTCGATGAACCTTCAAGGGATGTAGAACAAAACAATCGGTATCGCCATCATACAGCCCGATCATGGCTATTGAGTGCATATATGCATATCAAAAGAACGGTCGGTCGTATGATGGCGAATCCGGATGATTTGTATTTGGTCTATAAACTGAATGATGTATCAAACCTTAAAGGGGGATGTAGAACAAAACAATCGGTATCGCCATCATACAGCTCTGCCGTGGCTACTGAGTGCATATATGCATACCAAATGCACGGTAGGACGTATGATGGTGAATCCGGATGATTTGTATTTGGTCGATGAACTGAATGATGTATTTGAAAATATTCATCTTTACTATTCCGCTTTATTATTTATTTTCGTGTATTTGAAAATATTCATCTTTGATATTTTAAAAAATCTATTTTTTTATTTCTGTTTTACTAAACTTTTTTCAAATGTTGAACCATTTTTAGTTTGGAAACTTTGTTTAAAATCAGAACCATTTTAAATTTATGGAACAATATTTATTCACCAAAAATATTGGTTCACTTTTTTTTTGGTTAACCGACATTTTTGGTTCACCAATATTTCTAGTTATTTATTAGTTCTGGTTCACCGAAAATTTTGGTTCAGCATTATTTTTGGCGCATCCGCATTTCCTACACACAATTATGTTTTGTTCACTTAAAATTTTGGTTCGCTATTACTTTTGGTTCACCGGTATTTTTCTAATCACTGTTATTTTCCGTTCATATGTATTTTTAGTTCGCTGTCATTTTCGGTTCACCAGCATTTTTTGTTCATCGGCATTTTAGGTTCATTTCCATTTTCGGTTTACTATTATTTTTTGGTTCACAAACCTTTTTTGTTCACCATTATTTTCTGTGCAGCGACATTTTCTGTTCACGGGCATTTTTGTTTCAGTATTTTTTTTTGCGCTTCAGCTATATTAGAAATTTTCAACCAAACTCATAAGGGAATTTTTCAGCTGTGAACGAAGAAAGAAGATAACTGTATTCGTACTAGCTATCCAACAATACTAGCGCTAGGTGCATGCATGCATTCAAAAGCAAAATGTACTAGTAGGGAATACTAGGCTTGATCGATCAGGCAGGCTAGGCTTGTACTGTATGCTCTTGTACGCGATGCACGGGCCAAGCACACAGAGTACTAGTATAATCAAGTTTTAAAGTACGGCAAGGAGATCGAAACATTGAGTAGGAGCCTGGCGTGATCCACGACGGGCATGCATGATAAGGTGATGTCAGTGCTGAGACAACGAGACGGTCAACCCGCAGGGTAGTCTTCAAGAAAATTGGTTTAACTGAGAGGTGATGTACTAGCGTAGGAAGAAAGAAGAAACAGACTACCATTAGCTTGGCTCAACAACCATTAGCTAGTACGTCACACAACAACTCACCCGTACGTCACACGATCGGATCGGATCGGATAATGCTCTCTCCATATCATTTACCATATTTTTTTATCGGATGCGGAGCGGATCGAATATTGGTCGGATACGGATGTGGATGCGGATAATATCGGACTACGGATTCGGATCGGAAACAGAGCGGATTCGGACCGGAAACGGGTAAACCTTATCGGATAAATACGTACACAGAGACATAATGTCACCATGCAAAAATTAACACTTCGAGAGCAGCCAAGTGTTCAAAATTACACCAAAACAAAGATAGTAATTAAATAATACTTAAAAGTGTCACAAAATGATTGATAATTTTCAATATGAATTTGCATCTAGCAAGTAGGAACTTATGTAGAGATAAATAATAGCCACCTCTTGAGTGGTTTTCGCCGAAACCAATTTATAAATTGCGGCAAGATGTTGAATATAGGTCATACTAAGCTACGAGCGGGTGAATTGTTCTATGGGTCAATGGATGACATTTATATTAAGATAGAGCTATGTTAATCGGATTATCCTAATTGATAAGGACGGATAATCCGTGAATAAGTGCGGATAATCCGTATCCGTCGGATAATAGCAATACCATATCCGCTACCATATCTGACGGATATCCGCTTGACCAAAATCTATATCCTCGCCCATATCCGACGGATTTCTATTATTGCATACCATATCCTTAAAAACGGTTTCGGATGCGGATTCGAGACGGAAATTATCCGTACTGGCTAAACGCTAAATGGGCCACTCCTACAAAATGGGCCTACGTAAAAAGAAGAATCTACACGCGAGTTGAATCGATAGTGCTCGCTAAGAGCGATGTATAGGTAGGAGGTCCTTGAAAGTCATGTGCCATGGGCGGCCTGTGAAAAACAGCCCGTTTGGCCCTATAGAAATAACTGTGCGACTGATTCGTGGGCAATGAGGATGGGCTTCAAACATTTTACGCCTACCTAGGCTTCTTCCCGCAGCTCAGGAGCATTTTTCCCCTTTCCTTGAGCTGTAGCTGCTCTGCTCCACTCCACAGGTCGCACGCGCCGCTCAAAACCCTCGCCCCCACCGCGGCGCTTCTGGCGGCGGCCATGGACGCTCGGGTGTCGCCCGTTCCTACGAATTCTGCCACGGAGGCCGAGTTCAGGCGCCTAGGCCTTGACTCAGACGATGTCGAGGGCCTCTTCCGGCGGGCGGCGGCGTCGTCAATTGACACCCTAGGGCCGCTCGGCCCAGCAATGGCGGTGGCGACCGACTTCCTGAGCAAGCACCCCAACGAGTGGGCGTCGCTCTTTCTCCTATTATTCTCCCCGCCCGACTACAAGTTTCCCAACCCGCCCGCCTCCCCCGCCGCTCGCCTCTTCGCCCTCCCTCCCACCGACGCCATCGACCGCGTCAGCCGCCTCCCCGACGCGCTCCTCGGCGACATCGTCTCCCGCCTCCCCGTCAAGGACGCCGCGCGCACTGCCGTGCTCTCCCGCCGCTGGCGTGGGGTCTGGCGCTCCGCCCCGCTCGTCCTCGTCGACGCCGACCTCTTCCCCGCCATCTCCGCCGTGTCCAGCGTTCTCGACGCGCATCCGGGGCCAATCCGATGCGTCCACCTCACCAGCAGCTACTCGGTGGAGTTCCATGCCCTGCTCGCGCGCTGGCTCCAGCGCCTCGCCGACAAGGGCATCCAGGAACTCGTCCTCGTCAACCGCCGCTGGCCGCTCGACTTCGATCTCCCCGTCACCTTCTTAGGCATGGCCACCCTCACCCGCCTCTACCTCGGCCTCTGGAAGTTCCCCTGCACCGTCGGCCTCCCGCGCAAGACCTGTTTCCCCAACCTCCGTGAGCTCGAGCTCTGCAACGTCATCATAGGGAGCAGGGATTTGGACTTCATCCTCGACAGGAGCCCTGTGTTGGAGACGCTCCTTATCCAAGCCAATCTGCTCAAGTTTCGCCTTCGCCTTGTCAGCCAAAGCCTTCGGCACGTGGCTCTCATCGCCTCCTCCGTCCAGGAAATCTTCGTCGTAGACGCCCCGTGCCTTGACCAGCTCATCCATTCCGAAGTTTCCACCCGTGGAAGTTGCTCCAAGATCAAGATCGGCCATGCCCCCAAGTTGCGCTATTTGGGATTTTTGAATCCAAGACATCACGTCCTAGAGTTTGACAACACCATCATCAAGGTGCCTCATCATTCAATTGTTTTAATATCCTACACCATCAATCTAAATTTGTGATCTTTCTTCTCTCAATTGGGTGCATTGTGATTGCAAATGCAGGCTAGGACAAGAGTGAGCCCCAGCACTATAGTACCAAGCCTGACAGTCCTCGCTATGCATATCTGTTTCGGAGTCCGCAATGATGTCAAGATGATTCCCAGATTCCTCAGATGCTTCCCAAATGTTGAGGACCTCCGCATCTGGGTGAAGCCCCTCACACTTCTTTTGGCATTCATTCGCACCATCACGTCGTACTACCATCATATTGCTAATAATTGCTATCAATAGCTGATGAATTGCATCTACTTGATTGAATTTTCAGTCTACGAAAACCGATGAATCCACTGGGAAGCTCAACCTGAAATTCTGGCATGATTCTGGTACCATAGATTGCGTCCAGTCGCGCATCAAGCGGCTCCATTTCCATGGTTTCCAAGGAGGTCAAAGTGAGCTTGCGTTCCTCAAATATTTCCTTGAGAGTGCATTGGTGCTGGAGGAGGTCAAGATTATGTTGGATCCTGACTTCACTTCAGTGGAAGTGGTGCATTCCAAAGTTGAGAGCCTATTGTCCATGAAATGGGCCAGCGAAGCCTCCTCGGTTCCGTTCACTGACTGTTCTGACCTTCAAGGAGCTTGCATTAGGAGCTTCAAGAGAGGTTCTGATTTTCCTCTTCGCGGCCCTTTTGCTCACTACTCTGATGCTCCGGTATGTACTTGCAAGGCACCTTTTGAGATTTGTATTCAGTGTTTCAAGATTCCTCCAGCCTACGGGTTCTACTAGAATGATTAGCTTAAGACCTGTAGTACTGTTGGTTGTATGAACGACTACATCTATGTTTGATGTGGTTTCATTGGCTCGCTGTGATCTGCTGACGATGGTGTTGCATTGCATGTTTTCGCGCTAAACAGATGAAATTATGATAGTGTGAATTAGTGATGTCCTGTTTACTGTCATACAAATCTCTCCCTGTGGTTCATGAATTTTTGCACAGGTGGCAGAAGGTTGTTGCTGTTTGCGGATTGTGCAGTTCTGTGTATTCTGATTGACTTGCATTGGTATGCACAAACAATATTTGTGGCAGCTCTTTATGATTTGTCTTGTTCTTCATTTGTGAAATTTGAATCCTAATATGCATGCTAATTTGGTTATTTCTCTATGCGCTAAGGCCATGATAACTTCTCTATGCGCTAAGGCCATGATAACCTTATCTACATTACTAACAATAGTTGTCCAGCTGAACTGAGCAAACTATGATGTGTAGCATCCTTGACCAGTTGAGCTTAGATGCTAGCCCCCTTCCATTTATTCTCAGATCTTCTCTACTAGTTATCGACAACACAAATGCTTAGCATTCTAGAGCTTGGATCTTGTATGCGTATGCTATGGCATTTTGTGACAGTATTTGCAAAAAATATTTGTCATGACAGTATCATTTACATCCCTTTGCTACGTGACTTGTCTGTTTGTTCTTGCAGATTGTCTTCATGTAGTGGTGTTTTTATATTGTAGACTGTTTACCAATAATTACTGGCTGTAGTGATGAGAGTACTTCTTGGGTGATTCTTAGACCTTTTATATTCCATTGTGCTAACATATATTAGTTTCACAATTGCAGAATCAAAATTTAACAGAGGAAACTACGAAATGCTTGCAAACATAGGGACAACCCCTACCTACTGCCTAGTTGCCTGATTTCTGGTTAAAACTTAAAACACAGTCAAACATAACAACCGTTAGATCAAGCCGCTAATATATTGGTGAATCATATATTTGTGTACTGCATACTGCGTTGTGGCCCTTTTCTGCATTTTCTGCGACTTGGCCCATTTTGAGTCAGATAATTCGTATAGTAACTTAATTGATTTGCCATATGGGTCAAGCCTTCGCTGCCTTCCACATAAGCTTGACAAGTGCGTGGAGAATCAACACATTAGTCAAACTGTTAATAAAAATAATGGAAAATTGTTCATGTCTTGTTTTGTAGGATTCATGAATCATGTCAACCAGTCGGTACTTATATTCACATACAACAAACCTTTATAGCATAGAGCAGCCGTAGGCTTATTTTATCTAAACATGCTTGCAAGAATGTCAGTACCTGTGGGGTAGTGTGTGCTGATCGACGCATATATTTTTCTGACCTAGCTTTTAGATTCTGTGAGCGAGACATGTTGCTAGGCTAGATCAGTAGCTGGTGGCACGTTTAAGATTATTTAGCACCCAATTTTATTTAGTTCGGCAACGATTAACTTTTTAAGTTTGATAATTTCCGCTGCAGAAGTTTTGTTGTGAACCCATAATAGATGATACTCAAACTCTCCGTTGTTTCCTAACATGTTATAAAACTTGTTAGAAGCTACTTTACTTCCAGTGACTTATTTTTTTCCTGGATGAACTGTATTTCTAGGCCACAAGCTAATTAATTCTACTGGTTATCAGAGTTTTCCAAGTATATGCCAAATTAGAGTCAGCACTGATTTCAACCTCCCCAGAAAACAAATGCAGTAATCTTACCCATCAGCTGATACAATTGTATACTGATACTTCGAGTCTTTTATTTTGAAACCTTTACCCTAGCCTGTTCCCCTGTGCTGAATGGAATTTTATACGTATTAAAAAAGAAATGAACGGTGTATGAAAATTTATATTAAAAAAGAAATGAATTGTACATACAAGAGAAGGAGGTATAAGTAGGGGGGTTAAAAAAAAGGAAAAGATAAAATAGCAAGATTAAGAAATGGTGAGCAAGGTTAGAGTTGTCTTCACTTTGTATTGGTTCAGCAACAGGTCACCCTGACAGCGAACTTTCCAGCCAGCAAAAGAGATAGGCTGATCCTTGAATATAAAGTCATTATGCTCTTTCCAAATATTCCAAGCTGCACAAATCATAGCCTCCATGAAACATGGTCCACAAAAAAGATTGAGGAGCAAGGGCAAACCGACTTGTAGGGAATGCGACATATCATGATGCTTCGATTCTTGATTAATAGGTGTAGGGATGTTCCAGTTTGGAGTAAAATTCAGTTGAGATTGTATCCTGATGCTTTCTCTTGTGGAGAATAATACTTTGTTTGTACAAACTAGCACCACGGCCATGGCCCTCTATCAACACTTCACCTTCTTGTGCAACAAGTGAGAACAGGGCCTAGTACAGATGAGGACCAAATTCGCAACTCCATAACAACAGAGCCTTGTATAGGTTCTGCCTCCATGCTTCCCTCATCTTCCTCGCGGGATTCCTCCAACTCCCTTCTTTCTTTCTTTCTTTCTTTCTTTCTTTCTTTCTTTCTTTCTTTGGTGACGGCCTCTTCCCACTCTTTGCCTCCATGCCCGATCTCTGGGAATTATATTGTGCATCATCAACCTCTAGCTGCAAAAAGAAATTAATCTTTAATACTTCAATTAAGATGGAAGTACTATACAAGTTGTATGAATTTGTTACTCCTGATATATATATTCATTAAAATTAGGATATCTGTACAAATTCTCCACGGTTTGCTTGTAAATTCTGGCTGTAGCAGTTTATGCTTGTCATATTGATGCATCTTTTAGCTGAATTAGTCAGCAAATAGTGTAAAATGCACTAGTAGTACTATGTTTGATTGAAGAATTTAGAGGTCTAAAGAATGTTATAGAATAGAAGAAATAAATTCAACGTAAATGGAGTACCATTTAAAACTTTACAAGTGCACATGTGAAGTAATTATATGTTGCAATTTCACTCAGGTTCTATAGTTGGTGCCCTTTAACAAATCTTTTTTACTCCATAGATACTGGCATTACGGACTAATTTGAATATGTGAGAAAAATAAAACAATATATCCATATTACAGAAGTACTCCATATTATAGAAATGATACTTGCAGGAGAGTATGTGTCATCTGATTTAAGTCTAAGATAATTTTGTTTCGGATACTCTATTGCTGGCTGGTGCCTCTGCCTATCTCTGAAAGACGAGGCCGTAAGACGGTGAGACAGCAAGACCTCGAGCTGGAGCTGGAACAATGACTATTTTTAATTGAATTCGCAAATTACAGGGTTCAGTAACATCTTCGAAATTGTAGCTATCTAGTTTTAAAAGTACAAGAGTCTCACAGTATTGATCACATTGCAGAGGTAAAATTAGAAATTGTACAATTGCCAAGGGAGGTTTGAACATGAGGTTTGAGACCAACACTGAACATGAGATTTGACTCCGTAGCAGCTGTAGGTTTTTTCTTATGCGCATATTCAACTTGGTAGCTGTAGTTTTGGAGCTGTCAGCTGTTTCAGGTGTATGTCGTCACGGCGTTCACGGAGGAGCACCCCGGCGGCGACCAGGTCCTGCTGGCATGCACCGGTACTGTGTCGGTCAAGGAACTGCTGGCGTCCACAGCTTTGACAGCAAATCGGCCAAAGAGCTGATGCCGCTATTGTCCCCGCCAAGCTCATACATGCCTACACGTGGTGCTGAAGCATCTGGCCGTGGGGCTGGAGAGTTGCTCCTCTCTGACGATTCCTCTCATTTGATGGCTCTTTACCGTGCAAGGAGCCAAGGAGAGGGAGAGGGGCACCACGCTTCTCCTTCTCTTGAGAAATTTCTATGACGATGCTACCGCTTTTCTGATCACGTGAATGAAAACAGGTATGTGAATGGAAGGACTAGCTGTCGAGTTCCCATCATAAAATGGAAGTTGTTTAATTGCGAAACAAATTAGATGAAGACTTTTATGGTACCCTTATAACTGGCCCTTTTCTTATAGAAAACTTAAAAACAAATTGAGGATGAAGTTGTATATAAAATAGAGCCAACTCACTAATTTAGAATTGTAGCAGTTTTTTTCAATATGTTGGAGGACTCTTGGGGATCTCCTGTCTTAGGACATAACTACTGATATAACTGCCTTAGTCGAGCCTCACCCAACCCAACATATACTAGTGGAACTCTAAGTATCAAATTTAATAAAGTTGTACAAGAAAAATGGAACAAATTGCTTGCTAAATATTACTTTGGCACTAAAACTGGTGATTTCGACAGTTTGTGCCCTCGCTTCATGCCATGCCATTCCTTGCTTAATTAGCCAGTATGCTCTTTGGCTTCTCTTTTGGTCCTAGACTTCTTTGTGTTCCACCCGTTTGCTTTCACCACTTTGGATGGTCTTCCTCTTGTATGCTTGATAGTCTTGATGGAGCTTGATTCTGCCATTATAGCCTTCATGCTTTTATTCTTGATGGTTTGGCGCTCATTTGGTGAAACCGAGTCTGTAGACGCGTCGGTGTCCGCGTCGTTGTCGGCGTCGGCATCGGTGTCCTCAGCTATACCAGAAAAATAGAAGTTATTAAAGATTTAAAGATTCAACCAATTGTATATTACAGTATGTTACTGTGGTCCTGAAAGATTTAAAGATTCAACCAATTGTTCTTTTGTCATGAGAAAACATGCATGTTTAGTTACCGCTGACAACTAAGCACCTGGATGCTTGCATATACTTGAAATATATACTATAGTGAGCAGAGCCAAATGGAACGAAGATCAACATTTTCTTTTGAAACAGTTGCACGTACAAGTATTTATCAAAAGTTTAGACAAAATTTCATTCAAGGGCATTGCACTACCAGAATCCGAGATTCCGTCGTGTATCAAAAATACACGGCAAACAGCCAGCCGCCGTCGGCAACATCTTCGCCAAGTGTGGCACTCGGCACAAAACCAGCCGGCAGAGGTACGTTGCCGAGTGTCAAAATACGGGCACGTCGGCGGTGTTACACTCGGCACAAATAATTGGAAGTGCGGGAAACCCTAGTTTTTTTTGCGCGTAAACTATGCCGGGTGCCCTGCGCCGCAACACTTTGCAAATACATCGCAAACTGTCGGCAACTTTCAAACTAAATTCGCACGCAACCCGCGGTAAAATAAAAACGCTGCAAAAAGGGCGGCAAATTTCAAATTTGTTCGCGCCCTTCTCTTTGCCGAGTATGCTCCATTAGGGGCACTCGGCGAACACAAGCGCTATGAGGGCCAACCGTCGATGCGCACTTGGCATGGTCATTGCCATGACCTCGGACTTTGTCGAGTGCTAATCGGGGCGTTCGCCGTCGTTATGATATATGCCGAGTATTCTCCGAGCCGGACACTCGGCGGAGACTCTGTGTGCCGAGTGTCTTATCTGTGCCGATATCTTTACAGAGTGACTCGGCAGAGATTATGTGTGCCGAGTCCCCCGTGATTAGACACTAAGCATATAGGTTTTATGTTGGCAGCGGCGCCTATTCTGGTAGTGTTGAGTAACTCAAAGTGGCTCAACTTTTACTACATAAAGTTCAGCGAGAAATGGATGCATACTAAATTAATGTACTAATGGATACCATGAGATAGATTAATAAGATACAAAAAGAAACAACTTTTGGGCAACTCAGTCAAGCATAAAGCAGATGATTAATAAGTGTAGTAGTGCACCTGAGGTATTTGTTCTGTTGACGGACTTACTTGTGTAGAAACATATGTAGAAAAAATGCAGTACTATCATATCGCCGATAAAGAGGAACTTACTGCTATATGATGCTTGGCCATTACGTATTATTTTCTCCGTTGGTGCTGATCCTCTAGGCTTTGATGGACTTGTAGGTGTTTTACTAACCTTCCCATTTTTTGTTAGTCTCTTCGACAAATACTCATGCTGCAAAAGGCCAGTTAAATATAAGAAATATATATAGTATCAAATATTTGTAATACAGAGTTATTTTGTTGAAACAATGGGAAGTTTATTAATATTACATGAATCTATTGGTTTGCAAAGCTAACAATTCCGAAAAATACTCATGTGTTTATTATATAGTACATTTTCAATACGTGTAACTACTAATTTTCCAACACATTATAATTGTATAGTGTAAAAAACATAGCATGTAAAATTGTATTGTTATTTTAAACCAACCAATCCTCATATTATGAAGGGTCTGACAATCCAAAAACTAAGTCCAATAGTCACCGTTCTTGTGCAAGTTTAGTAATCTCTTCCACGGCGACTTCAAAGAATTGGCACACTACTAAAGAAAACAATACTGTTGAATACCAAGTTAATCCAATATGGGTACTCCAAATGGCATGTCAGTTTGAATAAAATGTGTTTTTTCTATACCCTAATATTCTATATTTGCATTGAAAGTTGTGTTGCATTTTACATTCCCACAAAAGGGAGATTTAACCCTCTAATCAATTTCAGCCTCCTTTTTTCTGTGGGATAATCACGTGGACATGGAGCATGCATAGTACACATAAAAACTGCATCAATCCCACGAGAATCATACACACAAGAAATAAAATGAGATACTCAAGTAGCCATTTAAACTACTACTGAACAAGGAGCCCAAGATTGCAATCTATGAATTAGGTGGCATCATCCCTATGATCTAATTTTTTTTTATTACAATCCAAAGTGGGCCTAACTATGTCTTGATTCCAGAATAAGCAAAACATAATTGCATGAAAAAATATGTTGTTTTTACCATTAACCTACTTTCGCCATACCTCGTTATTTGCAAATGAAATTATGAATACGTAAGTATATATATATATATATATATATATATATATTTTTTAGAGTATGATGGTTTCTCTCACGTATTGCTTGCACACATGTAACTTAATAAATAATTTTAATTTCACTGGTTGTGCACCATAACCACGAACAACATAAATACCACATTGCACATTCTGCTAAGACAAGTCTTTATATCAAAAACATAACTCTAGGAAGAGGCACCCTTCTAAGGAAAATTACTAGGATAAAATGTAACACCGGAAGCTCAATTACCAGATCAGCAGATTTTTCAAAAGCGTACAAGTCATGGACACTTGTCTTTTGGACAAATTGACGTTTTGTGACTTTTCCGGTTTGAAGAAAGCAAAGTGCAGCTCTCTTAGTACGAAAGACATAATGGCTAACAGGATCCGTATAGTACTGCAAAATTAATAATGATCAGATTGTTGAAACAACTTCAACAAAAAACGAAGGATTTTAGTTTCGTTTTCTACATACCGGGTCTTTCCTTATTCTCTCCTTTGTTTTTCTGTATACTATTTCCTTGACCCATCCTTGCGGAAAATCAGCTGGGTTGAACTCCACCTGTGCTAGAATCTATAGTAGGATACAAATTAGTTTCAGAATGTCAACTCATTTAAGACTTAAATTGTTAGTTATGTAGCGGAAAAAGTGATAGTAAGAAATATACATTATCTAGAGAGGTCGGGTCGCATTGTCCATTTGTATCACATTCAGTGATCTTCATTTCCTTAACATAGAGTAGTACATCCTCTTTAGAGAATACCCGTACTCCCATCGCAGGGTAAACATAAAACTGTGAAATGATACACACAATTAATAGATAATCCACATGCTTTGAGTTGGGAAACTACAAGAGTGTTTTCCGTCTGCATCCAAACTATTGCGCTGGGAATTGCACTTTCTACACTAATTAAACCATGCATGTCATCAAAGATGTTTTTTAATAATTTTCATATGACATGATAAAGATCCATCGTTATCTTGGATAACAAACAAGTCAGGCAATTTTTAAGATATATATTAGTAGTTAAATTTACAAAACAAATGAGTGTATGCTTTGTGGGAAGTCATTTATTCATGAACAGAGATATGTGGTAAAGGTAAGAAAAGATTACCTTGAACATCTTGTCCATCTTCTCACCCCCTGCTCGAATCTCAACCAACCACCCCTTTGGAAGCCATTCGTGCGCCTTCTGCAGATTATCACGACGAAGCGACACACAGATCTTTTATGGATATATAATTAAAAACAAAATTAAATAATGATCATAATGCTAAGAAAAGCATACAGAAAGCATGCTGCTATCTTCAGCGGATTTCTTGGACTCTATCCAGTGCTCATCCATCTCGGAGAAGAGGTAGTTCAGGACCTCAGCCTTCATCATGAATTTGGCTCCCGACACGCGAGAAACGAAATACTACAAAGAAAAAAGTAATCACATATCTCAAAACAAAAACAAAACAGCAGAGAAAAAACATGGACATATCATGTTCAAGTGCTAATTTATTTCACTACTACTCTACTAGTACGCATCATGCAAGCATGACTACATGCATGGTTGGTATGTGGAACGTACCTGGTAGGGGACGCCATCATCACCTCGTGTGACATACATAAGCCAGCCATCGGGGAGCCAATCTGGTCGCTGCTCCGCGCCGTCTTCCACCTTCTCTTCGGCGCCCTCCGGTAGTTTCATTTCCATCCCCTTGTCTATGATGGCCGAGTCTCTCGTTCCCAGAAATATAACGTTGGGTGATTGGAGGTGGGTAGCTATTTCCAGCTAGCACAATATACGATTCATTTAATGTGGTGGCTGGACTAAGTACTCTCCATTTTTACATTCACGAGTTTGTCAAAATTGGAAGGGTGTGATTCGACAGGAGTGGGGTGTAGAAAAGTATATCAGGAGATCTATTTGTATTACTTTCCAAAAAGATATGGGATGTGTGGCCATGCGTTAAGTAATTAGAAGAAACATAATCATGTTCATACCCGGGGGTGAATGGTCGTGTGGCGAATCATGCACGACTTGTTGAGTTGATATACGCGGGGTGATGCGATAGGTGTCCGGTGTAGGAAAAATATAAGGAGATCTATCTAAATTACTTCCAAAAAGATATGGGATTTGTGGTAATGTGTGAAGTAATGGGATAAAACAGAATCATGTTCATACCCGGGGGTGAATGATTGTGTGGCGGATCACGCACGATTTGTTGAGCTGTTATACGCGGGGGTGAGACGATAGGTGTGCGGTGTAGGAAAAAAAATATCGGGAGATCTATCTGTATTACTTTTCAAAAAGATATGGTATTTGCGGTCATGTGTTAAGTAATGAGATGAAACAGAATTATCTTCGTACCCGGGGGTTATTAATGATTGTGTGGTGAATCACGCACGATTTGTTGAGCTGTTATACGCGGGGGTGAGGTGATATGTGTGCGGTGTAGAAAAAAATATATCTTGATATCTATATGTATTAGTACTTTCTAAAAAGATATGAGATTTTTGGTCATGCGTTAAGTAATGGGATGAAACAGAATCATGTTCATACCCGGGGGTGATTTATTGTGTGGTGAATCACAACACGATTTGTTGAGCAGTTATACGCGCAGGGTGAGGCGATAGGTGTGAGGTGTAGAAAAAACAATATCAAGAAATCTATCTGTATTACTTTGCAAAAAGATATGGGATTTATGGTCATGTGTTAAGTAATGAGATGATACAGAATCATGTTCATACCCGGAGGTGAATGATTGTGTGGCAAATCACGCACGATTTGCCGAGCTGTTATACGCGTGGTGAGGCGATAGGTGTGCGGTGTAGAAAATAATATATCATGAGATCCATCCGTATTACTTTCCAAAAAGATATGGGATTTATGGTCATGTTAAGTAATGAGATGAAACAGAATCATGTTCATACCCGGGGGTGATTGATTGTGTGGCGAATCACACATGATTTGTTGAGCCGTTATACGTGGGGTGAGCCGATAGGTGTGCGGTGTAGAAAATAATATATCAGGAGATCTGTCTGTATTACTTTCCAAAAAGATATGGGATTTGTTGTCATGTGTTAAGTAATGAGATGAAACAGAATCATGTTCATACCCATGGGTGAACGATTTTGTGGCGAATCACACACGATTTGTTGAGTTGTATACTCGGAGGTGAATGATTGTGTGCCAAATCGTGCACGGTCCACGAATCGTTTGCGATCGTTTTGGCTATTATAACTTTTTTCTTATAACAAATGTGTGCGCTCCGAATGTCCATCACACTGGTGCGCTGGCGCAAAAATGACGCCCACTCACGACCCCAACAGCAGCAAAATTACCGAGCGGACTCTATAGAATGGCAACCCGAGTACGGCCCTGTCCATAGGAACCGACATGGGAGTGCTTGACAAGCACGACAACCCTTGCCACATCAGATAGCAATAGGAAGACCATGCCTTTCATTGACTCATTGCCCGGTGAGCTTAATTAAACAGGGCGCCGAAGGGCATGTCTCCGTAGGCTAATGGCGCAACGGTTTCCCAGGTAGGCCAGAACGACACGTTGCATCGTCGGCATTAATGCACGCTAGAGGAACCGTTGCTTTGTGTTAATGGGTGCCACCCGCCTCTGCTCCTCTAGTCGGCTTTAAAACTTCATGCATTCCCCTCCTCTCTCCCCCTTACACAGTTTTTTTTTAAGCGAGGCAAAAGCTTTGTCTTTTATATTGATAGAGAACGAGCAAAAACAACCACGGCCTAAGCCAACAGGAAAAAGAAAAAAGACAATGTTACATCACGTGGCTAAATCAGCCAGTTTTTTCGCGCCTGCGAGGATCCAGTTTCTGCTTTCATCCTTAATACGCTGGAACAACGTTGATGGCATAGAGAATTTGTTGTTGAAGACCCGCGCGTTCCTTTCCTTCCAAAGCTCCCACGTTATAAGAGTGATCGCCGTCTTTAGCCCCTTTGAAGAGTTTGATTCCGTTGCCGCGACGGTCGTCCAGTAGTCGTAGACTGTAGCCCTAGTAACGCCCAGATCATGCGCAAGGGAGGGGCAATTAAGCCAGGTCGCCGCGTCAGTCCATACACGCCTGGAGTAGCGACACTCGAAGAGGATGTGTCTTGCTGTCTCCGGCTGGCACCTACACAGCTGGCAAGTAGGTTGATGAGGCCAACCTCTGATCGCTAGACGGTCAGAAGTCCAAAGCCTATTTTGCACAGCCAGCCAGGCAAAGAACCTGCACTTTGGGGGGGCCCAAGTCTTCCACACGATGCTCAAAAAAGGCAGGAGGAGGCCCCGATGAACTGCGCGTTGTAGGCCGATTTTGCCGTGTATATCCCATTGGACGTAAGGGTCCATGAGATAGAGTCGACGATGCCAGGGGTTAGGGTCACCGCCTGGATTAGGCCCCACAGGTGGACGAACTGGGAGATGTGTTGGGTGGAGAAATTGTCGACGCGTAGGTCCGAGATCCAATTGTGTTCCGAGAGAGCGTCGTGAACACATCTTTTTTTGCGTCTGGAGGCTTCGAAAAGGTCCGGGGCGATGGCCTTTGGGGGAAGACCCTCCATCCAAGAGGAGCCCCAGAAGGAAGCTTTTTTGCCATCCCCCACCGTCACCCTAGTCGCTGCGTTGAAGAGGTTTCTATCAGTGTCATCATTTGGAGTTTCAGACCCCACCCAAGGCTTGTCCTCAGAGGCCCATTCATGCCATAACCATCTCAGTCGAAGAGCCCTAGAGAATTTCTCCAGGTTAAGGATCCCCAGCCCACCAAGTTTCTTTGGGCGACACACCTTCTCCCAATTGACCTTACATTTGCCACCACTCACCTTCTCGCTGTTGTTCCAAAGCATGCCTCTTCTCAGTTTATCGAAAGCCTTGAGGGTGTACTTGTCGGCCTTGATAGCCGACCTGGCTCTCTTCTCTTCCATAGCTCACCGCAAGCAGATCCAGTGGGTAGCATTCCTGGATGGTGCGAGAGGGACCATGAGGCTTGTCATCAGGAGCATATGTACCGCAACACCATGAGCGATTTCTCTTGCATAGCTTACAAGGTATGTCCTTGAGTGTACTAAAAATTGAGTTGCAAAATTAAACGTGATAAAAATATAGAAAAGCTTCAACATCTCAGTGCAACCCATACACACCTGCGCCTACACACAATCTTTAAACACCCTAGGCCTAATGGGCAATACCAACCCAATAAAGAAATAGTGAGCACAAATAGTGCAGCCCATTGCGCCCTCATACAGGCCATCCAACATCCGGACAAAAATATAACATCCGAAGAAAAAAAGGGTACATGCACGAATCTCGGCACGTCACATCTGATGGCTGCGAAGTTGACTGAGCAATATCTTAACTGCAAAACCGAAGAAATAAGATGGGGAGTGCTGAGCGTCACTCAGGTATTCAACAATTTCCGGTCCCCGGCCCTCCTGTGGACACGTGTCCAGTTTTATCTCTAAAAATCGCTTTTGTTCCTATATAGCAAAAACAATCCAGTTTTGCTCCTATATAGCAAAAAAAAACTTTTCTCCTATGTAGAAAAAATATGTCACCTCACAAAACAAAAACAAAAACAAAAGTCAAACGTCGCCGGATATATCGTAGCAACAAAACCATGATACTGTAGCAAAATCGACTCTCCCCGAAGAATCTCGTAGCAAAAAAAATTATACTGCTATAGTAAAATCATAGAATAATTATAGTTAGCAAACAAATGTTCTATTGTAGCAAAATCCAACAATCTCGCCCAAGAACTAATAGCAAAAATTTATACAATTATAGCAAACAAAATACGAGTATGTAGCAATTTCCGCTGCCACCGTAAAAACCAACCAAAAACACAGAGACTCGATGTCGGCCTCCTGGAGCACCGCCGTGCTTTTATGGGAGCACCACCACGCTCAAGTAAGATACGTACGCAAGCTGTACGATTTTTCTTCGTGGTGCGATTGGGATCTGACACACTAGCTGGTGCAAACTGTGCAAGCACGACGGATGCACGATGGTGTCCCTCGGCGTGAGCGCTTTTCAGTTGTAGTAACACGCACCACAAGGCCCACAGAATTGATCGATGAATCCATCCACTACACAAAGCCTGTGACGGCCAGCATTCGGCACCGTATAGCTTGTCTATGAAGCAGCAGAATTCCGATTCCAATGAAAACAAGGATCGATCCATAAATGATGCAATGCAAAGCTTCGAGGCATTTTTTTTTCGTTTTTTGGGAATCCCTCTACATTGGAATAAGATTGAACTGAAATTTAGCGAGATCCTCCACCAATGTCCGCCACCGCTGGCAGCTCCCAAACTCGCTACTCCACGCCGTCGGAATCTCCTGGACGCGGAGCTCGCGACTCCGGCTGCTGGCCTACCGCCGTAGCCGTCGTTCAGCGCCTCCATGGACGGCTCTGACGCCCGATGCGCGCAGTATATGACGTGGCCACCCGACACGTGCGGTCAAGGAGGAGGACGCGGCGGCGACCATGGCGCGCCAGGTCAAGGATGAAGACACAACGACGACCATCGACGTGACCCGGGAGGCTTGCGAGGCGTGCTCTGCGCCTGCTCGCCGCCGGCGGCCAAATACGGCAGCACCACCTCGTGCAAGCTCCGCTGCCTGCTCATTTGGCTCGACGTCGATGACGGAGAGCACGCCGCGGCAGTGATGGACGCGAGGGCGCGGCATGACGGTGGCAACCCACTCTCGCTAGCGCCTAGCGGGCGGGTGGATCGCCGGGTTCCACGATGCACACGCGCGGTGCGCCCTGCTATCCAGTGCCTAGACGTGGCGCGATGCCGGCTGATGAGGCTCTCTCACGCGGCTCGGTTCTCGCGTCGCACGGCCACGACCACCCTCGTCGGCACCTCCGCCGCAGACGCCGTGGCCGTGTTCGTCCTCGTCGCACACGCAGTCGTCGAGGTCCACGCGGGGCACGTCGCGGCCTGGAGTTGTGCGGCCGGTGGCAGAGAGCTCGCACACGGCCTGGAGCTGCGTGGCCGGCGGTGAGAAGGCGAGAGCCGCAGCCGGAAGCAGCATAAGCTACCGACGTGGAGGGATGAAGGGCCCTCTTTGGATCAAAGGAATTTCATAGGAATTTTGGAGGATTCCAAACCATAGGAATTATTCCTATGGAATACCTTTGGATTGTAGGATTGACACTACCAAATTCCTAAGAAATCTATTCATTTTCCCTCCATTTCATAGTAATCTCAACATGAGGTTCAACCTATTTTTATTTTTTCCTTTCAGAAGTCCAATGCACTCATACTCTATCTCTCTCTACTCTCTCTCCCCAATCCTGCAAAATTCCTATGTTTGTTTCCTGCGAATACATCTCTTACAAAATTGCTATGTTTTAAAATCCTGTAGAAACTGAAGTGTATGACATTGCAATCCTTTGTTTTTCGTATTCCTATGTTTTGAAAATCCTTCAAACCAAAGAGGCCCGAAGAGGCCTAAGCTGAGCGATGTAAAATAAAAAATTCAGAGAGGAGTCCATGCCCTTTGACCTTTTCGTAGCCCGATATTAGGTTCCGCCTAAAACCTACACACACAATGTAATTAATCCCGATCGTTAGTGCTTTTGTGAAAAATACCTGAACGTTTTTCAGATTTTCCGCAACACCAGTTGTTTCCTAACCTTCTAAAAAAAAGTTGTTTCCTAACTAGATTTTTCAAGCATGTTTTTCTACAATTTGCTTTGTTTAATTGAACCATGCATCACACATGTTCTGAAAGCAGATATTAGCAGTGCCTGCGGAACATCCAAAAAAAGCAGTTTAGCACATCCCAATGATACTTCATTGCATATTTGATACACATCCAAAAACAACAACAAATAAATTAAGCGCTTCTAAATTAAGTGTGGATTTTTTGCATGATTTACATATATACAAAACGAGTTAGCTAATGCTCAGCTACTGAGCCTTAGCTTAATGCTCAACTAGCTTCTTAGCCATCGATTGCTGCCTTAAGATTACGAGCCAACGAAGGTTCGTACGGGTTGGATAGGTTTGCTCCCGAGCGAGCGAGCGGCCGAGGAACTAGCTTGGCTTATTTTTCCAAATGGCCTTTTTTGTGTCGGGTTTGTGCGAGCTGACTATGATTTGAGTGGACCTTGTTTTTTTTATCTCTAGTCTTGTAGAGAGTTGCTTTCGAAGTCAGGTTGTAACTTAAATCTTTTGTCCGGTTATAAGTTGCACCGTAATTCGTATTTTTTGTCTAGCTGCAACTTATGTTTTTGTTATATTTGTAAGTCTATTTGTAACTCGATTTTTTTTGTCCAGTTGCAACTTGGGTTGCAACTAATAATTTTGTCACCTTGTAAGTCGGATTGCAAGTCTAGTTATAACTCTAGATTTTTCATCCAGTTGCAACTCAGGTTGCAACTTATGTTTTTGTTATATTTGTAAGTCTAGTTGTAACTCGAATTTTTTTTGTCCAGTTACAAGTTGGGCTGCATCTAATAATTTTGTCAGCTTGTAAGTCGGATTGCAAGTCTGGTTACAACTCGAGATTTTTTGTCCAGTTGCAACTCAGGTTGCAACTCGAATTTTTTTGTCCAGTTAAAAATCGGGTTGCAACAAATACTTTTGTGTTGCAAGTCTGGCTATAACTTATGTTTTCCTGTCCATTTGCAAATATGGTTTCAACTTCGGACTTTTTGTCGGATATATACCAATTTGGGGTATATCAGATGGTGTCCTAAAGTGCCGGATTACCAGGGTGGTCTGAATGGTAATGGATTACGGTCCATTGGGCGGCCCAGTAAGCTGACGCGCAGAAGCCGAATTCTAGAAGCACCCGGACCATGGCCCACGTGGTATGGCTTGGAGTAGAAGGCGGATTCTTGCCTTCCAAGTTAGAACTTACCGTAGTTTTCTAGGTTTTCTTTTCTGTAAGCCCTAACCCGGCTATTATGTAAAGCCGTACGGGAGAGAAGAACAAGATAGACAATAATCTAGAGGCTAACTCGCCGAGATGTTGATCCTTGTCGAGTAGCTAAACCCAACTCACATCGTACTTTGTATACTTCAGACTTCAGCCCTGATTTAGTCAGATTGCAGGAGTAGGAACGCCGCCTAGTTGCGACGTACCGAACCTGGGTAAAACCTCGGTGTCATTGTCCGTCATACTACCACGTCCCCCATATCTCTATCAGTAATCTCATGGCACACCCGACTATGAATTCTTTTACGATGTCTCGACAGTTGACGTCCACCGTGGGGCCAGCGACGTCATGCGTTATGTTTCGATTGGGGATACTCGGCGGAATTGGCAGTACCATAACTGTCGGAAGTCTGGAATTCGACAACGACGTCGGGCGCTTCCTCGACAACAGATCGTACATGCCAGCACGGAATCATCTGGTAAGTGCCTGCGTTTTACCGATTGGATCTGCAATCTTTATCGGATTAACTACAGAGGCAATGGGATTCTGTGGTGGAAGCAAATTTATCCCACCCGCCCTATACCCGGTTGAAGAAGACTATGACGCCGGATTTTGCTCAGATCGCCGATATCACGCTAAATCGCACTTCATCGGTATGGTGCAATCCGAGATCGCCGAAAACACGGATGAAAACAATCCCGTGGAAAAGGTAGAAAACAACAATCCCACAACTGAGGTGGAAGATCCGACATCCGTCAATATAACGACGAACTCGGAAACTGACTCCGTATTAGCCGCCATTGAGGCGAGATTGGAATCAGAATCCGGATCAGATGAATTCGATTCCGAAGATGAAAACGAAGACGCTTTCTAAAGAAAGGTCAAATCTCTTCAAGAGGGATTCCATGAGGTACTTATGGCAAAACCGGCTGAAAACACGGATGCCAAAAGTCATGAAAGCCCTAAAACACCTCCGCCAGAGGAAGAGAGAGAACAGGGGAAACCACTCCAACATACCAAGATGTCAAGGAATTGACAGAGGACGGGCCTGGTAAAAAATCTCCCTCTTCCAAGAAAAAACACAAAGCTTCCAAGAAACTCAAGTACAAGATCCGTAAGAAAAAAGTGGCTGATCCAGCCAACGAAAACCCGGAAGCAGGAGGAGGAAGCGGAGTTAAGCCTGCGGAGAAGAAAGCGAAGGAAATATCGGTTCCGCCAATGTCAAAACAAGACGAATATGATCTACTTCAAACACCAGTGGGACCCCACGACCCCCTGAAGTGCTGGAAGCCAGGAGACAAGCTCTCCAAAGGAAACAGCAACATCTATTCAGAACTCGGGAACATCTCCAAAAAATCCAAGCTGACATTAAGTTTAAGCAGGAAGAAATCGAGGAATACGAGAGAAGGAATAGATCTGGCATTAAACCTACATGGTTACCCGGAATCGCAAGACCGGAAGTACTGCCGCTAAAGGAACGGTTTCAAAACCCGGCCTGGCAAAAGAAAGTAAACGGCACAGATGCCAGGGGCGAACCTATATACAAAAACGCAGCAGAAAACGCGGAGGCCGCGTTCGCCATCCTCAACAATGACATGTACTCCAATGGCGAAAAACTTTAAGGGGTGTATGCTTTCTTAGGAAAGGCATTGCAACAGAAACAGCAAGGACAAGCAAGATCATGGAAGATGCATGACACCTCAGCCCTATGCAAAACAGCTACATGCGCCGCTGGAGCACCTGGACCTGAAGAACCTATAGATTCAAGTAATTCGAAAGAGAAGAAAGCAGATCCGAGAAAGGACAAGAAATAGTCTGATAATAAGGATGCAACGTCCAGAACCGGATCCCATCTGCCGAAAGATGGAATTAATCCCCGAGATCGGGAAGAACAAAACCGGAAGGACGGAAAAGCAATGCCGCCTTCGAGACGCCCTGCTGAAAAAGCCAGAAGACATGACATTCCTCATAGGCGTGAGAGATCCCGTACGCCCCCCTCCCAGGAATAAGGAAAGACACAAGAGTAGAACTCCACCTTATCCCAAAGGGCACGATAGCAAAGGAAATAGAGACAATCTCGGAAAAGCGCGTCGTGCAACAATGGAAAAGGAAGGAGTAGATACTCTTCTATCCATTCAGCCGGTAGATACTCCGCACACATCGATAGAGCGGAAAGAGGTGACCTATACTTCGGATCTAAGTGTTTCACAGTCAGGATCCGAAGAATAACTCTACATTCTGACTTCGCCAAAGTTGGTCCAACATATAAAAAATATACTGGTAGCATAAACCCGGATACCTCGCTCTCAGACTATTACACAGCCGTCCAGATTAACAATGTGACAGACACAGAGGCAGTAAAATTCCTCCCCCTTATGTTACTGGATGGAGCAGAGATTGGATCAACGGGCTTCCGTCAAGAACCGTTGATAGCTGGGATGATATGGCTAGAGTTTTTACTTAGCACTTTCGGGGAACTTACAAACGCCCCAACAGCATCACCCAGTTAAACCGCTGCACCCAGTTTGAAGATGAGCCATACGTGGACTTTATCTCAAGGTGGACTGAAATGAAAAATAGCTGCTCTGGAGTAACTGATGTACAAGCAATCCATGCTTTCGTCTATGGCTTAAAATCGGACTCGTACTGTTCATGATTGGTTCAAAAAAGCACAAAGATCTCGGATCTATGTTTACAACCGCAAATGAGCACGTAGCGGCCGAAGACGACATCAGAGCGAGAGTTGGAAATATTGACACTTTGATTCAAGCCAAAAAGACCCCTTGTCCAGAGAAAAAAGCAACTCCAGAAGCACAACAAAAGCCAAAAGAAGTTAACATAGCCTTTGGAAGAGAAAATGGGAGCAAATGGAAAGGACGAAGCACAGAACCGATCGCCTACACAAAAGAAGAGTGGGAAAGAATCAAGTCGGAAAACTGTGTCCACCATTCGCAATTTGAGAAACCCACTCCTACTAACGCACAATGCCGGCTCAACAAGCATATGAAAGGCAGTGGAGGATCCGGAAGCAAAGGGAAGAGTTCCAAGAGGAAATTCTCCAAGCAAAAGCCAGAAGCTGAAAAAGAAGACAGTGAATCGGACACTGATGAAAAAATCCAGGAACAACAGCAAAAAGGCGAGCCTAAGTTTCCGAGAGTTGACGAAGAATGCAACCTAAATTTCCTGGCAACTCCCTCAGCAAAGGTTGCAAAGAGAACACTTCGAGAAATAAACGCGGTTGTCCCACCAACCCAAAAATTCTTGAAGTACTCAAATACACCAATTACCTGGATTCAGTCTGATCATCCCGGAAATATCCCAGAACCCGGCACACAAGCTCTAGTTGTAAGTCCTATTGTTCAAAACACTAGGCTAAAAAGAGTACTGATGGATGGAGGATCCAGTATCAACGTAATATATCTGGATACACTGAAGCATCTGCGAATCTCTGGACCCAGCTCAATCATAGCAACGTACGTTTTTACGGCATCGTTCCTGGCAGGCAAGCACGATCCCTAGGAGAAATTTTCCTAGACGTAACCTTTGGAGAGAAAGAACATTTCCGGCAGGAAAAAGTATCCTTCGAGGTTGTGCCGTTCGAAAGTGTGTATCATGTAATACTCGGACGTCCAGCTTTCGCCAAGTTCATGGCAAGATCATGTTATATCTATAACAAGCTGAAGATGCGAGGGCCAAAGGGAGGAGTAATCACCATAAAGGGAGACTTCAAATTGGCAAACGAGCTGGAAAAAAAAGACGCCCTTTGCGCAGAAAAAATGATAGCAAAGGAAGAACTGGAGGAGCTGGCAAAAGAAGTATCGCCGATAGAAATGCCGACAGGAAAAAAAAGCCGAAAGCCAGCAGACAGCTTCAAAGCTTCCGAGAATACAAGACAGGTTATCCTAGATCCCAAAGATCCGACTAAATTTGTCGTAGTAGGAACTGGGATGACCGACAAATAGGAAAGCGAGCTCATCAAGTTCCTCTGTGAGAACTGGGATATTTTTGCATGGTGTCCAGCGGACAATCCAGGCGTACCCAGACAACTTGCTGAGCACCAACTCAAGGTGATTCCAGGATCTAAACCCGTCAAACAAGGTCTCCGTGGATTTGACGGAAGAAGACGGAAGGCTATTGGCAAGGAAATTGTCCGGCTATTGGCAGCTGATTTTATCCGGGAAGTTATACATACTGAATGGTCTGCAAACCCAGTATTAGTCCCGAAGAAAGATAGTACTGTTCTTAGGATGTGTATAGATTACACCGCCCTGAAAAAATTGTATCCAAAAGATAGATTTGCGTTACCGCGAATCGATCAAATAATAGATGCCACTGCTGGCTCTAAGCTTTTAGGATTTTTGGATGCTTATTTCGGGTACCATCAAATACGTATGAAGAAAGAAGACCAACTCAAAACCTCCTTCATAACCCCATATGGAACATTCTACTACATAACCATACCTTTTGGCCTGAAGAACGCAGGTGCAACCTACCAGCGTTGCACGCAACGATGCTTGCATAGTCATATTGGCAAAAAAGTTCACGTTTACGTGGACGACATTGCCGTCGTTTCCAAGGAAAATGACACGCTCCTTGAAGATTTGCGAGAAACCTTCAAAAATTTGCGCACTTATAAAATGAAGTTGAATCCATTGAAGTGCGTATTCGGGGTTCCCTCGGGAAAACTTCTTGGTTTCATCGTTTCTCACAGAGGAATAGAAGTAAACCCGGAAAAGATCAAGGCAATCCTAAACATCTCAAGGCCTACGTGCTTAAAAGATGTACAAAGATTGACGGGTTCCGCAGCTGCCGTCAGCAGGTTTATAAGCCGGCTAGGAGACAAAACTCTGCTATTATACAAATTGTTGAAAAAAATCCGACATATTTGTGTGGATAGAAGAGGCATATGCAGCATTAACCCAGTTAAAAGAAACCTTGATGAAAGCTCCGATTTTGGCATCACCAAAAGACGAAGAACTCATGTTATTGTACCTCACAGCAACGAATAGGGTTATCAGCGCAGTGATAGTTGTGGAAAGGAGGAAAGACGAGCAAAGCATACCAGATCAACATCTGGTGTATTATGTAAGTGAAGTTTTTTCCGAGTCCAAGCAAAGGTATCCACATTATCAAAAACTGGCATATGGCGTATTTTTCGCCTCTCGAAAACTCCGTTATTATTTTCAAGGACATTCCATAACAGTAGTATGCAAAGCACCACTAGGGGATATAATAAACAATGCGGACGCAACAGGCCGAGTAGACAAATCGGGCATCGAGTTGGCTGCGCTCGACATTAAGTACCAACCCCGGACGACAATAAAATCCCAGGTGTTGGCAGATTTCGTCGCTGAATGGACTGAAGCAATGGAAAATACACCAATGCCGGAGTCGGAATACTGGGTTATGCACTTTGATGGATCCAAGATGAAGGAAGACGCTGGAGCTGGTGTAGTCCTAAAATCTCCAAGGGAGACACAATGGAGTATGTATTACAAATACACTTCGACGCCAGCAATAATGTGGCAGAATACGAATCTTTGCTTCATGGCTTGCACATTGCAAAAGAAATAGGTGTCAAACGCATCTTATGCTATGGTGATTCAGATTTGGTACAACATCAGCTCAACCAAACATGGAACGCCAAAATCCCCATCATGGCCGAATATCGGAGAACGGTGGACGAGTTGCTATTTGCTTCCAGGGATTTGAAATACTTCATGTCAAAAGGGAAGAACACTGGAACGCGGACCCTTTAGCCCGCATGGGCTCGGAAATAGTGAAAACCCTACCACCAGGTGTGTTTGTCCAGCATTTGCACGAACCATCCATAAAAGATGGAGATGTCGACTATCCTCTCGTTTCCGAGTCAATCGAAGTCTTGCTCGTCAACCCGAATTGGACAATTCCATATCTGAACTTCTTAGTAGATCAGAGGTACCCGGATGGAGCAGACGAGGTCTTGCAAAGACAAATAAAACGTCGATGCAAAGGATAGACGGTAATCAATGGTTGCCTGTATAAACGCAGTACACCAGCATTTTTTGCGATGTATTTCGCCAGAAGAAGGCCGAGAAATTCTGCAAGAAATCCATGCTGGAGATTGCGGACATCATGCTCAATCAAAAAGCATAGTTAAGAAAGCATTTCGTGCAGGGTTTTTCTGGCTAACAGCCAAGACAGACGCCGAACACATAGTCAATACATGTGCCGGATGTCAGTATTACTCCAAGCAGATGAATATGCCAACCCAAGAACTCAAAACTATCCCTATTACATGGCCGTTCGCGGTCTGGGGGCAAGATACGATGGGACCATTCAAAACTACAAGAGGTGGACTTACACATCTAATCGTTGCAGTAGATAAGTATACCAAGTGGGTGGAAGCAAAACCCATCAAAAAGCTTGACGGTGTAACTGCCAGAAATTTCACCATTGACGTAGTCATGAGATACGGCGTTCCACACAGCATAATAACCGACAACAGGACAAATTTCTCTATTGGCGAGTTGGCAAAATATTGCCGACAAACGGGAATACGCCTAGATCTTACATCTGTGGCACACCCGCAATCCAATGGACATGTTGAAAGAATAAACAACTCAATCCTGCAAGGAATACGCCCAAGAATCGAATCTCCTCTTCATAGAGCAGCTGGAGCATGGGTGGAAGAGTTACCCTCTGTACTTTGGAGTATTCGAACGACGCCAACAGGTCAATAGGGCAAACCCTGTTTTTCCTAATTTACGGTGCGGTAGTAGTCCTTCCAACGGACATGATCCATGATAGCCCAAGAGTGCAGGCTTTCGATGACTCGGATGCCGAAAGCGCACGACGGGATGCCGTCGATCTTCTAGAAGAAGAACGAGAACTTGTGCTTCAAGATCTGCCATTTATCAGCGAGGTTTATGACGTTACCATAGTCGGAAAATCAGGCATCGTTCTTTTAAAGAAGGTGACTTAGTGCTAAGATTGGTACAACAAAGAAAGCACAAATTGACCCCAGTTTGGGAAGGACCATTTCTCATCAGCAAGGCTATGAAAAATGGATCATACTAACTTGTAGATATTCGAGACACGGAAGACGATCCCGAAAAACCGAATCGCAAAAGAAAGAGAAAGATAGATGACGAACTAGGGGAGACCAAAAGACCCTGGAGCATCCATCAGTTACGTCCCTTCTATACTTAGTTCAATTTCTATGTAAACATATTTGAGATCATGAATAAAGTTATCGGAATTCGTACATCTATGTTTTTTACATGTTTATTATAGTATAAAGCATAATTCCGTCTTATCTATTTCCCAATGATCTTTCAAAATACTCAATGTTAACCCGAATTGTGCCTGCATGCTCGGCGTTAAAAAACTGAATGATTTTCGGCCTAAAATGGCTTAAGGAATCCCAGATTGTGCCTGCATGCCTGAGTTTCATTCAAAAAATTCCTTACTGATTCTCTAAGTATTATCTGATTGTTTTTATGCTGGATCGCTGGAGCTAGTAAGTAAAAATGCCTTTAGTATAATCCATGTTTCCGAGTTTCGACTGATTGGTTATACCCAGTCACTTGGCATGAAGATTAAAATACTATCAAGCCATTTCAAACACTAATGACAGTTAAAGCATATAAACCAGAGAAGTTAGAAGATAAAGGAATAAAAACCCGGAAAACTTGCAAAACTGGAAGCAGAGAAATATCTTACCTGCTGATTCCTTCAGCTGCTGCTGAGTGGATGTCAGTTCTGCCTCCTTAACATCAAGAATAGAGAGAAGGTTTTTCACATCCTTGTTCTTGATGGTAAGTTTGTTAAAAACTTCCAGGTTTATGTTTTCAGCTGTTTGCTGAAACACGAAAAAGAGACAGAAAATGCTTAAGTTAAAAACAAGCATAAAAGTGAAAAAAACATTAAGGAAAAAGCATGCCTTTGACTTATTGCTTGGGGGCTAGAGATATTACTTGGCTCATCCGCTGCAAACCTGGCAAGTTTTCGTTGAATTCTTTTGCATACTCTGCAAAAAGAATCCCACACTAGTACAGAAAGCCTTATCTGTGGCGCACCATTTTGCAATTTTGTGGCGCACCTAGGGGCCATAGGGGTGCGCCACAGAATTCACGCCATAGAATTTTTTTCTGTGGCGCACCATGGCCGTGCGCCACAGAAATGTCAATTCTGTGGCGCACCTCAGCCGTGCGCCACAGAAATTTGCAATTCTGTGGCGCACCGTGGCCGTGCGCCATAGAAATGTCAATTCTGTGGCGCACCTCAGCCGTGCGCCACAGAAATTTGCAATTCTGTGGCGCACCAAGGGGGGTGCGCCACAGAATTTTTTTTTGAATTTCAGAAAAAAAAAACCCGGCCAAATCTAGATCTGACCGCCGGAATTTCGACGAAATTTCGAAATTTCGCCGGAGCTCGTCGGATGTCGTTGTGACCGTGGGCTTAGGTGGCCTCTTGCGCTTCCGACCACCGTAAAACTTGGCGTGCAGTTCGTCAAGTTCGGCATCAGTTGCAAGATCCTTTTCCGTGAGGTCATCGAACTATGGAAATGGCCAAATATCCGACTAAGTTAAGAAAACAGAGAAAGACAAAAATCCGACAAAGTTGTCCAAAGAGAAGAAAGCGTACCTTTGGAATCTTGTTCTTTTTATGATACATCTCTCGGCTTTCTTCATATTGGTCGCGAGTAGCAACCAAATGATTGACCCGCTTTTTTAAGTCCCTTTTCGTGAAAGCCTTATCCGTTCCCCTCATCTTGTCTTCCGGACCCTTGTATTCGCATAAAAGCCGGGTTCGATGTGCAAGGGGTTGGATGGGTCTTCTGAACCATCACAAAACAGTGTCGGTTCCGGTAAGAGGAGGTTTTGAGGAGGTGAGCTTGGCGATGCGCCGTTTGATTTTCATTAAATCGTCCGGCAAGGTCTGCACTGCTTCTGCGGCCCAGTTATCTTGGAGAATAGTGGCAGCATTGACAAATGGTGGAACCCCGGTTTCCTTTTCAGGAAATGGGATGCCTTGATGATAGAAAAAGGAACCCGTCTAGAATTTGACGGATTCCGATGTTTTTATTTTCGGGAACCAATCTTCTCTGAATCTACGCAGGGTGAAAGATATGGTTCCACAAGTTGGAAGAGCGCCCTCTGTGGGGTTTCGCTTAATTCCAAAACTATACTGCCAAAAATCTAGTCTAGGCGCTATTCCTAAATACCATTCAAAAAGGGCCTGGAAGCCGGCTAGGTAAAGAATGGAATTCGGTGGTAGGTTGTGAGGCTGGATGTTGTAATGGCTGAGGATTTCGAGGAAGAATGCGAAAGGCGGGATTCCCATACCTCTAGAAATGTGCGAGGTGAGAAGGACTCGTTCCCCGGCTCTAGGTGAAGGCTCAGACTCTTCTTCCTCATGCCGCCATTTTCCTTTCATGATCAACCCCTCCTTCTCCATTGTCGGAAGAAGGGAGGGGGGGGAATGTTGCTCCGGCTCCAATTGCCGGAAGTCTCTCCCTCGTCCTCGGCTCCAGCAGCGGCGGCCGCGGCGGCGAGCTCCTCTCCGACGAGGATGACTTTTTCTTTGGCCGTTTCGGGGGCGAGAGGCGGAGGCGGCGCAGAGAAAGATGCGGCCAGGTTATCGGCCGCGAGATGTAGATCCTCACGGGCCTGGCCGCCGGAAACGTTCTCCGGCGCGTCGACGGTGGCGCGGCTTGGCGATTCAAGCTGCGGGTCCATCGTGTTGATGATGTCGTCGATGTCCGCGGCGACGGAGTACTCCTGGGAAGCGCGCGGCGAGTCCATGGTTTGGCGGCGCGGTGTGGACCTCGAGCACGGGCTCTGCTCTGCTCTCGCTGGACTATGGCCCGGGGGCTATGGCGCTTGAGCTAGAAGGTGAGAGGAGAGCGGAAGGATTGCCGGAGGGCATGAAGAGGGCTATTTAGAGCCGGAAATCCTCTACGATGCGCACTAACAGCTCTTTAGACCGTTGGATTTTCAACGCGTGTCACTCGCCGGAAAATCCGGGAAATGAATCGACATGTGATTATTGATATCTCCTCGTTTCCCGCGAGAATCTGTCAGAGATACGTTTCAGGGTCAGGGTTTCACACTCGAAACCCAAATGTCCCTGACGTTAGCATGATTTTATCGCTGACGTAAGAAGTTCCTTCCCCATGAAGGCTCGTGGAGAAAAAACTGGATTTCCCGAAATCCGAGTTTCGCGTTAAAGCATGATTTGAAGGAAAAGAAAAATCGAGACGAAGAGCCGACATTTCTCGGAAAGAATGCGAATTGGACGAAAGACGGCGAATTGAAGTCTCAATCCTTCTTGGGGCTACTCTCGGATATATACCAATTAGGGGTATATCATATGGTGTCCTAAAGTGCCGGATTACCAGGGTGGCCTGAATGGTAATGGATTACGGTTCATTGGGCGGCCGAGTAATCTGACGCGCAGAAACCAGATTCTAGAAACACCCGGACCACGGCCCACGTGGTATGGCTTGGACTAGAAGACGGATTCTTGCCTTCCAAGTTAGAACTTACCGTAGTCTTCTAGGTTTTCTTTTCTGTAAGCCCTAACCCAGCTATTATATAAAGCCGGACGGGAGAGAAGAACAAAATAGACAATAAGCTAGAGGCTAACTCACCCAGAGGTTGATCCTTGTCGAGTAGCTAAACCCAACTCACATTGTACTTTGTATACATCAGGATTCAGCCCTGATTTAGTGAGATTGCGGGAGTAGGAACGCCGCCTAGTTGCGACGTACCGAACCTGGGTAAAACCTCGGTGTCCACGCCCCCCGCCCCCCCCCCCCCCCACATCTCTATCAGTAGTCTCATGACACCCCGTCTATGAATTCTACTACGATGTCTCGACACTTTTTGTCCAGTTTTAATTCGGATTGCAAATATTGTTGCAACTCAAAAAAAATTGTCCGGTTGCAAGTCGAGTTGCAACTCGGAATTTATTTACCAGTTGCAAGTAGGGTTGCAACTAAATTTTTTTTCAGGTTGCAAGTCGGGTTGCAAATCGGAATTTTTTTGTCCAGTTGCAAGTCGGATTGCAATAGTCTGCTTGCAAGTCGGATTACAAGTCTGGTTGCAACTCGATTTTTTTGTCCAGTTGCAAGTCGAGTTGCAACTTGGAATTTTTTGTCCAGTTGCAAGTCGGGTTGTAACTAATATTTTTGTCACGTTGCAAGTCGGATTGCAATTCTGGTTGCAACTCAATTTTTTTGTCCAGTTGCAAGTCGGGTTACAACTCGGAATTTTTTATCCAGTTGCAAATTGGGTTGCAGCTAATACTTTTGTTAGGTTGCAAGTCGAATTGTAAACCAAATTACAACTCTGAATTTTTTGTCCAGTTGCAAGTGGGGATGTTTATCCAGTTGTTGCAAATTAGTATGTTCTGTAGAAGTCGAACTGCAATTTGTACTTTTGAGTAGGACAAAAGACGCGATTCCTATATAATACTACTCGGCCGAGAAATTTAAAGCCCATAATGATAAGTAGCTAGGAGCGCTCAGCGTCACTCATGGGCCACCATGCGGTTTAATGGTTTGGCACAATTGTTTTAAAGCCAAAGCGGGCATATCCAGCCCACAAACGCAAGAAGAAAGAGCACGCCTAGACTGTTGATTTTTGCGTGACGTCACCTAGCTGAGCGGAGCCTTAGAGGGACCCTATACAAAAACCCCGGTAGCTAAGAATTGTCGAAGAAAGTTTAAAAGATAATATGGAAACTCTATATGATTCATCTATTCGGTGCGATTTGGATTGGACACACTAAGTGGTGCAACTGTGCACAGTGCCTCTGTGCAAGATTCCACGCATGAGTGCTTTCCAGTTCTGGTTACCCAGCGTGGAAGCCAAGCACCACAATGATCGATCGTTCCACTCAAAGCCTGTGACGGCAGAATCTTGATTGCAATGAGAACAAGGATCCATTTTCTTATTTTGGATATCATCATCGATCTAATCAACGGTATCTCCATTAGTACCGGTCTTATTGGCGGGAACTTCATAGCCTTGTCCGCATGCACCAATAACATCTTCCGTGCGGCCTTGCGACCGGCGAAAGAAGTGCCAATTAGCATCTATTCATGTTGCACGTGATCCGTCTGTAAACCATTTGTTTGACATCAAAAATAATAATTCACGCATATATCTCCACATTCTAGTGCTCAAACCAAGTTTTATGAAGAAACGACATTTTTGTGACATGTGTAAAATAGACAGAAAGATGTCCCATAAAAAGCATTTCTAGCATAAATTTAACTTTTTTTAGACACGACACAAATATCGTCGGTTTTCTACGAAATGGCTTTATAAGCAGAGCGCATATTTTTATGTCCGTTTTTTTTTTTAATCTGGTGAGCCCTCCACTGAAAATGTTCAACCAGATCCAGAAACCATGCGCAACATCAAAACCGCATTTGCTCCTCTGCACTGTGCCCCCCATGTGCGCATCACAATTGGTCAAACAAAAAATAATTGCACATTTCACCTACTACGCAGAACCCGTATGGTCGTCCCCCATGGGGCACCGGTTTTGCCCGTACAAGTGTACGGCTATAAATAGCCCGTGAGCAGTGCACACTCCAAAGAGCAACACGACCACTTACGTAAGCATCTGCACACATTACTCAGGTAAGAAAATGGCCGGAGGAGCGGCCGTGCTTGTTGTTGTGCTCTTCACGGCGCTGATGGCGGCGAGCGAGGCCCATAGGCATGGCGGGGCAGCTCATCCGGTCGCTCCCACACACCCGCACTTCTACTTCCACGACACGCTAAATCCAATAGCCCCGGCGCACACAGACCCATGCGCCGACGCTAAATCACGCTTTATCCTCGGCGCGCATACCACCAATGCACCCGTGCTATTTAACATACTCCCGGCGCGCTGGTGTGCGCGCGTCGGCGGTAACATTTTTACTCCACGCAACACACACACCCCCCCTCTCCCCACACACACAACCGTCACGGCCGATCGCCTTGTCAGTTTTGTAAAAACAAAAGAAAATGGAAACAAAATTCGTTTGAACTATAGGGAGGGTTTGGGGTATAGTTGTTAGGAAAAATAAAAAAATTTACATTTTTTTTGTAATAGTAAGTAAAAAAAATTAAAACAACCATAACTCAAAAAAAGGCTTTTAATATATAAAAAAATAGACCTAATTTCCAACTCGAACTCACCCGGGTTTTCACATATTCTCAAAATTTGGAAAGGAAAACAAGTTATTTAAAAAGAAGAAATTTTGCTACAAAAACAAAATATATTTAAAAGAAATTCAAACTCAAACAGTAAACATGTGACATCGTGCTCAAGTGCTTAATACCATGAAACAGGCTATCTCCCCGCTATATAAATATAGCAACCGACCAAAACACAGCGCATGCTGGGGCAAACAGCACATGGTACGCCCAAAACAAAACAAAAACGAGAACGAAAGGGAAAAGAAAAAATGCCGACAATGGTGGAACGACGAAAACGAAGGTGACTCGCCACCGGTGCGCCCTCCAGAGAAGTACCACCACACTCCTATCTCTCCGAAATGTGGCATACCAAGCAGCACCTCCAAGAAGGTGAGCGACGATGATGACGCTGTTGCACGACCAGTCCTAGGGTAACCCTGGTGCCCGTTCTAGGGTTTCCCCCGGTATGTCATGGGGGTGGGGGAAGGGGCGAACCCGACGCCCTTCATGACGGAAGGCCACAGCAGTAGGTGTCGCTGCGTCGGAGTCGAGATGACGGGGATTTCTCCCGACCCTCCCCCCTCAGCCACGTCCCCGGACGTTCCGTCGCGCTCCACCAGGCAAGCCAACCACCTGCACACGCCACCACGGTCTTGCAATCACCGCCGCCGTCGCTCCGTGTTGTACGTCGTGAGGCCGGAGGACCGAGACGAAGGTACTCTCGCGAGGGGATAGTAGTGCAGTAGTGCCCGGGAGGGATCGACCTCCACCGCCATCTACGATAGCCGACCGGATGCAGCATCAGGGACATACCAGACCCGCCTGGCCTGGCCGGGCCAGTCTTGGACCCGTAAAGTCCCCGCGCGCCGCATTGCAGCAGGCACACCACTATCACCACCACCACCGGCCCGAGCACCTTCATCACTGTCTACCAGGAGGGGAGTTGCCACAACGGAGCCGTTAGCCGCCTGCCGGCGACCAGGCAGCCGTTGCAGCTGCCCAAGCCCCCTGCCACCAAGGAGCAGCACCACCGCCACGCACACCACCCGAACTCGCCGGACCACCACCGGTCGAAACTGCACCGCGCCGCCTCTCCCTGCGCGCGGGTAGGAGGTTCAAGCACCGACGGGTCATCGGCACCACGGAGCCGACAGAGATGGATCCCGGGGGAGGAGGAGAGGATGCATAAGTGGGGACGACGAGCATGGCACCCAGCACACCAGGAGAGCCCGCCTAGCCCTGGAGGTGGCGCAGAGCTGGCCGCCGCTGCACCCCTGCATCCGGGCGAGAGGGAGAGGCGAGGCGCGCCATCGGCCTGCGCGACGCCGGTCGCCGTTGTGGCGCCCTGCTCGACGCCGGCCCCCGTTGTGGCTTCCTGCTCGATGCCGGCCACCTCCTGTGGTGCCCGCCGCCAGCGGAGCTTGGAACGACGCCCACACCGGCCGCGGCCCGCTCGGCCCGAGCGGGGCTTAGATCGGGCACGCCCAGCCGCCGCCCTTGCAGCCCCGACCCTCCACCTCCTCTTACCTCGCTCCCCCGCAGATCGCCATAGCTCGACGGGCAGCCCCTTCCCCGCCGACGTCCAGGACCAGCGCGGGTGAAGGATAAAAAGCAAGCCCCAGTGCCGCCATCATGGGGGCGCGCAGAGGTTGTGCGCCGGCGCCCCTCCGGCAGCAGCGAAGCGAAGGAAGGGGGCGGGAGGGGGGCCGCCGCCGGGGAGCTAGGGTTTGCCCCCCGAGTCGCCAGAGGAGGGCGACGCGGGGGCAGTTCCCCTAATTTTTCGTCGGAAAAGTACTGAAACTGTCGGGGGGCTACCCCCAAGTAGGGGTAAGGCAGGTGGTAAAATGAAGATCAAGGTGCTATTTACCGGGTAGGCGGCTACCCAGGTACCCTCTACCCGGTAGCTTCTATTCGGTCATAAGTATTGAAGGCCAAGAAAAGATAAGGAGAAAGATTATAAACGTCCGGGTAGCGGTCAGGTGTTCCGAGTAGATGGGCTGCAATCCTACTCGGGCAAGAAGTCAATGGAGCCGTTCTCACAAGATCACGGAGATCCCGCGGCCGTGCAGGCGTGCGGGTCAACTTACGGAGCGCATGATTATCCGCGCAACATCGTGGCTACAGTGAGGTAGGCGCCTGGCATGTCCTGTCACTGACAGAGGGGACAGGACACGTCGAGGGGTCAACTCTGTGTGACTGACAGGGTGGACAGGTCCTATAAGCCGAACGGCGCGGCGACTTCTCGCACCCGTGTCGGCGAGAAGACGGAGTTGTGCTCTGCGCCACTGTGTAGATGTCGTATCATCGTACCTTTTATTCTTTGTTTACTCGGCTGGGCACCAATATATAAGGTGCCCTGCCCCTCCTGCGCGAGGGACGTTACGCGAGAGAGCATTTATTACACGAGTGAGTGTTAGCAGTAGAGAGAGCGGAGAGTGGCTACTCGGCTGAGAGGCAACTTTGTACTGTGGCTACTCGGATATCATACATACGGAGAGATAGGCAGGAGTAGGGGTGTTACCTCCACACGAGGGCTCCGAACCTGGGTAGTTCTTGGTGTTTGCAGTGTTTCCTGAGCGCGTCTACTCGACGTGCGATCCCTCCCCGGATACCTACAGCGTCCATCGGCCCCAACCTTAAGCCATCCCATGGCATCTGTCTTTATCCATCCACGACAGTTGGCGCCCACCGTGGGGCCAGCAGCGGCGCTGGCTGGGGTTCATATTCGGACGGGACCGATTTTTTCTTCGGGAGAGCGCGTGGTCTGTGGCCTTGTCCATAGATTCGGCTCCTTCGACTTCGTCACCGACAACACCGGCGATTTTGGCGGCAGGCCCGTGCCAGCAGGCGGCTCGGTCCTTTCCTTCGGCGCGCATGTGGTCTACGTCGCCACCACCGTCTTCCGCGAGTTAACGGAGGAGGTGCTCGTCGCGGAAGATCCTCCTGCTGTACTCGCTGCCCGCGGGAAGCCAACTGGCTGCTCTACGGACAGCGTGGAGGTGATGATGACGGGCCCGGCTATCGATGCCGGGAAAAGCGCGGCCGTTGCTGCTGAAGTCATCGATGAGCCGGCTGCTGCAAGGGTCCACAAGCCCTACGACATGCCCCGGAACATTCCGGGTTACGTGGCTCCTTCCACGTCCGCGGCTATACCAGTTGCTCGCGGTGGTGCCACCGAGCAGCTGGGCATGCCGCCTCCCACCGACCTCGAGCTCATGACGTTAAGGGCACAACTCAAGCAACAGCGTCAAGCGCTACGCGCGGAGGCCCAGGAGCTGGAGAAGGATAGACTTGAGCTTAACCTAGATCAAAACGAGTACAACAAAGCACACGGCTTTACTCCCATTTCTAGGCTGCCAAGCAAGATAGGCGTTATCCGTCGCAACTTGGGCGCTGAGCTAGCTAGGGATGGTAGGGCTGCTAGCCAAACTGCTAGTTTGAACACTGCTACTAGGCCCAAATATAGCTCTCCCGCCAAAACTCTTAGGGCTGCAGAGGCAGTTGCTGCTGAGTTGTCGCATCTCACTAGTGACGTGCTCTAGGCAGCAGGATAGGTTGAATGAGCTAGTGCTAGAAGCTGGCAGGTAGAACGAGGAGTCCCGGAAAGCCAATCCAGGAGCTGGTGCTTCTCGGGTTGTGCACTCGCATGCGGTCAGATCTATGGATCAGACCTCATCCCCGCTTCCTGGCAGTGAGAGGGACCAGAGTGTGAACTCTGGAAATAACAAACAGATGCAGGTGTACGACCCGGCTGCCGCCGGAAAACAGCACGATGTGGCGCGGCAGCCTGGTCAGAAACACAACTCTGCAGGAGCAGACTGTCAAGCCACTAAATCTCACAACAAGGGGCAAGGCGGAAACCGCGCGGGAACATCGCGGCATCATGCTGCCAACCCGGTCCAGCAGAGAGTGCGGCAGCCAGCTGCTGTGCAGCCGCAGGCAGTGGTGGCAGTGGCCAACCCGGTTGTTCAACCCGGTCCCGTGCCGCAGGACCGCTACGACGATGGGTACTCGGCAATGGAGATGGCCGGGTACGCTGACCCAAGAGACATCACTGATCGTTTAGGTGACCGCATGCTGGAGCCCAGCGACGCAAGATACAAGTTGGACCGGATTAATCGGTCAGCACATATGGAGACGAGGGGGCCACCCGGCCCAGCTTGCTTTGGTAACCGCATCATGGGGGAGCCTTCTGTGAACAAGTTCCAGTTGGCTAGAGGTACCAAGTGCTACGACGGCAGCACCAAGCCGGAAGACTGGCTAAGTTATTACGTTACCGATGTGCACATTGCAGGCGGCAACCGGAGATGTGCCGTGAGATATGTTCCCCAGATGCTGGAGGGCCCTGCCCGGATCTGGTTGAACAACTTGCCCAAGGACAGTATCAACTGCTGGCTTGACTTCTCGGAAGCCTTCATCAGCAACTTCACCAGCACATACAAGAGGCCGAATAGGCCGCACTAACTTTCAACTTGCAAGCTGCGAGAAGAGGAGACTGACCGAGAGTACCTTACTCGTTGGAGCACACTGAGGAACATCTGCGAGGGTGTGAATGAGTCACAGGCAATCTCCTGGTTTGCTCAAGGCTGTAGGCATGGCAGCATGTTGTGGCAAAAGCTGCAGAGAGAGATACCGAGTACGCTCGTCGAGACTATCAAGATAGCTGATATGTATGCACTGACCCTACTCAGCCTCTGCTTGATGCTTTCGAGCCGAGAAGAAAGAACCATGATGGCTACACACGCCAAGATTTCCGCAACAAGCGTAGAGGTGACCGACCTGATACTCGGTATGATGCCGAAGAAGTGAATGCTGTGAACCAAGACCCTGCGGCTGCTGGGAGTAATCAAAGGCAGAAAACTGCCGGAGCCCAATACGGGCAGAACCAGAATCAGGGCCAAGGCATCAAAAAGCCATACAGTGCTCCCCAGCAGGGTAGCGGCAACCCGGACGCAGGAGATGCTCAGAGATTTATCTTTGAGAACATCAAGGTCGGGCCATGCAGCTTCCATACTCGGCATCCGAGTAGGCCAGCCAACCACACTACCCGGCAGTGCAGCTGGTGGGACCGCATCAAGAGTGAAGGTTTTGGTCAGCTGCCCCCTCCTCCTCCTCTGCCGCCTGCGAATGCCAATGTGCAGCCTATTCGGGCAACTGCTCCCAGGCCGGCAGTGAATCCGAGAAGGGAGAACGTGAACCAAGTGGCTCAGGGAGCCAACCGCAACTACAACTACGACAATCGCAATGACCGCAACTACAACAACAACAACAGGAACAATAACAACAACAACGGCAAGCATCATGAGAGCTACATAGGGTTCACCACCGAGCCAGACGACAAGCAGTCCCTGCACAGGCGCGCGATGGAGGTGAATGCAGTGATCCCAGCTGTGCCTCACTAACTACTCTGGTGCGAGCAAGAGATTAATTGGTCCAGAGCTGATCATCCCAAGGTGATGCCCAATCCAGGTACCTATGCACTGGTGGTGGATCCCACATTCCTGGGGACCACGAAAAATGTCAGGTTCGGCAAAGTGCTGATTGATAACGGCAGCAGCATCAACATCATGTACCGGGATACCCTGGAGAAGCTCGGTCTTGCCGAGAACATGCTGCTACCCAGCAGGACTACTTTCCACGACATTGTGCCGGGAGTGTCTTGCGCTCCAATCGGCCGCATCTGGGTAGATGTCCTATTCGGCACCAGGGAGAACTACCGCACCGAGTGCCTGCAGTTCGAAGTGGTTGATCTTCAGAGCACCTACCATGCTCTACTCTGTAGGCCTGCGCTCACCAAGTTCATGGCCTCAACCCATGCACCCTACCTGAAGATGAAGCTACCTGGTCCCAATGGAGTCATCACCATCTCGGGTGATTACAAGCGTTCCTTGGAGTGCGCGTCTGTGGGTTCTCTGCTGGCAGAGTCCATGGTCATTGCTGCTGAGAAGAAGAAGATACACGAGGTGGTTGCTATGGCCCAAGCAACGCAAGTCGGTATGCCTGGCATGCCGGGTACTCAGTATGGAGCAGCTTTCCAGGCCTCCCAAGAAACCAAGAAGGTGCAGGTGGACCCTGAGTTCCCAGACCGTGTTGCCATCATTGGCGCCGGGTTGGGCGAGAAATAGGAAAGCGAGCTCATCCACTTCCTCCGTGAGAATCGGGATGTCTTCTCATGGTCTAATGAGGACTTGCCGGGTGTCCCGAGGGAGTTGGTTGAGCACTCTCTACATGTGCGTCCCGACGCCAAGCCAGTTAAGCAGGCTATGCGCCGCTTTGGTGATGAGAGTAGGAAAGCTATCGGTGATCAGATCACCAAGTTGCTGATAAGCGGATTCATCATGGAGGTGTTGCATCCGGATTGACTGGCCAACCCGGTCATGGTTGAGAAGAAGAAGGAGGACCCCAAGGCCGAGACTGCATGGCGCATGTGCGTGGACTACACCGACCTGAACAAGGCCTGCCCCAAGGACCCATTCCCGCTACCCCGCATAAATCAGGTGTTCGATTCCACTGCCGGGTGTGAACTTTTGTCTTTCATTGATGCCTACTCTGGTTTTCTCCAGATACCTCTTAATCCGGGTGATCAAATAAAGACTGCTTTCACTACTGCAGAATTGCCTACCAATGACGGGCTCAAAATGCCCATTAGTGACGGGCATGATGCCTGTCACTAATAACTAGTCACTGGTAATAGGTTACTAGCGACGGGCAAGCGCCCGTCACTAGTGTTTGTTTACTAGTGACAGCCGTTTATTTGTGCCTGTCACTAGTTAGTTTTCATGGATATGGGTTTTACTCATGGATATTTGTAGTTTGAGTGACGAATCCTTTACTAGCTTGGTACGTTGCACATGACTCGTATATATTTCAAAATAAAAATGTATTTTTAAATAAAAAAATATTGCGTTTGCACATCGATGACACAATATGATCATAGACATACAATTTGCTGTCATTTCGATAAAACAATATGATCATAGACATACAATTAGCTATCATTACAACACCTCAAATATAAATGGCAAATGCTTATGAAATGTCAAAGACTACACCATGCGCTACCCAGGAAGCATCAGCTCCAGCTGCTATATAGAAAACCAAGTCACAAATAAACGCTGACATGGAGCAGACACCAATTAGCAGCAGCCCAGCAACACTTCCGTTCATATCAAGTAGAGATTTTTAACATTCATCTGCATAGGGCGGAAAATAGAACACTTATTTAGTAATCAAACAGTTAGCTACTAGGCTGGTGTCAATTATGATAAGGAAAAAAGACGGATGCTAATTTGGTAAGTAAGAGAACATAGTCATCTAGTGACCAGAAATCCACCATATTAGTTCATGGTTTCTTGGTCCCACATATGCAGCGAAGCAAACCATGAGTAAAGAAAATATATCAGGGAGCGTTGCAAACTAATGGAGTATCGGTGGAAACAGCTAAACTTGCCTTCAAATGTGTCTCATGATAAATCAAAATTCTATCGGGCATGTCCTTTATTTCCTCGATGCCCTCGCTCAATTGCTGAGGTCTCATGGTACATTACGCCATCTTGATAAACTTGTACTGTAGGAAAGTAGTCCAAGACTCCAGCTAGCTCGTCATGTTCTCCTGAATCAAAAAAACTATGCATGCAGGCGTCAGTACAAAATAAAGACTTTCGAAGAATACAAGAACACATGTACTTCTCTAATTTTCCATATCAAGGTAAAAGTAAAGAAATTTTTATCTGCACTATTTGGATCTTCCATAACACGAGCCGTATAGTAGTTATGCATGACTGTATGTAACAGTTGATCATAGAAGCAGAATTATCATCAGAAATCAAGGCTCCCAACCATACACAGGCTTCTTTGGTGCTCCCTCGAATAATCATCAAAAAGGTACGCGGATGCTGTTGGTAACTAAGTCAATAACTGCACTTCCAGTCCTGCACTGGCCTTTGTTGGAGAAGAACACTTGTTAGAAAAAAGAGCTCGCGGTAGTATTTTCAGGCTTTCGGACAGTGTCTTTTAAGCAGTTAGAAAATTAATCATGCAGCTACGCACCTGTGGGTTACAAGCTGCTCTGATCACCGAAACCGAATACTGGACGCCTACGTATGTTTTTTCTTATGAACCGAACTGAATCTGGACACATTGAACTGAATCAGAATCTATGGACTGGAGAGCTGAGATGAGGGGATTACCTGCATCCACTTGGCGGTGTGGCTGCGGGCGACGACGGCCGCCTTCTCTGTGGCGAGGACTCGTGTCGTGCCGGCATGGCAGTTGCTCGCAAGGGTTCGGAGGAGCATCGGATGCAGCTTTGTCGTTGCGGTTGCCATGACTTAAAATCGGAGGAAGGGGTGTACGGGCGGTCGGGCGGCGGCCGAGAGCTCCCGGCGTGCCGCGTCCGGTGGAGTCGAAGGATGCAGTAGCATGGCTGAACCCTAGTCGCGAGTGAACTGTCGCGAGAAGAGGAGGATGCAGATATCTTCATTGGGGAACGCAGGGTGCCCTCATGGTCTGGCTTCATCGACAACATCTCTGCCTCGACAAGGATCACATCTCCATGGAAGATCCGCATGCTGCCCTGCCGTGGGTCGCCGCGAAGGTTCCTCCCACGAAAGGCAGCTAGCAGATCACCGACATGGGAAATCGAAACAGAGTTGGGAGAGGAGACACGCCCTGCTTTGGCGGCAACCGAGCTTTGTGATTGCACGCGAAGAGGACGAACCGATCGAGGATGCGGCGGCTGCTCTAGGTTTTCGACGGTTTTTCTGTCCTAGGTCGTGGGTTGAGGAAGAATTAGTCAAATGGGCCATCGTGGTGTATCGGTCGAATCAGCCGTCGTGGGTTGAGGGAGAATTAGTCAAATGGGCCATCGTGGTGTATCGGTCGAATCAGCCATGACCGCGTATTTTTGGGATAAAAAAGGTATATGCGTGTAATATAATAAATTAATGTATATTTGATTGCAACTAATGTTTGACATGGATTGTGACCAGCGACGGGCGAGTGCATGAACCTGTCACTAGTTTTGTATGAAATTACCGGTGACGGGCGGGGATAGTGTACTAGTCACTACTACGTTCGGGGAACGTCCGTCGATATTTACCAGTGACGGGCATATTGTTGCCCGTCGGTGCTATATGTTACTAGTGACTTGCATACTTTTGTCCGTCACTAATGTGTCGGCGGCTATAAGCTATTCTGCAGTAGTGTTTATTAGCCCGTACGGGGCTTATTGCTATCGTGGCATGTGCTTTGGGTTGCGGAATGCTGGGCTACCTATCAGAGATGCATGCAGAAATGCTTGCATGATCAAATTGGGAAAAATGTGCAGGTGTACGTAGATGTCATTGTCATCAAAACGAAAGAAACACATACTCTGCTTAGTGATATTGAGGAAACTTTTGCTAACCTGCTCAAGTACAGGATGAAACTGAATCCGACTAAATGCACCTTTGGCGTCCCGGCTGGCAAGTTACTCGGCTTCTTGGTATCCAGTCGGGGCATTGAGGCCAATCCTTCAAAGATAAAAGCTATAGAGAGCATGTCTTTGCCGAGATCACTGAAGGATGTGCAAAAGTTTACCGGGTGCTTGGATTCTCTTAGCCGCTTCCTGGGAAGAATGGGTGAGAAGGCCTTGCCTCTTTACCAGCTCATGAAGAAGAGTACTAAGTTTGTCTGGACATCGCAAGCCGATGTGGCATTCAGAGAACTCAAGACCATGCTGGGTAGCACACCCATCCTGGCTAGCCCTCTACCCAAAGAGCCAATGTTCCTGTACATCGCGGCAACCAACCGGGTAGTCAACGTGGTGATAGTGGTGGAAAGAGAAGAGGAAGGCAAGAAGGTGCAGCGGCCAGTATATTATCTCAGCGAGGTGCTATCCAGCTCCAAGAAAAACTACCCGCATTACCAGAAGATGACGTATGGCGTGTACCTGGGTGCCAAGAAGCTCAAGCACTACTTCCAAGAACATCCCATCACGGTGGTGAGTACTGCTCCCATCTCGGAGATCATGGGCAACAGGAAGCAAGCGGCCGGGTAGCAAAGTGGGCAATTGAGCTAGCAGCGTACACTCCTCTGTACGCGAGAAGAGAAGCAATCAAGTCACAAACTCTGGCAGATTTCTTGGTGGATTGGGCCGAGATGCAATATGGTCCCCCCTTGCCGGAAACCAACTACTGGAAAATGCATTTTGATGGCTCCAAAGTGAAGGAAGGCCTTGGTGCTGGCGTAGTATGAGGCATTGGTACATGGCCTGAGGGTAGCCAAGGAGATTGGGGTGCATCGTATCGTATGCTATGGCGACTCGGATTTGGTGATTCAGCAGGTATCCGGCACCTGGGATGCTTTGGATGCCAACATGGCGTCCAACCGGTTTCTGGTGCAAACCATGACTGGATTCTTTGAAGGATGTGAGTTCCATCATATACACCGAGCTGATAATGATGCAGCTGATGAGATGTCCAAGTTGGGGTCTTCTCGGCAGTTTATCCCGGCTGGGATTGCCTTGGAGCATTTGAGAAAGCCATCCATCAAGCCATCCCCCAACTCGGAGTCTATTTTCGTTCCATCTCTGCCAGGAGAGGAAGCTGTTCCCATGGAGATTGATTGGGAGGCTGCAAAAGAGAACCCGGGGACTGTCGTCTCCAACCCGGGGACTTGCACCTGCAACCCGGGGACTGCTCCATTCAACTCGGGGACTGTCGCATTCATTGAGGGAATCATTTCTCAGTACTCGGGGACTCGCCCCCAACTCAGAAGAGGTCTTGGTAACTGATCCAATGGAAGTGGACGAACCAGTGTTTCCCACACGGGAGACACCGAGTTGGGCTATGCCCATATTATCCTTTCTAACGGATGGCACATTGCTGAGTGACGACGTCACAGCCAGGCAGATACAGAGAAGATCTAAGGGCTACACAATCATCAACAAGATGCTGCACAAAAGGAGTCCTACTGGCGTGCTGCAACGCTGTGTAGAGCCATAGGAAGGAGAAGAAATTCTTGTGGAGATACACTAGGGGGAATGCGGACATCACGCCTCTTCTCGGGCTCTGGTCAACAAGGCTTTTCGGCATGGCTTATTTTGGCTCACTGCCTTGAGGCAAGCTAAAGATATAGTAAGAAAGTGCAACGGGTGCCAGAGGTTTGCGAGCAAGATCCATATGCCAGCTTCCGAGTTGAAGACCATTCCCATTACTTGGTCGTTTGCTGTTTGCTGTTTGGATATGGTGGGTCCTTTCAAGCCAGCTAGAGGCAACATGACTCACATCTTGGTCATGGTTGACAAGTTCACCAAGTGGATTGAGGTCAAGCCTATTCGGAAGTGTGATGGAGTCACAGCTGTGAGTTTCCTGAAGGATGTCATTCTGAGATACGGCTACCCGTACAACATCATCACTGATAATGGCACAAACTTTGCTGAGGGTGCATTCACATGATTCTAAAGAGAGAAGCGGATCCGGCTAAATGTTGCATCTGTTGCGCATCCTGCCTCCAATGGGCAAGTTGAAAGAGCAAATGGCATGGTCCTTTCCGGGATAAAGCCAAGGCTAATTGAGCCATTACAGCGAACCCCTGGTTGTTGGCTGGACGAGTTGCCGGCGGTGTTGTGGAGTATAAGGACTACCCGTAACCGATCAACCGGATACACACCATTCTTCCTGGTATATGGAGCTGAGGCCGTGTTGCCCACTGACCTAGAGCATGACTCGCCCCGAGTAACCCTCTACACTAAGGCGGAGGCGAGAGAAGGTCGAGAAAATGACGTTGACCTGCTAGAAGAAGCAAGAGAGCTAACTCTGTCACGTTCAGCCATTTATCAGCAAAACCTGAGGCGTTATCACAGGCCGGAAAGTAAACCCAAGGGTTTTCCGAGAAGGAGACATGGTCCTTAGGCTCGTGCAGCGCACGGCCGGGATGCACAAGCTATCCCCTCCGTGGGAAGGGTCCTTCATTGTGAGCAAGGCTCTACACAATGATGCCTACTACCTAGTTGACGCACAGGCACCCTAGAAGAACAGGCCGGATAAAGCTGGAGACGAATCTAAGCGTCCCTGGAATGTAGCTCTACTCCGCCGTTTTCATTCATGAGCAAAAGTTGTATGTGTTCCTCCTTAACCAAGTTAAAATTCTAGTCGGCACTTCAAATTGAAACTCGGGGACTGCCCTTGTCCAAATTTGCTCTGTGTTGTCTACTCTGTTTTACTTTGTCTACTCGGTTGCCTTACTTAAAATTTCATGCGCATATCTAGTAGTGTGTTTAAACCCAAGGGCCAACTCTTCGACTCTGCTGCTGTCCGCAACCCGGCTTCATGGCAAGCAAGAGAACAAGCCAAAGGTCAATAAACATATGAAAAATTGCTAAGGAAAAGAGAGGTGTAGCAACCGAGTAGGGTGTTCCTTACTGCCCTAGTGTCTTTTTTCGGTTAAGTGGTGGGCAGCGTTACCATGCAATTTTCTAAGTGGCTAAGTATATGAAACTTGAACTTTGAAATCTTGTGACTCGACTACCAAAAAGCCACAAGTGGCAGGTAAGAGCAAAGACAAAGAGAACAAGTGAATGAAAAATGCAACTCGGGGACTTGCATTGAAACGCAACCCGGCATTGAGCCAGAGTTGCTAAACTGTTAACCCAATAAAACTGAGTAACAAGTGACTTAAAGCTTACACTTGTTCGATACATATGCACCCGACATACCGAGGATCTGATGAGATTGTCTGGAGATAAAGTTTGAAGGAGCTAAGCAGCAGTGGAGTCAGTTTCCATGTTGGTGTTGGTAGGCGCTTCCGGCTCGGAGGCAACAGTAGTGGAAGTGGGCTCAGTTGAGGAAGGAGTTGGAGTAGTGGAGGTTGGCTCTGGTACAGTGTTGGAGGCCTGAGCAGCTGCAGTGCTGGGAAGAGGGTAGAGTTCGCAAGTCGCGGTCCCAGTTGCGCCTAGCTCCAGAGCGGGATCGTTGATCACCATCTCGATGGTGGCGGTCTCCTCCTGCGCAGCGGATTGCGACTGCTCAGTCTCCGAGTTGGCTCCCAACCCGGATTCCTCTTGTGACGCCCCGAGATCGGGCACTATGCAGATTTCAGCATTCCCGCCAAATCCGCATAATAACCGATTCCAGGTTGCCATTTATGATAACATTACAATAGTTCACGAATATTCCACAATTACAACAGAAACAGATAGATACAAGATGACTCAAACGAGTCAAGGATACAACTGATACAATACAAAGATCCAAACAACAGCGGAAGAAACAAACGTCCGGCTACGGACAAGATACAAATTGGACTAAGAGTCCTGAAGATAACCGAGAGCGTCCAATCCCTGCCCAGGCCAAGCCGGAGGGATTCCCAAGCTAACATCGTCAGACTTCAAACCTGTTGACTGCAATGTTGAATATGCAGCCACGAAAGAGATTCGTGGGTCAGTACGGTTAAGTACTGGCAAGTGGATAAACCATACTCACAAGATACCGGCGTAGCCAGTCATCACAAGATACAAATACTTTAGGATCAACGGAAAGGAAGGGGTTATTGCAAATAAGCGACATCAGGCTGCACTAACCAACTACAGAGAGATACTACCACTTTCGGCTAACAGAAAGAAGATAAGATCGAGTATTGTAACCAACTGAAAGTAACTCCAAACAAACCCATCCTGGATCTCGCCCCTTATCCGAAGAAGCAATCCGAGGATAACTCACACAGTTGGATTAATGATGGTTCAGATTATTTGTATCAATAAGCCTATTACTAGTCAAGTTGTTAATCATTGGGTGAAAGATTGTTAATCATTAGGGTTAAGTTGTCCTGAGTACTTGTTAGCCAGTACTTTCACCAAGTAATCCATAACCGCGGAAAACACGGCTTCTCGAGAAGATTATCTCTGCAGGGTTGCACCAATTTGGCCGTACACGCAAGAATAACCCGCCAGATGGGATGCCTCCCACCAAGCGGGGTACTCTACACAACTCAACTCTTCTTCGCATCAAGCCCAAAGAACCTTGGGCGCACGGCTAATCGAGCCCCGAAGAAAAGGGACCCTCATAGCACTCTAAGACCGTGTCCCCCTATATGCCGACTACGAAAGTTCCACCCGGGTACCAAGGGCTCGCAAGATCATGCATGCAGCAAATGGAAAACCCGAACTAAATGAGGCGATTTGGACGAGATGCGAATCGAGTCAAATTGAGGGGGGCGCCCATACTCGCTTCCCACATGCAGGTAGTGCGCTCATCATGGATCAGTAGACAAGACCCTTTTCCTATTAGGGTCGACACTAGCAGGCCTCAAAACCACAAAGGGCCTCCTGCCGGTGCCTTATCATCAAATTATTATTACCATTAGCAATAACGGGATTGATTGATTAAACATCGAGCCCCCAGAACATAATAGAGTGGTAACAGAAAGTAACAGGTAACAGACTCGAGCAAAACAACCCTAAGCATGATAGTAAGACACAGGGAACAAGCAATGGTTATAGGTATGGAGGTGAGGCAATATCAAGGTTAAGGGATTCATGTGATGGGTTCGTCACAGAAATAACTACAACTAAGGATAGCAGAAAAGAATCAACGGAAAGAATCGGTAGCAAGTGATGAAAGGCAGCCATATGGCAGCAAGTGAGTATACTTGCCTGAGATCCCGCAAGGTAGCAGAACTTGTCGTTGCTCACATCATCTCAACGTCCTATCCGGGAAGAAGCAACGAACCTCGAACAAACACCGGATGCAACAATTACTACTACGGCAAAAGATCCAGCATGATCAAGATATGGATGCATGACAAGTTTAAAGATGCATCAAGGTAAACTAGTTGACAAGATAAACAGATTTAAATGGACCCATATGCAATTTGAGTTGCATAGGAAAAGCCAATGAATTATGGTTGAAACAATTGTTTTCCAACTAACCAATAGGTGAAAGTGGATTAGCATGATGCTTGGATGAGGAAAACAACAAAATAACAACAATAGAATCAATTGGAAATAAGGTTTAACAAGTTTGGAAATTATTGGTTAAGATTGGAAAGTTTGGTTACTTAAACATGTCACACAAGCAATTCTTGTTTTCACCAAGTTAAGGTGTTCAAAACAAATAACAAAATTTATATTTGAAAAGAACATCAAATTTTAGTTGGATTACATGTTTCAAATATTGAAATTGGAATTAGGATAATTTAATTATGAACTAAACAATATTAAACAAGTTTTAAATGGATTTGAAACAAGTTTGAATTTAATTGAAGTTTTATTTGTTCAAAACATAATTTCAAACTCACATTTGAAAAGTTCACACTTTGATGGTTTGAAAACATATTTTGCATGTTCAAAATTATTTTATTTTGAGCAAGTTATGATTTTATCAAATTTAAATGAATTAAACAAGTATTAAATTATTTAGGCAATTTAAATTATTCAAACCATGAAACAAAATTTATATTTGAAAAGGTTATTTGAAAGGGTATGGAAAACATATTTTATTTGCCTTATTTGGAATTAGTATGAATTATTTATGAATTGTTGCAAATTACAATTGAATGATTTGAATTCAAATTTGAATTGCATTTTGAAAATTCAAAAGAGAAAACAAATGATACCAAAAGATAGACAATTTGATTTGGACCAGCACACATATTTTATTTTCTTTATTTGGGGTTATAGAATAAAAGTTATTAACAAATTAAGGTGGAGGACCAATCTGTAAAAAAATTAATGGACTTGATTTAAAACAGACAGGTTCAAAACATTTGACACCGCACTGAACCATACCCTTGGCACTGCCAGGGGGGCCCAGGGCAGCTGTGCGTGCGTGGCAAGAGTGAGGCACTGACGGGTGGGACCCCGTTGTCAGCGCGGTGGGAAATAAACGAAAAAGGTGTGAGGCCGCTGGGTTTCGAACCCAGGACCTGCGCTGCACGGACGGGATGCAGTACCACTGCACTGCTGCTGATGTTGTGATAGACAGGGGTTGCGAGCGAGGTTGAACTCACTGTGGCGCGTTAACTGAACAAAAGAGCAGCAATTTTCCCTGACGGCGAACAGAGACGAGCAGACAGGGGACCTCGGCGGTCGACGGGCTGGCTGGCTCGCGATCGATGCGTGTGCTTGCAGGATCGCAGTGTGGAGGCGTGCAGGAGGTCGTGGCTGTGTTACACGGCGACGGCTATTGGTGGTGGGAGCATCTGTTGCCGATTCGGAAACGAGCACAACTGCGGTGACGCGCAGCCATGGCTGGAACACGCCGGAGCGGCCAAGGGGGAGAGGTACGGCGAGCGACAAGAATGGGGATGGCACAGAAGGAGGAGTGGGCTCACCTCGGAACGCGCGGCGAGATGTTCAAGCGTGGCGTCGTTGACAGCGATGGTGACACGGCCGTGCGCTTGTCCGCGTCGAGGAAGTGGACGTAGATGGCCACCGGAGGAGGACGTGATCGCTCCGGCGAGAACGCAGCAGACCGGGCCTCCTGCTCTCCAGCCCAGCATGGAGTAGATCAGCGCGAGGCTTCTGACGCTCTCCTGGCCGCCACGCTGCCGCGCTGCAGGCGAGACGCGACAATTGCCGAGCTCGCGGTCATGGCGGACAAGGGCACGGTCAGAAACGAGAAGAAGGTGCTGAGCCTCAAAGGGCTGGCTTTTTCGTGGAATCGGGAGGGGACCTCACCGGGGCGATGACTGGATGGCGGCAGTTGCTCGAGGTTGTCCGCGACAGAAGGAAAACGAAGGAAGCCAGCGGCGCCCGTACTGAATTCGAGGAAGCTGCAGACGCCATGATGCTGTTCCGGCTGATTTTCGTGTTCGAGGAGGAAGATGGAGGTGGGGTGGTTCGTTTCCACCTCGCAGCTGGTCTCATGGGTGACTGTGGGGTGGTGGCGACGAGGGGATTCAGAGGGAGCTCGGACGAGCGGCGTGCTTGGGACAGACATGCAGCAGAGGAGGTGAGGGAGAAGGAGCGGCGCTATGAGGGAGGAGAGAGGTGCTTAGGGCAAAGGGGAAGGTTTTAAGGGGGGTTGAGCTCGGTACGGCAAGCATCTGGAGAGGGGAGGAGGTGATCGGATGGTTCGGGGGAACGACAGCGACAGCTCCTGCGTCCGTACGAAGACGAAGACCACGGTGGGCTGGGGGGTAAGGCTGTGGGCTGAGGGAAAAACAACGGATGGGGTGGGCTGGCATGTTCTCTCAGCTCATCCCTCTCCTTCCTAATTTTTTTCCTTCTCTTTTTTTTTTTGCTTGTAAGGAAAGAAATAGGAGAGATAGAAAGAAAGGGAAAAGGGGGTTTTGGGGGGGGGGGGTTCTTTTATTTTACAATTAAATTTTATTAGTTGCAAAATAGTGAGTAAAAGCAAGGTTAGTTTTGATGTCAAAGTTGGTAATATTAGTTTGAATTTAAATGGGTAGTTGGATTTCAAATAGGGTTTTGGGTTGTAAATTTTATAAACAAATTTTTATTAATTTGCAAAATAATGAGTAAAAGCAATTGTGCACATTAATTCCAAAATTGAATTATTAATTGGAGTTTTAAGTTGGTATTTGAAATTCCATTAGTTTTCCTTAAAGATTGATACTTAAACAATTTATTCAATAACCCCAACAATTTAGGAGACATTATTGAATTAATGGTGTGCAATAATTTGTTTTTGTTAAACCCACAATTTGATCTTGCCCATTATGATTGATTGGATTTGAATTTTAATTTGCCATTAGGGTGTTTGATAAAAAGGAATTTTTAGTGAGTAAGCAATTTAAATAACTTCAAACTATTGAAAACAATTTGAGATGCTTAGTTGGCAATTTTTGAATTGGAAAATTTGGACATGTGTGAAAGTTTAAAGTGGTTTTGAATTTTGAGTTGTTTTGAAAACAGAATGCAATGCTCATGTGATGCATGTGATGCAAGCAAAAGAAAACAAACAACTTCCTAACTAGGGTAACACCCCAGGTGTTACAGACGACACCACTAACAAGGGATTGCGCCCTCGCAATCCACCTGCTAACCCGGGAGGGGTAAGAAGTTCGACTATCGATTCTTCATGCTTCCAGTTGATCTCCTCGACAGCACTAACAAGGGCTTCTCGACACCACTAACAAGAGATTCTTGCTCGGGCTGATGACGATGTTCTTCCACCAGGAAATCTTCCGATGATCGAACCTATTAGGTTAAAGGCTCAGAAAACGTCCAACCCACGTAGGATCCTAACACTTTGAAAGGTTGAGTACGAGAGTACACTCCAAAACAAATAAGATGGGAGGGGAAATAGAATAGGGATAAGGAGAAAAACAAGAATCCTATTGAGATGTTTTCCAAAATAGTTTAGCAGAATTAGTTTTTGACATTCTAGAAACAACGACCGTTAGCGAGGTTATCCTACAGGCTTTGCGGACCCGTTGCTTCTATAACCATTTGTATCGAAACAATCTCGGGAATCGGAACCAAGGCTCTGATACCATTTTGTGACGCCCCGATATTGGGCACTATGCAGATTTCAGCATTCCCGCCAAATCCGCATAATAACCGATTCCAGGTTGCCATTTATGATAACATTACAATAGTTCACGAATATTCCACAATTTCAACAGAAACAGATAGATACAAGATGACTCAAACGAGTCAAGGATACAACTGATACAATACAAAGATCCAAACAATAGCGGAAGAAACAAACGTCCGGCTACGGACAAGATACAAATTGGACTAAGAGTCCTGAAGATAACCGAGAGCGTCCAATCCCTGCCCAGGCCAAGCCGGAGGGATTCCCAAGCTAACGTCGTCAGACTTCAAACCTGTTGACTGCAATGTTGAATATGCAGCCACGAAAGAGATTCGTGGGTCAGTACGGTTAAGTACTGGCAAGTGGATAAACCATACTCACAAGATACCGGCGTAGCCAGTCATCACAAGATACAAATACTTTAGGATCAACGGAAAGGAAGGGGTTATTGCAAATAAGCGACATCAGGCTGCACTAACCAACTACAGAGAGATACTACCACTTTCGGCTAACAGAAAGAAGATAAGATCGAGTATTGTAACCAACTGAAAGTAACTCCAAACAAACCCATCCTGGATCTCGCCCCTTATCCGAAGAAGCAATCTGAGGATAACTCACACACTTGGATTAATGATGGTTCAGATTATTTGTATCAATAAGCCTATTACTAGTCAAGTTGTTAATCATTGGGTGAAAGATTGTTAATCATTAGGGTTAAGTTGTCCTGAGTACTTGTTAGCCAGTACTTTCACCAAGTAATCCATAACCGCGGAAAACACGGCTTCTCGAGAAGATTATCCCTGCAGGGTTGCACCAATTTGGCCGTACACGCAAGAATAACCCGCCAGATGGGATGCCTCCCACCAAGCGGGGTACTCTACACAACTCAACTCTTCTTCGCATCAAGCCCAAAGAACCTTGGGCGCACGGCTAATCGATCCCCGAAGAAAAGGGACCCTCATAGCACTCTAAGACCGTGTCCCCCTATATGCCGACTACGAAAGTTCCACCCGGGTACCAAGGGCTCGCAAGATCATGCATGCAGCAAATGGAAAACCCGAACTAAATGAGGCGATTTGGACGAGATGCGAATCGAGTCAAATTGAGGGGGGCGCCCATACTCGCTTCCCACATGCGGGTAGTGCGCTCATCATGGATCAGTAGACAAGACCCTTTTCCTATTAGGGTCGACACTAGTAGGCCTCAAAACCACAAAGGGCCTCCTGCCGGTGCCTTATCATCAAATTATTATTACCATTAGCAATAACGGGATTGATTGATTAAACATCGAGCCCCCAGAACATAATAGAGTGGTAACAGAAAGTAACGGGTAACAGACTCGAGCAAAACAACCCTAAGCATGATAGTAAGACACGGGCAACAAGCAATGGTTATAGGTATGGAGGTGAGGCAATATCAAGGTTAAGGGATTCATGTGATGGGTTCGTAACAGAAACAACTACTACTAAGGATAGCAGAAAATAATCAACGGAAAGAATCGGTAGCAAGTGATGAAAGGCAGCCATATGGCAGCAAGTGAGTATACTTGCCTGAGATCCCGCAAGGTAGCAGAACTTGTCGTTGCTCACATCATCTCAACGTCCTATCCAGGAAGAAGCAACGAACCTCGAACAAACACCGGATGCAACAATTACTACTACGGCAAAAGATCCAGCATGATCAAGATATGGATGCATGACAAGTTTAAAGATGCATCAAGGTAAACTAGTTGACAAGATAAACAGATTTAAATGGACCCATATGCAATTTGAGTTGCATAGGAAAAGCCCATGAATTATGGTTGAAACAATTGTTTTCCAACTAACCAATAGGTGAAAGTGGATTAGCATGATGCTTGGATGAGGAAAACAACAAAATAACAACAATAGAATCAATTGGAAATAAGGTTTAACAAGTTTGGAAATTATTGGTTAAGATTGGAAAGTTTGGTTACTTAAACATGTCACACAAGAAATTGTTGTTTTCATCAAGTTAAGGTGTTCAAAACAAATAAAAAAATTTATATTTGAAAATAACATCAAATTTTAGTTGGATTACATGTTTCAAATATTGAAATTGGAATTAGGATAATTTAATTATGAACTAAACAATATTAAACAAGTTTTAAATGGATTTGAAACAAGTTTGAATTTAATTGAAGTTTTATTTGTTCAAAACATAATTTCAAACCCACATTTGAAAAGTTCACACTTTGATGGTTTGAAAACATATTTTGCATGTTCAAAATTATTTTATTTTGAGCAAGTTATGATTTTATCAAATTTAAATGAATTAAACAAGTATTAAATTATTTAGGCAATTTAAATTATTCAAACCATGAAACAAAATTTATATTTGAAAAGGTTATTTGAAAGGGTATGGAAAACATATTTTATTTGCCTTATTTGGAATTAGTATGAATTATTTATGAATTGTTGCAAATTACAATTGAATGATTTGAATTCAAATTTGAATTGCATTTTGAAAATTCAAAACAGAAAACAAATGATACCAAAAGATAGACAATTTGATTTGGACCAGCACACATATTTTATTTTCTTTATTTGGGGTTATAGAATAAAAGTTATTAACAAATTAAGGTGGAGGACCAATCTGTAAAAAAATTAATGGGCTTGATTTAAAACAGACAGGTTCAAAACATTTGACACCGCACTCAACCATACCCTTGGCACTGCCAGGGGGGCCCAGGGCAGCTGTGCGTGCGTGGCAAGAGTGAGGCACTGACGGGTGGGACCCCGTTGTCAGCGCGGTGGGAAATAAACGAAAAAGGGGTGAGGCCGCTGGGTTTCGAACCCAGGACCTGCGCTGCGCGGACGGGATGCAGTACCACTGCACTGCTGCTGATGTTGTGATAGACAGGGGTTGCGAGCGAGGTTGAACTCACTGTGGCGCGTTAACTGAACAAAAGAGCAGCAATTTTCCCTGACGGCGAACAGAGACGAGCAGACAGGGGACCTCGGCGGTCGACGGGCTGGCTGGCTCGCGATCGATGCGTGTGCTTGCAGGATCGCAGTGTGGAGGCGTGCAGGAGGTCGTGGCTGTGTTACACGGCGACGGCTATTGGTGGTGGGAGCATCTGCTGCCGATTCGGAAACGAGCACAACTGCGGTGACGCGCAGCCATGGCTGGAACACGCCGGAGCGGCCAAGGGGGAGAGGTACGGCGAGCGACAAGAATGGGGATGGCACAGAAGCAGGAGTGGGCTCACCTCGGAATGCGCGGCGAGATGTTCAAGCGTGGCGTCATTGACAGCAATGGTGACACGGCCGTGCGCTTGTCCGCGTCGAGGAAGTGGACGTAGATGGCCACCGGAGGAGGACGTGATCGCTCCGGCGAGAACGCAGCAGACCGGGCCTCCTGCTCTCCAGCCCAGCATGGAGTAGATCAGCGCGAGGCTTCTGACGCTCTCCTGGCCGCCACGCTGCCGCGCTGCAGGCGAGACGCGACAATTGCCGAGCTCGCGGTCATGGCGGACAAGGGCACGGTCAGAAACGAGAAGAAGGTGCTGAGCCTCAAAGGGCTGGCTTTTTCGTGGAATCGGGAGGGGACCTCACCGGGGCGATGACTGGATGGCGGCAGTTGCTCGAGGTTGTCCGCGACAGAAGGAAAACAAAGGAAGCCAGCGGCGCCCGTACTGAATTCGAGGAAGCTGCAGACACCATGATGCTGTTCCGGCTGATTTTCGTGTTCGAGGAGGAAGATGGAGGTGGGGTGGTTCGTTTCCACCTCGCAGCTGGTCTCATGGGTGACTGTGGGGTGGTGGCGACGAGGGGATTCAGAGGGAGCTCGGACGAGCGGCGTGCTTGGGACAGACATGCAGCAGAGGAGGTGAGGGAGAAGGAGCGGCGATATGAGGGAGGAGAGAGGTGCTTAGGGCAAAGGGGAAGGTTTTAAGGGGGGTTGAGCTCGGTACGGCAAGCATCTGGAGGGGGAGGAGGTGATCGGATGGTTCGGGGGAACGACAGCGACAGCTCCTGCGTCCGTACGAAGACGAAGACCACGGTGGGCTGGGGGGGGGGGTAAGGCTGTGGGCTGAGGGAAAAACAACGGATGGGGTGGGCTGGCATGTTCTCTCAGCTCATCCCTCTCCTTCCTATTTTTTTTTCCTTCTCTTTTTTTTTTGCTTGTAAGGAAAGAAATAGGAGAGATAGAAAGAAAGGGAAAAGGGGGTTTTGGGGGGGGGGGGGTTCTTTTATTTTACAATTAAATTTTATTAGTTGCAAAATAGTGAGTAAAAGCAAGGTTAGTTTTGATGTCAAAGTTGGTAATATTAGTTTGAATTTAAATGGGTAGTTGGATTTCAAATAGGGTTTTGGGTTGTAAATTTTATAAACAAATTTTTATTAATTTGCAAAATAATGAGTAAAAGCAATTGTGCACATTAATTCCAAAATTGAATTATTAATTGGAGTTTTAAGTTGGTATTTGAAATTCCATTAGTTTTCCTTAAAGATTGATATTTAAACAATTTATTCAATAACCCCAACAATTTAGGAGACATTATTGAATTAATGGTGTGCAATAATTTGTTTTTCTTAAACCCACAATTTGATCTTGCCCATTATGATTGATTGGATTTGAATTTTAATTTGCCATTAGGGTGTTTGATAAAAAGGAATTTTTAGTGAGTAAGCAATTTAAATAACTTCAAACTATTGAAAACAATTTGAGATGCTTAGTTGGCAATTTTTGAATTGGAAAATTTGGACATGTGTGAAAGTTTAAAGTGGTTTTGAATTTCGAGTTGTTTTGAAAACAGAATGCAATGCTCATGTGATGCATGTGATGCAAGCAAAAGAAAACAAACAACTTCCTAACTAGGGTAACACCCCAGGTGTTACACCTCTGCAGTGCCGTGCTGCTCAGTTTCCTTCTGCTCAGCCTGCTCGTTCTCGGCCCCTTCCTCCTCCATCTCCTCATCATCCTGGTCCTGGTCTTCGCAGTCTTCGTCCTCGAACTCGGCCTCTCCCTCGTCTTCTTCACCCTCAACATCTGTATCCGGCTCGGTGGGGCCGTCGATGAACACGCTGGTGTCGGCGTAGGAGGCAAGCTCATAGGCTACTTCTTTCTGACGGGAGACGCACGAGGGGCGTGTAGTCCACTTGGAATCGTTGCGCCGAATGCCTATCCTGTCAAGATCCAGGTTCTCATACCAAGAAAGAATGAAGTGAAGGAGCTCATCGGCGCCTGCCCGAGCAGCGGAAGCGCGCCACTTCTTCAACTCCACCTTGACCTGGTCCAGGTTGGTGGCGATCTCATGGAAGGTCTCCGGAACGTCCTTCTTGGGCTAGAAGAGCTTGTGCAGCTTGATACCAGTAGACACCATGGAGGTGCCCAGGCCCTTGAGGGAACGGATTTGCGTCTTGAGGTTGAGGAGATGATGGCTGATGCTGGATGTGTTGTCAATATTCAGACCAGAGGCGGCCCTGGCCTGCCTTGCCTTGTCCACAGCAGGTACACCAACGGAACGGAGTTCCGGGAAGATATCTGCATACGGATCTGAGTTGGATCAGAAATAGTGACCGAGAAGAAGTGAAACCGGGTAGAAGAAGGCAGAGAAGAAAAAGACAAGAGAAGTAAGGAGTAGCGGTAACTCACATTCCATATCCACCACCAGGCCTCCCATCTTGACTTTCCAGTCCTCGGCGTCTTGGAGATGCTTGTCATGGACGCGCGCGAGTCAGTGATTTGCGCCTCGAGGGCCTGGTTCCTTTCCTTGAGCATGGTGTTTTCCAGCTCAAGTGCTCGCTTCTCAGCAACGGCAGTCGCCTCAAACTCCTGCTTCTCGCGGACGGAGTTGATTGCGATTTGGAGTGCAGCTGATAGATCAACCTGAAGCTTCTCAAACTCTATCCTCTCGGCCGCGCGCTCCTTCTCAATCTCGGCTTCCCGTGCCTGCACTTGCTGGTGTGCCTCAGCAGGAGTGAGGCAGTTTAGATGCTGCTCCCGGAAGCTCTTGTATTCTTCTGCGGGTAGCACAACACTGTTTAGCAGAGTAGCCAAATGGGAAAGGGCAATTACAGGGAAGATAAAGAACAGTACTCACCTTCCAGACAAGAGATTTTACTCTGCGCGGAGGCAGCAAAAACCTCGCAATATTGGTGCCTCTCCACCAGGGCCTTGAGTTTGCCTGCAGAGAAGAAAGCAGTTGAGCAAAAAAGCAAAAAACGGGCGTAAGTACAAAACGCACAAACCGAGATGCTAAAAGGTTACCTTCGATTTCAGAGAGCTTGAGGGTGCGGTCTAGAGCGTGCTGCTCCATGGCATCCCTGTCTCTCTTGTCAGCCTCCAGAGCTTGGTTTCGTTCTCTGGCTTGGCGCTGATTCCAGAGAAGCTGATGGAAAACTTTTGTCCTTTTTTGGACGCTATCCTGCAGGGAAGAACGAAAGAGTATAAGTTTTGGAAGATTTGGCCCGAGTAGATTTCAACTCGGTTGTGCCTCATCTACTCGGCCCGAATCTCGGGGACTGGGGTAGTGACTAAGAGAAGAGAAAGAAGAAAAGGGCAACTCAGAAAATTCAAAATGGAGAGGGACACTTACCACATAGCTTTGCTCGATATCTTCAATATTCTTGCGCAAAACGAATAGCTTGCCGGCCAGAGTGCTGCAGGGACTGGCCACGGCCATGCCAATAGGACCAATCACTACAAGAAATATGTTGATACCTGACCCTCAATTTTGGTCACCGAAAGGTCACATTCTTCCATTCATGACCCCTTTTTGACCAAAAACTGAAAGTCACATACCGAGCGTCTGATTCGATCGTCCATGACCCTTTTAATGGGATGGTCATATAGCTCTGCATGACCAACCGAATTTTTTGGTCATGGCATGTCCTGCCATAGCCACGTCAGATCCTACGTGGCAAAATCATGACCAAACGAGACAATCATATACTAGAATCAGCCCAGTCCATGATGCTCCTCTATATGGGCTAGCCCAATATTTCGGCCTTTCATGATTTTTTTTATTTTCTTATTTCTCTTCCTATTTGGATGAGGTCAAAAAAATATGGGCTTTTCTTTCCTGGGCCTTGACCTTTTCAGTCTGTTTCCAATTCGTTGTTTTTATTTGGGCCAGAGCCTTCTTGTAGTCAATATTCTAGAATAGCTTTTCAGTTGAAACAATTTTGGCCTTGGCCTGCTTATAGTCCACGATATAGTTGGGCCATGTCCTCTTTTCAGGTCCAGTAGAAACCATTCAATAACATGTACACATAGAAACAACGTGACAGAAAAAATATAGGACAACAGTTATTTTACATTTCACTCCCAGTACATTTCACAAACATTACATGTCGTTGTATCCAGGAATCAACTCAACCTCAAACTTCACGGTTCATACATACAATAATGCAATATCACTGGAATCAACACAACATCAAACCTCTAGGTTCATACATACAGGAATCCAATATCTTGCACATCCAGGAATGCCTTGATCACATAATATAACTGATCACTCAGTCAGATCACATATGATGACTCTCCCTTTCCAGGGTGAATGAAATGCACCTGTTCTCAAATCTTTTGTATGAAGTCCGCTTCTGCAGCACATCAATCAGCGATGATCATCAATCTGTATGTAGTGATTCTCCTCCATTATTTTGTTAATCACCAGAAAATGATAAGCACAACCTGTACTGCATCAGCACCAGCAGCAAAGAACACCACAACAGAATAGAAAGGAAGGGAGGGATATATCAAGTTCAATTGTAGGTATTTTACCTCCTTGTGTGAGGCATCATGTTCAGCTGAGGATGCTCTTCTCCATGAAAATGATCTGGCAAGAGCACGAGATGATGTGAATAAAATCATTCACCTGCAAAACATACACTAGCAGATTAGCTCATAGATTCAGAATTCAGAGTTGGTTCACTGTCAAGTACACATGGTTTTACTGAGAAGAATGCAACTAGTCATATCTAGTTAGTAGGACAGTAATCTCAACAGACAAGTATCATGAAGTTCCGCACAAGAACAGACCATATCAGTACAAAACAGAATAATGGACTCCTAAATAATTCAGGGAAAAAGAAAGTAGTTGGTAAGAAATGGAAACAAGAATTTGTTAACATGACATTGTACATAAATTTATTATGTAGACTGAACAAGATACAAGATACAAAGGTATAGGTAGCATACTATTTATTTTCTCCGTGTCGCACAACACATTCTACTACAGATCTACCCAAACGCAGCTCAACTACACAGCCATTTTGGTGGGGTTACAAGGGGCAGACGTGCAAGGCTAGATTGGTTTCAGGTAATGTCAGTATGAACCACAATGGCAGCAGACATCAAGTATATAATGAAACATATGAGAGAAACTAGGATAACAAAACAAGCTCCATGTTTAACCAATCAGGACATACTGCTACAACTAATGGTGCATAAGTAGGCAGATAAAATTCATGTCATATGGCAATAGATTAGGGAACATATCTATGGATATCCAATAGCAGGACACTATTCTTTAACCAAATCCAATCTAGGGTGTCGATGGAGGGTAGAGGTACAAATGTCAAGGCATCATTTGTGGTTCCAAGTGCCACAAATCTATAAGAAGAGCACAAGATGTCCTCTATATTTGAAATAATCTATTGATGATAATCTCAATACGAGAGCAAAAATATTGAATACACATATATGTTCATGTATTGATAACAGCAATACATGACATATTACTACTTCAGAATAAATGCATGCAAAAACTACCTAAATTCATCAAAGAGGCATACGTTGATAATGGAACTCAAACTTCATTGTCTGTACTAGCAAGCTAAATTCACAACCAACTATTGTGTTGCACGTGCAAGAACTAGTTCTCAGTATTAATTCGAATATACAAGATTAAAAGCCACGATTACAAACTGGAGGCTCTAGCAAGACAAAATGTTATACCAATACATGAGCTACCATACATAACCATATATATGCTAAGCTACCATGCATTACTGTTTCAGGAGCATGTTTTCGGGCAGTCTAATAGCAACAACTCTGCTACATAATCTGAAGAAGTATAGCCATCTCTTGTATGAAGTGGTGATCCTGTCTATCTAATCTAACAATCACATATACCAAAAATATGTTACAAGTGAGTCAGTGGAGATGACAAGCATGTGTGTGGTAATCTGCAATCCAACAGGAAAAAATGCAGGAGGATTAACACAAGAAAGAGCATGCCAAGCCAATGCTAGAAGATGGATGCGCGGCTGAGAAGTAAAGGGGGCGTGCGAGCTGCGCTGTACCTCGGGGAAGCTCCATAGGATGCCCCAGCTGACGAAGAGGCGCAACCCAATCTATGGAAGCGTGGCCAACACCGGCGACCGTACGAGTCCGACGAGGCCGTGGAGAATCTCCAGAGGACAGACACGGCGCAGAGGTCAGAGACAGACAAGGGGAATAGCAGCAGGAGGAGGAGGATGGATGGGGTGAAAGCAAGATCCGGCGGGCGGGCGGTACCTCGAGGATGGCGGCGGTCTGCGTGAGCTGGAGCGGCCTCTAGACGGCGGCGTAGACGTCCTGGTGGCCCGTCCGGAGCAGCGTCGTCACGGCGAAGTAGAGAACCTAGCTAAGCCCTCCAGCCACGCAAGCACGAATCCGTGAGTCAATCAATCTTTCCGTCACCGATGGTATCGGTAATTGGAAGTGGGAAGGAAGGGAGGAGGCAACGAACCATCCGGTGAAGACGGCCCAGTTGAAGATGGAGAGATACGCGCGCTCGTGTGCCGCCGCCATCGTCGCCGCCGCCGCGCGCGTGCTGCTGCTGCTGGCCGGATCGGATCTGGGGATGGAAGGGTATTCGGCGGCGGCACTGGGTGAGGGAGAGAGATCGAGTGTGGCGGGTCTCGCATCTGGTGGAGGGGCTGCAGTGGGAGGGTGCGGACTGGATCTTGCGGCGGCGCTGCGGTAGGAGGGCTCCGGACTGGATCCGATGGGAAAGAGTGGGTGGGCGTAGGGAAGTTAGGGTTATCCGCTCTGAATATTTCGTGTTCCCGCCGTGACGCTCTGAATATTTCTAGATCCTGCCGCTCTGTTCTTTCCTTTCGTTGTTTCTTCGTATGTGCGGCTGCAACTTGGACCCACCTCATGCTGGCCGCTAATGATAAAAGCTCTAGTGCAAAATGTGAGCAAATTTTGGTTATAGTACCTTTTTTGGAATTTTACTCTCCTTTATCGCACTATAACCATATACTACAGTTAGTTCAAATTTGTTGGTTTTTATTAGATTAAAGAAAATAGATGCAAATATTCCAACATGTTTCACAAAAAATATCCATTTTCCATTTTCTAAGGGCTAAAAATAGGGGTAATTTGTGAAGCGGCTACCGAGAGCATCGTCCGAAACAACTCTGATCCATTTTTCTCTCATTGTGGACCACATTTTGAGGTCAAATTTCTTCCGATCCAGCTGAAAACGGATCAAATTTCTGCGGAACCGGATCGAATTTCCAAATTTTGAAACCTAATTTCGAAAATATTCGGCTCCGAACTGTTTAAATGTGTCCATATTCCACACAAATATGCATATTGGAACAACTAACAATGTTCATGAAGAAACTTTTATTTTTCGTTGAATACAAATACCATTTTCCCTTTCCGGAGTGTCAAAACTGGGTTTTTTTGTGAAGCACATACACAAAATATGTTGCAAAATTGTACAAATTAAAATTCTAAATATATTATGTGATATTTGATCTACAAATAACAAACTTACTACCTCTATATAGCTCAAAATACACCTCCTTTGAAAAAGACAAATTTCTGCCGATTCCCTTGAAACCTGGCCAAATTTGAACTACAAGTGCCCAGTAGTTTGCTCGTGATTTTTCGAAAAAATCATTTTTAGGTACCCAAGTACCTATTTCAACATAGATACAACAAGATTTCATCAAGATTCAACACCTAGGTATGAACGGTCATGTCCACCATTTTGACCGTTTTCCGAAACCGGCTTTGAAAATTACAGAAAATTCAAAACAACTCGAAACGATGCAAGATCTTCGTGTGGTGTTGTTATATATGCCCTAGTATCCACCAAAAATAATAAACTTGGATTACGACAATTTGGTGGAAAATGTGTTCACAGAAATGAGCTATCTCGTACGAAGATTCATGGCTTTCGGGTCAAATGACGGATGTGTTGGTCACATCCATGGCATAGTTTGTTTAAATGTGGCCATATTCCACACAAAGGTGCATATTGGAACAACTAACAATGTTCACGAAGAAAGTTTTATTTTTTGTTGAATACAAATACCATTTTCCCTTTCCGGAGTGTCAAAAGTGGGTTTTTTTGTGAAGCACATACACAAAATATGTTGCAAAAATATAAAAATCAAAATTCTAAATAGATTATGTGATATTTGATCTACAAATAACAAACTTACTACCTCTCAGTAGCTCAAAATACACCTCCTTTTAAAAAGACAAATTTCTGCCGATTCCGCTGAAACCTGGCCTAATTTGAACTACAAGTGCCTCGTAGTTTGCTCGTGATTTTTTTGAAAAAATCAATTTTAGGTACCCAAGTACCTATTTTTAGTTGGTAAAATGAAGATCAGGGTGCTATTTACCGGGTAGGCGGCTACCCGGGTACCCTCTACCCGGTAGCTTCTATTCAGTCATAAGTATTGAAGGCCAAGAAAAGATAAGGAGAAAGATTATAAACGTCCGGGTAGCGGTCAGGTGTTCCGAGTAGATGGGCTGCAATCCTACTCGGGCAAGAAGTCAATGGAGCCGTTCTGACAAGATTATGGAGATCCCGCAGCCGTACAGGCGTGCGGTTCAACTTACGGAGGGCATGATTATCCGCGCAACGGCGTGGCTATAGTGAGGTAGTCGCCTGTCATGTCCTGTCACTGACAGAGGGGACAGGACACGTCGAGGGATCTACTCTGTGTGACTGACAGGGTGGACAGGTCCTGTCAGCCGAACGGCGCGGCGAGAAGTCGGCGAGAAGCCGGAGGCGTGCTCTGCGCCACTGTGGAGATGTTGCATCGTCGTACCTTTTATTCTTTGTTTACTCGGCTGGGCACCAATATATAAGGTGCCCTGCCCCCTCCTGCGCGAGGGACGTTACGCGAGAGAGCATTTATTACACAAGTGAGTGTTAGCAGTAGAGAGAGCGGAGAGTGGCTACTCGGCTGAGAGGCAACTTTGTACTGTGGCTACTCGAATATCATACATACGAAGAGATAGGCAGGAGTAGGGGTGTTACCTCCACACGAGGGCCCCGAACCTGGGTAGTTCTTGGTGTTTGCAGTGTTTCCTGAGCGCGTCTACTCGACGTGCGATCCCTCCCCGGATACCTACAGCGTCCATTGGCCCCAACCTTAAGCCATCCCATGGCATCTGTCTTTATCCATCCACGACAGAAACTTTGGCCAATATGATTGATATCATACATATATAGATAAGTTATAACTTCTCTCTCGAAAATGTAGTCGAATGGAATTAAGATGTTAATCGTGTTAGGCCTGGAGCAATTTCAAGATGGATGGAAAGTTGACCGATAGGAAGTTGACCAAGTTAAACATGCTTAGTTAAAAAAATTCCAAAAATATTGTGCGAGAAAAGAAGTTACCGCCGGCGCACGGGAATGTTGGTGCACCGGCGCTAACTTTTTGCCCCCAACGCAGTGAGTATGCGCGCCGGCTCTAACTTTTTACCACCGGCGTGATAATCGCCAACGCAGCCCTGTGCGCCGGCCATAGGCCTTTCCCTAGTAGTGAAGGCATCGTTGTATCTCATGCATTAGCATGCACGTGGGTGCCGCGACTGACGAAGATGCATGTTGAAGGGCTTGTGGAGTTGTGATGCTACGCTTCACATGGTGTTTTTCTTTCGATATTTTGTATGCTTACCTTTGTCTGTATTGGTGATGGGCCCCTTCTTTTCGTACATATCTATGTCCTTGATTGGTTAAATCTGAAAAGAACCAAAGTGAAGGTGATGTAACTTTTCTTACTTGATAAATAGAAACTTGTATTTCAGTTTTGTGAATTTGTTTGCTTTTACTTGACACTAATAAATTAATTCATGTCATGGATTTGTGCCAAATATGGTCATATTACGATATGTGCATGATAGTCTATTTTGTAAAGTTCCACTTAACAAAATATGTCAAAATATATGTTATCATTTTCTTTGTAACTATTAAATATATAAGTGCTTCATGCCAAACGATTACATTTGTCAACATTTTCTATGATTTTTCTAAAAACAAGGTTAAACCCATCGTGAAACTATTCCTAGCTAGGGCATGAATCATTCAAAATCAAATGTGGATATACCACAGAATTTTACTTCCTACATTAAATTAATGTTTAAATTCCTTAGAAGCAAATTGGAACATACTTGTAATTTAAATTTTGAATTACTTTTGCAAAATCGACCAAAATTCATTTAAATGAGAAAAAGTAGCCAGAAGTCGAGAAAATTATCGGTACTTGGGAATTGGTAATCATATGGTCAAATTTTCCCGAGGTGCCATTTTGCACCGTATTATTTACATTTGCGAGAAAAAAAATTGTGCCACTCGGATATTAAAAAACTTTTGTGTGTGATAAAAAGTTGGAAAATCCTTATAGAACTATTGTTTGTCATGAAAATATCCATCTTTTTTACAAAATATGGTTACACTATCTAGAACCATGCCATGGATACTTTGAGTGCAAATATTAGAGGTACCATTGTACCCCATTATTTTGTGAGTTGTGCCATTTCGCTCGATATTCTCTGCAAATTATTAAAAAAAACCAGTTTTGGCACTCAAAATTAAAATCATTATTTCCAAAAATAACATGTAAATTCGTGTTAGTACCATTGTATTTCATGGAAAAATGCACCTCTCAGCCAAATATGGTCTCACTACTGGGAACTATGACATGGATGTAGCTATGAACATAGTTATTTGGCTCGAAAGTGAAGAATGGGCATACATTATAGTCCATTTTGTGATGGTTTTTCGTACAAAATATTTCACCACGACTTGTAAATTCTATATATTTTCTTAACAAAAATATATTTTCAGCATTCAGAAAGTGAAAAAAAACTTTGAGAAAAAGTTGGAAACTCATTTTGTCTCTTTAAAAATCCAATTATATGTGCATACTATTTTATTTTACATCTTCCCCTAACTTTTTGGACAAAAAAACACTAAGAAAAGTTTATCCCCTCGTCATTTGCCACTAACGGCCGTCCGGCAAATCTGAGCAAGTCGAGTCCTTTTGTTTGCCGAGTGCACACACTCAGTAAAACGTGGGTAAGCCTGGTGTTTTTTCTTTCCGAGTGTTTTACTAATGTCGATTGTTTGTCGAGTGCGCCATAAAACGCACTTGGAAAACAGGCCGGCAATCGACAATCTGGCTGATTCGAGTAGTGGTATCTCCCTTTTTTTTAAATAAAGTAAATGCCTTTTCTGAACCAAGTGTGCAATTTTGAATGATTTACATATACAACAACTCTGAATTGGCAAAGGCAGATTGAAAGACACTCGAAAGTAATAGATTTATTTACCAACTAGTTATGAATTTGTGACAGTAATTACCCTATTTACTGTCCATTGAGCAAGGTGTGAGGTGTTCACTAGGACTCGAAAATAACAGGACAACGGTTGTTGGAAAAGAGAAGGCTAGACATGATATGACGCCCTCTGATCTTTATATATTTTGTCACAACTCACAACACATCGATCTAGCATGTCTGTCTATTCTAGTAAAACATGCGCAATTCTAGAATGGGGGTTATAATCGTGTTCAAAATTTTCCATATATGATGTATTCCCCATTTTCAGTAAATTAGACAATATATGTCCACAAATGCACAATTCTTTGGTAAAAGTTGAATTCACTTGGATAAATTAGTTACACAAACTGTAGGATTCTTCTTTTTGGTGCGATCTGGATTGGAGGCACTTGCTACTGCGTCTGTGCATGGATGGCAGAGGCACGATTAATTTGCAGTTCTGGTTACCCGGCGTGGAAGCCAAGCACCACACGGATGGATAGCCATCCACTACCCAAAGCCTGTGACGGCCAGCTTTGTGCACCTCAGCTTGTCTATGAAGCAGCAGAATTGGATTCCAATGACATGTAGGATCCATGCATGACGTAAAAGCTTCGAGGCGATTGTTTCCCCATAGTTGACAATATCCCTCCACTCAAAACATTCCTCCAGGTCGTTCTAGAAAGCATGCATTGTTCCTCCGCACATTGTGCTCCCCATGTGCCTATCACCATTAGTCAAGCAAAAATCAATTGATTGCACATTTCACCTACTCCCTCCGTTAGGGTGTATAGGGCACAATACCAAAAACATACTTCCTCCGTCCACGAATAAGTGTACATCTACTTTTACACTTAGTCAAACTTTTTAAACTTTGACTAAATTTATAGAAAATTGTAGCAATATATATGACATCAAAATGATATATTTTAAAACTTCATGTCAAGAAAAATCTATTGATATTAATTTGGTGTCATAAATGCTATTACTTTTTCCAATAAAGTTAGTCAAAGTTTAATAAATTTGACCGACGAAAAAGGAAAACATACACTTTATCGCGGACGGAGGGAGTATAGTCCCATCTTTTAGACACATTTTGCATTAACTCTCTTCTAATTAGTGGGTGGTTGGCTCTCTCCACCACTCTTCACCAATGCATGTAATATTTAAACCCCAATGAATGAATACCTAGGGTTTAGCGAATTGCTATATGTGCCCTAGTACTGCTCCAGTGAGTCCATGCATGGAGCAGACTTGGCAATCCCCAATCATTGTCCACTACGACTATAAATAGCCCGTGAGCTACACTCCAAAGAGCACGGCTCACATACATTCACGTAAGCATCTACACACATTGAAAGATGGCCAAAGGCGCGGTTATGCTTCTTGTGCTCTTCATGGCGCTCGCAGCGGCGAGCGAGGCCCAGATGCAGCAGGGTGCCAGCGGCTTGGGCGGCGGGCATGGCCGGGCAGCACCCACGCACCTCCACTTCTACTTCCATGACACGTCGAGTGGCCCCAAGCCGTCGGCAAGGATGCTGAGGGACCAGCTAGACCCGAAGGCGAAGACCATGTTCGGGCTGGTCATGGCGATGGACGACCCGCTGACGGAGGGGCCGAAGCCCGGGTCGGCGGCAGTGGGCCGGGCCCAGGGCCTATACATGGGGACAGACCAGTCCGGGGGCTTGTGCTTGCTGCAGGTCATGAACCTCGTGCTCACCGCGGGACCCTACAACGGCAGCTCGCTCACCGTGCTCGGCCGCAACTGCATGCTCGCCGCCGTCCGAGAGATGCCCCTCATCGGCGGCACGGGCGCCTTCCGCTACGCGCAGGGGTACGCGAGGCTCACCACCAACTTCTTCGACCTCAAGACGGGCAACGCCATCGTCGAGTACGACGTGTACGTCATGCATTAGCATGCAACTGGGTGCCGCTTCCGACGAGAGGATGTTGGTCAGACCGAATGTTGAAAGGCTTGCCAATTGTCAACTTGTGACGCTACGCTTCACAGGGTGTTTTTTTTCTTTTGATTTTTTTCTTGATTCAGCTTATCTGTGCTTCCTGATTTGGGCCCCTTCTTTTCCTACCATATCTGTACCGTTGCTAGCTTGAGTTAAGTTTAGCAAAAATAAGTTCCCTAAGTGAAAGTGGTGTACCCCCTTTTTTTTTGCTTAATTAATAGACTCCTGTTTTTCAACTATGTGAATTTCATGGTGTTAACTAGAAATGTGCACACGTGTACTGAAGATCGAGTGGAGGTGTTTTACTGCACGCGTATACATGTGACATGTTCTAGACCGCATGACAAAAACTTACATAGTCTAATATTCGGACGACCAAGTTCATATTTGTAAGCACTTTTTTTACCGTGAATATATTTTTAATAAAATTATATCAAACGTTGGGATCAAACTTAAAATTGAACAAAAAAATATTCCACAAATTTAGCACACTAGCATAAACCAATGCAGGTAACTGCTAAAAGCCGACTACCTTCGTTAACCGGAACAGTGATGCTTACAATTATATGCTTCTTGTTGTGTGTACGAATATCCCTATAATGGATCTCACACAATTCTACATGGCAATTAGATAAATCAAGCTAGTTTAACCTAAGCATGTCATTTGGCATGGTCAACAAATCAATAGAGAAGAGAAGACAAAGGGGAAAAAACAAGAGAAAGCCCAAGAAGAAATAAGCCATCATGTTGGAGGGATTAGAGAGTTTGGTGCACCATACACCACAAAGATATTGTTGGTTCATGATTCTTTGAAACTGGCAGTCTCATCTAACTTCATGAATGGACGAATTGATGACGGTTTGAAATTTTTTGGTCATGGAACTGGGTTAGGCCCCTCAGCAGAGAAGATGGGTGACAAATGCCTAGCCCGTTGGTGCCTTGGAGGGAAATCACTCTGTATTGCTCGGGTGATTTGTACCGTCAAATTGTCCACGGCACCTTCACGATGTCACCCCGCATGGGTGCTTTTCTTCATGCACGTGACACTCATCTATACTTTGTGACCATTGTTCTTCTTTTCTACTTCCTTCTTGCATTATCTTTCTGTTCCTTTTGTTTACTTGTATTTTTCTAGCCTTTTATGCATCCATCATTTCATATTATGTTTCTCTTATGTCTTAATTTTCTATTGTTTCTCTTATGTCTTAACTGGGTGGCGCCACCGACAAGGATGCATTTTTAGGTTTCATTGGGTCAGACCAAATGTTTAAGGGCTTGCCAAGCTGTGATGCTCTGCTCCATAGGGTATTTTTTTTTCTTGTTTTGATTTTTTTTGTTACTTTAGCTTGTGTGTGCTTCCTAATTTGCGCCCCTTCTTTTCCTAACATATCAGTGTTGTTGCTTGGGTTACATCTGGTAAAATTAAATTGCCCGAAGAGAAGGTGATGTACCCATTTTAGCTTAATAGAAACTTGTTTCTCAATTATGTGAATTTGATGGCTTTAACTAGAAATGTGCACGCGTGTACTGAAGATCGGGTCACGGTGCTTCAAGGTATACGAAATCGCCACACCATCTCTAACTGAAATAAATAATTCTCTTAATGAGAATAACAAAGTGTCAAACATAAGGTTTTTATCCATCGTGGGATAGGAGCCAACCATCTCTGTCCAACGAACCAATAGTTGGTTTTCTAAGTAGTACGAGAAGATTAAATTGTTACATGGCATTACTACCTAGGATGATACTTTCTCCACATGAGACATGTTCTGAACCGTATGAAAAATAACTTGACATCGTCGGATATTTGGACAAAGTTCATTTTTGTAAGCACTTTTATCTGACCATGAATATAGTTTAATAAAATTCTATAAAATGTCGGGATCAAACTTATAATTGAAATCAAAATATTTCACACATGTAGCGCACTGGCAGAAACCAATGCATGGCATTGCTAAGTTCTAGCTACATTTGTTAACTTGAGTAGTGATGCTGACAATTATATGTTTCTTGTTGTGTGTATGAATAATTCATGCAAGGGGTCTTAGGGCATGTACCATGGAGTGACATCAGCCTTCTCTTAGGCTTGCCACGTAAATTTTCGCTTAGTTGGAGAAGAGAGAATGAAGAAAGGGAAAGTTGTGTTTACTTAACTACGATATGACCTCTTAAAACTAAGATACGGCTATTTTATTTATTGTACAATATGTCTTCCCTTATAAACACAAATTTTTTACAAAAAATATAATGTATTCTCATTAATTGTTAGAATGGCGATAAGAGATAATGCATTGTATAACATATATATCTTACTTTCTCTAGATGACGTGGATGGCTACGATAACTTGTCTTATCTACCATTGTATATACCCTCACACAATTGTACATGGAAAAAGGATAAATCAACCTAGATCAACATAAGTCAGTCATTTGCCATGGTTAACATAGTAGTAAAAATATTTTTGAGCGAAACGTATCAATAAATATGAGAACATAAATAAGAAAATCCAAGAGAGGGCACAAGAAGAATAAAAACCGAGAGAAGGCCCAAGAATTTTTGGCCATGGTTATAGATCAGGCCCATAAGAAATAAAAGAGGGTGAGAACTGGCCTCTAAACATCACCGATAGTCCAACTCAGAGTGTTAGGGCAATTTCTACTCACCGATCTTTGCAGCGCGAAATAGTCGGGTTACCCGAAGAATTCGATTCATGAGCCAGACCCATTTGACCCCAGCGATAACTCTTTGCGCGTCATTTCGGTTTGGCTCCTCGTATTCTTTTGTTGTTCCAGGTTTGTGTGCTAGTTGTCGGCCAGTTTTTTCATTTCCTTTCTCGGTTTTCCTTTTTTTGTTATGTATTTTGATTCCATTTCACTTTTATTTTCCCTTTTTAATATTAAAAATTGTCCCATAGTTTGAAATATTAATGATGTTCTAAAAAAAATTGTTAACATATTTAAAAAATAGCTTAATAGATCCTAAAAATATTAACAAGATTCAAGAAAAATATGTTGTTGAGTTCAAAATAATATGTGTACAAATTTGATCAGAAAATGTAACGAGATTTAGATTAATTTAATTCAGTATAGGTTCAAGACATATTAGAACTCTAACCATGTTTCGGCTTGTGATTAATCCACAAATACAACTATAAGACTACTAAGAAAATAAGAAACAAAAAATAGAACGATTAAATTACTGCTCCCGAATATTGAACTGACTTATTAGTATATTATAACGTACTCTTTTTTTGCCAAATAAGCCAGCAAACGTCAATGTTTTCTCAAAAGTATTCGTAGACCTCTTTCTGATGAAAAATATTTTTTGTGTAATTCCAAATGTGAAGGAAGTTTCCGTGTCTATTATAAAAAAATTCAGACATCGTTCTCGAGGACGTAGTTTTCCCATAAAAAGCATGTGTCATATAACAATTGTACTAAATATAGTAAAGAAATTAAGAAATCTAACTACCCTTTAAATCCATCTAAGATTTCGGTTCCCAGTAAAAAAATATAGAAAAATATAGATATAGAAAATATGGGGAAAAATCCACTCAGTTTCAGACTTGGTACAACCAAAAAATACCATTCCTTTTGGTTTGCACAACCAAAAGATTATTTTGAAGGTCTAAAGGAAGATAAAAAAATAAGGGATTGTATCAAGAACTATATACAAAAGAATAGGAAAAAGAGCTCGAATAGAAAACTAGAATCACACTCAATTTCCAAAGTAATTACACATAATAGAAAAACGGACTTAGGTTCAAGTTCTGAAGTAATTACACGTATAGAAATTCAAAAAGAAATTGATAAGATCCACATAATAATCCATATTGGCCCTCCCCCCCATTTATTAAAGAATAAAGGAGCTATCGAGGAATTGGAGAAAGATATACAAAAGGAAATTCACTCTGTAACCATAGAATTAATATTTCTATCGAAAAAGTTAATCAGCCTTATAGACAGCTTAACATTCTTGCCGAATATACAGCTTTCCAATTAAAAAATAGAGTTTCATTCCGAAAGGGAATGAAAAAAGACAGGTTCATGTATTCAAAAAAAAGGTCATGATGTTAAAAATATCTTTCATGGATTTAAGAAAATATATGTTGTTGTGTTTCAAATGCTCAAGTCTTGAGAAAAAATGTTCACGAGTTATAAAAACCCGTTCATCGATTCAAGAAAATATATGTTCACGTGTTTCAAATGTTCAAGTTGTGGTCTAAGATATTTATAGAAAAATGTTCAGGAGGTTCAAAAAACGGTCCATGGATTCAAGAAATATAAGTTTGTTTAAAATGCTCAAGTCGTGGGAAAAATGTCATGGACTAAAAGTGTTGATGAAAAAATGTTCATGAGGTTCAAGAAATTGGTTTTGTTTCAAAATTATATGTTCATGGATTTGGGTTTTTTTCATTTTTTAAATTGTTCACTTAGTTTGATAAAATGTTCACGAGGTAAAAATAAAGTACAGTAATGGATTTAAAATATGTTCACGCATTTGAAAAAGAAAGGTTCTCATATTTAGATTTTTTTTAAATGTATAGCTTTTGTCGCATTTAAAAAACAATTTATAAGAGTTCAAATATGTTTTCTGTCCACCTTTCTAAGAAAATTTATTACAATTTTAAAACTGCTTAAATATAGTTTCTATTAACCTTAGATTTTAAAATTGTACCAATCTCGAAACTAATCTATTCTAGTTTCTGTTCACCTAATATTTTTGAAAAAATTGTATCCCATTTTAAAATTGTGCAAATATAGTTTTGTTCATGGAGTCTTCACCTATAGTTTTTTCAAATTTTATCCTAGTTTTAAAATGTTCAAATATGGTTTCTTTTTGCCTAAATTTTTTTTTCAATTTTTCGTATTCGAAATTTTAAAATCGTTCACTTAGCTGTTTATTCGAAAAATGAATATATTTCTCTGCCTAAATATAGTTTCTGCTGACATATCAATTTTGTTCACTTATCATTTTTTTAAAAAAATTGGTACAAAAGCGCAGATTTCTTGGTTCTACATCTGTATGTATTATTTCAAATATTATATCACTCTCTATTTCATATGATTCTAGTTATTTAAAAAATCATGTAAACACTTCTGTTGGTAGTACAACACTACATACATCCAAGAGTGATGGCTACATCAGGCTGGGCCTATGCCTTCGTCTTTTATTGATTGACGCGAACTTGAGCTAGCTTAATTTGGTACTTATTAGTATATTGTGTGGTAGTTGGGCGAAACAAAGGAAAAAGAACAACGAGCTACCTACCAAATGGAATCGATTGATCCATTTGTCGTGCCACAAGAAATCGAAATGCGCCGGCCCGTCCCGAATAGCTTAAGAGCGGCATATATATATAAAAGGAAAATGTAGTGCAACCTCCGGAGGATCCGCACCTTGGGAGGAGTCCTCGGTGTCCTCCATGTGACACGTGTCCACTTCTGTCTCCTAATCCCGCTTTTGCTATTTGGAGAAAACACGGGTCATTAAAACAAGAATTTTTTTTACTATTGTAGCAAATGTCAAAATTTCAACTAAATACCTCTTTTGCTTCTATGAAGCAAAAAAGGTTCATCAAAAAAATCCATCCACAAAAAAATAAAAAAAATGACTTTTACCGAAGACATCGTGAGAGACCTCGCTGGAGATATTATAGTAAACACTTTCCACAACTATAGCAAATCTGAACAACAGTTGTAGCAAAATAAGTTGTGCTATTATAGCAAAATATTATGACATCGCCGGAGACACTACCGGAGATATTATAGCAAACACTTTATAATACTATAAAAAATGTGCACAACAGTTGCAGAAAAAATTCGCGCTATTATAGCAAAAAAATTGACATCGCCACAGAATCCGCTGTTGATTCTCGCCGGAAACCTCGTAGTAAACAAATTATGCTACTATAGCAAAATCAAAAACCAATTGTAGCAAACTAATTATTCTATTTTAGCATCATGTGTTGCGGTGTCAGCTAGCGGGAACACGCAAAACTAATAACCATGGGCCACGTCCTGCGCAATAATTGTGTGCGGAAATTTGAGCCCAGCTGCTGTAAAATATGAATGGCCTCCTAGGGGCCTGCCAGCGAGGAGGCCACCAGCTAGAGAGCCAGCCTTCTAGTAGCCATCCGAAGGATGTCCTCCAGAGGTTCGTAATCATTTTCCTATCTAGAGTCACCCGATCGTCGGGGATTTACGATGTCTAGCCCAACGGTACGATGGCATAATCATAGTTCGATCCACTTGCGGTATATACCAACACATTCTTTATAACTTTTTTTCTAGAATTGGAAGAAATTGGCCCGCCTTTCCAAGAGCCGGACCACCATGTCGGCGTGATACTAGCTATGGACTCCTCGGCCATAAGAGGCTCTAAATACAAAAGGGATACATGAGGGAAGTGAACCAGGTAGGAGCACTTAACCCTTTTCCCCTACCTTGATGGACAATGACTTGCAATTGATCGGTGTTCGCATGTTCATCGTGATCCCAAGGGCAGAGTGTTGTCTCAAGTGGTTTTTTCCTCATAAGGACGACTCGGGGTTTAATTCGATCACAAGAACAATTATTGGTTTTTCTCTCCTCCTCCCGAAACCCTCCTGGAAGCCCCCACGCGGTGGCCGGAGGGCCATCTGCTCTTCCTCCAGCGCCGCTTCACCTCCACTTCCTCCTCCCCTGTCGTCGCCAAGGGGCACAGTTGGGCGTAGCCTGTCTGTCGCTGGTGGCGCTGGGGACTCCTTTCGTTTCTCCGCCCATGGGAACCAACGCGGGTGGCGACCTCCGGCCGGGGCGTGGCTTGGCCGTCGGCACCACGACGCTTCTTCTTCTCAGAGGCGGTGCGGCGGGTGGCATTGAGATCTTCTCCAGGCAGATCGGATCGCGACATGGTGACCTTTATCTTCAGATCCTGACCGTTTCTCGTCCGACGGATCTTGGAGGCGAGGAGGGCGGCCGGTGCATCTCGGGCGTAGGCCGTCGTGTGCGGCACCCGTGGGTGTCGTTACTTTGTTGCGGGAGTTGTCACCGCTGCTCACCCGTCTCCTGCACTGTGTTCCGGGGGAATTTCTAGATCCGGTTTTGCCAGATTGGATGATGGTGGCACCTTCAGTGTCGTCTGCCCCCTTGGGGGCATCATCTTTGGAACACTGGTTTCCTGGAGGGGGTCTGATGGTGGTGTGTTGTTTCATCTTCGTTGAATACGGTGAGACTGGGCGGATGGGCGCCGCGGAGCTTCGGTGATGAACGCGGGCTGATGGACGTGTGCCGGGAGGAGGTGTTGTTTGGCGCCATGGCGGAGGCGATGGCCGTACACAAGAGGTTTCTGCATTGATCTCTCCAGAATATGGTTTGGCGGATGTTTCCGGAGCTGCTTCCGAGTGTGCACATCGGTGTATACTGCGGGCATGCTGAACCGATGATGTGATTGGGGCTGGCCATCGGACGGCTTGGTGGAGGCAACCGGATTAGATGGTGCGCGTTGGTGAGTTAGGTCTAGACATGTGGCTTCGATAATAACCACCCCTTTATCATGAGTTTGTAGGTGTGATTATTTTATCCGCTAGGCAGGTGGCTTTCGATTGATCCTTGTAACTCGTTGTAAAGCAGGTGTCTTTCGCTTTTATTATTAATAAAAAATCGGTTGTGTGCATCATTTTGATACAAAGACTGGGGTAGGATCCTCATTTTTTAAAAACAAGCGAACTATGTAGTCATCTACTTCTTTCAAGCAACGAGGCGTAAAAGTTGGGCTCTTATATATGTTGAAGTGTCTTTGAAAATATTCAAAGATTTCTATAATATAACGCTTCCTAAGCTGCATCAGCTTACTTGAATACTTGGGCTCAGAATATACTAGATACATCAATATGTGACTATGATAAAGCTAGTGCATCATGATGTGGAATGTGGTCCATACGATTTCATGTGTCGAAATACTCTTGGACGAGTTCTTGAAAATACGATTTGCATCCGAGTGAAAACTAGAAAAATCAATCGAAAAATGACCTCGGGTATTTTTACAAAGACTTGACGGTTGTGCATGAGATATTCGGCTACATGTGGCGTGGATAGGGTCGCCATAGAAAACCTTGGTGGCTCAAGGATGGCCAGTGGAGCGGGCCTCGCACGGAGCTCCATGCTTGATCCACAGCTTGCAAAAGACTTGTGAGGAAGAAAATGCCCCCCCCCCCCCCGAGCTCCAAATGAGGTGCCAATGACGCGGCGGGTGAGTGACAGGGAACCTTCTTCGCCGCATGGCATGGCCGAGGATGGCTCGAACCAGTAGTGCGAGGCGGCAGTAGGGTGGCCTCGTCCTAAAATTCCACTCGTGACAAAGTTCTTCTCTTTGTAGGAAACGGTAAAATTTGGGTATCGTTCCGGTGATACGAATTGTGTTGGGTAAAATTTAGGGTTTGCCGCCGTAAAAGAAATTACGGGTCGAGTTGTTCTGCTGAATCTAACCGGTGCCATTTTTTCGCCCGAAACTGCAAAATGGACGTTATTTTGTGGTTTCGGCTGTTTTGCATTTTTTTTTTGAAATGGGAACATAGCCCCAGCCTCTGCATCACGAGGATGCACACAGCTGATGCTTTTATATTAAAAAGATGAAAAAGTACGGTTCATAGTTTTACAACTCACGCATCATCCAGAATAGAAACTAAGATCAACCACAAGAATTGTATCAAAATCAAGAAAACACTCATTGAATCCTTCTAGTGTGCAGCCAACCACCCTGGCTGTAGATAGCCTGAACGACTGCCATCAAGCGAGTACATCCAGAATCCATAAGATCCCGCTGCTCCAACGGCAGAAGGAAGGACCACATGTGAATCCAGTATGTGGCCTGATGTGTAACCTGCAAAAAATGAGCACCTCTAGATTTGTTAAAAACCATGTCATTCCTACAATTCCAAAGTGCCCATACAAAAGCACAAGTTCCAATTTGTATTCTAACTTTAGACTTTTTATCAATCCCATGTAGCCAATTGCCAAACATGTGATCAATACTAACCGGTTGGGCTATACTAAACGTAGAATGAAGCAACCTCCAAATATGCTTAGCAAAAATACAATGTATAAACAAGTGATCCACAGATTCATCACTATCACAAAACATACATTTTTTTGACCCAGCCCATTTCCTCTTAATTAGATTATCCTTGGTTAGAATCACTTTACGCTGTAGGAACCACATGAACACTTTAATTTTAAGTGGAACCTTCAACTTCCACAAGTATTTATGTAAAAAGGGAGTGTTACCATGCATATAATCCAAATACATTGACTTGACCGAGAAGTTACCCGAGACAGAAAGACCCCAAACAAAGTTATCATTATCATTGTTTAAATGAATTCCCATAAGACTACGTACTAAACGCAGCCAAGCATTCCACCTATCTCCAACCAAGTTTCGACGGAATTGAATAGTTAGAGGAGTATGTGATAACACATCTGAAACCAACACATTCTTACTCCTCACAATATTATATAACCCAGGGTATTGAGTGGCCAAAGGAACATTTCCTAACCACGTATCTTCCCAAAAGCGAGTGGATAGACCATTACCTATCTTAAATAACCCTCTTTGGAAGAAATCTTGTTTAACGGACATCGGCTGTTTTGCATGACCTGCTAGATTTGTTCTTGTTCCAGTTCCATAAATTTTGGATGCGCCGGTGAAGTTTTCTTTTGTCTGAAGTGCATGTTTTTGTTTAATTTTTATACTTATGAATCAGAAATACTGATTTTGAGTGTCTTGGAAAAGAAGGTGTGGACCATGCAATGGAAATGAACAGATTAGCTAATGTTGCTCCCACTACATGGTTTTCGTGAGAAGGACATGTTCCCAGCCGTGAACGTACGACCAGGTTTCGTGTCCACGAATCACCGTCTTAATCCAGGGTTTGGTGTGCTAAATAAAGCTGAAATGTAGGTGTACCTTCCAACGGGGATCTCTCAACACACTCCAATATATCGTGGCAACCACCCTCACCAACAAAGCGCTCGCACCACCTGACCCCTGACCACCTTCAGACAGCAACTGCTCCCCATTACATAACCACGTCTACCCAACACCATCATCTCCTAATCCTGCAGCTGCTGTTCAATCACGCGCCATGAGCTACCTCCTCTCCTACATCTCCAAGATGATGTGCATCAAGATGCCGTCGGAGGAGGCAAAGCGGCTGGAGGACGGCGGCGGCGGTGCCGAGTGCTGCGTGTGCCTGTCGAGGATCCGCGCCGGCGAGGCCACGCGGCGGCTGCAGCCGTGTCGGCACGCGTTCCACCGGGACTGCGTGGACCGGTGGCTTGCGCTGTGCAAGCGCACGTGCCCGCTCTGCCGGGTGCACGTCGTGGCCGATGGTAACAGGCAAGTGGCGGCGGCGAAGCACGCCGCCGGTGATGCCCTCGCCGACGACCTCGTGATATGGTTCTCCACCATGCTCGTCCCAGGATTCTGATGCGCGAAACGATGCATGTTAATTTGCGTTTTTGCTCTTCTGTTCCTCGTGTTCCTTTCTCTACTTTCATGACGATGACATTAGAGGTATACTAGGTAGCAAAAACGTACGTACGTACGTACGTGGGCGTCGTCGGCCGGCGAATGGATTCTTGCAAGTAGTTTTGTATTGAAAGCTTGTCCACTTGCGAAGTAAATAAGAAGCTTGATCTTCTACTTATCTTTTGGATTATTGGATACATGTGCATGCCATGTTCATGCATTTTAACATGTAAAAAGTTCGACATCACGCCTACCGCGTGATGTTTGGTACACATGGATAAACAAACGGAGAAAATTTTCCACGCTCTTCAGTACTTAGTCCACCAGTTCAAACTTTTTAGGTGGTGCCAGCCATTTGAAGCATTAAAAAAGAATACCTAAGGTGTATCAGCTTGGCGAAGGTGGACGAGAGTAGATGTATTTAAACAATTATTACCTTCTTACTTGGAAATACCTCAGAAACACCAAACACGGTAAAAAAAAGTCCCGAGTCTTTGTGTAGGGTCTCCGAAACATGTGTTCTTAGGGTTGTATATGCCAAATATTCACTCACTCTTTGTGTTGGGTTCACTGGCATCGATTTCTCTCTCCGAGTCTAAGTACTTATAGGCTGGAAGTCCCGGAACCGACGAACGGGAGGGAATCTTGGGTAGAGGTGGTTCATGCCATTGTCTTAGGACTTCCTAGGGTCCACCCTAACACAACCAAGCAAAGAGTTGCACATTACTACCCACTCCGGGCTCCGCTGAATGTTGTAGACCGATAAGGTGGACTTTTCTCCAGCGGGGCTAGGATTTCGCCGCAGAGGGGCTTCGGAGCGTCAGATGGCACCAAAAGATAGGTGTTGGCACACCATGTGTTTACATGTGTTCTTAGGGTTGTACATGCCAAATATTCACTCACTCTTTGTGTTGGGTCTTCAGCGGCATCGATTTCTCTCTCCGAGTCTAAGTACATATAGGCTGAAAGTCCCGGAACCGACGAACGGGAGGGAATCTTGGGTAGAGGTGGTTCAGGCCATTGTTTTGGGAGTTCCTAGGGTCCACCCTACCACAACCAAGCAAAGAGTTGCACATTGCTACTCACTCCGGGCTCCGGTGAAAACTGTAGACCGATAAGGTGGACTTTTCTCCAGCGGAGTTAGGGTTTCGATTAACGGCTCACAATCCCTCGAAAGAAACACACCGTACCCCTGATCCAACGGCTCACAAGAGCTCGAAAGGAACATACCTCTGATCCAACGACTCACAAGCGCTTGAAAGAAACACACGATCCGTGTGATTCTTTCTAACTAGTCCCGGCGAAACCCTAACCATTTTGTCCCGGTTGGGTCTGTTTCTTCTCACTATATATATGTATACATCGCCATCATTGGCATAACACATCTAAACTCATATCTGCAGCCTCATCACTCTCTCACATGGCTTCTACCGTACCCACTCTGACCTACTTGCAGGCAGAGGCGCTTTCAACCTCGAACTACCCCTGCCCGCCTGGCTACAGCGTCCCCGCCGGTTGGATGCTGAGCACCGGAGGAGTGCCGGTCCCTCCTGTTCCTCAAGGTGTGGCGCGTCGGACGACCATCACGAACCACTACTACCAAGAGCTCACGCCGGAGCAGCAGAGGGATCCCCGTTAGAATCCTGATTACTTCCCTACTTGGGACGCCTTCTTCATTAATCGGCATGAAATGGCGCTCGCCAAATACGAGGAGAACGGCCTGCCTCCTTCGAACTTCAACGAGGCTGGCCGTCATCTGCGGTGGGGAGGAGGATGGACTCTTCATAGCGTCATGAACTACATCAGGACCGGCGATAAACCCCGCCTGCGCTACCCTCAGGCCCAGTACAGGCGTCCCGATCCTCCGAGGGTCACTCTCCGAGCACCGTCCGACGATAGGCCTAGGCAGGAGTATGACTAGCAGATCAGATCCACTCTTGCCATTATGTACTGCCTTGTTTATCTAAATCTATGCTCTCCGTTTAGGTTTAGATCCACTCTTGCCATTATGTACTGCCTTGTTTATCTATCTAGATGTACCATCCTCCTCCCTAATGTTAGCTCTATATTTTGGTTTCGGTGCAAATGATGGATGTTATGGCCAAATACCATTTATGACGGAGATAGAACAAAAAACACCAAAACGATCAGAATAAGTTGTATCAAACCTTTTATGTCGGAGATGGAAAAAACAATCGGTATCGCCGTCATACAGCCCAACCGCGGCTCATGAGTCCATATATGTATATCAAATGCATGGTTGGACGTAGGAGGCGAATCCGAATGATTTGTATTCGGTCGATGAACTGAAAGATGTATGCATGGAATCCGAGAGGTGGACTATATATAGGGGCGTGTGGCTCACAAAGTGACTGTGCTACTTTCAATCCCAGTTGTTGGCAGCCACGGTGTGTTTCTCTCTAGCTCTTGTGAGTCGTTGGATCAGCGCTGTGTTTCTTTCTAGCTCTTGTGAGCTGTTGGATCACTGGTTCTCGAGCGTCTGAATGCCACCAATCAGGAAGAATCACACGGATCGTGTGTTCTTTCTAGCTCTTGTGAGTCGTTGGATCAGGGGTGTGTTTCTTATTAGCTCTTGTGAGTTGTTGGATCAGTGGTTCTCGAGCGTCTCAATCCCACCAATCTGGAAGAATCACACGGATCATGTGTTTCTTTCTAGCTCTTGTGAATTGTTGGATCAGGGGTGTTCTTTCTAGCTCTTCTGAGCCATTGGATCTAAACTAGCACGCTCACTTTGTGAGCCACACGACCCTATATATAGCCCACCTCTCGGCTTCCCTGCATACATCTTTCAGTTCATCGAACGAATACAAATCATTCGGATTCACCATCATACGTCCTACCGTGCATTTGATATGCATAAATATGGACTCACGAGCCATGGTAGGGTTGTATGATGGCGATACCGATTATTTTGTTCTATCTCCGACATAAAAGGTTTGACGATACAACTTGTTTTTGTGAACATGTTTTCAACACAACTGTCGTATTCCAAGTTTATTATTACACATCACCAACAACATCCCTATCTAGTCTTCTGAGTTTTCTTCCTGTAGAGATGGTCCATGAACCCTATGTCCCTTGCTTATGATCACTTCGGCCGTAACCATGGAGAATCTTCATTATTTAACGGGATGGTTGGGTCAGCGTTCACTGTGAAGGGCGGAATTTCATCAAACTTATTATAATCTTCTCACATGTCTGTCTTGTCCTCGACTCACACGATGTTTCTTTTCCCTGAAAGAACTATATGGCGTTTAGTCTCATTCTATGATGTATTTGGTTGCTTATTTTTTCTTGTTTTGGTCTGGAGGACATGTCCTTCACATAGAAGACCTAAGCCACATCATTGGCTAGGACGAATGGTTCGTCATTGTAACCAATATTGTTGAGATCCACTGTTGTCATTCCGTACAGCGGGTCTAACTTTACCCCTTCTCCATTCAGGTTGACCCATTTGCACTTAAACAAAGGGATCTTAAAAGAAGGTTCATAGTCAAGTTCCCATATCTCCTCTATGTAAACATAGTATGTGTCCTTTTTCCCATTCTCGTTTGTTGTATCAAAGCGACACCACTATTTTGGTTGGTGCTCTTCTTATCTTGGGAGATCGTGTAAAATGTATTCCCATTTATCTCGTACCCTTGAAAACTCCCAATAGTCGAAGATGGTGACCTGGCCAACATGTACAGCTGATCTTCAACAGTGGTGTCATTTATAAGATGTGTTTGCAACAAACTTCCAAAAGACTCCATGTGTTTGCGTTTAATCCATGAGTCATCCTTCCCCGGGTTCGTGGAGCGTACAATATTCTTGTGTTCCTCGAGATACAGAGCCACGAAGGTGCAATTTTGTAGAACTGTGTAGTGTGCTTTAGTGAAATAATGCTTGTCCCTGGTATCATTTTTTTCTTTCCCAGTGTTCCTTTTCCCCTCAGTATCCCCTCATGCCGCGATTCAGGAACACCAAACGTCTTAAGGTTAGGAATAAAGTCAACAAAGAACCCAATGACCTCCTCTGATCCATTGCCCTTGGAGATGCTTCCTTCTGGAATAAGCACGGTTATGAACATATTTCTTCAAGACTCCCATGAACCTCTCAAAGGGGAACATATTGTGTAAAAATACCGGACCGAGAATATGAATCTCTTCATATAGGTGAACCAGAAGATGCGTCATAATGTTGAACAAGGATGGTGGGAACACCAACTCAAAACTAACAATACACTAGACCACGTCCCTCTGTAATCTTGCCAGACTTTCTGGATCGATTACCTTCTGAGATATTGCATTGAGGAATGCACATAGCTTCACAATGGGCACTCGAACATTTTCCGGTAGAAGCCCCCTCAATGCAATCGGAAGCAACTGCATCATAATCACGTGGCAGTCATGAGACTTCAGGTTTTGGAATTTTTTCTCTACCATATTTATTATCCCCTTTATATTCGACGAGAAGCCAAACGCCACCTTGATACTGTAAAGGACTTCAAAAAATATTTCCTTCTCTGCATTGGTAAGAGCGTAGCTGCTTAAGTAACGGCGCCCGGTATCCGTGTGCTTGTTGCTTGGGTGTTTCGTACATTGTTGGTCCTCCCGTGCTTCTGGCGTATCTTTTGACTTCCCATACACGCCCAGGAAGCATAGCAGGTTGACGCAGAGATTCTTCGTCACATGCATCATGTAGATTGAAGAGCGGACCTCTAGGACTTTCCAATAGGGTAGCTCCCAAAATATAGATTTCTTCTTCCACATGGGTGCACGCTTATTAGGGCTTCCATCACCCTACCCAAAGATTAATTTTAGGTCCTTGACCATATCGAATACATCATTACCACTAAGGAGGTCAGGCTTTTTCCGGGTATCTGCCTCACCTCTGAAATGCTTGCCTCCTTTCTTTCTTACGGGATGATTGATCGGAAGAAATCTACGATGCCCCATGTATACAACCTTCTTATATTTATCCAAATATACACTATGAGTCTTATCTAAACAGTGTGTGCATGCATTGTATCCCTTGTTTGTATGTCCGGAAATGTTACTAAGAGCAGGCCAATCATTGATGGTTACGAAAAGCAACGCCCATAGGTCAAATGACTTTTGTTCGTTCTCATCCAACACACGTACACCTGTTTTGCCATACAACTGTAAGAGTTCTTCTACTAATGGCCTTAGGTACACATCAATGTCGTTGCCGGAATGCCTCGGGCCTTGGATGAGCACTGGCATCATAATGAACTTGCGCTTCATGCACAACCAAGGAGGAAGGTTGTAGATACATAGAGTCACGGGCCAGGTGCTATGACTGGAGCTCTGCTCCCCGAAAGGATTAAAGCCATCTGTACTTAGACCAAACCATAAGTTTCACGTCTCTCCTGTAAAGCATGGGAAGTCTCTCTCGATTTTTCTCCACTGCGACCCATCAGCGGGGTGTCTCAACTTTCCGTCTTTCTTATGGTCTTGTTTGTGCCATCGCAACAACCTGGCATGCTCTTTGTTTCTAAAGAGACGTTTCAACCGTGGTATTATAGGATCATACCACATCACCTTTGCAGGAACCCTCTTACGGGGGGCTCGCCGTGAACATCGCCAGGGTAATGTGGTCTGATCTTATACCGCAGTGCAGTGCATACCAGATATTCATCCAAATTCTCGTACTTCTCACCGTGGTATAGGATGCAGTCATTAATGCATGCATGTATCTTCTACACATCTAATCCTAGAGGGCAGAGAGCCTTCTTTGCTTCCTACGTACTGCCAGGCAATTCGTTATCCTTTGGAAGCTTCGGCTTCATTATTTTAAGTAAACTCTCAAATGCCTTGTCAGTCACACCATTCTGTTCTTTCCATTTCGGCAACTCCAGTGTGGTAACGAGCTTTGTGTTGCCATCTTCGCAATTTGGGTACAACATATTTTTGTGATCCTCTCCAATTCACTTTCGCAGTCTTTCCTTGCATCAGCAATAACTCAACCAAGATCATCATCGGGCTCATCTGATGCTTGTTCTTGATCACCTCCTTCTTATGCATTGCCTTCCATTGCAGTATCACCGTATTCAGGAAACATAGGATCATCTTCTCTGATGTAGCCCACCCAACTCCACCAAGTGCACCGATGACAAGATCACGCGCAAAGGCCATTCATGATAAGGTGAACTCGCTCCTCTCGTTCCATACTTTCGGTAACTTGGCGGATGGTGCGCTACCTCATGGATCAACACTTTGTGTACTCAGGTTCAAACCCGCCACGGAGTCCCCGGAAAGCACCCAAGACGATGCGCGAGAAGGTATGAAGAAGGGCGGAGAAGACGGCATCAAATTCGGAGTCCCGATGGAGAAGATAGGGGGAAAAGAACCCCCCCCCCGCCTCAGGACCCGGCCAGGCCGGCCTCCTCCCACTCCAGGTCGGGCACCCAACAGAGGGGGCCGGCCTCCACCTCGGCCCCAGGCCAGCCAACCCCCTCCTCAGGCCGGGACCCCTCCCGAGAGGGCCGGCCTCCACCCCGGCCCTAGGCCGGCCCCTCCAGGCCGGGCTCCCCTCGCCCACCACGGCCTCAGGCCGGGCTCCAGGCCGGCCCCAGGCCGGCGTGCGCCTAGGGCGCCCCTCTGCCCCCACCCCGGCCTCATGGCCGGCCAGGCCGGGCTCCCAGGCCGGCGTGGGCCAAAATGCACGCAAATGACCCGTTTTCGACGCCGTTTTCGCCTGCTTCGACCCCCGGCTATATAAGGACGACCCCGAGCTAGATCTAGGGTTTTAGAGTTGAATTTAGAACATTTGGAGCTCAGCTCTCTTGTATCCCTCTATGAGGAACTACTCCTACGGTGTGTACCTAGGAACGTATCAAGGCTACTCCTCCGACTTCGTCGAGGATCGTATCAAGGCACATCCCAACTACTTCTCCTCTCCCTTACGGGTTTCAGTCAAGAGTTGTCCAATCTTCCTCTCGTTAATCCTTGAGGTTCTATTGGTGTAGTGGTACCGGCTACGGGTGTGAGACGGTTTGTATCAAGGTGAGTTCAGTTGGATCGATTGTTCCGTAGGCGGCCCTCGGGGCTTAGTTGATGGGAGGTTGGATCTTTCGGTTCTTGCGATTTATCCCGATTTGTGTGTTTTCCCGCAATTCCCCATGTTCCCCCTAAATTCCCCATCTCGTGTTCTTCGCGTTCCTCGTTCGTTCTTCGTCGATTCGTGAAGATTGGGCCAATCTAGGAGTCCAACTCCATATCATCTGGTATCCAGAGCTAGATTGACACGAATCCGACGACACCCCTCCTCATCCACCAATTTTTCTTCTATGCACCATAAATTCGAAAATTTCACCAAAAATAGCCACAAAGGGATTTCGACCGATCTGTTGATTCGTTGAGTTTTTCGTGGTTTTGATTCAAAGATTTGTTGCCAAATACCATTCCCCACCTTTCTATTCAGCCATTTTTCCCAAATTCGCCCAAAATATTTCTTGATTTTGAAGGAATTTCGAATTTGAGCCAAAATCTCAGAAAATCTCAGCTCTTCGATTTCCGGACAGATTTTGAAACTTGTTTTTCTTTGTCGGTTTTTATCCGAATTGAGTGCAAGAAAGTGCTACGCGACGCCCACGACATCACCTACGCTTCCAAATCAACGGATCGCCACGACATCGAATCCCCCCGGCCGCAAGTCCGTGATCATCAATAAGAGAGGTATAACTTGCTTCCGCTTGAACCACCCCACCCCATTGTGTTACTTACCTATTCGGACTTGTTCTTTTTACACCGCTTGGCATCGCATTTGTGGCATCGAGAGTGCGAGGTTAGCGCTTGTGAGAGATTAGCTACGAGTAGGCATTGGCACTTTGGAATCCGTCAAAAGAGAAAATCAAAAAAAAAAGAGAAAATAGAAAAAGAAGCAAAGGATCGGTGCCAATTGCTTTCCATTGTAGGAACGTGTAGCATTGCGTCGCAAAAGAGAATGAGTGACCGATTGCCACGGTGCGAATCTTGTTGCCTTTTCAAATTTGCGGTTTGAGCTAGCGTCCTCCTTGTGTTAGTGTGGCATTGAGCATTAGTCTACATTAGGTCCATTTCGTCTTCGCTCGTCCATTGGTCGCACTAACCCCATTTTTCCCTTGCGTGTGTGTGTTCCACCATATTTCCATCCTATAGGTTTGGTTTTTGTGCTAACTTTTCTTTGATTCTTCTCCACGTTTGACAACAAACTTTTCTTCGGTTTTGTCGATTTTTCCTCGCCACTTTCCTAACCTATTTGCCTTCCATATAAAGTGTGTGTGTTGTCGTTTGCGGTTTCTTTCGATCTTTTTGGATTCGCTATTGACATACCTCCCTACACCTAGGCTCGTCCACTAGCCTCAATACGACCAAAAAAGGTAACGTTGGGCAAGTGAGGCGTCCATTTCTTTAATATCACCCTTGTGTGTGTTTTTGAGATGGCTAGGGAAGGAGTATTCACAAGTCCGAGCTCGGAAGACGAAGGCAATCCATTCTACAACGACAATGCTTACGCCAACTTCGTCACCCACAATGACCACTTTCAACTCCGTGAACTCGTCAAGGACGGGTTGCAACGCTATGAGCGTCGACTCCAAGAGCAAGAGGCTCGATTGAATGATCAAATGACGCGCATTAACATCAACTTGGCTAATCTTGCCAATCGCTGTCATTCATCATCGTCCTCAAGGTCTCGTCGCTCAAGCCACTACAATCAAGATCTTCACCAACCTCGTCGCCATGACCGCCATGATCGCCATGATCGCCACAACATGGAGGAGGGTGGACAACCTCAACAACCACAACCACCTCCTCCCCAACCTCAACAAGCTCCGTGACGAAATTGGTATGAGGATAGCTCGCCATCACCACCTCCTCAACATCGCCAAGGCCGTGGTGACCCTCTTCAACAACCGCAATGCCCGGACCTTCGACAACACCATCATCCTCCACCTCCACAAGGCCACGCTCAAGACTATGGCCACAATGATTTCGTGGAAGATGCTCGTCAACATCGAAGGCCACCTAGGAGCCATGCGCGTCCCAACAACAATGACCGCCAAGAACATGATCATCCTCAACACCCTCGAGATGAACAAGTGCTTCCGCAACACCATCGCCAAGAACAAGAACGTCCTCGACAACAACACAATGGCAATGATGATAGTGAACGCCGTGAAGCAAGGCTACGTCACCGCCAACAACCACCACCTAATGACCACCGGCGTCATCCTCCCCATCATGATCGCCACCACGAAGACAATGAGGATGACCCCTATGATGATTCACCTCCCATTTATGATGAAGACCCCCATGAGCGCCACCATGAGCGTCCCCATCGTCAACAAGAAGACAATAACATGAGTGCTCTTCGTTTCAATGTACCCAAGTTCAATGGTGAGAATGGTCCCAAAGAATATCTTGCTTGGGATCTCAAAGTATACAAGATCTTCGGCATTCACAACTTCACCGACCAGAAGATGGTTGCTCTAGCATCTTTGGAATTGGAAGGCTATGCACTCTTATGGTGGGATCGTCTACAAGCCGAAAGAGTCCGCAACCGCATTGCTCCTATTGCCACTTGGAATGAGATGAAGCAATTCATGCATGCTCGATTCGTTCCTCCACACTACAAGTGTGACCTCTTCAAGAAGCTCCAAGAACTTCGTCAAGGTGTGAAGTCCGTTGATGAGTATTACAAGGAAATGGAGACATCTTTGATTCGAGCTCATGTGATAGAATCTCAAGAGCAAACAATGGCCCGCTTCCTCAATGGCCTCAACTATCCTATAAGGAAGATCGTCGAGTATCAACTGTATGACAACATTGTGGCTCTTGTCCACCAAGCTCTCAAGTCAGAACGCCAAAATGCGGAAGATCTCAAGTATAATAAGAAAAAGGCTTTCTTCAACTCAAGACCATCATCCTCGTCTCCAATGACACGAGTTCCTCCACAAACTACCAGCAAGAGCAACACTCAAGCCTCTAGTGCTCCCAACAAGTCTTCCCAACCATCCAAGAAGCAAGTGCCTTCCACCTCCTCTTCAAGTGCTCCTCAAGTCAAGTCAAGCACTATTACTTGCTTCAAGTGTGGTGGTAGTGGACACAAGTCCTTTGAGTGTTCCAACAAGATGATCATGATTGTCAAACAATACGGTGAACGTGATTCTATGAGTGAAGGAGAATACTATGCCTTGCATCAAGTTGCTCTCAACTCTTTGGACGTGCCCAACGATGATGAAGAAAGTGTATATTGCGATGAGGACAAGAATCCATCTCTAGTGGTGACAAGAGTCCTTACTACTTCTCAAGATGAGCATGATCAACGGTGCAATCTCTTTCAAACTAGAGCCGGTATTGATGGCAAGTCAATCAAGGTCATCATCGATGGTGGAAGTTGCCACAACTTAGCTAGCAAAGAGCTTTGCGACAAACTCCAATTGCCTTACAAGCAACATCCTCATCCATACCATGTCCAATGGCTTAGTGACTCCGGCACCTTCAAGATTCAACACATGGTCTCCGTGCATTTCAAGATTGGTCCCTATGAAGACACGGTGGATTGTGACGTTGTTCCTATGACCGTGTGTCATCTTCTTCTTCGTCGACCTTGGCAATACGAGAAGACTGCTATTCATGATGGGCGTACCAATCACTATAGCTTCAAGTGGAATAACAAGACATTTCTGCTTCGTCCCATGTCTCCTAGCCAAGTGATCGCCGACAACGCCAAGACCCTTGCACGTAAACAAGAAGAGGTCAAGTCTCGTGAGATGAGTGGTGAGAGAGTGATCCACCCAAAAGAGAGTGAGAGCCACAAGCCAAATATGAGTGAAAAAATTCTGAGTGATTCCAAAGGCTTTGCCTTACTTGCCACCAAAAGAGAGATGCGAGAGCTACGAGATGACCCAACCATACTACACTTTGTCCTATTGTGCAAAGGGGAAGCACTTGAAACTAACGACATGACAAATTTTCCTCCATCTTTCTTGCATTTGTTACAGGAATTTGAAGACGTCTTTCCTGATGAACTCCCTCCGGGCCTTCCTCCCCTACGAGGAATCGAGCACCGCATTGACCTCATTCCGGGCGCGCCACTCTCAAACCGCGCTCCTTACCGCACCAACCCCTAGGAGACTAAGGAGATTGAGCGCCAAATCCAAGAACTACTCGACAAAGGTTTTATTCGCGAATCTCTTAGCCCTTGTGTCGTGCCGGTTATCCTTGTTCCAAAGCAAGATTCTACTTCCCGCATGTGTTTGGATTGTCGACCTATCAATGCTATCACCGTTAGATATAGACATCCTATTCCTAGGCTCGATGACATGCTTGATGAATTGAGTGGTGCTACTATCTTTTCCAAAATTGATCTTAAAAGTGGTTACCATCAAATTCGTATGAGTATAGGTGACGAATGGAAAACGGCTTTCAAAACAAAACTTGGTTTGTATGAATGGCTTGTTATGCCCTTTGGTCTGTCGAATGCCCCATCTACCTTCATGCGCCTCATGAATGAAGTTTTGTGTCCTTTCATTGGCAAATTTGTTGTGGTTTACTTCGACGACATTCTCATTTATAGCAAGTCTTTAGAAGATCATCTTGATCATGTTTCACAAGTATTGTTGGCTCTTCGCAAAGCAAAACTTTTCGCCAATCTTTCCAAATGCAATTTTTGCACCAACAAGCTTGTTTTCTTGGGTTTTGTGATCTCTTCCAATGGTATTGAAGTAGACAACAAGAAGATTGAGGCAATTAGGAATTGGCCCAAGCCTACTTCCGTGGGTGAGATAAGGCGCTTTCATGGCCTTGCAGGTTTCTATCGCCGCTTTGTCAAAGATTTTTCAACTATTGCTTGCCCTTTGAATGAACTTACCAAAAAGAATGTACCTTTTGTTTGGGGCAACGCGCAACAAAAAGCTTTCGACACACTTAAGAGATGTTTAACCGAAGCTCCTTTGCTTGTCTTACCGGATTTTGAGAAAACTTTTGAGATTGAATGTGATGCTAGTGGTATAGGAATTTGTGGCGTTCTCATGCAAAACGGACGCCCCGTAGCATACCATAGCGAAAAACTCGATGGCGCTAAACTAAATTATCCAATCTATGATAAGGAACGTTTTGCTTTGGTTAGAGTGCTAGAAGTTTGGCAAGACTACCTTTGGCCGAAAGAATTTTTCATTCATTCCAATCACGAATCATTGAAATACTTGAAAAGCCAAACCAATTTGAACAAGAGGCATGCTAAGTGGGTAGAATTCATTGAATCTTTTCCTTATGTCATTAAGTACAAGAAAGGTAAAGAGAATGTGGTAGCCGATGCCTTGTCTAGAAAAGAGTGTCTTCTTACACGTCTTGACATCAATGTGATTGGTTTGGATGAGATCAAGGACTTATATGCTTCCGATACTTTCTTTGGACCTATCTTTGAGAAATGCTTGCCTAACTGAGGATTTGGTGACTACTATCTTCACAAAGGTTTCTTGTTTAAGGCTAACAAATTGTGTATTCCCGAGTCCTCTCTTCGTTTGTTGTTATTGAAGGAATCACATGAAGGAGGTCTCATGGGACACTTTGGACGCGACAAGACCTATGCCATGCTCTCCAGCCACTACTATTGGCCCAAGATGAAGCATCAAGTTGAGAGACACATCAAGAGATGTTCTACATGCCTCCGAGCTAAGTCTACTTCCAACCCCCATGGTCTTTACATGCCATTTCCTATCCCACATGCACCTTGGAGTGATATTAGCATGGACTTTGTGTTAGGCCTCCCACGATCTAAAACCAACATGGATTCAATCTTTGTAGTTGTGGATCGTTTCTCTAATATGGCACATTTCATTCCTTGCAACCGAACCGACGATGCTTCACATGTTGCCACTTTGTTTTTCAGGGAAATTGTGCGTCTACATGGTGTACCTACTTCCATTGTCTCGGACCGCGATGTCAAGTTCACCTCATACTTTTGGAAGACGTTGATGGCCAAGCTCGGCGTCAAGCTACTCTTCTCCACTTCCTATCACCAACAAACGGATGGACAAACCGAGGTCGTCAACCGCACACTCTCTTCACTACTTCGAGCATTGATCAAGCCCAACTTGAAGAATTGGGAGGAATGCATCCCACACGCCGAGTTCGCCTACAACCGTGATCTACACCAAGCTACCAAGAAGAGCCCCTTCGAGATCGTCTACGGTTTCAACCCCAACACCGCCCTCGACATACTTCCTTTGCCTCTACGCGAACGAGCAAACATGGACATTGACAAGCGCACCGACTACATCACGAAGCTACACGACTCCACAAGAGCTACGCTTGAGAAGCATTCCGAGCACCGAGCCTCTCTCATGAACAAGAACAATAAACCCATGGTGTTCCAAGAAGGTGACCTCGTGTGGCTACACTTGCGCAAGGACCGGTTCCCCGAAGAGCGCAACTCCAAGCTCAAGCCAAGAGGCGACGGCCCCTTCAAAGTCATCAAATGCATCAACAACAACGCCTACAAGCTCGACTTACCGCAATCCAAGTACCTCGTCCACAACTCCTTCAATGTCAAGGAACTCTCTCCCTTCCATGGATACCCAAGTGATGACGACGACGCCGAGTCGAGGTCGACTCTTCTTCAAGGGGGGAGATGATGTAGCCCACCCAACTCCACCAAGTGCACCGATGACAAGATCACGCGCAAAGGCCATTCATGATAAGGTGAACTCGCTCCTCTCGTTCCATACTTTCGGTAACTTGGCGGATGGTGCGCTACCTCATGGATCAACACTTTGTGTAGTCAGGTTCAAACCCGTCACGGAGTCCCCGGAAAGCACCCAAGACGATGCGCGAGAAGGTATCAAGAAGGACGAACAAGACGACATCGAATTCGGAGTCCCGACGGAGAAGATAGGGGGAAAAGAACCCCCCCCCGGCCTTAGGACCCGGCCAGGCCGGCCTCCTCCCACTCCAGGCCGGGCACCCAACAGAGGGGCTGGCCTCCACCCCGGCCCCAGGCCGGCCAACCCCCTCCTCAGGCCGGAACCCCTCCCGAGAGGGCCGGCCTCCACCCCGGCCTCAGGCCGGGCTCCAGGACGGCCCCAGGCCGGCGTGCGCCTGGGGCGCCCCTCTGCCCCCACCCCGGCCTCATGGCCGGCCAGGCCGGGCTCCCAGGCCGGCGTGGGCCAAAATGCACGCAAATGACCCGTTTTCGACCCCGTTTTCGCCTGCTTCGACCCCCGGATATATAAGGACGACCTCGAGCTAGATCTAGGGGTTTAGATTTGAATTTAGAACATTTGGAGCTCAGCTCTCTTGTATCCCTCTTTGAGGAACTACTCCTACGGTGTGTACCTAGGAACGTATCAAGGCTACTCCTCCGACTTCGTCGAGGATCGTATCAAGGCACATCCCAACTACTTGTCCTCTCCCTTTCGGGTTTCAGTCAAGAGTTGTCCAATCTTCCTCTCGTTAATCCTTGAGGTTCTATTGGTGTAGTGGTACCGGCTACGGGTGTGAGACGGTTTGTATCAAGGTGAGTTCAGTTGGATCGATTGTTCCGTAGGCGGCCCTTGGGGCTTAGTTCACGGGAGGTTGGATCTTTCGGTTCTTGCGATTTATCCCGATTTGTGTGTTTTCCCGCGATTCCCCATGTTCCCCCTCAATTCCCAATCTTGTGTTCTTCGTGTTCTTCGCGTTCCTCGTTCGTTCTTCGTCGATTCGTGAAGATCGGGCCAATCTAGGAGTCCAACTCCATATCATTCTCCTTCTTCATTGTCTTCCATCACAACCCCTCTTTCTCCATGCTTGGTCCAACAATTATAGATGGGCATGAAACCTCTCCGAAGCAGGTGGCCGTGAAGGACTCTCAAGGAAGAGTGCTCCCTGACGTTCCGACAGTCAACACATGGGCACATAAAGCCATTCTCTTTGTGAGCCTGAGCTACACCGAGAAATTCATCTAGGCCTTCCCTGTACTTGGAAGTGTGTTGGTCACTGTACATCCATCGCTGCCGTGCATCCATCTGAATCGTATAATTAAGTTTATAAAAAAATATTACAATAACATCTTCAATAGCGAACTGACCACAATACATCGACAAATATAACTTTTTTGTATCAATTACGGATGAAAAGGATAAGTTTGCTAATCGATCGAAGATACCATATTCTGTGAATTTAAGTGTAGCTCGGGTATTTCGTCCAACACCTCGTGTGCATAGTAAAAGAACACACACTAGCTAGCACCCACCTCGCTCACATCTCCTAGTAGAAAAAAATAGAGGAGGGAAGGGGCTGGGAGGCAGTATATATAGGAAAGAGGGCATTCGTCCCGGTTTGTGACATGAACCAGGACCAATGCCCTTGCGAGTGCCACGTGGTGTGTGGCGAGGCATTAGTCCGGGTTCTTGCCAGGAACCGGGACGAATTCCCCCTAAACAACCGGGACCAATGCCCCTAGGGGATATACGCTACCCGAGCCGCACGAACATTCGTTCGGGTTTGTGGTGCAACCGGGACTAATGCCCATTTTGGTTCTGAATGAAAGGTGGGGTTTCTACTCGTGCATGCCTTTCATCTGGTCCATTAGTCCCGGCCGTGGCCCATGGCCGGGACTAATGGTCCGAACACGTCGACCCGAAAACACTGAAGCGTACGACACCATTTAGTTCCGGCTCGGTAGGGCACAATAGCCCCGATTTGAGATGCAAACCGAGATTAAAGGGTATGCGGCCCGATGCGGCCTGGTGCCCCCTTTAGTCCTGGTCTGTATCTCAAACCAGGACTATTGGACTGGCCCTATATATATGGCAGCCCTTCCCCCCTCTCTTGTTTTTTTTTCTAGTGGGAGGTGGTGTAGGTTTGTGCTATTTTTTTTCTTCGTATGCACTAGAGGTTTTCGGTGAAATTCCTATTAGAGCGATGTTACTTGAGTTCACACAAGACAAACATGATATGAGGTGTCCGAGCCACACTTAAGCTTTCTCCTCTTTGTTTTCAAGTGTGCTAAAAGCTTTGCAACTATTTTCTCGTTTAGACCGCGCGGTACTAATTTTAGCATCATGATTGCATTTGATATATTGTTCTATAATGTAGATGAGCCATCCATAGATGTACGGTGACCAACGCTCTACCTCTTATTGAGAAGGCGTCTGTTATTTTCGCCTTGCAGCCGAGGGAAACAAGAAGCGGGATGGATTTATAATTTGTCCATGTGTTGATTGTCTGAATGAGAAGGATCAGACTTCCTCAAGAGTCATTCAGAGCCACCTGCTTCAGTCTGGTTTAATGTTCGGCTATAATGTTTGGACCAAGCACAGAGAAAGAGGGATTATGATGGAAGACGGTGATGAAGAAGAGAACGATGACGATAACTACCGATCTATGTTCCCTGAATACGCTGATACGGCAATGAAAGACAACAAAGAAGAAGGGGGTGCAGAACAGGCACCAGATGAGCCCGCTGATGATCTTGGTCAGGTCATTTATGATGCAAGGAGAGGCTGCGACATAGAAAAGGAGAGGTTGCAGTTCGAGCAGATGTTACAGGACCACCAAAAATTGTTGTATCCAACTTGTGAAAATGGCCAGAAGAAGCTGGGTAGCACACTGGAATTGCTGAAGTGGAAGGTAGAGACCGGTGTGACTGACTCGGCATTTGAAAAGTTGCTGGTACTAATGAAGAAGATGCTTCCAAGAAAGAACGAATTACCCGCCAGCATGTACGAATCAAAGAAGCTTGTCTACCCTCTAGGATTAGACGTGCAGAAGATACGTGCATGCCCTAATGACTGAATCCTCTACCGCGGTGAGAAGTACGAGAATATGGATAAATGTTCGGTATGAAATGCATTGCGGTATAAGATCAGAAAAGATGACTCTGATGATATTGAGGGAGAGCCACCTAGGAAGAGGGTTCCTGCCAACGTGATGTGTTATGATCTTATAATACCATGGTTGATACGTCTGTTCAGAAACAAAGAGCATGTCAAGTTGTTGCGATGACACATGGAAGGTCGTAAAAAAGACGACAAGTTGAGGCACCCTGATACGTCCATTTTGCATCACTTTTTTATATTGTTATTTTCTACTATTCATCGATATATTTCATGTTATAATGCATCACTTTGTTATTTTATCTTATTTTGCATGTTTCATAATTTTTGGAGAATAAAAACCAGGACCAAAAATCTGATTGAAAAAGCACCGTTGAGATACCCTATTTCAGAAGATGAGAAGAAGAGGGGGGACAACGGAGATGTCTTAGAAGTCTAGATGAGGGAGCCAGCAATGAGGAGAGCTAGAGAGGGGCCACCAGGGGCCCGTACCATGGGGTGGCTCCCCCCCTTGGCCGCGCCGCCAGGTGGTCTGGCCACCCTGGCCCACCTCTGGTCGACCTCTTTCGCGTACTTGACCCCCAGGGAACCCTAAGCTCCAGACTATCATCGAAGAATTATTCCGCCGCCGCCTCGGGGTCGAAAACACCCGAGAGAGAAAATCTCTCTGGCAGGGAGAAATCTGCCTGGAAAATTCCTCTCCGGACAAGGGAAATCATCGCCATCGTCACCGTCATCGCTCTGGGCATCATCAAGATCATCATCATCATCATCCACCTTCATCATGTTGTAACAATTAGGTTCCTCTATCGTTGTTTTGCATTAGATATCTCTCCCGGTGTGGATTACTTGTTAGTAGTTGATGCTTGTGAGATTTATCGGTGTTAGCACTTTATGACCAGATTGTTATTATCCATTATATCACCTCTGATTATGATCCATATGATGTCTTGTTAGTAGTTCGTTTAGTTCTTGAGGACATGGGAGAAGTCATGATGTTAGTAGTGAAGTTATGTTGAAGTAATATCTCGTGGTTCGGTATTTAAGTTGTGGTGCTATTCTTCTAGTGGTGTCATGTGAACGTCTACATGATACTTCACCTTTATGGGACTAGGAGGATGCATTGTGTATTTGTCTACTAATTGTGGGTTTGCCGGAGTGATAGAAACCTAAACCCCCGTTAGGAAACAATTGCATGAGGGAGCGTAGAATCCCAGAGTTTTAAGGCTGTGGTTAGATTTATCTTAATTGCTTTCTTGTATTTGCGGATGATTACGAGGGGTATAATCACAAGTATGTATTAGTCCTAGTTGGGCGGTGCATTAGCATAGGTTCACCCACACAACACTTCACAAACTAATGGATATTAATCAACTGTAACGAAGCGAAAGCACTTGACGAAATTCCCATGTGTCCTCGAGAACGTTTGGTAGTCATAAGTAACACAACAGGCTTGTCCTTTGCTCTCAAAAGGATTGGGCCACTCGCTGCAATATTATTTACTGCACTTTATTTACTCGCACTTTATTTATCTGCTATATCCAAAACAACCAAACACATATTTGCTAGTGTTTACAATGAATCCTCTATCCAACCTGCTTGTCAACACCTTCTGCTCCTCGTTGGGTTCGACACTCTTATTTATCAAAAGTATTACGATACACCCCCTATACTTGTGGGTCATCACACCCCACTGATGGTCGGCAATGTAGAAAAATCGAGAGAGAGTTCGAGGACTTTGCAGGGGACGCAAGGAACTTACGGTTTAGTCTAAGTACAGATGACATGAATCCTTTTGGGGAGCAGAGGTGCAGTCACAACACTTGGCCCATGACTCTATGTATCTACAACCTTCCTCCTTGGTAGTGCATAAAGAGGAAGTTCATTATGATGGTAGTGCTCATCCAAGGCTCGAAGAAAACCCGGCAACGACATTGATATGTACCTGAGTCCATTAGTCGATGAATTTTTGAAGTTGTGGGCCAAACCAGGTGTTAGTGTGTGGGAGGAGCACAAACAGGAGCCATTTGACCTACGAGTGTTGCTTTTCGTAACCATCAATGATTGGCCTGCTCTTAGAAACATTTCAGGACAGACGAACAAGAGATACAATGCATGCACGCACTGTTTGGATCAGACAGAAAGTATATATCTGGATAAATGTAGGAAGAATGTGTACCCGTACAACCGTCGTTTTCTTCCGTCCAGGCATTCCTTCAGAAAACACGCAAGCATTTCGATGGCAAGGAAGAAACCCGGATGAAGCCTGCCTCCCGTACTAGTGTTGAAGTATTTGGTATGGTCAAGGATTTAAATGCAATCTTTGGAAAGGGTCCTGGCAGCCAACCTGTTCCGAACGACTCTGAGAAGCATGCACCCATGTGGAATAAGAAATCTATATTTTGGGAGCTACCCTATTGGGAAGTCCATGAGGTCCGCTCTGCAATCGACTGATGCACCTGACGAAGAATCTTTGCGTGAATATTCAAGGCTTCCTAGGCTTGTATGGGAAGTCAAAAGATACAACGGAATCACGGGAGAACCAGGGACGTCATAAAGGACGAGACGTCATGCGTCTAGGGCAGTTTCAAGGGCCTGCCAACTACGTTCTTACCAAGGAAGATAAGGAAATCTTTTTTTATTTTCAGTATCAAGGTCCCGTCTGGCTTTTCGTCGAATATAATAGGAAAAGTAAATATGAAAGAGAAATAATTCCAAAATCTAAAGTCTCATGACCGCCACGTTCTTATGACGCAATTGCTTCCACTTGGATTGAGGGGAATTCTACCAGAAAATGTCCGACTGGCCATTGTGAAGATATGTGAAATCCTCAATGAAATTTCTCATAAGTTAATCGATCGAGAAAGTCTATCAGGGTTACAGATTGATATTGGTCCAATGTATGGTCTCCTTCGAGTTTTTGTTCCCGCCATTCTTCTTCAATATTATGATGCACCTCCTAGTTCACCTAGTCGAAGAGATTATAATTCTCGGTCCTATGTTTCTACACAATATGTTCCCCTTCGAGAGGTTCATGTGAGTCTTAAAGAAATATGTTCACAATCGTGCTAGGCCAGAAGGAAGCATCTCCAAGGGCTATGGAATAGAAGAGTTCATTGAGTTTTGTTTTGAATTTCTTCCTCACCTTAAGACGATTTGTGTTCCTGAATCCCGGTGTGAGGGGAGGCTGACTAGAAAAGGCACACTAGGAAGGAAAGCAACTATATGTAGGGAAGGGAAACACGAGGCGACATTCGGCAGTTTGTTGCAGACACATCTCATGAATAACACCGCTCTTGGAGATTAGTTGTACTTGTTGACCAGGTCACCATCTTTGACTATATGTACATTCAAGGGGTCGGGATAAATGGAAGTACATTTTACACGATCACCCAAGATAAAAAGAGCACCAACCATAGCAGTGTTGTCCTCTTTGATGCAACAGAGGACAACGGGAAGGACACATATCATGGTACATAGAGGAGATATAGGAACTTGACTATGGACCTACTTTTAAGGTCCCTTTGTTTCGGTGCAAATGGGTCAAGCTGACAGGAGGCGGGCTGGATGTAGACCAAAAGTATGGCATGATGATACGTCTCGAACATATCTACAATTTCTGATGCTCCATGATCATATTATGTCCATTGCTACTTGTTTTCTCCCTTATTTATAGCATTTTTATACATTTTCCGGGACTAACCTATTAACAAGATGCCAAGTGTCAGTTCCTTGTTTTCTGTTGTTTTTTGTTTCAGAAAAGTTGTTCTGGAAGCATTCTCGGAATTGGACCCCACAAAGCCCAAAGTGCCTATTTTCCCACGAAGCATCTAGAAGACGGAAGGAGAGTTGAAGACGGGCACCAGGGCGCCACACCATAGGGTGGCACGGCCCCCTGGCCGCGCCACCTATGGGCGTGGGGCCCCTCGAGCTCCACCTCCTTTGCCCTTTTGCCTATTTAATCCCACCGGATGCAAAACCGTAGGCACCTGATAAAAAATCCCCGAAAAGTTCCGCAGCCGCCTTCACCGTCAACCCTAGATCATGGGGGTTCTGAAGCTGTTTCCTGCACCCTGCCGGAGAGGAAATCATCACCGGAGGCTTCTACATCACCATGCATGCCTCCGGAGTGATGCGTGAGTAGTTCATCCTTGGACTAAGGGTTCGCAGCTGTAGCTAGATGGTTGTCTTCTCCTTATATGCCTCCATGTTTAGATCTCGTGAGCTTCCTATCATGATCGAGATTGATCTTATGTAATTCTATATGCTGTGTTTGCTGGGATCCGATGAATATATATGTGTGATCTTTCTTGCTTTTCGTTGCTGGTGGTTGCTCTGGCCAAGTAGTGGCTAGTGACTCCAAGAGGGAGTATTTATGCTTGATAGTAGGTTCATGCCTCCTCACCACCTTGCTCGAGTGACAGAAATGTGAAGGGGGAGGATGTGTTGTTGCTATTAGGGAGAAAACAGCGGTGAGAGTGCCCGCATGCATAATCATTGCTTACATTACACACTTTGTTTAATGCAGTTATTTGTTGCTTGCAACTTAATATCTAAGGGGGTTTGGATGATAACCTGAGGGTGGATTATTAGTCTTAGATGCAGATGGATATCAGTCTATGTATATTGTTGTAATGCCCGCACTAAATATCATAGTAATCATCATGTTATATTGTGCACTACGGTGCAACCTCTATTTGTCAATTGGCCAGCTGTAATTTGTTCACCCGCATGCTATCTTTTATGTAGAGACACCACTAGTGAACCTATGAACCCCAGTCCATTTTCCATACTGTTAAACAAACCACAACAATTTCCTGCTTTCTTTACATGCATACTGCAAGCATACATCATTTTCCACACTATACGTCTAATCTTTGTTTTCAGGAAGACCGGTGAGATTGACAACCTCACTGTACCGTTGGGACAAAGTATTTTGGTTGTGTTGTGTGCAGGTTCCACGTTGTTGCTGACACCGGTGAAGCGCCATCACCACCGTTAGCGGCATCAACCTTCCGAAAATCCTCTTTCTCCTACTGGATTGATAACCTTGGTTCTTAACTAAGGGGGAAAATCCTACCGTTGTGATCATCACACCGTCCTCTTGGGGTACCCAACGAGTGCAAGATCTACACCATCAAGGACTTTTTATGCCGCCGTTGCCGAGGAGATGGAAGTCTTCTGGCTAGGGGAGTCTCTCACTCTCAACCTCTTTATTTTGTTTATTGTCTTTTTTTTGTCTTTTTTTCCTTCTCTTTATAAAAAACACACAAAAAATAGTTCTCATTCTAGTTGCTATTTTTGTCTATATGTTGTTAATTCTCATCATGTTGTTCCCGAAGTTTACCTCGAAAGATTTTCCGGTAGGAAGTGGTTCTATACTTGGAAAGGACACTATCGAAGAATTATTTGATCATGTTAGTAAGCATGATAACTTTTAGGAAAAATCCATAGTAGAACTTGCTCCCAATTACAAGATTGTTGCAACTTCTTTAGTTCACATGCTAGAAGATAGGTTTGTTAACCTCCATCCCATAATACAATATATGTTCCTCAACTTGAATAACATTGAAGATGTTGAGAAAAGAAACTTCATCTTAGAAACTATGTTTAAAGAATTTGGAGATGTGGCTATAGAAGCTAGAAAAGTTTTTGATCGTTTTAATATGCTTGGATCATGTGTAGACATTGTTGGTGCTCTAGAAAAGAATGAATCTAATAATGAAAACAATGATAAAATACCAATCCCTTTTAAATTAGTGGCACTGCATGACGCCCAAGAAAATAATTTTGATTGGATTGTTCCTGAGAATTTATTTGATGAAGATAGTAAGCATAAAAGTAATAAGAGAGGAACCTCTAAAACTCACTTAGATAAAATACAATCCATTATTAAAGAATTGCCAAATCTTGATTTGAATTCTTCACTTGAAAATACTTGGGTTACCCTTTTTATGCCTAGCTGAAAGGCTTTAAAGAAAAACGTTACCGGGAGACAATTAGTTTTATTTCGCTGTTTTCAACCCGTTTTCTTTTGTTTTCTTTGGTGTGCTTTGCACCTTGGCGTTTTCTATTTCCTTAGAAACCCCTCTGTATCTTTTGTTTTTTGTGTTTTTTATTGAGCCAAGTAAAGCCTCTAGTGGAAAGTTGAGGCTATATTTCGGATTTCTGCGCAGGAAACAGATTTCTGCTGTCCACTATTTATTCCGTAAAAAAATCACAACAAATTCAAAATGACTTGAGTTTTTTAGTGCGTAATCCTGAGCTATATACGCAACTTTTCTTAGTTGACCACTTTTTGATTTGAGGAACAGAAGAATTTTGAAAAAATCAATCTTTACCTGATGTTCTGTTTTGACAGATTTCTGCCATTTATTGCATTTGCATCTTAATCTCTTTATTTTGGTGTTCTTTTGAGAAAAGGAGTTTTAAAAGGAGTTGTGACAGTAGCTAATGTGTTTTTAGTGTTAGACTTGTGTTGAAACTGAACCATGTGAATTTATTATTTCAATTGCACTAACGTTGCTAATGAAGATTGTGAGAAGTTTGGTGTGAAGGATGTTTTCAAGGGTCAAGAGTAGAGGATGATATGATGTGATCAAGAAGAGTGAAAGGCCTAAGATTGGGGATTCCCCGGTGGTAAATCCCAGAAAATTCCAAGAAGACTCAAGCATCTAAACTTGGGGATTCCCAAGGCATCCCCTTCTTGATCAACAAATAATCAAGTCACTTCTAGTGAAACTATATTTTTATTCGGTCACATCTTATGTGCTTTACTTGGAGCGTCTTTTATTTTTCTTTAAAGTTTGTTTTTGATTTCATTATGTTTTTACTTTTTCAGTAAGCTTGGTTGGACCCCGCATTCTTTTATTGGAGAGTGACACGCTCTGCTTTTTCATGAGAATACTTTGTATTCTTAATCTCTGTCTAGCTGCTGCATTTATTTAGCTCGTGTTTTGCATGCATCTCTTATTAGAGATGTTAGTTTTAGTGGTGTTATGTGAGTACTCTCATGTTTTCTTGCTATATCATAAAGAGTATTTTTGTTAAAGCATGTTTTGTATGGTGCTTGTTGGGAGAAGAAAACTGCTGCTTGAAGTAGAATTTATAACAGTGCTAGTAGAAGCTTGTATAGACTGTGGCTAGAACTTTTTCATGCCATGTTAAATGTTATTTTAGTTTTAAAGCCTTGTGGTTATTGAGTATCATGAATAGCCTCAAATATCTGAGAGTGTTTAATATGTCTTGAAAGATTGATGAGTTGTTCTTGTCATAGTAAAGCATCAATATATGGTATTCTCTTTCGAATGTTTTATTTGGTTGACTTGGCGCGTGCTCACCCCATGTTTATGACTACAAACCAGTCACGAATAGCCTCCATGTTCACTTAGTTTTTGAACTTGTGATACTGCTTATGTTTTCGTTAATAATGCTTATGTTGTTATGCATGATTATGGCTCTTATGCTCTCTTGATTTGTCGCTCCCAGTCTTTTGCTAGCCTCCACCTGTACTGAGTATGAGCTCTACTCGTGCATCCAAGCTCCCTTAAACCAAAGTTTTTCCCATTGTGTCCACCATACCTACCTACATGTGGTATTTAACTGCCACTCCAAGTAAATTGCTCATGTGTGTCGGGGGGTTACCCCCGAGTAGGGTAAAGGCAAGTGCTAAAGACAAGAATAGAAGAGACGTTTGGCAGAGTAGCGGCTACCCGGTGCTCGCTACCCGGTCGTCCGCTATTCGGCCGTACACACAGAAGACCAGGAGGAAGAATCAAGGAAGTTGTTCTCCTCCGGGTATAGGAAGTGGTCCGACTAGACATGGCAGTCTCCTACTCGGACCAGAAGTCAAAGGAGCCGTTCTGACACAGGATCCCTCGTATCACGGATCCGTACTTTGGCACTGTTCACGGCACTGTTCATCTGCAGAGCGCGTGCCTGACCGCGACAGTGTGTCACCAGGGCGTCGCAGGATAGGGGGGACCTACTTTGTGTTCGTGGCAGTGATAACAGATCAGCTCCTCGGTTCTGCGGAACGACTTTGCACCAGAAGACAAACTTGGAAGCCAAAAGGTGTAAAGTGGTCAGCGAGAACCCGGAAGAGTACAGTGTGCACACAATGTCGACATCTTGGCTGTATCCGGCTGTGTACCAGTATATAAGGTGCCCTGCCCCCTCCTGCGAGAGGGATCACGAACCGGTTCACATTCTTGACCTAGTTCTTCAGATAGAGAGAAGAGTGGCTACTCGGTAGTAGGAAGCACGTGTACTGTGGCTACTCGGAGAGACCAGAATATAAAGAGAGAAAGGCAGGAGTAGGGGTTTTACCTCCACACGAGGGATCTGAACCTGGGTAGATCTTGTTGTTTGCAGTGCTAGCTTCACACTCACGCGGCTACTCGCTGCGTGATCCCTCCCTGAGCGCCTCCAGCGTCCGTCGTCCCCACAACTTTAGCCATCCTATGGCATCTGCCGTGACACCACCACGACAGTTGGCGCCCACCGTGGGGCAACCAGCGGCGCTGGCTGGAGTTTCCGTTCGGACGGGATCGATTTCTGCTACCGGAGAGCGCGTGGTCTGTGGCCTTGTCCACAGATTCGGCTCCTTCGACTTCGTCACCGACAACGCCGGCGATTTCGGCGGCAGAGCCATGCCGAAGGGCGGCTCGGTGCTTTCTTTCGGCCCGCACCTCGTCTACGTCGCCACCGTCATCGACTGCGAGTACCCCGAGCTGGTGCATGTTGCGGAAGATCCACCTGCTGTCATCGCTGCACGCCTGAGGCCGATGGGCCGCTCTGCGGACGTCGCGGAGGTGATGATGACCGGCCCTGCTGCTGATGCCGGGAAGGGCGCGGCTGCTGCCGCTGAGGGCGTCATCGAGGATCTCGCTGGCCCGAGTGCTAGCAGGAAGACGCACAAGCCCTACGAGAAGGACTGCAACCTGCCTCCCTCCACTACTCCGACAATACCTGCGTCAGCCGTGCGGATGGGTATGCCGCCTCCCACTGATCTTGAGCTCCTGTCCATGAAGGCCCAGCTCGACCGGCAGCGCCAGGAGCTGCTCGCCGAGTAGGCGGAGTTGGAGAAGATTAGGCTAGAGCTTAGTCTAGATCAGAACGAGTACAACAAGGCTCACGGTTTTACACCAGTTGTTAGGAGAGCTAGCAAAGTAGGTGCTACGCGTCGCAACTTAGGCGCCGAGATGGCAACGGTTGTAGAGGCTCCCAGTCAGTCCGCCACCGTAAACACCTCCACCAGACCCAGATACAGTACCCCCGCCAAAACCCTTAGAGCTGCTGAGGCTGTAGCCGCAGAGTTGCCGCATCTCGACGGCGACGCGCGCGTTAGGCAGCAGGAGAGGCTCAATGAGCTGGTGCTAGAGGCTGCTAGGCAGAACGAGGAGTTCCGGAAAGCCAATCCGGGTGCTGGAGCTTCTCAGGTGGTGCACTCGCATGCGGCTAGATCTAACGACCAGGCTTCATCTCCGCATCCTAGTCGCGAGAGGGACCGAAGTGGGCACTCCGGCAGAGACAGACAGATGCAGGTGTACGACCCGGCTGTCGCCGCGAAACAGCTTGCTGTGCCGCGACAGTCCGGTCAAAAACACAACACTGCAGGAGCAGGCTATCAAGCCCAAAAAGCTCACAGCCAGCCACGGGATGGAGAGCGCCCAGGACCTTCTCGGCATCAGGCTGCTCAGCCTACTCGGCAGAGGCCACAGCCGCGCGCAGTCGCGCCAGCCGCCAACCCGGTGGAGCAGCCTGCAGTCGTGCAGGTGGACAGATATGATGATGGCTACTCGGCCATGGGGTTGGCCGGCTATGACATCCTGGATCGCGTGGGTGAGCGCATGCTGGAGCCCAGTGACGCCAGGCACAAGCTGGACCGTATTTCTCTATCCGCGCAACTCGAGAGCAAGGGGCCGCCTGGCCCAGAGTGCTTTGGTCCCCGCATCATGACGGAGCCATCCGTGAAGCAGTTCCAGCTCGCAAGGGGGACCAAGTGCTATGACGGAAGCACCAAGCCGGAAGATTGGCTCAATGGCTATGTCACAACCGTGCACATTGCGGGCGGCAACCGGAGGTGGGCCGTGCGGTACATCCCGCAGATGCTCGAGGGACCGGCAAGAACCTGGCTCAACAACCTGCCCAAGCATAGCATCAACTGCTGGCTTGACTTTGCGGAGGCTTTCGTCAGCAACTTCACCAGCACTTACCGGAGGCCGAATAGGCCGCAGCAGCTATCCGCTTGCAGGTAGCGGGAAGAGGAGACAGACCGCGAGTATCTTACTCGGTGGAGCACTCTGAGGAACACCTGTGAGGGTGTCAATGAGGCCCAGGCCATCACTTGGTTTGCGCAGGGTTGCAGACATGGCAGCATGTTGTGGCAAAGGCTCCAGAGGGAGATGCCGAGTACTCTTGCCGAGACCATCCGGATTGCGGATCAGTACGCACTCGGCGACCCGACGCAGCCCCTTCTTGATGCTCCTGAGCCGAGAAGGAACTACAACGTCAACAGCAGCAAGCGCAATGAGTTCCGCAACAAGCGCAGAGGTGACCGGATCGACACCCGGTACGACCCAGAGGAGGTGAATGAAGTGGCTACCGGAGCTGGGAGTAGCCAGAGGCCGAAAACTGCTGGAGCTCCATACGAGCAGAACCAGAATCAGGGCCAAGGCAACAAGAAGCAGGGTAGCGGCAGCTCGGGTCCTGCTCCAAACTTCGTGTTCAAGGACATGAAGGATGGCCCATGCAGCTTCCACACTCGGCATCCCGCAAGACCCACCAACCACACTACTCGGCAGTGCAGTTGGTGGGAAGAGATCAAGAACGAGGGCCTGCCTCCTACTCCTCCTCTGCCAGCTGCGAATGCTGCTGTACAGCATGCCCGCGCACCTGCTGCTCGGACTCCAGCCTTCCCGAGAAGAGAGAATGTGAACCAGGTGGCTTTAGGAGCCAACCGCTACTTCAACAACGATGGCTACCGCAACAACAAAAACAACAACTACTACACCCGCAACAACAACAGAGGCGACAACAACAGTCAAGGCAACAACAACAACGGCAACAATGGTGGCGGAGACCGCAATCGGTACCAGGAGCACCACGAGAGCTACATGATCTTCACCTCTGAGCCTGTCGACAAGAAATCCCAGCACAGGCATGCCATGGAGGTCAATGATGTGATACCTGCTGTTCCTCACTATATGCATTGGTGCAACCAAGAGATCACGTGGTCCCGAGTAGATCATCCCAAGGTGATGCCCAACCCGGGTAGCTACGCCTTGGTGCTGGATCCTACCTTCTTGGGTCCCGAGAAGAATGTGAGGTTCAGCAAGGTACTGATCGTCAACGGCAGCAGCATCAACATTGTGTACAGAGACACACTCGAGAAGCTCGGTATGGCCGAGAACATGCTGCTACCTAGCAAGACCACTTTCCATGGCATTGTGCCAGGAGTCTCGTGCAACCCGATTGGCCGAGTATGGATAGATGTGCTATTCGGCACCAGGGAAAACTGCCGCACAGAGAGCCTGCAGTTCGAGGTGGTTGATCACCAGAGCACCTATCACGCTCTACTCGGCAGGCCTGCTCTGAGCAAGTTCATGGCCTCTACCCACACTGCATATCTGAAGATGAAGATCCCTGGTCCCAATGGCGTGATTACCATCTCTGGTGATTACAAGAAGTCCATGGAGTGTGCCTCTGCTGGTTCTCAGTTGGCGGAGTCCATGGTGATTGTCGCCGAGAAGAAAAAGATGTATGAGGTGGTAGCTATGGCGCAATCCGCGCAAGCTGGTGCGCCTGGTGTGCCCAGTTCCCAGCACGGGACGGCGTTCCAGGCATCTCAGGAGACAAAGAAGATCCAGGTTGACCCTGAGTTTCCCGACCGAGTTGCCATCATTGGCTCCGGGTTGGGGGAGAAATAGGAAAGCGAGCTCATCCACTTCCTCCGTGAGAATCGGGACGTGTTCGCCTGGTCCAATGAGGATCTGCCAGGTGTCCCGAGGGAGTTGGTTGAGCACTCGCTACATGTGCGTCCTGACGCCAAACCAGTGAAGCAGGCTATGCGCCGTTTCGGAGATGAAAGGAGGAAGGCCATAGGTGACCAGATCACCAAGTTGCTGATAAGCAATTTCATCATGGAGGTGCTGCATCCGGACTGGCTAGCCAACCCGGTCATGGTCGAGAAGAAGAAGGAGGATCCCAAGGCTGCTACCGCATGGCGCATGTGCGTCGACTACACCGACTTGAAGAAGGCATGCCCCAAGGACCCTTTTCCGCTACCTCACATCGATCAGGTGATCGATTCCACTGCTGGTTGTGAACTGCTGTCTTTCATAGATGCTTACTCTGGTTTTCACCAGATAGCTCTCAATCCTACTGATCAAATAAAGACTGCTTTCATTACCCCGTACGGGGCTTATTGCTATCGTGTCATGTGTTTCGGGTTGCGGAATGCGGGTGCCACTTATCAGAGATGCATGCAGAAATGCTTGCATGATCAACTCGGCAAAAATGTGCAGGTGTACGTAGATGACATTGTCATCAAAACGAATAAAACACATACTCTGCTTAGTGACATTGAGGAAACTTTCGCCAACTTGCGCAAGTATAAGATGAAGCTCAACCCGAGTAAGTGCACCTTTGGCGTCCCGGCTGGCAAGCTACTCGGCTTCTTGGTATCCAGTCGGGGCATTGAGGCCAATCCTTCAAAGATAAAAAATATTGAGAGCATGTCTTTGCCGAGATCCCTGAAGGATGTGCAAAAATTTACTGGGTGCTTGGCATCTCTAAGCCGTTTCCTGGGCAGAATGGGCGAGAAGGCCCTGCCTTTGTACCAATTGATGAAGAAAAGTGACAAGTTCGTCTGGACACCGCAAGCGGATGTGGCATTCAAAGAGCTAAAGGCAATGCTGGGTAGCGCTCCCATCTTGGCTAGTCCGCTACCCAAGGAGCCAATGCTGCTGTATATTGCTGCTACTAACCGGGTAGTGAGTGTGGTGATTGTGGTGGAGCGAGAAGAGGAAGGCAAAAGTGTGCAGAGGCCGGTATATTATCTTAGTGAGGTGCTGTCCAGCTCAAAACAGAACTACCCTCACTACCAGAAGATGACCTATGGTGTGTACCTGGGCGCCAAGAAGCTGAAGCATTACTTCCAGGAACACCCCATCACGGTGGTGAGCTCAGCTCCCATCACGGATATCATGGGCAACAAGGAAGCGAGTGGCAGGGTAGCCAAGTGGGCAATCGAGCTGGCCGCGTACGCTCCCGCGTATGCGAGAAGAGAAGCCATCAAGTCTCAGATCCTAGCAGAATTTCTGGTGGATTGGGCCGAGGTGCAATATGAGCCTCCCACTCCGGTATCCAACTACTGGAAGATGCACTTTGATGGCTCCAAGATGAAAGAAGGCCTTGGTGCTGGCGCGGTGCTTACGTCACCCAAGCGAGATCAACTCAAGTATGTGCGGCAAATCCACTTCAAGGCATCCAACAATGTTGCAGAGTACGAAGCCGTGCTACACAGATTGAAGGTAGCAAAGGAAGTTGGCGTGCAGCGTATCATATGCTATGGCGACTCGGATCTTGTTGTGCAGCAAGTCTCTGGCACTTGGGATGCTCTGGACGCCAACATGGCGTCATACCGCTTCCTGGTTCAAACCATGACAGGATTCTTTGAAGGTTGCGAGTTCCAGCACATCCACCGAGCAGAGAATGAAGCAGCTGATGAGCTGTCCGAGTTGGGATCTTCTCGGCAGTACATCCCGGCTGGGATTGCCTTGGAGCATTTGAGAAAGCCATCCATCAAGCCATCCCCCAACTCGGAGTCTATCTTCGTTCCTTCCCTGCCTGACGAAGAAGCTGTCCCAATGGAGATTGACTGGGAAGGTGCTAAAGGAGACCCGGGGACTGCCGTCTCCATCCCGGGGACTGGCGCCTGCAACCCGGGGACTGCCCCTCTCTACTCGGGGACTGCTCCTCCCTACTCGGGGACTGCTCCCCTTTACTCGGGGACTGCTCCTCCTTACTCGGGGACTGCCCCTCTCAGCTCGAGGACTGTCGCATTCCTGGAAGAAGTCCTTGCCAACCGCTCGGGGCTGCAGAGAGTCAACCCCAACCCAGAAAATGATGCAACAGAGCCTGTTCCAATGGAAGTGGACGAACCAGTGTTTCCCGCGCAGGAGACGCCGAGTTGGGCCATGCCCATATTATCCTTTCTAAAGGACGACACCTTGCCAGATGACGAGGTTGCCGCAAGGCAGATTCAGAGAAGATCCAAAGGCTACACCATCTTCAGAGAAGTGCTGCACAAGAGAAGTGCCACTGGCGTGTTGCAACGCTGTGTGGAACCGGAAGAAGGAGAAGAGATCCTGGTAGAGATACACCAAGGAGAGTGTGGGCATCACGCCTCTTCTCGGGCTTTGGTCAAGAAGGCTTTTTGGCATGGCTTCTACTGGCTCACCGCTTTGCAGCAAGCTGAAGACATCGTGAGAAAGTGCAACGGTTGCCAGAGATTCGCGAGTAAGATCCACATGCCTGCTTCCGAGTTGAAAACCATTCCCATCACTTGGCCGTTTGCTGTTTGGTGTTTGGATATGGTGGGCCCCTTCAAACCGGCTAGAGGCAACATGACACACATCTTAGTCATGGTGGACAAGTTCACCAAATGGATTGAAGTGAAGCCTATTCGGAAGTGCGATGGAGCTACAGCCGTGAAATTCTTAAAGGATGTGATCCTGAGATACGGCTACCCGCACAACATCATCACAGATAACGGCACCAACTTTGCTGAAGGAGCCATGGTGAGATTCTGCAGAGATAAGCACATCCGACTAGATGTCGCGTCTGTCGCGCATCCCGCGTCCAATGGGCAGGTGGAAAGAGCAAATGGCATGTGTCTTCAAGGCATAAAACCAAGGCTGATTGAGCCACTGCTGAAAACACCAGGGTGTTCGCTAGACGAGTTGCCAGCGGTGTTGTGGAGTCTAAGGACTACCCCTAACCGGTCAACCGGCTACACGCCATTCTTCTTGGTTTACGGGGCTGAAGCCGTGTTGCCAATCGACCTAGAGCATGACTCCCCCCGAGTAACCCTCTACACTGAGGCGGAGGCGAGAGAAGCTCGAGAAGACGACGTTGACCTGCTAGAAGAAGCAAGAGAGCTTACTCTGTCACGTTCGGCTGTTTACCAGCAAAACTTGAGACGTTATCACAGCCGAAAAGTGAACCCAAGGGTTTTCCGAGAAGGAGACATGGTCCTGAGGCTTGTGCAACGCACAGCCGGGATGCACAAGCCGTCCCCTCCGTGGGAAGGGCCGTTCATTGTGAGCAAGGCTTTGCACAATGATGCCTATTACCTTGTCGACGTGCGTCCATCACAGGAGAACAGGGCGGATAAAGCCGGAGAGGAGTCTAAGAGCCCCTAGAATGTGGCGCTACTTCGTCGCTTTCATTCATGAGCAAAAGTGTGTATGTACTCTCTTATCCGAGTAAAAGCTCATATCCTGCAATCAAAAATTGAACTCGGGGACTGCCCTCGTCCAAAATTGCTCTAAGTGTTTCTACTCTGTTATCTCTTTGTCTACTCGGTTGCTACGCTTAGAATTTCAAAAGCATACAAAGTAGTGTGTTTATACTCACCAGACACTCTGCGACGCTGCTGCTGTCCGCAAACCGGCTTCATGGCAAGCCAGAGAACAATCCAAAGAGTCAATGAACACATGAAAAATTGCAAAGGGAAGGACGCGTGTGGCAACCGAGTAGAGAGTTTTTTACTGTCTGTTGTTATCCTTTTCGGCTATGTGGTGGGTAGCATTACTATGACTGTTTCCAAGTGGCTAAGTATTTGAAACCTCAACTTTGAACTCTTGTGACTCGAGTACCAAAAAAGCAACAAGTTGCAGGTAAGAGCTGAGATAAAAAGGAAGGGTGGATGAAAAATGCAACTCGGGGACTCGCATGATAACGCAACCCGGCATCAAGCCAAAGCTGGTCAAATTACTAAGTATAAAAACTTCAAATGAAATAAAACTGAGTAGCAACGGGAAGATAAATTGTTCAGTACATCTGCACCCGGCATTCCGGGGATTTGATAAAAGTTTCAAGCATAAGTGTGGCAGGACATAATCAGGTGGAGGTAGCAGCATTTTCAGTGTTGGTCTTGGTGACATCAGCTTCGGGGGTGGCCTTGGCAGCGTCAGCTTCCGGGTTGGCGACACCCGCTTCCGGGTTGGTGGCAGCCTGATCAGAAGTGGCTGTGGCCACCGAGATGGGATCCGTCGCTGAAGTGGAGGCAGCAGATTGAGCGTGGAGTCGCGCCGTGTCATCGAGGGCTGCGCCTGATGAAGTGCCGAACTCAAGGGCTGCGGTGTCGATGGTCATCTCCACGCTTTCGGCTTCTTCGTCGCTATCCGCGACGGCCGCGCCCTTGCCCTTCTCGGACTTCTCATCGGTGCTGGCGAAGAAGCTCAGCCCGTCTGACACCGTGGCCTCCTCGTCATCATCTTCATCCTCGTCGTCGCCCTCGCCTTCCACATCCGTGTCGGGCTCGGGGAGGCCTTCGATGTAGTGCGCGGTATCCGCGTAGGAGGCGATCTCCCACGCGACTGCCTGACGGCGAGCCACGCACTCGGGTTCCTTCTCCCACTTGGAATCACGGCGCATCTCGAGGATGGTATTGAGATTGAGGTTCTCATACCAGCTGCAGATGAAGAGGAGCAGCATATCCGCACCTGCCCGAGCTCCGGATGCTCGCCACTTCTTCAGCTCGGCCTTGACGCCATTCAGCTTCTCGGCGAGCCCGCGGATGGTTGCTGGCGCAGAGTCTCGAGGCCAAAACAAGTCATGGAGTTTGAATGCAGTGCGCACCAGATCGGTGCCCACGCCCCTTAGACGCTGGAGCTGCCCCTGCATGTTTGTGAAGCTGTCTTCGATCGAGACTTTAGTATCCATGGGCTCGCCCTTCTCGGTGCGAGCTGCTTGGGCCTTTGACATACCAGGTTTGCAAGCCGAGCTGAGGTCGGGGAAAATTTCTGAAAAAGCTATCAAAAAGATTAGAGACAGAGGCAGAGAAGAGAAGCGAATCAAACAATAAAGAAGCAAAAGGAGACAGCGAAGCGCAGAGAAGCGGGTACTTACTATTCAGATCGCAAAGTAGCGACTGCAGCTTCTTCTCCCATGACTCCTCATCAGCAACGTGCCTTTCTTCCACCCTCCGGAACTGGGCCAGCTGGAGCATGAGATCTGAGTTGCTCTTCCTCAGCGTATCGCACTCCAGCTCAAGAGCCCTTTTCTCAGCCTTGGCAGCTGCTTCAATCTTGTTCTTCTCGGCAGTTATCTTGTTCTTCTCGGCAGCTATGTCAAGGGCATTTTGGAGGGCGGCTCGCAGCTGGACTTGGAGAGGTTCCATCTCGGTGGTGTGCTCTTTCTTAAGCTCTACTGCTTGGCTCTCCAACTGCTGCTGCACCTCGGCGGGTTTGAGGCAGTCGAGATGCTCTTCAACAAATTTCTTGTGATCTTCTGCGGAGAGAGGAATAAGGTTAGCAGAGTAGCGAAGAAGAAAGAAGAAAGACAAGCTGAAAATACGGCAACTCACCTTCCATTTTCTTGATGGTGGTCTCAGCATTCTCAACAAACACATGGCAGTGCTTGTGCTCATCTTCCAGCGCCTTAAACTTACCTGCAGGGTAAAATCAGTTAAAGCAGAAAGCATAATCGGGCGTAAACACAAAACGCATGAACCGCGTAGCTAAAGCTTACTTTCGATTTCGGAAATCTTGAGAGTACGAGCCACGGCCTCTATCTCTGTCACGGCATCACTTTTACGTTCTGCTTCTAGGGCCTCAAGGCGCCTTCTTGCAATGCTGTGATTCCAGAGCAGCGACCGGTACAGATTTGTTCTCTTCAAGAGGCTATTCTGAGAGGCAGAAAGAAAAAGAATCAGACGAAATTTTGAAGATTCAACCCGAGAAGACGGCAATTCGGTTGAGTATCCGTCTACTCGGCCCGAATCTCGGGGACTGGGTGATGGATAAGAAGAAGGAGAAGAGTAGAAGAGAAGAAAAAGCAACTCGGAACAGACAAGCAGAACTTACCGCGTAGGTTTGCTCGATGTATTCTGCATTTTTGCGGTGGACGAACAGCTTCGCGGCAAGCGTACTGGTGGAGGACGAGATGGTCATGGGATTGTAGCCCATGTCCGCCTTGTTCCAGTCAGTGCGCCAGTGGTCCAGCTTGCCCAAGGCAAGGCCGTGCCAGGGCTCGTTGCCAAGGACGTCGCTGTTCCAATCAGCTTCAATGAAGCCTACCCGGTCGATCATCTGCTCAAGCCCCATGGACGTCACCTCGGTCTCCTGGACCTCGCGTGAGAAAATTGAAAGGGCCCTGTCCTTGTTCTTGGCTGGCGGCTTGGAGTCCACAGCCTGGGCCTGTTTGCCTCTGGTAATAGCAAGTTTCTTCTCGGCCGCGCTTAGTGGGATGCTGTACTGCTTGCTCGTCTGCAACATGTAAGGCGGGTAGGCAGGCGGATCGCGAAGGCTTGATCCAGCAGGTATGCCTTCAGCGCTGCGGGAAGCACCAATAGTGAGCTGCCCACTCTTCACGGCAGGCTTCGCCTTTGGTTTAGGTGGCGGCATCGCGACAGAATCTTGCGCAGCGCCACGAGGAGGATTCCCGCGGATAGCGGCGTCTGGCTGAGCAGCTGGCTTCTTGGCGGTTTTCTTCTCGGTGGCCTTCTTCTTGGCGGCTGGCTTCTCGACAGCCTTCTTCTCGGTGTCTTTCTGCTCGGCGGCTCTCTCTTCGACGGACTTCTTCTCAGCAGCCTTCTTCTCGGCCGCATCTTTCTTAGCTGGAGGGCTGGCTGTGATCTTGGTCTTCTTCACCGGCGGGGAGCTCGGTGCGGTGGATGAGGTGCCCTGCTGGGTAGGCGGCACCAAGGGCCCGCTACCCGGCGCAGCGTCCGGCTGCGCATGGCTCTACAGGTCTTGCTTCATGTCAACTGTCTCAACCTGCTGCTCGGCAGCAGGATCTGGTTGTGCTTCTTCTTGTCCTTCTACCCGCGGCTGGGCCGCGGGGTCGTCTTGGGCAGCAGTGTCAATGTCCTGCTGCTCCTGGTTTTCTTCCTGCCGCTCAAGGGCGGCACGATCTTGTTGCTCGGGGTCTTGTTCTGTGTTCTCCCCGGTTGTGGCAACTGGGGGAGAAGGTGGTCTCTCATCATGAGCAACATCTTGCGCTTCCTGTTCTGCGCGGGCCTGCTGCTCCTGGTCGGCATCGTGGGCACCAGTATCCATGTCCTGGGCGTTGTCCTCGTCTTCTCCTTTCACAGGAGAGGGCGCGCGCACCCTGTCCCGTGCAGCGACCTCGCCCTCTTCAGAGAGATTGATGAGCGCATCTAGGTTGATGGAGGATCTCTTCTTGGACTTGGACTTGATAGGTGCGGCAGCAGCATTAGCGTCCAATGGGGCGCTGAAGAGAAGAAAGAAGTTCATAAGAAGAGTGTGAGAAACAGAAGAAATCGCGGAGCAGTAGCAGAATAAGGAGTTCCGAGAAAGCAGCAACAGCAAATTGCAACTTGGAAGAAAATCGCTTACCCGGCACGAGAAGGGGGTAGCCGTCTCCCCTGCTTTACCTTCTTCACGGTCTTCTTGGCTTTCTTCGCGGTGGGCTCTTGAGCACCACTACCCGCCCTCTTGCGAGTGGCAGGAGCAGCAACTGCAAGCGGATCGGCGTCAAGGGCGTCCTCGTCCTCGTCCTCGCCCTCCTCTTCAGCATCAGCATCAGCGTCAGCATCTTCTGTAGAGTTGAGAAGAAGAAAACAGTTAGGAAACAGGAGGAAATTGGGTTGCTCTACTCGCGACCATAAAGGTGAACGCAATCACCTTCGTCGTCGTCTTCGGACGAATCTCGAACGGACGCGTCGAAATGATGCTTATCCGTCTGGGCGGCATGAGGGATGCTGAGAGTGTCCGCGGTGTCGTAGGAGACCTCGTCGTCCTCTGTCCGATCTGCGTGCCAATTGTCCTCGAAGAGCTCCTCGCTCTCAGCGAGCTGGCGAGCAAGGCGCTGGAGACATAAGCAGGCAACACGAATCAGTTGGGTAGCATAAGGGATTCTACCCGGAGCGGGATGCTAGCACAAAGTATAATAGAGTAAAGTGTCCTACTCGGCGTGGCGTGCAAACATAAAGCACATAAAGCCTAAGCAATACTGCTAAGTGTCCTACTCGGCGTGGCGTGCAAACATAAAGCACATCAAGCCTAAGCAATACTGCTAAGTGTCCTACTCGGCGTGGCGTGCAAACATAAAGCACATGAAGCCTAAGCAATACGGCTAAGTGTCCTACTCGGCACAGAGTGCGGGTACTAAGAACCCCAGGCTAAGAAGGCTATCTACTCGGAATCTGTATGCAGGAAACAGGGAGAAGAGTACTAACCCGCTTGATTGGCTTCGTGCGGCTATACGGCACAAAGCCGTACTGCCAGTTGTCCCTGAGGCCGGTGCTCATGATGGAGCGCGCCCAGACGGCCACATCCGCATTGCTGAGCTCGAATGTGGTTGTCCGAGTGCAGTCTCGGTTGCCGCCCATGTAGCACATGAGGTGTGCGCGGCGTTGCAGTGGGAGCACCCGCCTGGAGATCCAGCAGGCGATGGGGTTGTCGTCCTTGAGTCCATTCTCCTTCAGCTTGGTTAGGCGCGCGTTGATCTGCTTGATGTCGCCATCTAGCGGGGGATTGAATCCCCAATTCTGCCCGGTAGGAGGCGAGTTGGTCCACCGGGGAAGATTGATCTAGTCCACCACTGGCTCGTCCTTCTTAACAGGGATGTTCTTCACATAGAAGAACGTCCTCTGCCATTTGCCAACCGAGTCAAGCCCTTTGATGCGCGGATGGTTGGTCCCGCTGCGCTGCACCATCATGGCGCTGCCGGTCTCGGTCACGCCGCGGCTGCTCTCCGCGCTACCCGGCTTGGCCTTGCTCTGCTTCCTGAAGAAGAAGAAGCGCGCCCAGGTCATCGGCGTGGGGCGCACGCCTAGAAATGCCTCGCACACCACGGCGTGGTATGCGAGCATCACCACCGCATTCGGCGGCAGGTGGTGCGGCAGGATCCCGAAGTGGTCGAGGAAGCCGCGGAAGAAATCCGATGCTGGAAGCCCGAATCACCGCGCGAAGTGCGCGAGGAAGACCACGTGCTCGTCCGCCTCCGGAGCGGGGACGAGCTCGCCAGCGGGAGGCCGGCAGCGGACGCCGGCAGGAACTCGCCGCGTGTTCACCAGCCACTGGCACTCCTCTGCCGTGACGGTGGATCCGGACCACCCGGCGCGGGCGCCGTCATCACGAGCCATCGAGCAGGGAAGGAAATCTGGTGGTGATTTGGTGGAACTTGGCGGAAAAGATTAGCCTTTCGGCGCTACGAGGGGCACGGCAGCGAAGAGCTCGACAGCGGCGGAGAAACGAAGAGGCGAGGGGAAAGTGAAGGCAGGAAGAGGAGAAGGGAGTTACCGAGGGGGTATTTATGCCTCCCCTCGGGTTGCCGTTACGATTGGAATTAGTGGGATCAGTTATGCCCGGAGATCGTGCGGCGTGGGGTGTGTGGGCCGGTTAGAAACGCACACAGCGCAGAACGCGCGCGTAACGGCCACAATTGATCCCACGACGCGATCGTGGGTAATAACTGCGCTTGATGGGACATAACGGGATAGTGGGCCCGGGCCGTGAAAACTGGGCGCGTGGCCTGTCAGATCCCGGGCACCGAGGCGTCGGGGGTACGGGAACGCGACACATGCTCAGTTGCGCTGCCGAAAGCCGGATTTCGCTCTGCCACGCAGAGATTCTGATTGGAAATCTCGCCAAGTCATTTTACTCGGCGACTGGGAAGAGAAGCGGCTGTCGAATCCCTGACTCGACAAGTCCCTTAGGTGACCCTATCGGGTTTCGATTAGGAGAACTCATGAGCGCTGGCGAGATCGTCGGCTAGACAGGGGGCGAGATTTACCCAGGTTCGGGGCCCTCGTAGAGGTAAAACCCTTACTCCTGCCTCTTGTCGATCTGTATTGGATGATTAGATCGGTTACAGGTTGCTCGAATCGAGAGTAGATCTCGAGTTCCGAGGCTTTTTGGTCGTGCGGTATTGCTTGGTCCTCTCCTTGAGGGCTCTCCTGGCCTTATATAGATGGCCAGGTCTCGAGTCCTACCCGGAGAGGGTTCAAACCCTAGCTAGGTCGGTTACAAAACTACCTAACTTAACCCGCAAGTTTAGTGCGGGTGGGCTTCTGGTGGGCCTTCTGGAGTCTTCCAAGGGCGCCTCTTCTTGGGCCTTGACATTGGGCCTGAGAGGGGGTGTCCTTACCCGCAGGGTCCAAGATCTATGTCTTCGTCAATAGCCCCCGAGCGTGTACTCGATTGGGATTTATTTCTAGTCGGGTAGACGGTCAGACCTTTTTTGATCTCCTCTTGGAAGTTCAGCTCGACAGTTGTTGTCTTTGAAGGGTGTGTCCCCTGTTTTGTGAGTTATAACGCTCGAGTATCGAGCAGCATAGGTGCCTGTTTTTGCGGCTTTATTTGCAGAAGGATGTGGCACAGTAGCTTGGCTCTCCCGAGAGATCAGGGCCAATTAATTGCGACTAGGGCAAAAACATTCCTGGCCTACACAGATTCGAGACCTCCGGCTCGAACCCGATGAGGTGATCGTTGCGACTGGGCCGTTGTGAACTTATCGAGTCGAACTTAACCTCTATTTGTCAATTGTCCACCTGTAATTTGTTCACCCAGCATGCTATCTTTTATGGAGAGACGCCAGTAGTGAACCTATGAACCCGGGTCCATTTTCCACACTGTTAAACAAACCACAACAATTTCCTGCTTTCTTTACATACTGTAAGCATACATCATTTTTCACACTATACGTCTAATCTTTGTTTGCAGCAAAACCGATGAGATTGACAACCTCACTGTACCGTTGGGACAAAGTATTTTGGTTGTGTTGTGTGCAGGTTCCACGTTGTTTATGACACCGGTGAAGCGCTATCACCACCGTCAGTGGCATCAACCTTCTGAAGATCCTCTTTCTCCTATTGGATTGATAACATTGGTTCTTAACTAAGAGGAAAATTCCTACCGCTGTGCTCATCACACCCTCCTCTTGGGTTATCCCAACGAGTGCAAGATCTGCACCATCACATGACAACAGTGGATCTAAACAATCTTGCGGACATGGACGAACCATTCGTCCTAGCCAACGATGTGGCTCATGTTTTCTATGTGATGGAAATTTCTACCAAACTGAGAAAAAGAAATCAGCAAAAGAATACATCCTCCGTTGAGCGAAAGGGACACATAGTCCGAGAAAAAGAAATCAGCAAAAGAATACAAATCGACGCTGCCAGGTTACCGGATTTGCGCCCGACCTCCTCGTGGTCACCGCCTCCGCATCGGGCCGCCCCTCCTCTCATTCATCGTCTGCGTCGCGCCGCGCCGCCACTCCGCACACTGTCGAGCCGCAGGCGAGGCCAATTCCCTGATGACGTCAGCATGACATCGCGCCTCGTCGCGTGGCAGTCCAGTCAGCGCCCAGTCAGCATGTCATGGATGCCTAGTAATTTACCCATTTTTCCCTAATAGAATTAAATTGTCATTTTGCAGAAAACCCCTAGATATTTGAACCTTTATAACTATTTCTCCAGAATCCCAAATTTAGCAAATTTGGACATTTTGAAAAACCCGTGATATGTTGAAACTTTTAGCACTATTCAAATTCAAATTGAAATAATTCAAATTTGTCCAAATTAAAATTATCCATTTAATGAATTTTGACATATTTCAAATTTTACAAATCAAAAAATTGAAAATAAAATATATTTGGAAACCTTAAGATGTGTACTTTCATATTATTTGTCCCAAAATAATTTTGACCAATTAAATTTAAATTTAGATTTGTTTGGTATTTTTTAGTATTTTTTGGCTTAGTTTAAATTCTGTAAATATTACCAATATGTTTTCTCTAGCAAATTTGTTCTAAGTACTCACATTAGACCAGAGAGACCAAAACCTAAGCCTTTGGATGCCTTGAAACCATGTCCGTGTAATTTTATGCTATTTGGCCCTTCTAGTTGAAACCACTAAGTATGGAATTGTGAAAACAATAAAGTGCAAGAAAGATGTCACCTTTATTACCCTTGAGTCAACATGATTGAAACATGTTCAAATATTGACAGAGATAGAGATAATATTATGCATTTTGAAACTTCATTGTCCACGACGCCCAAGAAAAACATGCTATCTACGTGTAGAAATATTATGCATTTTGCAGAAACTATGGATCCACCTAGTCCAATCCATAGTGACCTAGCACAGGAAGAAATTCTCGAGGATATTATCCACGACGCCCCAGGTGCTAATCCAGCTGAATCTTCTTCGTCATATCTGAACCCCTTCGGGGATGGAATGGAGGTCGACAGAGAGGATGGAGCCGACGGCTCCGATGATGGAGAAGGTTATAGCTCCGATGATGAAGAAGTCGGTGGAACCTTAACGTGGTCCGGTGAGGTATATATATGAAGTTCAACGATCAGTAGATGCATTGCATTTCAGTTGTATATATAATTGACGAATGTTTTTTTCTCTTAGGCCTCCATATCGAGCAAATCTTCCAAACGAGGCCTACCAAAAAGTTGGCCGCATCTACGCATTATACATTTGAGGTCATAGCCCCTATGGGTGAACCGAAGGAACCTAAGAAGGTTGCCGATGTATTCAAAAAACAATGCAGAGTTCTGGTTAGGGATCACATCCCGAACACCGTTCGAGAGTGGAACAAGTGCAAAGGGGTAGACGATAGTGACTATGTCACCAAAAGGTACAAAGAGGGTCTTTGGAATGACCTCATGGCACATTTCACCCTTCCAGAATGTGGGGATCCCGCCGAGACTACAAAATTGAGGGAGAAACTCAAGCAGTGGACTCTTATGAAGATGGCCGAACTATTCCGGGTGTGGATGAAAAGATTATGACAAGACTATCAACAGAAAAAGACTGCTCCAGTAGTCGAAGGCTATCTAGCGAAGCAGGCGAATCACTGGAATGCATTTAAGAAGTACAGGGAGCCAGAAGATGCCAAGGACATGTCAAAAAATAATAAGAAAATGTTCAGAAGAAGAAATATCACCGTAAATTGGGGCTAGGGGGCTACGATACTTCCATGCCAAAGTGGGATAAAAAGAGCTAGAGCTTCTTGATAAAGGGATCACCCTAGAATGGATACGCGAAGAATGGGAATTGAGGGCAAGAAATTGGTTCCTTGCGCATGGGGGTTCATACGACGAAACAACTGGGGACCTTGTTTGCACTGACGGGATTAGGGTACCAAGGGAAAATTGGATTAAAGTGGTGAAAGAAATTACATAGGAGAAGTTAAAGTTCCGACCCAATAGAGAGAAAGACTTGCTGACACTGGTCCTCAGGAATGACGAACACGGAGGACAAACACGAGGCCATAGCAAGACACCATGGTGGCTTGCATTTTCCAAAGACATAGAAACCTACAAAAGACGAGCGACAACAAGAGGAGGTGGGATACAGGTTCAACCAGTTGGTTGATAGAATTAACCACCATCAGTAGCAGATTAACGAACTTAAATGAGTAGTGCGGCTGCGAGATCCTGCACTTGATATTACCGCCTACCCATCTCAGTGGAAACTCAGCGGAGGTCCCGACTGACGATGCACGGAGGATAGAGGGTGGTGCCGACTACCCTATGGATGGAATCAACGATTCCGTATCTTGTGAGCTCCATCAGAAACTGAAGAACATATCCATGAAGGTGGCGGTCGGATATGCTTTACCTTGTCCACCTGACGCACGCTGGCATGGCCGTGATATTCCATCTTGCTATGCTAAGGTCGAGGTGGATGAAATCATAACAGGGTTTCATGATATGGAGCTTGAAATCTCTAGACCTGAAGATGAAAGGACACTCGGAGAAGTAGTGGGTGGCATCATTCTATGGGACAAGAACTACATCAAGCTTTCAGGCTCGACGCCAAGGAAAAAACCGCCTCCGAGTTGTCGTAGGTCACCTACACCTCCATCACCTCCAAGAAGCCCACCCCATGAATAATCCCACCACAGCACGAGCCCATCTCGATCTACGCCGCCGGATTCCAAAGGAGAGCCAGGGGAGAGCCCCACAGCCACCAGGAGACATCATGGAGCGGCCTAGGGTGCACGCCCAGGCATTCTTGAACCTCCCCCGATATTGCCTCTTCGCCCATAAACACCCCCTTGACCTAAAAACATCAAACACAGAAGTATTTTCCCAGAAACGCGACAGAACTCCTCCGCCATCACAACCTAGTTTCAAGGGTCAGAAGGCTCTATTTCGGCACTCTGCTGAGACAGGGATTGGCCCCAGGAGCCATCTTCATCGACCGTTCTGCCTCCATGATGCTTCGTGAGTAGTTCCCCATGGACTACAGGTTTGTAGAAGTATCTAGTTGGTACTATCTCCCCTTGATGTTTAATACAATGGTCTCATAATATGCCCCCACATGACTGAGATCCATCTGATGTACTTCATATGTGTTTTGTTTACTCGGATCCGATCAATTGTGAAGTTATGATCAGAGAGTTGATGTTTCTTATATGATCTTGTTACTTTATTGTTTCAATTCTCTATATTTACGTTCTTGCATGCTCTCCGATGTGTGTGGTTATCTTGAGCATGTAATTATATACATCTCCAAGAGCGAGTTTTGTGCTAGATAGTGGGTTCATGCTTCCTTGCCTGTGCTCGAATGACAGAAAACATGTAAGGGGAAGGATGTGATGTTGCTACTAAGGGTAAAACAGCGGTGTTCTTCGTCTATGTGATGGGAAACATTCCTTAAATTACGTATTTATCTTAATGCATTAGTCCATTGTATTTGCAACTTAATACCTGCGAGATGCATGCTAGATAGAGTTCTCAGTTAAGGTGGATTAATATTTATAGATGCATCCATGTTATCGGTCTATATTTGTTTGACGTAATGGATACATGAATATTGCAATGAACTTTTCTATCGTAATAGCATTGTTATGCGCTCATGAGTTTTTAATTGCCTAGTTGTAATTTGTTCATCCAGCACATGTTGTTTTGTTTGGAGAGTTACTGCTAGTGAAACTATGAGCTCAGTCCATGTTTACTATTATTCCTACCATTTGTACTTACTTTTATTACTTGTTACCTCGCTGCAATTATTATTTTAGTTTACACAAATCACATCTTTCACTCCATATTACACCACTTTTATTGTCTCTTCGATGAACCAATGCATCTATACAATCGCCCATTATATAAGGTGTGTTGAGGGCACTAGAGAATCATCTCATCACCACTCCATCCACTATTTTCTTGCACCTTTTATTACTAATATATTGTGTTGAGTGCTTTTTCATATCTGGCTGAATTGACCAACTCAGCTGCTAAGACTTATAAGTATTATTTGGCTCCCTGATGACCCACAAGTATAGGGGATCACAATAGTCTTCGAGGGAAGTAAAACCAAAATTTATTGATTCGACACAAGGGGGGTCAAAGAATATTTATAAGACTTAGTATATGAATTGTCAGTTCAGTTGCACCTGGAAATAGACTTGCTCACAACAGTTATCAGTAGCAACAGTTTTATAGCAGTAGTGAAATAATAGCAGGAACAAAATAAATACAACAACAGTAATTGTAGTAGACAGCGGGATTAAAATAATGTAGGCATAGGGACGGATGAACGATCGTTGCATGGATAAGATAATTCATATAATAATTAAGACATGGGCAATTGCAGGTAAATAATGATAAAGCATCCAAGTACTAGGTAACCATAGGCATGTGTTCCGTATTTAGTCGTACGTACTCGCAATGAGAAACTTGCACAACATCTTTTGTCCTACTAGCCCGTTTGCAACGGGGCCTCAAGAGAAACTACTGGTAATTAAGGTGCTCTTTTTAATAGAGCACTGGAGCAAAGCATTAACACTCCGTGAACACACGTGATCCTCACATCACATCCATCCCCTCCGGTTATTCCAATTGCTATCACTTTGGGGCCTCGGGTTCCGGACAACGATATGTGTATACAACTTCCAGGCAAGATAAAAAACAATAATTATCCTCATGAATCAATAACATGTTCAGATCTGAAATCATGGCACTCGGGCGCTAGTTTCAAGCAGTAAGCATAACAAGGTGCAACAATGATAGATAGCACTAACAATGGATACTAGGCACCATACCCTAACAATCTGGCAACTCTTACATGAAAGATCTCACTCAATGCCTACCATCCCTCTCAGCCTGCAGCGGGTAGTACTCACACATGGATGGGGCATCATGGATGGTTGATGGACAGGTGGTGGCGATGATCTCCTCCGAATCCCTGTCCCGGCAGGGTGCCAAAACAGGAACTTCTGATCCCCGAATTGAATTTCGAGGAGGCGACGACGCTCTGGTGTTTTTCTCTGGAATATGATGAACCCCCAACGTTTTTATGTTAAGGGGCTTAAGTGGTCAAAAGGGGGGAACCAGGGGTGGCCGAGGCGGGCCCATCATGCCACGACGTGGCCTAGGGGGGCGCCGCCACATGGTGTGGGCCCCTCGTGGCCCCTCTCTGTCTCGTCTTCTGGCTCCGTGAGTCTTCGGGTAAAATAGGGGCTTTGCGATATTTTCCTGAAAGTTGAACTTCTGCACAAAAACAAGACACCAGTCCAATTCTGCTGAAAACACCATCAGTCTGTGTTAGTTATATTCAAAACTCGCAAGTTTAGAGGAAAAACAACAGAAAAAAAGTGTTCGGAAAAGTAGATACGTTTTAGACGTATCACTCCCCTTGTGTCGAATCAATAAATTGGTTTACACTTACCCTCGAAAACTTTTCAAATCCCCCACACTTGTGGGTTATCAGCTATCCACATGCAGGGGCTCTTTGCGAGTTAGTAGAAAGCGATCCAGTTGTAGCAATAGGAGCTCTTTGCCGCAATGTTAAAAGGGAGGTGATAGATGCGGGGTTTGAACCCGAATCATTCGTTTGTAGGAGCGTGTTGGCGCCGGTAGAGGCGAAGAAAAACCTGTTGGCGTTGACGAAGATCAGGATTGATAGTGGTGGCGACGATGTGGTACATGCGATGACTTTGTTGGTGAAGATAGTTTTCGGAGATAATGAGCACAACCGATGATGATGCAACCCTTTTTTGGTAGCAAGGCGCATACTCGGGGACGAGCTTGATGTCCCATTGGATGTTGTCGAAGACGAGCCGACGTGGTGACAACTTGTAGAGAATAGCTAGCGATGGCGCGTAGAGGCGTTCCTTGGGACACCATGCAGAGTATGCTTGGCATGGTTGTTGGTGAAGATTTTCTGGAGATGAGTCAACGACTTGTTCGGAGTAGAGGCGCACAAGGACGCCAATGCGACGGTGGATGACTCAATCTGATCTATGATCAATGAAGAAGAAACACCGGTTAAGAGGCCTGCGAGAAAAAAAAACATGACAATCAATGAGTTGCGTGGTCCCCCGATGGAGATTGATCCCCCAAGGCGACACGACGGAAGCTATGGTGGCTAAACCGTAGCTTGAGGAACGAAACCTTGGCCTGCCAGAATGTTCCAATTCTCCCGCTATAGCGGCAGCTATAGAGGTTTTAGGAGGATCACACTCAATGGACTCTACATACAATTTAGCGGTCTACAGGAGTACTCCGGCCGATTCCAACATCTCATAAAGTCTGCACCTCGCCCGCTCGCGGACGAAAACTGCTCAAAACGACCGCTAGGAGTGCATCTGCGACCTAAGAACCCAATTCTTTTCTCCTCCACGCCTGCCGCTGCCCTCCTCCCCTGGATTTGCTTCACCAAGCTTGTTCCTTGCATCGCCAATGCCCCAATCCCGCAGTTCGACATCCAAATGAGAGGAGGAGACCAGTTATCCGCGATGCTGCACACACCGTCCCGTCGCTACAATTCTCTGGACGACCACCTCTACCCATCTCTTCCCAGTGATACCGGCGAGGTTGTCGATGCCCGTATGAACTCATCATGCTCTGATGCTCCTGGGGATAAAGAAGTACCAGATCCGGAGGATCCTGTCAGCGATAAAGATTTCCTCATATGCGAGGAGATTTTGTCCAAGAGACCAGCGATCCCTCTCAGCCGTGGCAACCTGGACCTGGCGCAGCAGCGCGAGGTCTACAAGCGCCTTGCGCTCTACCGCACCAGAGCTCATAAGTTGTCAAAAGGGGCACCCAACACTAGTGGAAACAGGGGCACTAGTCCCGGTTGGTAAGGCCCATTTGTCCCGGTTGTGCAACCGGGATGGGCTCTATTTCGGCACTCTGCTGAGACAGGGATTGGCCCCAGGAGCCATCTTCATCGACCGTTCTGCCTCCATGATGCTTCGTGAGTAGTTCCCCATGGACTACAGGTTTGTAGAAGTATCTAGTTGGTACTATCTCCCCTTGATGTTTAATACAATGGTCTCATAATATGCCCCCACATGACTGAGATCCATCTGATGTACTTCATATGTGTTTTGTTTGCTCGGATCCGATCAATTGTGAAGTTATGATCAGAGAGTTGATGTTTCTTATATGATCTTGTTACTTTATTGTTTCAATTCTCTATATTTACGTTCTTGCATGCTCTCCGATGTGTGTGGTTATCTTGAGCATGTAATTATATACATCTCCAAGAGCGAGTTTTGTGCTAGATAGTGGGTTCATGCTTCCTTGCCTGTGCTCGAATGACAGAAAACATGTAAGGGGAAGGATGTGATGTTGCTACTAAGGGTAAAACAGCGGTGTTCTTCGTCTATGTGATGGGAAACATTCCATAAATTACGTATTTATCTTAATGCATTAGTCCATTGTATTTGCAACTTAATACCTGCGAGATGCATGCTAGATAGAGTTCTCAGTTAAGGTGGATTAATATTTATAGATGCATCCATGTTATCGGTCTATATTTGTTTGACGTAATGGATACATGAATATTGCAATGAACTTTTATATCGTAATAGCATTGTTATGCGCTCATGAGTTTTCAATTGCCTAGTTGTAATTTGTTCATCCAGCACATGTTGTTTTGTTTGGAGAGTTACTGCTAGTGAAACTATGAGCTCAGTCCATGTTTACTATTATTCCTACCATTTGTACTTACTTTTATTACTTGTTACCTCGCTGCAATTATTATTTTAGTTTACACAAATCACATCTTTCACTCCATATTACACCACTTTTATTGTCTCTTCGATGAACCAATGCATCTATACAATCGCCCATTATATAAGGTGTGTTGAGGGCACTAGAGAATCATCTCATCACCACTCCATCCACTATTTTCTTGCACCTTTTGTTACTAATATATTGTGTTGAGTGCTTTTTCATATCTGGCTGAATTGACCAACTCAGCTGCTAAGACTTATAAGTATTATTTGGCTCCCTGATGACCCACAAGTATAGGGGATCACAACAGTCTTCGAGGGAAGTAAAACCAAAATTTATTGATTCGACACAAGGGGGGTCAAAGAATATTTATAAGACTTAGTATATGAATTGTCAGTTCAGTTGCACCTGGAAATAGACTTGCTCACAACAGTTATCAGTAGCAACAGTTTTATAGCAGTAGTGAAATAATAGCAGGAACAAAATAAATACAACAACAGAAATTGTAGTAGACAGCGGGATTAAAATAATGTAGGCATAGGGACGGATGAACGATCGTTGCATGGATAAGATAATTCATATAATAATTAAGACCTGGCGCAGCAGCGCGAGGTCTACAAGCGCCTTGCGCTCTACCGCACCAGAGCTCATAAGCTGTCAAAAGGGGCACCCAACACTAGTGGAAACAGGGGCACTAGTCCCGGTTGGTAAGGCCCATTTGTCCCGGTTGTGCAACCGGGATGGGCCAGCCGGGACAAATGCCCCTCCCCCATTGGCCCCGGTTGTGCCAGGATCCGGGACAAACGGCGCTGACCACGTGGCGAACCTGGCCAGGGGAATTAGTCCCGGTTCTTAACACGAACCGGTATGAATGCCTCCTCTTCCGCGGCAGAAGTTTTGCCATTTTCTCTGCCGCGGCAGAGTTTTTTTCGCTTTATTGTTTTCCTTTTTATTTTCTGTTTTGCGACCAATTCCATTTTACGATACCCCTGTCACCATACACTGATAAGGAGCCTTGTTGGGCCCTCCCCGGACCTCCCAGATCCCAGGAGAAGAGAGGAGCCTGATGGCCCTTCCCCGGACCTCCGGGATCCCACGAGTGAATAAGTAATACATATATGTAGAAAAATAAAGAACACTTATATTACAGAAGCTAAGTATATCGAGCATATTACATGACTGATGGAATTACAAAATAAAATTGAGCCCGCAATTTCCTTCTGAATTGCTCGTATGCGATCCCTTGGTAGAAGACCGTCCCGGAGCCGTTCGATCTAATATAAAGAAGAGTGGTCAATATATATTAATGAATTTAAGTAACTTAAATAGATGGTAATCAGAAAAATTGACGACTGACGTACATGAAGGTGGTTCCCGTCTGACGAATGAACTCGCAGACGTAGTGTCCACACAAGATGGTTCCTGTCTTTGTTCCAGTTGCTGTGTTTGTTCCCGCGCCATTCCTGTAGCCATTGGTGGAGGGTGAACAAAACATAAGAGGGGGCCAATTTTATAGAAAACATAAAAAATATATAAAAAAAGTGGCCAACTCATATAATAGAAATAACGATAATTAGATGGAGATGTTGTGATGATATGTTTTCACGCAAAAACATGTCTATATCTATGGTTAACATAAAAATATCGAGAGAAAGAAATCGAAAGAATCACATCCGTCCACGACGTCGATCAAATGGTGTATGTCGCTTCAATGTTAAGTACCAAAATCACCTACCATCGCATCTTTCTCTAACTATTGCTCAACTAATCGCTCTGTTAGTTAAGACGCGCATTGCCTGTGCAATATTACTAGTATCTAACTTGTTCTAAAACGTGCAAATTTATATCTACGTAAAAAATAGAAAATTTGTATCAGTTAATTAACTAAGTGAAGTGATGAACATCTAAATTAGCTAACCTAGTCATGTTCATTAATTAACTAAGTGAATTGATGAAAGAGACAAGGGACAGGGACAGGGACAGGGACAGGCAGGAACACAGCGGCCGCCTGCCTCGTAATCCCCAACCGGCATCCCCTTCTCCAACCGTCTGCCAAGTCCGCACGTCTTTAATTAATACCCCTAACCGCGGCCACGCCTGGTCAAAGGGGCCACTGGCCAGCAACCCAGTGGCCGCCTCGCCTTCCCCCACGTCCCCACGTATTTTATTAATCCCCCTAACCGCGGCCACGCGCGGTCAAAAGGGTCCACTGGGCAGCGACCCAGTGGCCTCCTTGCCTTCCCCCACGTCCCCACGTCTTTTATTAATCCCCCTAACCGCGGCCACGCGCGGTCAAAAGGGCCCACTGGCCAGCGACCCAGTGGCCGCCTCGCCTTCCCCTGTCCCCCACTTCCCAGTCCGTGGCCACGAACGGTCAAAAAGAGCCCACCGGCCAGCGACCCAGTGGATGCCTCGGCTTCACCGCGCATTCAACGCCACTTGCAACCGCCACCACGTTCTCACCGCCGGTTGGCAAGCCATCCCCGCTCCGGTCCTTTTTAAAGGGACCCCGCCGCCCGTACACCGGCACACCCACTCCCTCAGCACAAACCCTAACCCTAGCCATGTCGCCCCGCCGCTGGTTCAAGAAGGCCAAGAACGAGCACGAGACCGGGTCCTCCAGGGGCGCCGGACAGAGAGGCCGCAGCGACGATGTCCCCCCCCCCCCACCGCGGGAAGCATTTGGCTTCAGTCCGGGCGGCATGCGGATCGGGGCCAACCCGCGCCTCCCAGCACCACCTCTGGCCGCGCGCCACCCGCCGCCTCGCGCCGCGCCAGGCAAGCGGTTCCGCCGGTACGTCCGGAAGGAGGAGGCCACGTGGCACTGGCAGAACGCCACACCGGTCTTCTGGCCGGACGTGCACCTCCCGGGCGGCTGGCACCTCAACCCGCAGCGGATCCCGGTACCGCCGGTCCCGACCAACGAAGGCGCTCGCGAGGAGATAGCTCGCCGGCGCGCGCTCCTGCCGGCCCACCTCCTCAGGGACCCTGCCTACGCGCTGAACTCGCCGAACTAGGACGTGTGGTTCCATCAGGAGCACGACCAGCGCCGCCGCTCCTACTTCTCTACGCCCCCGAATCTGGAGGCCAACGCCGACACTTACCCAACGCCGCCGCCCGGCAGCGTGCCGTAGTTGTGGTTCGAGGAGGACATCGTCGACGACGAGGACGACTCCGAGATGCAGGCCGCCTACGAGGCCTCCCGCCGATCCCTCGCCGAAAACGAGATCAGGCGCTGGGAGGAGGTCCTCGCCTGCGCGGCCGCCTCCGCGGCTGCCGACGCTGACACGGCCACGATGCCGCCCCCTCCACCGCCGGCGCCGTGGTGGCAGGTGATGAACGCCGAGATGGAGGCGTCGACGGACCAGCCCCGTCCACAGCCGCTGCCCCTGGCCTCGAATACGGCATGAGCTGGGCCTGGACCGGCGGCAAGTGGTCGCCGGAGGAGCTGTCGCCGCCGCCACTGGAGGGCGCGCCACTGGAGCTGCCGCCTCCGATGCCTCCACAGCCTTCACTGGAGGGCGCTCCCTAGCTGCCTGCCCACTTGTGGCAGCAGTCTCCCTACCACTGCATCTCCTCCGACGAGGAGGACTAGGCCGACGCCGGCGCGCCCCCGGCCAAGTAGTTAACTAGGTTTGCCCCCGCAAGAAACGACCGGACGCCTGTGGCCGCGCCACCGCCCCCATGCATGTAAGGACGGCCAATAGGGCCGTCATCAAGAAACGGCCGGCCGCATGTGGCCGCGCTGCCGCCCAATGTAAGCACCGGCCTTTGGGCCTTTTATGAATGCATTCGTTCCCGTCCCAACTTGTCCCCGGCCAATCTATGGCCAATCTAATGCAATAAACGGCCGAAGCAGGCGCCGGCAACATCTTTCTAAACATCCCCGCCGCCGGCAGGGCTTCACCTAGGCTAGTCCGGTCGGTCCCGGGTGGTTGCTCGGCCTGGAGAGAGGGCCTGGATATTTATACTAATGGGCCTCTAGTCCCGGCCCGTGCAACCAACAGGGACTAGAGGTACCCCCTTTGGTCCCGGTTGGTGGCACGGGCCGGGACCAGACGTATTTCGAAATTTGGTGCTACCCTGCGCGCCCAAATGTTTTAGCGCCAAAATTTGAAAATTGTTAGAATATGCACACGAATAACTTCTATATACTTTCGAATTTGACAAAAATTTCAACATGAAAAATGCTTGAATTTGCATAACTAATTCAAATCCATTTTTTGTTTAACTAAATAATTATTCTAACTATTCAAACTATTAACTATTTTACTATTTGAATATAAATATCTTATATTGTTTTAAAATTAGTATCAAACCTTAAAGGGGGATGTAGAACACAACAATCGGTATCGCCAGCCTACAGCCCTGTCGTGGCTACTGAGTGCATATATGCATACCAAATGCACGGCAGGACGTATGCTCTATTTTCAAGCGGGGGGTCGGGGATAAAGGGGAAATATGTGCCGACCGTGGCGCTCCTTCCGGATGCGCGGCTGCACACAGGGCTGGTTACGGGCCAGGTGCTATGACTGGAGCTCTGCTCCCCAAAAGGATTAAAGTCATCTGTACTTAGACCAAACCATAGGTTTCTCGCCTCTCATGTAATGTCCGGGAAGTCTCTCTCGATCTTTCTCCACTGCGATCCATCGGCGGCGTGTCTCAACTTTCCGTCTTTCTTACGGTCTTCTTTGTGTCATCGCAACAACCTAGCATGCTCTTTGTTTCTAAACAGACGTTTCAACCGTGGTATTATAGGAGCATACCACATCACCTTAGCAGGAACCCTCTTACGGGGGGCTCGCCGTCAACATCACCAGGGTCATCTGCTCTGATCTTATACCGCAGTGCAGTGCATACCGGACATTCATCCAAATTATCGTACTTCTCACCGCGGTAGAGGATGCAGTCATTAATGCATGCATGTATCTTCTGCCCATCTAATCCTAGAGGGCAGAGAGTTTTTTTTTGCTTCGGACGTACTCTTAGGAAATTTGTTATCCTTTGGAAGCTTTGGCTTCATTAGTTGAAGTAAACTCTCAAATGCCTTGTCCGTCACACCGTTCTGTGCCTTCCATTTCAGCAACTCCAGTGTGGTACCGAGCTTTGTGCTACCATCTTCGCAATTTGGGTACAACAACTTTTTGTGATCATGTAACATGTTGTCCAGTTTCAACCTTTCCAATTCACTTTCACAGTCTTCCCTTGCATCAACAATAACTCGACCAAGATCATCATCGGGCTCTTCTGATGCCTCTTCTTGATCACCTACTTCTTCTGCATTGTTTTCCATTGCAGTATCACCGTATTCAGGGAACAAAGGATCATCTTCTTCTTCATTGTCTTCCATCACAACCCCTCTTTCTCCATGCTTGGTCCAGCAATTATAGCTGGGCATGAAACCTCTCCGAAGTAGGTAGCCGTGAAGGATTCTCGAGGAAGAGTGCTCCCTAACGTTCCGACAATCAACAAATGGGCAACACATAAAGCCATTATCTTTGTTCGCCTAAGCTACAACGAGAAATGCATTCAGGCCTGCCATATACTCGGAACTGTGTCGGTCACCGTACATCCATCGCTGCCGTGCATCCATCTGCATCGTATAATTAAGTTTATCAAAATACATTACAGTAACATATTCAATAGAGAAATGACCACAGTACATCGACAAATATTACTTTTTTATATATCAATTACAGATGAAAAAGATAAGTTTGTTAACCTCGGTCGAAGGTACCATTTTCAGTAAGCTTATGTGTGGCTCGGGAATTTCGTCGAACACCTCGTGTGCATAGTAAAATAACACACACTAACACCCACCTCTCTCACACCTCCAAGCAAAAAAAATGAAAGGGGGGCTGTGGGGCAATATATATAGGGGAAGGGGGGCATTGGTCCCGGTTTGTGGAATGAACCGGGACCAATGCCCATGCGCGTGCCACGTGGCCTGTGGCTAGGCAGTGGTCTCGGTTCATGCCACAAATCGGGACCAATGTCTCCCCACGAACCGGGACAAATGCCCCCGGACGATTTCTGTTGCCTCGGACGCACAAACGGGGACCAATGCATAGCATTTGTCCCGGAGTTTGTTGCAACCGGGACAGGTGCCCCCTGACCCCCTGGACGAAAGGGGTTATTTCCACTAGTGCAAAGATAAGCTGGATGATGCTGACGATGATAAGTTGCCCTCTTTGCTTGAACAGGCTTTGGAACAAGCTGCGTCGCTAAACGATCTTCACTTCAATGTCAACGTTTACTTTCGCCGCCTCGAGGAACAGGAAAGTATCCGCGCTATCGACTGGTACTTTGTCAGCCGAGGCAAGTTTCAAGACCTGGACGGCGACTACCAGCGGCTTGTTCTTAAGAACTATCGGCCCGACGTAGTGGGCTATATCTACCAGAACAGGCAGGACTACCGCTCGATACTTACTACCTACGAGATGGATAAGGATTACATCAGCTACGCCCAAGAGATGCTGAGCAAACTCCAGTGGCTTAAATCCTACTTTGGGTATCCTGAGATGTCGGATGTGTGGGCGGATGCGCATACAAGAGGAGCTCGCCAGGCGTTCGTGATCGCGACGCGCTACGCTCACATGAATTCCGTGTTGGCGTATACCGCCTACCATGACTTCATCTGGAGCTCGCGGCTTCACTACATTCACCGCGAAGACAAGGATTACCTCTTTTATGAGATTTTGAAGCTGCTTTGGTGGAACCCCTTCGACAGAACTTGTTTCCTCGGCATCAGGACTTAATGATGTACGCGCTGCAGAAGGACAGCTATTCTGATCTGAAAAAACAGTATCGTTCTTATGTGGCAGGCATCCGTGGCGATGCTTCGGAGGATGAGGCTATGGCCTTCATTTCAGCGGGGGTTTGGAATTTATACAAGGCGAATAAGCCGCTGCACCAGTATATGGCCAGGAAGATGCAGATTGCAGAAAGCATTGGCTTGGTAGAATTGCACAATGCATTGGCAATTCAGTAAATTGCCAGACTTGACAGGCGTCTCACTCGTGACCTCTGTTCCTTTCAGATCCAGTCTGTTTCTTAGGAACGTCCAAATTAAGATATATCCGCATACATTATATATTGATATTGCTTTAAGCCATTCAACAACTGAGTATTATCTATCCGTAATGTTTTTTTTCAAACGACGAGAGCCGGGTTTCATTAACTGAAACGGAGAATAGAACAGTGTTGTTTTACAAACCCAAAAGAGAAAAGAAACGCAAAAACAGCCTGGGCAGAAGCAAGGAAACAGGCCACCCCTCTCCCTCCAAGGAAGGAAGGAGATGACCCCCTTTAAAGCTCTGTAGTCCCAAACTGGCAAAGTAGCATTAGGACAGCACGACACAAACGGTCAGGAGTTTTAGCAGTAAACACAACTAGCTGCACGCACGTAAGTAACAGATCAGCACAAAAGTAACAGAACAGCTCAACAGTGGCTGATATGAATTTTCTATTAAAACATGCATTATTCCTAATTTTCCAAATTGCCCAGCAAAAGGCAGCAATCCCAACAACATGCATATTCAAACGAGCTGGAAAATAAGAAGAGATCCACCAAAAGTATTGCGTAAAATTGACAGGTCTATTTAAGGCCCCAAAAACCGAGCAAATAACACTCCACATATAACTAGCAACGGGGCAAGCAAAGAAAAGGTGATGAATTGTTTCAAACGCAGAACAAAAGCTGCAAGAGAAGTCTCCTTTCCAATTCCTTTTTTTCATGTTATCCTTGGTAGCAATAGAATTATGCCAGATCAACCAGAGCCACACTTTGATCTTCAGAGGGATCTTGACTTTCCATAGTTGAGAGAAAGATCTGTCCACATTAGAGGAGGACAGCTTATTGTACATTGATTTGACTGAGAATTTTCCAGATTTGGTGAGTTTCCACTTGGGCTTATCAGGTCCTTCCCCCAAATCCACTGTCATAAGTAAGCTACGCAGAACTGATGCATGTTGCTGCATCTGTACATCCATCCACCTCCTAAACTCCATTTGCCAATTCCTGTCAGCCATCTCTTTCACAGTACACTCCTGAATCGTGCAAACTTGGAACAAGTCTGGAAACCTATCACAAAAGGGTGTTGGGCCGCACCATTGATCATGCCAAAAGTTTGTTTCATTTCCCCCTACGACCATCATTGATCTACCCTGCATGTACCATTTTTTGACTTTCAGTAGGTCCTTCCACACAGGGGAATCCTGTTGTCTCACCCTAACTCTCCAGATGCCATGTGTAATCCCATACTTGTTCTTTACCAAAGATTGCCACAAGCCTTCCTCCATTTCCAATCTCCACCACCATTTACACAGTAGACTGATGTTGAAAAGTTTCAGGTCCTTAATGCCTAAGCCCACTTTTCTCTTGGGTTTATTAATTATATTCCATCGAACAAGATGGTATTTCTTTTTAGTGCTGGCCCCTTGCCAAAAGAATCTCCTAATGATCTTGGTCATCTGCTCCAAACATGTGGCAGGGAGCAGGTACATAGACATGTGGTAGATAGGAATACTACTTAGTGATGACTGGATCAGGATGAGCCTCCCACCAATAGAGGAGTTGTTACCAACCCAACCCTCCAACCTCATGTTCAGTTTTTCCACAAGAGGTTTTAGATCTGCCACCAAGATCCTGGAACCACATACAGGAACTCCCAGATACTTCATAGACCAGTGCCCATTCTGACAGTTCAACATATCAGAATACAGGACCCCCTTGATTGAATCTTCCATAACCATGAACAGTTCACTTTTCATGAAGTTGATCTTGAGCCCAGACATAGCCTCAAAGAGGTAAAGTATCATCTTGAGTTGTCTGACCTGACTAATCTCATCCTGAACCATTAGCAGTGTGTCATCAGCATATTGAAAGATGGCAACCCCTCCAGTAACCAAGTGGGGCACCAGGCCACAAATCAAACCATTACTCTGAGCCTGTTGAATAAGTTTGGCCAGCCCTCCAACCTCCTGTTCAGTTTTTCCACAAGAGGTTTTAGATCTGCCACCAAGATCCTGGAACCACATACAGGAACTCCCAGATACTTCATAGACCAGTGCCCAATCTGACAGTTCAACATATCAGAATACAGGACCCCCTTGATTGAATCTTCCATAACCATGAACAGTTCAGTTTTCATGAAGTTGATCTTGAGCCCAGACATAGCCTCAAAGAGGTAAAGTATCATCTTGAGTTGTCTGACCTGACTAATCTCATCCTGAACCATTAGCAGTGTGTCATCAGCATATTGAAAGATGGCAACCCCTCCAGTAACCAAGTGGGGCACCAGGCACAAATCAAACCATTACTCTGAGCCTGTTGAATAAGTTTGGCCAGCCCTTCAGCAGCAAGGTTGAACATGAAAGGGGAGAAAGGATCCCCTTGCCTAACCCCCCCTATGACTGCCAAAATCTCTGCCCCTAGTATTGTTGATCTTAACACACAAAGTTCCATCCTTGATGATCTCTTCAATCAATCTTCTCCAGAGTGTACTAAAACCTTTTAAGGAGACACAGTGAAACAGGTAGGCCCAGTCTACCTTTTCATAGGCATTCTCAAAGCCTATTTTAAAGACCACTTCCTGTTGCTTCTTCCTCTTAGCCTCATGCAAAATTTCATGAAGGGACATGATGCCATCCATGATGTTTCTGCCCTTGATGAAAGCAGTCTGACATTTGGAAATCAACTTATCCATGTAAGGCTCCATCCTGAGGGTGGCCACCTTAGTAATAATTTTGTACAGAACCTGTAACAAACAGATAGGTCTGTATTTCTGGAGGCAATCTGCATCAGGGGTTTTCTGCAGCAAAATGATCATGCCAAAATTAAGTCTATATAGACCAAGCTTACCAACATACCAATCATTGAACAACTGCACAATATCAGCTTTAACTACATTCCATGCAACCTGAAAGAACTCAATAGGAATCCCATCAGGTCCAGGAGCTTTATTCATAACCATAGAATCAATAGATGTTTTAATCTCTTTCTCAGTAAATGCAGAATCAAGATCAACATTATCAGTGTCAGATAGCATTTCATCTGCTCCCCAAATACCAACAGAGAACCTCATGAGGTTACCTTCCCCAGGACCAAAAAGATTTTTGTAGTAAGAAGTAGCATGAGCAAGCAGCTCCTCAGTCCCCTGCACACACTAGTCCCCATTAACCAGAGAGTACATTGTGGTTTTCCTCTTCCTTCCATTGGCAACTCTGTGAAAGAAAGCAGAGTTCGAATCACCTTGCAACAACCATTTTTCACAGGATCTCTCATGCCAGAATTTTTCCTCCTCATCACAAATCCTAAAAAGTTCACTTTGAATATACCCTTTCCTCTCAAATTGATCTGCTGACAGGTTGCATTGTTCTTCCAGCAGCTCCAGGTTGTACAGCTCCTCAGTTAACTCCTTCCTTAATCTGACAGCATCACCTCTGATATTTGCACCCCACCCCTTCAGACTATTTTTGACACGTTTCAACTTGTTTTGGATGACTGAAACACTATCCACACAGGGAACAGTAACATTCCAGGCTTTCTGAACCCTTTCCAAAAACTCAGGATGTGAGGTCCAAGATTTCATAAACCTAAACTCCTTATTTTTAGGAGTCATTACCTCACCAGTATCCACAATCAAAGGATTATGGTCTGAGATGACTCTAGGATTTGTCCTAAGACTTGTCAGGGGGAAGATGTTTTCCCAATCAGAAGACATGAGTACCCTGTCTAACTTTTCCAGAGTGGGATTCCTTTGATTATTAGTCCAAGTATACAAACCACCAGACATGTCCACCTCCCTAAGTGAATAATTCTTAATGACAGAGTTAAAAACATCTAAAAATTTAGAAACCCCTCCAGGTTTGTTTTTCTCAAAAGCAAAACGTAAAATATTAAAATCACCACCAATGAGAGATGGAAGAGTCAAAAGAGAGCAAGCATTAGCAAAAGCAGCTAGAAAATTAGTCTTATCCTTATCCTGCGCTGCAACATAAACAACCATGAGAGTAACCTTCTTATTGATTTTCTTATCCAACACATCTGCTTTAACAAAGAATCTATCCACAGAGGCATTAATGATATCAAATCTAGAGGATTTGATACCACAAAGAATGCCCCCAGATCTACCAACAGATGGAGACCAGAACCAAAGGTAACAATTGCCAGGGTCAAATTTCCTCCAAACCTCAGGACCCACTACAGCTTTCATGGTTTCTTGCAAACCAATGAAGTCAAAATCAAACTCCCTGGTTAGATCAATCATGTTGGTGGCAAAACCTTTCTTGCCCACCCGTCTACAGTTCAAAAAAACACCTATCATAATAATTTCTTTGATTTTGTCCTAACCCTGGGTCCATCTACAATACCACTCTGAGGATGGTTTGTATGGACCCTACTGAGGGATCTGGCACCACCAAGGGGCACCCCCTGAGAAGAATTAGCTTTAGATTTTGCTTTCTGTTTCAGTCTCTTTGAGGTCCTTTGAGAAATAACAGGAGTAAAAGGATTTTTTTAGGCTTCCCATCAAGGGGTTTATACTTCGTTTTGGACTAATAATTCAGGTATGCCATATAGTGCTTTATACTTCATTTTGGACTGGCTTTGGTCATCTCTCATTTGAGTACAAGGATGAATACTACCAAAAAAATCGACAAAAGCTTTACATGCTACCAAAAATAAAATTCTTAATATCGTATCATGAAATTATTTTCCCTACTGCTAATCAAGATCACCAAAGTAAATTGTGAATTCGGTCTTTGGTGTGTGCAGGGGTGGGTTTGTTCTTCCTCTGTATTTTATTTTATTTTCGAGAGGTTTTCTGTTAATAGATTGATGCCAACAAATGAATTTTGACTAGGCATGCAGCTCCTCATGCAGAAGTAGAAAATATTGTGATTTGGTTCTATTTTTCTCAGCTTCTGCTTGTGTCACTGATTGAAGAACTTATGTCATGCAATGAAAAGTTGATTTTGTTATTTTACGCATCGGTTGCTAATACATCGACCTTTATTTCCTAAAACAAGAATTCAGGCCCAGCCTATACGCCAGAAACTTTGGCCGCGTTGAGGTATTGAAGTGCCGCGGACGCTAGAATTGGCGCAGCCTGCAGATGAAATAGCCTACAAAAATCTGCGGATGGACTGCACGTTTCCATCTACAGCTGGATGCAATAAGGAAGTGGGAACCGTATTTGCATTACCAATTCAAACTTTCAAAGTGTGCCAGTTCAGAGGTATTTTGTCGAGATCACTAGAAAAAGAGCGGTCTTCCGGAAGGTCAGCGCGCGAGGGCTGCGCGCGCGACAAGTGTCGCCCTCTCGTTGCGCGGCCCCTCCCCCTGATGCCTACAATTCGGCCATTAGCCGCCGGCCAAATTTTAGCCTCTGTCCAAACTCCAAAGCACATGGATCAGAGGACCGTCCAGGCGAGCTGGCCCAGCCTATACGACAGAAAGCATTGGGCCGAGTTTGGCCCAGCCTATACGACAGAGACTTCGGCCGCGTTGAGGTATTGAAGTGCCTGCAGATGGACTAACCTACAAAATCTTCGGATGGACTGTATGTCTGCATCTACAGCTCAGAGGGGGAAAGGTATTTGCAGTACCAATTCAAAGTTTCAAAGTGTGCCAGTTCAGAGGTATTCTGTTCTGTCCCTATACAATTCGGCCATTAGCCGCCGGCCAAATTTTAGCCTTTGTCCAAACTCCAAATCACATGGATCAGAGGACCTTCCCGGCGAGCCGATCGAGGAGCCATCAGCATCTTTTCTTTGACAAACAAAAAGATTGGCAGTTTGCAGTGTTAACTGTCCTATAAAAATTGGCTGATCAATGGCTGAATCCCCCAGCACACAATCAAGGAAGCGAAGCAAGTTAAGAAGGAGAGCAGGGCAATAATACTACAGAAGTAGCTAGTGATGGAGGTGGAGGTGCCGTTTAGCGGGAACGGCGGCGAGGGCAGATGGTCCAAGCTCGCGTCGTCGCTTGCCGTCACGAATGTCCAGGCTCTGGCGGCATCGGCCGCCCAAGACCTCACGGCCGACGCGATCGAACGGTACATCCAGCCCGACATCGACGCGCACGCCGTCCTCGACGAGCACTCCAACGAGGTTCCGGTGATCGACCTCGGCAAGCTCCTTAACGCCGAGACCGTGGAAGCAGAGGCCGCGAGGCTCAAGTTCGCCTGCCAAGAGTGGGGCTTCTTCCAGGTAAAGCGTCATCAAGTGATCACTGTCTTTTTCGTCCTCTTCATATATAATTTCAAATCCTGGCTCCATCTCTGGCCGGATGACACAAAGACAGCATGCAGCATTTCATGAAGCGTGCATGACCATTTCTTCCACCTTCACCGGTTTGCAGGTTGTGAACCATGGAGTGCCAGATGAAGTCATCGTGGATATAAAGCATGACCTCCATAAGTTCTTCGAGCTCCCCCTCGACGTGAAGAACGCCTACGCGATGCGCCCAGGAGATCTTCAAGGCTATGGACAGGCATTTATTCTCTCTGACAATCAGAAGCTTGACTGGGGTGACATGTTTGGGATCTTCACCCAGCCCCCCGAGGGCCGTGATATGAGTTACTGGCCGACTCAACCTGCTACATTCAGGTTAGACTGCGTGTGTACTTTTACTTTGCACAATGAAAACTTACAACGCTCACTCCATCACTATATATTAATTATGGACAATAAATTTTCCACAAGAAAAACAGGGGTCATGGTAATATTTTCATCTGAAGTAATTAGCAACTAAGTTTTGTTTAAGTTTGGTGGTATGCTCATCAATTAAGGAGGTTTGAAAAAACAAAATATCATATCTGTTACTTTATACCAACGAAGGCTCGGTAGTATATAATAAAATTTCGAAATTATTTCGGTGTGTACCTACATCTAACATAAGCAAGAATATTTCTATGGTTCCAGGAATTCCACTGAAGTATATTCTTCGGAATTGATGAAGCTTTCCCATTCTATTGTCAACTTTATTGCCCAAACACTAGATTTTGGTCCTGAATTGGTGGCGGACAAAAATGTAGGGCAATTTTTAAGGATGAACTACTACCCTCCATGCACGTCAACACCGGAAAAAGTTTTAGGTTTCTCACCACATTCTGATGGATCTTTTATAACTATACTGCTAGAAGTTAATTCGGTACAAGGGCTACAAATTAAAAGGCATGGTGCTTGGATCCCAGTTAAACCACATGGCGATGCATTATTGGTGAATGTGGGTGACTTTCTTGAGGTAGGGGTTTTGTTTATTTATAAAGACCAGTTATGTTTATACCATTGATAGATTCATAAATTCAAGGAGTTTCGAGAAATTTCTTGTCTGGCTACAGAAATACGGCGCAATAAGTCGACAAGATGTAGAATATGGTTTACAAAAATTGAAAACTGCTTTATATATTGATTTATCAACTATGCCACGTCGGCAAATTAACCACTAGCTCAAATGCCTTCTATACATCTTATGATAGTCCAGGGCTGAAAAAACAAAATTCATAGGGCTACATCCTGAGAGATGAATGAGGTGTTTCCTCAATAACATGATTAGAAAACAATATTTCTTGAAATATTTTGAACTTTAGATGAATGAGGAGTTTAACTTTTTTTTCTGATTGCATTTGCTTACTGTTCATAGATCATGACAAATGGGAGGTACAAGAGCATTGAGCATAGGGTCACTATAAATGCCCATAAGGAACGGCTATCTGTATCAGCATTTCACCTCCCAAAGTATGATGGGATAGTTTCACCAGTTCTAGGCAGTACAGAGGAGCAAGTGTTATACAAGACAATGACAGTGAAAGAGTATGCAAGACTTTATATGACAAATAAACCAGATGGAAAGAGCAACCTGGATTATGCAAAGTTGTCCTAAATATAAGGCTTGATTACTATGTGTTGTTTCTCGAGATGATGAACATTCATAAATGAAAATTCTATGTTTGAGTGCAATTCATGCATATTTATAACTAGGATTTTTCGAGTGCAATTCTATCCCACTTCAAGTATTTGAGTCCCTGTAGATGGGCATTTGGGTTATTTTGTCTATCAGATATGATTGCATCTTCAAGTATATGAGAGAAAATTGCAAAAAAAACCACCACAATTCGGAACATCGTCTCAAAAAACAACCTACTTTCTTTTTTTTTTCTTCAAAAAACCACCGTTTTTACTAGCTTGCACTCGTCGAACGCCGTCTTCACCCTTCTACAGTAGTTTTCGATGTTCTGCTTCATGCTAGTGATCCAGTCGATGTTGACCGTCTTCCATGCTTCGGCGAGGCACTCTTCTTCCTTCATCGTCCACTTAAACTGGGGCTCGGTTGGCTTGGGTATCTCCCAGCGCTTCCTTTTCCCCTTGGCCGCCACCTGCGCTGTCTCCGCCTGTTCTTTCTCTTCCACCTCGGCACCAGCATCATCGAGCTCGACATCGTACCCGTCGTCGCCGGTTTCCTATGAGTCAATCTGCATCTAGAACCCCGTGCAGGAGGCGGCAGCCGCTAAGACGCTCTCGATGATGTCATCTATCTCGGCGTCAGTGCTGCTGTGTTGCGGCGCCGAACTTGTGGTTGGCGCGAAGGCGATAGGTCCATGACGAGGAGCTGGCAACGACGAGTTGGCATAGGATGAGAAGTAGCCGTGTAGGACGTTGAGGTCGGCGGTGAAGACAGGCACTGCTGGAGGGGCGCGCGGTGCAGGGCAGTGCTAGAAGGCGGTGTCGGGGTTGAAACCGCCGAGAGGGTCACTTTAGATATAGTCCGGTGAGGAGGAGTACCTCCACACCTGCGGCGAGAAAGTGGCCGGCAAGACCACGCTCTGCTGGCTCCCCGACACCCCGTGCAGGTACGTGCTCAGTGTCGGCTGGGTGGGATCCGCGCGTCCGCATTCCTCCCCATGACGATGCGATACTCCTTCTCCTCCCCTGCTGCTGCGTCCCTAGCCTTCTTGGCCTTCTCTCTCCTTCGCTGGTCGTTGTTGATCGTTGATCTGCGCTCAATGTCAGCCTCCCACTCGGCGTTCGTCATGCCCGCGGGCCTCGCCATCAGCTTCCTTGTCTTCGGTTGTTCGGTGTCGCCAGCAAGGTGTGGCTGCTTGTACTTTTGGTCGGCATGGTGGGCGGCGGCAGCATGAGTGGCGGATCCATGGAGCGGAAAAAATGACGGGAGCTATGGCGAGGAGAGGGTTTTGCTGGTCACGATGTAGGAGAAATAAAAAGTAGTTAACTCTCACCGACAGTGCGGACCCACACACGTTTTTTACTTCTGCCGGTGCCCCCAAGAGCCCCCTATGCGATGAGTTTGGGTTGGATTCGTCGGCTGTATTTCTGGTCCAAACAGGCATAATTTAAACCTGTGTGACGGCAAAAAACGAGGCGCCGGCGGAAAAATGGTCCTAGAGCCTTGGGAGGGGGAGAGGGGCGGCTGGAGATGCTCTAATTAACACTCACGTCACTCTACTCTGTATTAGCCACCCTAGATGGCTCCCACGTCGACATTCCCACGACGGGCAATATTCGCGAAGAATTCAACGAGTTAGTTGGCAGTAACGTGGATTTCAATGTTCACGGGACCACCTACATTCTTCGAGTGAAAAAAGAAAGAACGAAGACCTACTTCTGCGGGCAAGCATTGCAGGTTCTCATCGCCACGTACAATTTAAGCGGAGGTGATTACATTCACTTCTCTATGGAAGGACCGCAACCTCGCATCAAAATTGTGTATATGGGCGGGGTTGCGAGCGAGGATGGCGGGAGTGAGGAGGAAACTGAGAACACCGAGGATATGGACACTGAGGATGATATGGACGAGGAGGACCCATGGAAACATGTGGTGGTTGCTCAAAGAGCGAATCTTAGCGAGTTTGAGAAGAACCGTGTCCTTCAGAAACTTGCCCAGATAGATAGCTACATCGGGTCCCCTTTCGTGCATCGCATCACCAACACTAACATCTCCAATGGACATGTCATGGTATGTTTCTTAACACTTTCTTATTCGTATAGTTGCTTATGTTCTTAACACTTTCTTATCCGGTATTTGACATTGTGCTTTTATTCTTTCTTGGAATTGTGTGTTGTAGAAAATACCTTTGGCGGTAGCGGACAGTGCTGGCATGGAGCATATGGGTACCATTGGAGTACGTCGTGGAGAATCAGGACCTGTCACCGTAGTTCCGATCACCAGGGATAACGCCGATGGTCGGGTCATCCTCAACTCTCAAGCATGGAGGCAGTTCCATTCCGCAAGAGGTGGTATGGAGGTTGGCCGAGCTATTCTGATCACCATGAGGGATAGTGACATCGCCAACTTGGACATGATGATGGTCATCGACTACATCCGCGCCCGCTAGATAGATTATGTGGTGATGATCGAAAATATGTAATATGGTTGTTTTCGAGACTAACTCCTGGATTTATTAGTAGTATATATGTTTGTTTTCTAGACTATGTAATATTTCTGCTATGAAAATTTATTCTATCAATTGCATACCTGTGTTTGAGCTATTGATATTCTTCTGTATTTTGTGTACTGACATTCTTCTGTATTTGAGCTGTATATACCTGTATAAATACGGTACTGCCTTTTTTAAAAAATACAGCATAGAATAGCCGTGACGCACCTAAATTACTAGCCGTGGCGCACCTTCGGAGTTAGGCGTGACGCGCCCAGAAATAGCCGCGGCGCACCTAGCCCGTGCGTCACGGGTATTAATAGGCGCGGCGCACCAGCTCGGTGCGTCACGGCTAAACCCATAGGCGCGGCGTGATAGCCGTGACGCGCCCAGGTGCATCACGGATAAGCAAAATGGTGCGTCACGGGTAAGCTTTTCCCTAGTAGTGATATGTTGTTTCTCGAGATGAACATTCATAAATGAAAATTCTATGTTTGAGTGCAATTCATGTATATTTATAAATGGGAATTTTCGCGTGAATTCTATGTTACTTCAAGTATTTGAGTCCCCTATAGATGTGCCATTTGGCTTATTTTCTCTATCAGAAATGATTGCATCTTCAACTATATGAGGCCAAGCCTCTTCTAATCTAGGATGGCACCGTCCGAGGTCCGTTCTTCCACATATCATATATAATTCTTGTTCTGACGGGTTTCATACTCCAAATATTGGCATTTCATCTGGTTCTACCCTGGTCAATCAAATAATTTGGTGGCGAAGACATCGAAGTATCAAGTTGTGCGTCTTTTTTTTTGCTTTGCTTTTATTTTTTTAGGGCAAACATCTAGATTTTGTGAACCAATAATAAAACCATTAAAATGTACACATCTAAACTTAGCAGACTTGTCCTCACAATTACAGGGAAATATCTTGAGAAAAGTTAAAAAGGACATCCAAGTTCCTATCAAAATCTCCGGAATCTGCATCCGCTTGTTTGCTCGTTGTCGCATCAACGGACTTTGTGTAAGGAGTTCTCCTCGGTACTTTATATATGATCGGCCGTCTTGAGCTTTATTATTAATTTAAAGTTTAACATAATGCATTTTTTTCTTAAAAAACAAGTCGCGCCGGGACACCGCAAAACGAGACCTGCCTGTATATGGCCTCCAGGATGTTATTCATTCCAAGTATGTCAGGCAATGTTGGGGATATACCAAATGGGTATGCCCTTGGAGTGTCCGAGGATCCCATTACGTTGCATTCTACCTTTGTTTCGTAGCCTCGGGCGGAGGTTCTGTTCTCGACGTTGATGCCGACATTTGGTTCAGAATGGCGTCGCACTCCGCCATGTACCACGCCTTCACCTGTGTGGCCATCATTGCCGGGTCGGCACCCACCAGGAATGCCAGGCCGGTGTTCCTCTTTTTTGCCGCGACGTTGGTTTTGAAAAGCTCAATCTTGACGGTCTGCTTCTCCATCAGCTCGTCCCACCTTGATCTTGACTGCTCCTCGCTCATGGCGACGTGGTTTTTGGTGTCGAAGATGCACAAATCTGCTGTCTACGCTGCAGAATTTAAAAAAGTTTAACATAATGCATTTTTTTCTTAAAAAACAAGTCGCGCCGGGACACCGCAAAACGAGACCTGCCTGTATATGGCCTCCAGGCTGTTATTCATTCCAAGTATGTCATATGGCCTCCAGGCTGTTATTCATTCCAAGTATGTCGGGCAATGTTGATGAAGTTTCGAAAGTTTTTTCTAATATTCGCTGAAAATGTTTGTGTTTCTGCTTGAGCCTACGAGATGAAAGTATATGAGAGAAAATTGCAAAAAACCACCACAATTCGGAACATCGTCTCCAAAAACAACCTACTTTTTTTTCAAAAAACCACCGGTCTAGCGTAATACTGTTTCAAAAAACACCGATGAACCAGCTAACACAATTTGAGAGCATTTCAGACTACTGGGGCCCATTATAAGTGATGTAGTGGCACTGAATTTTCACACCGTTTGACTCAGTCGTAAACTTATATGTGGGTCCCACATGTCATCACCGTCAGCGAAAGTGTCCCTTATGAACATTATGTCTAGTTGCACATGTAGTCGATCCATATCCTGGTGTACTCTCCACCAATGAGCTCCCTTTTCCTCAAGTTTGAAGGAAGAAGTAAAAAATACCCAATATAAACCCTTATCTATAAGACATTGAATACATACAACTATAGTGTCAAAACAGCAGCTATATATGATTGTTTTAATTGCATTTTGTAATTAAGAAAATAAATAGCCAGATCAACACTCGAAAGAGACACGAAAAGAAAGATTTGTACCCTATGGAAGAACAACCACACAGATCAACACTAATCATCGACGCCAGCGAGCTATACAATGCCTCCCACTCAATTTCCCTCTCAACGTGACGTTTTCTACAATATGAAAAGTTTGAAAAATAGAGGATTCCAGGTAATAAGTGCTTGCAAGATGCCTGCACTCGTTCATATTAACTGGAGAAACAAAGTCAAGATCAATCTTTGTACGCCACTGCCCAAAGAGCGAAGTCAAGTTCAACTTGTATACGCTACAACAGTCGTTCCAGTTCACAGCCACACGGCTGACACTACTCCAACAGTCAAGTATAACAATCAAGTACAACTAGATAGTATGCAGTGAAATTAGCTGACGTAATACTACTTATACATGGTGAATCAGCAAGAAGAGTCCCAGGTTGCATCAACTACCCCAAGCGAGGTCAAGATCCATCAGGTTCATTTCCATAAAAAGATTTGCAACATATGAAGAAAAAAAATCACTTAGGCAAGCAGAGCTCTGATCCATTAGGTGCTTTGTAACAAGAAGCACAGGTTGCATCAAAAACTCCAAACAGAGCATGGTAAACCAAGATTTGTTGTAGTAACTCCATCATCATACGGTAAATTACGTACTTTGCCCAAAAAACACATGAAAAACATAAAGTAAATTTAGGGATTTGTATCCTAAATGCAGAACCATCTAAAAGATGAAGACGTGCAGCAGCTATAGCAGAAACCTTGGTTCAGGGCGCCGAGGAGCCCAGACGCGCTTGCTGACGGTACAAGACGCCAGCGTCGTGAGGGTCCTACAGGCACACCTTGTTGGCTGGCTAAATCAGATCTGTGTGGTCCAATAGAGCGGCGTGCCATAGCCGCTCCTGTACCTCCATGGAACGACAAAGACGGAAGTTTTACCCTCCTACTCCGATGTAAAGCCGAAAACCTGACAATGGGGTTGCGGGGCGACACCATAGAATGCTATCCTTGGCAGCCTATTTGGTACGAAAAGAAAGTTAACACGAGATGGTATTAATACCAATTAAATCAGCCATGCATTTAACTTGTGAAAATAATTTGCTACGAACGAAAATGTTTAAGTACTCGTGCTCCTTCCTTTCTCATGGACTTGAGGTGGTAAATAACAACCAATCTGTGACTAATCACATCTACTGCTAGAGATCAAAATCGAGCGAGAACAGGAGCAGCGATGTTGTAGAACATGGCATCAAGCCATCAACACCATAAGACCAATTCAACATTCCACCAATTACATGAGACCACTAGTGCCTAGATTTACACCGATTCCCTCTTTTCTCTTTGACCAAATTCTACTTACAGTCTACATCGGCGACCCGCCAGATTGAGCACACGGCACACCCCATCCGAAATAGACGACGAAATAATTTTCAGATTTGCTGCTAGGGTCAGAAGAGAAGAGGGATACAGAAGGATGCCAGCACTAGGAACCAACCAAGATTGTAAGTTTCATGTGCAGATCTAGGTCCTGCAAGATCTAGGGGATCTCACCTGCTGCGTGCAGGTCGGAGGAGACGGCGCCCAGGATCTGCTGCATCATAGAGGAGGGTGACGGATCTCCGGGCCACCGCCCCGAGGGCCTGCTTGCATCTGCTCTTCACCTCCGGGTCTCGCATCTCTGGCGTGAAGCAGATCCTTCATGGCGGGGCAGAGCTAACTTGGACAGCCAGGAGCAAGGGCGAGGCCGGCCGGCAGGAGGTGCGCAGCGAGGGCGGGGAGCGGCGGCGCAAGCAAGAAAGGGGATCGAGACGGATAGACGAACGAGCGTTTGGTGGGCGTATTTTTTTTATTTTTTGTGAGGGAAGGAGGTGGGCGTGTGTTTGGTGGGATAGGAGAGACGAACGGGCGTCGTTGTAGGTGCGATGGATCCCAGCGAACGGCTCAGATGGTCTTTCCGCTGGGGCGATCCACCGAGGCCTGTTCTCGTCATCTTATTGGCCGGAGACGGATGGACCAAAATTAATTACGTCCAAGAGAGGTTTTGTTTGCCTCAAAGCCATGTGCAAACTTTTCCCGCTAGGCCCAAAATCCAACAAAACTTGCTGGATTATTACTCCCTCCTGTTCAAAATAGGTTGCGTATAATTTTTTCATGGATTTCTCATATTAGGATGCGCATTGTGCAGAGTACGATAGAACGGACCCTTTTACCCCCGCTTGCAAAGCTGGCAGCATGCATGCATTTATTCTATTCTTTCATCTTCCTCCTCCTCGTATCCTTCCCATCCCATTAGGCCATTACTCACCTGCCTCTGCCCTCTTGCTCACCGGACGACCACGCTCTCATGGAACCACCGTTTGATCCGTCGTGGTTCACGGATAGTCAGGAGGAAGAAGAGGTCCCGGATTCCTGCGACGAAGAAGAGATGCTTCGTCGAGCTCGCGGACTTGTGGGTGAGGCTAAAAAGTTGCGTCGTCCAATTTGCCTGGATGATTTAAACACGGAGGAGGTGCTGGAATATGTAGCTGGCTTCGACCAGGATGAAGATGGGGCGCTGCGAGGCGGCCGCGTCGAGCTTGGCGGTGCCCAGCTGCAAGGTGGAGGCGGTGAGCTGCAAGGTGGAGGCGGCGAGCTATGTGGTGCCGAGCAGCTAGGCGGCCGCGGCGAGCTCGGTGGTGCCGAGCAGCGAGGCGACCACGGCGAGCTTGGTGGTGCCCAGCTGCAAGGTGGAGGCGGTGAGTTGCGAGGCGGCCGCGGCGACCTGTGTGGTGCCGAGCAGCTAGGCGGCCGCGGCGAGCTCGGTGGTGCCGAGCAGCGAGGCGACCACGGCGAGCACGGTGGTGCCGAGCAGCCAGGCGGCCGCGCTCCTGTCGAGTTGCGTCGTATGGCCTGCAGGCTTCTGTATGGCGTGTCCGGTGGCGCATGCAGTGACCGCGCCGATGGCGAGCCGCGTGTCCGCCCCGTGTGCACCTTCTTTCGATCTCCGTCGAGCCGAGGACTCGTCAAAGAGGCATGCATTATTTTCAGCACGTCACGTCGTCGATGCAGCGACTCAGTCACGTCGTGCGCGAGTCAGAGCACGGACAACTTAATGTTTGTGCCGGACTCCTTGCCGGACTCGTTCCCACAGTACAGCGACGGCATGGACGAGGTAAGGAACAAAATGTGGGAAATCCACATTCCTTTGATCAAAGAAGTTAGAAGTTTCAAGAGAAGGAAGAATTGAACATGCGTTTTGGGACTTTTCGATTAGTGAGGATGATCATGTATTTTGGGGACTTTGAGAGTATTGGGAACTGATCATGAAAATTGTTGCTATTCTTATTTTCGGATGATGAACAGTAGCATGCATTTTTAATATCTTGAATGTTGTTGTTTTAGATAATGAGTAAGTTTATTTTTAAATCATGAATACTGTTGTTATTTTCAATATGATGAGCAGTACTCCAAAACCTTACATTGTTTTTGGATTACAATCAAAGTTTTTCATTGCACAAAATAAATTCCATTGTTCAAACAACAACCAAGACCTTGCATCCACCATACCGACGAAGGATCCCGAGTTTCTAATCACCTAGCCACTGCCTAGCCTCGTCCACGATACCTCTAGTGCACTGTAACCTCACCGGTAGGATACCAAGGCGTTCTAGCACTAGCTTCCTCATGTGCGGGACCTTGTAATGGTTACCACCTTTTTGCTTCAAAATCTCAATCATACATGACTGTAGAGTGAGAAAAATCCGGTTACTTCTCTCCGCCGGGTACTGATGATATGCTTGATGCACCTTCAACACAATGTCATCAACCGAACCTGGAAATAACTTGTGAAACAAAGATTGTAGGGATGCGAAGAACCCTAGATCAAGGATGTTAAGATCAGGAGAGTTAGGTGGTTGACAAATCAACCTAATGTCCCAACCATCTGATGTTGCCGCTGCCACAAAAACCGGATCATTAGGATCAATGTGAGTCCTTGCATTATCTTGTTGAATGTATATAGTTCTACCACGTTCAGCGGCAGGCCACTTCTCTTTTATAGCGGGAATAACCTTGTTCACCAACCATTCTCTACTCACATCCTTAGTCACCGACTTCACAAGCTTTGTCACCATCGTTCCCACTAGACGGTTAGGACTATCCCTTTTTGCTGCCTCCGAAAACGTGAACGGCCATATGCCGATTTTACCATCAAAGGTCATTGTACCATCCACGTCGTACCGAGGCCTCGCCACGGCCGCGAGGAACATAACTTTTTCAATATAGTTCTTGTTTTGGGTGATTCTTTCAGGTTCAGCCTCGTCTATTCCCAAGTAAAACTTCTGACTTTTCCGTGTGCGAAAAAACCACTTCTCATCACTATGAACCACGTTGAACATTCCATTCATAGTTGGCTCTTCGGGCAAGCTCTCTTCTTGAAAATGAGATAGACCCCACCGAACCCTACACAATTTTGTTAGACAACTTGTTAGAAAAAATAGCTACTCATAAAATCATGAATAAATCCAAACAAGTGTAAATAAGCACTTGCCTACGCTTCTTGTTCTCGTCGGTGAGAGTAGACTTGATGGCATTTGTGTGCCGCCTAAGTTTACCCTCCTTAAACCGCCTATGAAGAGTGCTCCTCGACATGCCTAGCGCATTTGCAAGATCTTGGAGTGTAGTTTTGTACTTCGGCTCAACGTGTTTTATTGCCTCTGGATCGAAAGCTATCCTCTTACGGCCACAATTCTTTGGCTTCTTGCTCATCACTCCAAGTATACTTCCAGCTCTCTTTCCATTTGTCCAAATTTTTTGTACTGTTCTCAAAGGCATGTTTGAAATTCTCGCTACCTCCTTGGCAACTCCACGCTTGAGTCTCCCTACTGATGTCCTCTCCAAAAGCATGCCGTACACTCTTAGCTTATCTTCTTCTGACCATTGGACCTTAATGCAACCAGGGTGGCCATCTACAAGAATATTTTCATGATTTAACAACAACAGATTCAACTAAAAAACATGATAAAAAATAACAGAAAAATCTTATTCTAAATGTAATCTAAACATGGCATCTTGTACACAAGTGATATGATCATGGACAGAACACAGATTACAAAATGTCCTTACTTTCGACGTGTACTTGGTCGCTGGTGTTGCCTGCATTATTGCCATCGTCGAGTGGCTCCTCGGCGTCGTCAACGTGCGCCATCGTGTTCAAGTCCACGGTTAAACCTCGGCCAGCACCGCGCCCAGCAAGGCCTAGTCGTCCACGACCGCGACCGCGGCCGGAGCCGGTCGGCGGGACGACCGTACTATGATGCCAGCTTATGATACCACGCCCTCGACCTGCAAGGCCAAGACGTCCGCGTGCCCGACCGCGCACAACTTCACCGCGTCCCCGTCCGCGTGCCGGATCGACTTGTCCGGTTTCAGCACGACCATGCCCTCGCCCACCACCACCGCGGCCTGGCATGGCTTGCCCAGTTCCACCGTTGCCGGTGTCGCCTTGGCTGGCACCACCGCCTCCGCTGAGGCCTTGCCCGACACCATGGCCTCTACCGACCTGCCCGCCTCTTGGCACGCCTTGCCCGGCATGGCTGCTGCCTGGAACGCCTCGCCCGGCATGGCTGCTGCCTGGAACGCCTCGCCCAGCTTGGCCATTGCTGCGAACAGCTCTCCCAGCTTGGCCTCTTCCATGGCCGGATCCTCCTGCATAACGGCCGGTCAGCCCAAGCCGCATGCGCGTGCTTCCGCCTGCGGTGCCGGCGTCGTTTGAGCGGAAATCTCCGCCGTGGACGTGCTCAACGTAGGGCTCGTGCTCCTGCCGGTTGTCTTCGCCGTGGACATTCTCAATGTCGGGCTGGTGCTCCTGCCGTTCGCTTTCGCCATGGACATGCTCAAGTTCTGTCTCTCCTTGCTCCTCTGCGCAAAGATCAACTATGAGTCAAAACCAACAGAGTACACAGCTCAAACGAAACAAGGATGAACAAGACCATGCATACCGTCGTCGCTCTCTTCAAAGACATAGGTGTAGTTCAAGTCGTTTGCCACACCATCGTACTGATCTTCCACGGTGTCCCAATCAATAGAATCATTGGCATCCATGGGTGAGAACTGAGAAGGTGGAAAATGGAAAGGAGCTGATGAGAAAAGCTCAATGGCTCTGGTTACTTATAGAGTGCACGAGAAAGAGACTGAAAACTTCATTTGAATTCTGCAAAAATGGCGCCAAGTTTTAGTTCCCTCCTTGCAGTTCTCTTATAAAAAATCAAACGAAAAATTTGCTGCAAATTAGCGCCATTCTTCTGTTTTTTGGACTAGCCATGAGAGCCTCGCGCGCTCAGCGTTGGAAGAAGGGAGTGTGGAGACCGAAGGGACGTGCGAGGAGTGGCCAATGCATGCATGGGTATTAATGGAGGGAGCCTGCACATCGTGGGATGGTAATCATGCATGTGAGGGCTATTCCCGTCCAGATTTTTTTCTCCACAGCGTTGCATGAGGTTCGTTGGTATGCGGGTCAAAAATTATACGCAACCTATTTTGAACAGGAGGGAGTAATTCCATGCATGCACGGCTTGCACTCCACCTGATTAGGAGAAAGCTAGTTTCATTGTTTGGTAAAAACCCAAATCCCACCGAGTCATATTTCCTTTCTTCGCTCTTTTTTTCTCCCTTCTTAGAATATCTAATTCATTTACATGATCATTGCAACATTCGTTATATATCGTGGCAGCGGGACTCCGTGCACGAAGAAGAACGAGTGACGCCACGCCGAGGAACGCCACCCGCAGTTCGATAACTTGGTTGGCGAGACTTCGCCGATAAACATCAAGACCGGCGCCCCTCTCCTAGTCACCATGACAACAATTAACCGAACGAGAGCATAGGAGAAATTAATGAGACCCCGGAGTGCAAGTGCAAGGGTTTTGGAGGAGATACACGTCGAGAACCCAACGACATCCTATGGACGCCTCCAACCTCGACGTTGAAGCATTTCAACTATGCCGCCTAGAATCACGCACTCGAGCGAGGAGGCCAACTAGAAGGGGCCAGTGAAGGGTGCGATTTGTCATCCCTGGCGTGACGTACGAAAAGTCGAGATGGACCAACAAGTAGACGAAACCTACGTTCCGCAATCCTCTTTGTGAATCGAGCCAGCGATGATCGTTGAATATCATTGCGAGAATGTCTCGGACTTAGAGGAGCCTAACATACACCGACAGAAACTGCATGCACATATTCCACTATTCGGGTTCGATGGATGGAGGCACGGATTTGTCAACTCGACGGGCTGCGTCGACCTTTGCCCAAAGAATGTATTATCGCGTGTGTCTCCTACTCTTTCTCAGTTAGAATATAAATATTTTCCTATGCTCTCGTGGCTTCATGCTCACGTGCAAATCAGCATCGACTAACAACCTACAAAAACATGCATCCACGACTCCAACGTCCGTAACTTCGAGCAGTACAATATTTACTCTACTAGACGTCGACTGCATGATGCATGCATGGCAATGGTGCATGTACTCGATCGTATAGGCCACGTGCATGCATACTACCTATATTGTTTTCGAGCATTTGAAATTAGAGCTAGGTAGACGCTTGCTAAACCGACGTGTGGGAATGCCGAGTGTTCTTTCAAAAACACGAAAGAATAAATACAAGTCTGAGTATTTGCCTACGATACTGGCCAAACCTAGCAAGGCTTGCCAAATAGCATGCCACGTGTCCCCTCCCGCCTTAAGTGACGAAAAACGGCCACACCATTAAGGTTGTCAAGTGTCATGACACGACAATTGACAAACACCATGTCGGCACCGTTTGTTGAATGCCATCTAACATCGCAATCCGTAAACAATTTTATATTCGTTTTCTAAATTTATTTTTATTTTTCCTTTCAATGACATATTCTTGTTTCCTTTCCCGCACTCTCTTTCTGTATTATTTTTTCGCCCTTTTATCCCCTCCTTTTCTACCGTCTGTTCACCACTTCAAGGCGACCTGACCAACTCTTGTATGAAATTTACATGGTTTGGAGTTTTTTTTGTTCCTAATACTTATTCTAGTTGAAAAAAAACCACGCCTCTGTCGCCCCCCCCCCAACGGGGTTACGGAGGCATCTTTCACCGCGCCGGCCTGCAAACCTCTCCCCTACTCCCTCCTGGCGCTGCCAGCGGTGTGGGTCGCCAAGCAAATCTGAGCAGCTTTGCTGGCGGCGGGGATGTTTTTCCCATGTGTGAGGACATGTTTCTAGGGGGGGGGGGTGTCTTGGCAGCGGTGCGCTACGGCTGTGGCAGATCTCCGGCGTCGGGGTTCTGGTCCAGGCAGGTTTGAATGGCGGCATGCGGGCGCATGGTGGTGGCGCCAGTCTCCGTAGATGCCATGTTGGATATGTGACGTTCTGGGTCTGGCAGAGATCATGCCCGACGGGGTGGCTCTACATGCGGCGACACCCCCTCACGGGAGTCAGCGATGGAGGATACATGGCTATAGTGGACCATGGATACCGCTAGTTGTACCCCAGCTGTCCTAGCAAGGGCCGGGGGACTGGTCATGTCCGTTCTGGGGAACTTGTCATGGTGGTGTTGTTCTGCACCGTGGGTGAGCGATCTCAGACACCGGGGCGGCGGCCTTGGAACTTGGACAACACGAATGTATCTATGGCGAGCGGTGTGGCAATGGTGATGGCCCTACTCTTGGACCGTGTGGGTGGCGAAGAGCGGGCGGCCATAGACCTTGGCGTTGGTGGCTTTTAGACAAACACAACTCTCAATTCTTGGTCTGGAAACCTAACTCGGTGATGGTGGATGATCCAAAATTACCCAGAGTGCGCGAAGTTTTTTTAAAAAAATTGGAAACCTAACTCGGTGATGGCGTTGGTGGATGTATCAAAATTGGAAACCTAACTCGGTGATGTATCAAAATTGGAAACCTAACTAGGTGATGGTGTTGGTGGCTTTTAAACCTCTTGGATGCGTTGTTGGGTGAAACCCTTTGACTGTGGCCTCGAAAATGGCTGCGTGAGGCATCGTTGCCCTCTTGGGGCCATTGTCGTCGAGCCTGAGGTTGTTTGTCTTGGTCCACTGTCATCGTTGGTGAGTTTGGTTCTTTTGTGTTTTTTTGTTTATTTTGTATCTGCTTTGTAAGAGGATTCCCTCATCACTTTGTATCAGTTTTGCCGTGTAGCTTTATTTATAAAGCGGGGCGAAAGCCTATATCAAAATACTTATCCTAACACAAATAAATATAAATCTACATCGAATAACCACTTTCAAATGAACCGGGTGTAAATAACGAAGGACCCAAAAAAATGCATGAAATGTGTGAGGAAGGGTAAAAACCCTTTTGCATGGTGTGCTAGTTGTACAGATAAAAAGTTGAATACGCAACTCTAAAGTAGACTTCCTTCACAAACGAGACTATTAGCCGATTTCAAAGAAGAGCTGGGGGTGCATGTCGTAGGACCCACGGAAAAGGGTTCGCTTGAAACCACGGGAGGAAGGGTCGACAACCATCCCCTACTTACACCACCATGATATGGGTATATTAAGTTGATATAAAGAGGAAAATTCCAATACACAACTATGAAGAGGCACTTCACAAACATGACTATGAAAAACGAAAACTATAGGCTTAAAGTGTGAAACCTCTCTACTTAAAGATCATCGACCCAACTTTCGTAATGACATGTCATGTCATTGTTTTTGGTCGTGTTCATGTTACCTATTTGAACACACACACATAAGTCACATGGGAATCCCACTTTCGATGAACAGTTAGGGGATATACGTCGTGGGGCTCCTAATATGTCTATATTATGGTGGTGTGAATATGACAAGCCAATACAGAACTACGAAGATTTTGGACTTCTAGTGAAGATACACCAAATATTAGTGTAGACATATTAGGATCCCATGCTTATTTGAGAAGTGATATAAACAACATTTACATCACTTTTCAAGTGCACAACCTTCAAAAACTAGACTATATGTATGACCATTCTGGACTTCTAGTGCAAACACCCTCACTTTGAGACCACCGACGCAACTATTGTTTAAACATGGCCTTTTGGTGTGTTTTCATAATCCCATGGACTATAATAACACAAAAAATAGAACATTAGTGACACAAAATATACAGTTCAGAAGTAGAGCTAGGGGTAGAAGTCATAGAGCCCATGGAATACGGTTTCGCTTGAAACACACACCCCCACCCCCCGCCTCATGGCGTCCTAATGTGTGTACAAACTGGTGGCGTAGACAAAAACTGCCAATGTAAACTCTGAAACGACAACTCCTTTAGAAAGTGAATATTCCGCCGGAAGATTCAAGAGTTATGGTGCGACCCCCCACTTCGAGGTTGCTAACCAAACTCTTATAAGGACATGCATGGCCTGTTTTTGGGTTGTTCCTGTTCTTATATCCATCATAATACATGAAGGAGAAAAACACGTAGGGAATACCCACTTCTAAAGGAACGCAATCGGGTAAAGTCGCTGACCATAAAGAACATGGTTTCGCCTGGAGTGCCAGAAATCCTCATAGTATTGCACGGGTCCGAATATGTGTATAGTGGTGGTATAAAAATAAAATTATAATAAAAAACTATGAGCGACACTTGGTTCACAAACTGGACTATATTGTGGGAAGTTTTCAGGCCCCTTTCGCGAAACTCCCATAGCTATACCAACGAACCAACTCATGTAAGAACACTTGATACCGCAAACAAAGAGAAATTTCACATGCAATACCCACTTTTATAGTAAAGATAAGACTTGTAATCGCGGGACCCATGGAATAGGGTTTCGCTTGAAACTACGCGAGGAAGAGGCCCAAAACACTCCCCCTTTTGCATAGGTCAGAAACTTTCAAATTTCTGTATTCACTTTTCCTCTTTAACGCAACCTTATTTACCCAATTTAGTAATCCTGCTAAAAAAATCTTTTGTTTCTCATAGGTTTCTTAAAGTTTTTGGCATGATTTTCCATGTTCCCATGCTCAACAGCTCCCAAAACGCAAAAAGACATACCTTTTGCATATGAACGTGTGATTTTATGTGACATTCCATTTTTTAATGATAAATTAAGACTTGGAAGTGGGGAACAACTAAAAAAGAGGCCAACTTGTTACAAAATTGTGGTCGTTTTTTGCACTCTAAGTCCTGAAACTTAAGGTCCGACGGTTTAGTTTGTGATGGAAGTTTTATTTCAGAAATTTTAATTTCTTTTTCCTCTGTACTCAACTTTATATACTCATATTAGCACTTTATAAAAAGAACCTTGGGTGTTTAACTATTTTTTGGCATGATTTCGTGTGTTAACTATTCAACGGTTCTAATAACAAAAATACAATATCTAGACTTGTGTTTATGTGTAGTTACTCGTTTTAGTGGTAAACCAAGCCATCCAGAATGTTGCGAGGGCTGGAAAGTGTGATGGGTATCTTCGGAGGTTTGAACCAGTGTCTCTCGCAAAGTGGGTAGACTGAGCTACCTAATGGACCCGTTTCTCGTGCGACCAATGTGCGACGGACATTTCATTATGATGCTTTGTAGCAGTCCATTTCATTATGACTGAGCTACCATCATTTCATATTTTATTTTGTTGTTGTGTGTTGTTTTTATAAGCTAGGAGACGATCATTTCATATGCACACACGTGGAATTTAAGTGTCTTGATTTATTATTTTATGCTATGATATTGTCATTTTCCTTGCATTTTATGTGCCCGTTTTGTTATTTGTGAATGGTTCAAATCCATATTGTATATGATTTAAACCTTATGGACCCTAGACACCCTATACAAGCTCAGCTTCACAAATGGGTATCGTCTTTGTCAGATTTTTCCGGCTCTGTCTACGGAAGGTGTTGGGAATATTGGTAATAATACCTGGTCTCGTCAAATCATGTTGTAACATTACAATCATGAAAAATATACATGCTCGGATAAAAAACATTTACAATTGTGTACACATACTCGAAATGTGTGATTGGGTCCACACATTGTTAATCATTATTTTATGTTAGGGAGATGACCAACAACTATTATTTCTTGTGGACGTAATAATTTTGGAAAATCCGTCTAGATTGCAGAAGGAGGAAATTTTAAAAATGGCGGCACAACCCATTGCCTGGTGTAGTATATTATTGACTAAAATCTAGACCCTTCAGGCACTTGGGACGTTGATGTTGTGTTCATTAACATCATTGTCATCGGTTATCGAGTCGACTCTCCTGAACTCAATGACATGAGTTGTGTGATAGGTGGACAAAGCGTTGCATGGCTCGAATTCGTCGTTGTACTCTCTCTCTACCATCCATTTTGGTGGTGGAATTGAATATCTTGCAATGAAAAGACATTGGCCAGCGTGGCTCTAGGATTTAGTGAGGGATATAGGGTTTCAATATTATAGGGTTTATACTAGGGTTTCAATATATATAGGTTCTAGAGTTTCAATATATATAGGGTTTATACTAGGGTTTAGTGAAGGATAGAGATCTAAACCCTTGATCTATGCCGTAGATATAAAACCTAATATCTAGACCTAGACCAAGACCATAGACGATAAACCCTTGATCTATGCTATAGATCATAGACCTATGTCACAGACACAAACTTTAAGTGGCAATTCTTCGAAAACACAAGACCTAGACCATCAACCTAAAATTATACTCTAAATCTATACCTTGGACCATGTTCCTAGACCTAGAAAATAAACGACATACCCCAAATCCAAAACAATGGTGGAGCTTGTCGCAAAGGTGGCACATGAAATGATGCAATGAAGGGCCATAAATGCTTCCCCTTTATCATGATGTGCTAATATGGCACATAAGGGTGCTATAAAGAGAAAATTAATTAGACAACTTTAAAGTAGCACTTGAATGATATGCATGAATATCCCACTGAAAGATTGTCGACTTATATATAGTGCCTTTTGTATGATTAATTACTCGTCAGTCGTACACGCATGATGTTGGGGGCAAGCATGCACATTCGAGGGAGACGTTTGCCGTTGTTGTCGGCTTCGGGTCAACATTCTTCTCGCCCCCACAATGCCGAAGATGACAACGACACATGTTCTCTACCGTGCAACACATCACCCCGAAGCTCGGCTGGACTGCCCTCTAGTGTCGTGCCGCATCATACGGCCCATATGACACAACCATAATCTCATTCGCCATATCGTCACCGGAGGAAGAAGGCTCAACACCGACAACAATTCACCCCGAGGTTCCCGTGACCTCGGTGACCAAGAGCTGGAGCTCGACATTTCATGAGGCCTGCAGGTACGCCATCGTGAGGGTAATCTCCAAACCTATATCCAGTCGTAATAGGGTGGTCGCATGATTTTTTTCAGCAACACGATTTTGCCATTTGGCGCCTCCCTCTCTCTGGCCAGGTCCATCTTCCCCCTTCTTGCCTTGATCTATGTCGGAAGAGCACCCCCACCTTTTGCATGCCTGGCTCCGCATGGCACTAATTAGAGCATCCAAGGGTGAGCTTTTTTTCTTTCCCATCGATGACCATATCCAATTTACTATACAGGTGGAAAGTTTCGTTTGCCTTAACAAAGGAAATAAATGAGAGAGGTTAACGAGGAGGTAAACGAGTCAATTGGTTGGAACCAATGGAAACCGGCGCTATAATTTAGGTTGACGATGAGACGAGGTAAACGAGGAAACACCATATTTGTAACGGAACTAGCAAAATGCCCGTGCGATGCTACGGGTGACAATTTTTTCTTTTTTGATAGGTTTGATTCCATCAAAACCAACATATTTGGTTCCCTCTGGTTCACTATTCCACGATAAATACACAAGCATTCATATGGAGAAAACTATTGATATAGTACATATGTATGTTTTCAGTTACATTGCTAAAATTTAGTAAAATTTTAAAGCACCTTTAATACAGTAGAGTGCACTTTATTTATTTGTAGCAAGATCTGAGAGGAGAAATAAATCTGAATTAAATGGAAAAGAAGAAGATACAGATGAATATGTCAAGGTAACTGATATATTCCATTTAACTCAAACAAACAGACTTTCAAATGAAGGGAAGGGGCTCAGGACAATCATGGTCAACATAAGAAAGAGATCCCGTGACAGTTCCCAACACTCGATAAAATACACAAGACTAACGACTAAGCAAGCCCACCTACCCTAAAATGAACCATGGACAAGCAGCTATTTGAACAAACTACATAACCCTTCTGCATCCATACAATCTCCAGACAGTACCTTAGAGTTTTACCATATTTGACATCACAAGAAGATGGGACATAGATATAGGCCATAAATATGGATCCTACATCCCTATCGACAAACAAATCACCAATATAGGCTACAGATCGTAAGCACCCTCCAGCCACACCGCTGGACCATACCAATGTTGTTGCCACCGCCCACTTAATGTGTGTCTAACATAGTGTGTTCAGACCTGAATCCTCGCCAACTTGACCAAAAAGTTATCTGCACTATTTAGAGTATTCTTCAGCAAGTGTTTCTAATATAATTGTTTCAATCATTCATGTTAGATCATAATCTGTATAAGTACTTGTTTGTCAGTATTCTTCTGTAAATGCTGCTCACCTATTATCAAGAAGAAAAAAAAACTAAACATCATTTATCGAAGTTTGAAGCAAAACTATCTTTCTCACAAATGGAATAATCTCTAATTTTACTTGAACCTAGACTGAATACATGAATTACGAACATAGATGTAGTCTACATCAACAACCAATATCCCAACTTAATTATTGCAGTGACATTATCTAAAACCTATATATGACTATCAACAAAATGAGCAGAGGAATTTAGAACTTTGGAGTGGCGTTCCGTAGGAGCCCACTTATGCAAACTTCAAGATATACCTGAAAACATATTCATAGACCTTTTGGGTAAGACAATAACAATTGTAGGAGTGTTAAAAAAATGTATCTCAAAGCAGGATATTACATAATTAATCCGTTTAAAAGGTTTAGAGTCCTACTTCAGTCCATGCATGTTGCTTTGATGGACATACTCCCTCCATCTTTAAATAATTTCCGCTGGAATTGATGTATCTAGTTTTGAAATACATCTAGATACATCCATTTGAGCGGCATTTTTTTTGAGATGGAGAGAGTACTATAGTTTTCAGTTGTCCCTTGATACTAAAACGTGGAAAATATATAAGATTTGCCCGTGGAAAGTTAAAGTTAACGTAAATGCAATTTCTCATGAATTGTACAGGGTTCATTCCTTCTTTTGTTCTTACAAATTACGATAGATGGGACCCTGTCCCTTAAAATAGTAACACTCTGCAAATTAGTAGACCCTGATTCTTAAAAAAATATCATGCTGAAAGCTGAAAACCCCAAAAGATAGAAGGTCTAGTCAGAATCAATTCATAATTATGTTACTATTTTTTTAACAGGACACTTGAAGTATGCAGAGTAGCATATCTACTGGCATATACATACAGATGCCAGAGACCAGAGAAGAATGATGCTGGATCCTATATATTTGACTAATTAGTCAAGTAACTCTGAATCGTGATCTGCCAAAACGAGTATAGTTCATGCTCAATCAAGCCGAAGAAATAGGAATGCATTGTAAGTAGCAACCTGTGAATGCTAACTATGTTTGCCACCTGCAAATTCAGTAGTATGATTTGTTCTTTAATCTGCTTCAATGTGTGCTTATCATCAGCCAAGTACTATTACCGGTGCTTCAGGAAACAATACCCACACATTGGGTGTATCTAAAGCAGTAGAAGCGAAACCAAATTCAAATGGCAGGTTCCAGTGGACAAAGCCCATCGTAACCATGAAAGAGAACACTGATGACGTTTAGCAATGTGGATGGATCAGACACGCATAGAGCGTGCAACATGCCGCAAGAGGCTACTCGGAGAAGACACCGGTAATGGAGACAACGTGTAGCTGTGAGCCTGTGACGGTCGACCTACGTGTGACGATGGAGGGGCGACGGCTTCAAGGCGGCGAGATGCTGACTGTACGAGCATATGTCCGTCCTGCTGGATGTCGATCTTGCATGAGCAACGGAGGATCCGAGCATGGCAAGAAGTCGAGAGGGACGACAAGGAGAGGAGAACGGCAGGGGCACCGAACTCTATTTGTCGGCGAATTACTATCATCAGTTAACTCGAGCTGACGAAGATATATGCTCGCCAAAAAAATGAACCAAAGCTACCTATTTTTGCAGAGATATTTTTTGTCTGGAGAGGAGGCGGAAATTCTTCGGCACATAGGATACCTGTGAGAACAAGGCATCACAAATATTAGGGTTGCAACACAAAACAGAGTGTTCATGGTCCTAAGAGACCTGCAATAGCATGGGAATCTTAGGTTGCCTAATTATGTACCAATTCTCACTACTCAGACCAATGGCATTATCTCCTCCACAAAGAAATATCCATAATATTTGCTTAAGTCTTCAACAGAAGCAGTGCTTGGATAATACCATCACCGTGATTGACGCTCTGTATTTGTCAAGACGCCGAAAGAACCGCATCATGGTCTGTATTTGTCAATTTTTTAGCACCTTGGTTTTACTGATAGCGGACCAATTTTTCTATCCTGAATTCGTATTAAGATCACCTACATCTTTACCGGTGATACATTGGGCAAGTAAAAAAAATTATGTGGCGAGTTCAGAGTTTCAGACTTAGATTAGACCGGTTTAGTGGCTTATGTAACCTACGGCTCCTGTTCAGAATTCAGATTACTCTGGCTTAGATGTATACTTGGTTCATATGACATAGCTAGTCATCGGCAGCAAACGTCTGAGGACTCCAGAACACGTGCGGGCCCTACCACGTCATATTTGCTCATGGACGGACGGAGCAAGCATAGTGGTCGGCGTACCTGGGTCTGTACCTTCCGGTACACGACGTCGGCGAGCCCTACCACGTCGTCTCTGAGAAAGTGCACCACCACGCCCACCTTCTGCCCGTTGTTCATCTCGTTGCGCCCTCTCCATGCTGTCCACCGCCTGCTACGACTGCTCCTTCTCACCGGCCAACGGAGGCGTGGTGGTCGTGGATGGAGAGGGAATGCGCGGTGGCCTCGGCACCGTAGGGGACGCTGCCGCCTTGTCCCTATCTTCTTCCTCGTCGGCGGCCGTGGCTGCGGCTTGGCACTGCACTGAAAGGCGGCAAACAGTACACGGGGTGGAGGTCAGTGTGGGCGTTGAGGGGTATGCAGAGGCAGGCGGCGAACGGCGTGCGGATTGGACGACGGCGGTGGCGGCGGATTTGCGAAATGTGGTATCGCTGGATCCGATCCAGGAGTTTGAAGGCGATGTGTGACTGCGTGCTTAGCCTTTTCCAGTGGGTAGGCCCACCTTCGCCTTCGTCCTCTGCTGCTCCAGGCTCATCCTTCCACCGGATAACTTCCGCACTAACTTAATCTGGCAAGACAAATCGGATAATCAACCAAGCGCATGGTGGGGTAGCGACGGTGTGAATCTGGAGGCGGCGGTGTGGACGGGGCGAGGAACACGTACATAAATTTTCTGATACCAGCAAAAGAAACTCTACCACAATCTATGAATCAGAACACAAATTATAATAGGAGAAGAAAATCAACAAACCACAGAGTTGGTATGCGGACAGACAAGCAGCAGTGGGAGGGATCCAAGGATGCGGAAGAGGACGTACAAGTGTGGCTGGAGGTTTCAATCCCGCTGGTGAGGAGGGCTGTGGCGGCACGGAGGAGAAGGTCGGCGTCCGGGATCCGCCGTTGGACCTGGCTGGGGCAGGCGGGTGGATCGGCTGCGGTGTTGTGGTGCCCAGTTGGGGAGGCTGGATGAGATTTGGTTGCCGCAAGCAATTAATGCACGCAATCACCGTCGGTGGTTCCTCATTTTGGTCCGATTATGTCGGGTCAAAGTGTGTGCGAAAAGAAAAAAACAAGCGAGGGGAGTTGGACGAAGGCGTCGACGAAGGGACGACGTATTGCAGGGCGGGCGAAGACGGAACCAATTGTTTCTTTTAGGTAGTAGAGATAGAGATAGAGATTTAGCTCAATCTCATACGATTATCGGCCAGTGAGATGGCGAGAACAGTCCTACACAAGGATCGAACCATCTGAGCCGTCCATCTGGACCGTCCGATTCATCTACTGTGACGAACCAAAACACGAACGCACGCCCACCGAAATTCCCCACCCACCCCCTCGTGCAGAAGCACAACACCTCCACCCCCAGCGCCGCCACCCGATCGATTCCGGCGACTCCTTGCCCCGCAGACCGCCGCCCCGACACATCCACCTCCTCTCCTGATTTCATGGGGAGGAATAATCGATCTGCAATCCAAAAAACCTAGCCGCCCAAGATCCCATCTTCGACGACCATGGCGGCGGCGAAGCAGGGAGTGGTCCTGACCTGGCACGGCGACCGGCTAGACCGCCCGGAGCAGGTGTGGCCGGACAACAAGCCGCAGACCTCACCAGCGCAGACGTCCTCGAGGCCTGGACCGTCGGCAGGTGCATCTGGGCGCCGCGGATGGCTCCATCTCCGGCTCAGGCCAGTCGTCCTCCTCCTCGTTCCCGCCCGCCGCCACGCTCGCGTCCGATTGCGGCTGCTGCACAGGATATTTGTCATGGGAGAAAGAGAGATTGCGCGGGCGGGGCTCTGCAACTCGCCGGCGGGTGGGGACCACGTACATCATCGGCCACGCCCTCCTGCTTGGGCCTCTTCGCTGCTCCGGCCGAGAGCTGATGCGTGCAAGCACTCCTGCCACGATCCAGCCGAGCGCCAGAGCACCCATGGCTTCTGCTGCTGTCTATCTTCATCTCCAAGTGTTTATGTGGAGCAATTTCAGGTGGTTGTGGCGTCGTGAGGTATACATCCTTATCTCCAATGGTCTTCTCTACTAAACCATGGACATCAGCATTTCACCACTACATTTTTTTTTTACTTCGTACTCTGATCCGTTCTTTTGGATAAAGCGACGTGTTGTGTTTTGAAGCTTGCTTGGTAGAAGCAGAACTACTGAACCTTTGTGAAATCTGTGTATGAAATACCATAACCAATTCAAACACGTGCACCTTACTTTGTCGAGTTGCATCTATTTTCTTTGCAGAGCACACCTATATACCGGTTCACATTTTTGTATTACATAGCTGATCATGTCCCTGTGCAATATGGGTGTTGTTTCGTTGATTAAAATGTTCAAATAATACTACAGCAGGCACTAATATAGGAGCTCTGCAACTCGCAGGCGTACCGCGACCACATACAGTGGCGCTCTTGCCGACGGCGGCCACGACATATGCCCTCCTGCTTGGGCCTCCCCGCCGCTCCGGCCGAGAGCTGAGATGCGTGCTACCACTGCTGCCACGACCTAGCCGAAGAGCCAATCCCGCCGCTGCTGTTGCGGACTGTCTTTATTGAGGTGGTTCTGCCATTGTGAGGTATAAGTCCTTCATCTCTAAAATTATGTGTCAGGTGTTCATGTCCATGTGCAATATTGGTGTTGTTTCGATGATTAACATGTTCAAATAATACTACAGCAGGCATGAAAATAGGAGCTCTGCAACTGGCCGGCGGATGGCGACCACGTACAACAGCGTTCTTGCCGGACGGCAGCCACGGCACGTGCCCTCCTGTTTGGGCATCACCGCTGCTCCGACCGAGAGCTGAGATGCGTGCTAGCACTCTTGCCACAACCTAGCCGAAGAGCCAAGCCCGCCGCTGCTGCTGAGGACTGTCTTTATTGAGGTGGTTCTGCCATTGTGAGGTATAAGTCCTTCATCTCTAATTATGTGTCCGGTGCTCTTCTGTTGTATATCATGGACAACAGCAGCGGTCATACCTTTCACCAAGAAAAGCGAGGTTGTTGATTCTGTATTCAGCTACACTAGCCCACTGTTTTGTTTGTACCTTGCTACTTTTTTTTTTTTTTTAACTCTTTAGCTTATAATTCCTGATTTGGATGGTTCCTGTAGAGTCATGTCCTGTTTGTATCTTGCTTCTTGGCCGATAGCTCGTGAAAATTTTTGTATGCTGCGAAATTTGTGTAAGAGCTGCCTTATTTTTAATTATTTCATCTCTTAACTACAAGAGCCAAGTCGAACATGCATACCTTCTTTTATTGAGATGTATCTATTTTTCTTGCAAAGCACCTGTATAGTGGATCAAATCTTTGTGCTGTAGTCTAGTCTAGCTGACAATGTCCCAATGCAATTTGGGTGTCGTTTCATCGATTTAACATGTCGAAAAAATACTACAGAAGTCACTAAAATAGAAATTTTTAACTGATTTCTTATGAACACTAAGAGTAATTATTTCCTGATTAAAGTTCTAGCATGTGTAGGTTTAGTTATTTTTGACCAATGCTAGTTCTAACATGGCTAGGGATACTTTCTACTTTATTGATCTAATCAGGTTACTCTTGAACCGTTGCATCGAATGAATGCCTCACTAGTTGCGTGAAATCTCTCCGAGCAAATTAGTATGTCAAGAAATGGTTGTAAATGTCCTTGTTTTCATATATCCAAATTTTGTTATTTGGTACAACATGTAGTTTTTTTTATTAATGATCAAATAAAATGATTTTGTTGCCATTACTACATTTATTCTTTGTACATAATGTTATAGAAGAAGATTTTAGTACGATCATTTGAAATTTTTATCTACTGCTTGTGTACAGTTTTACATCTGGCTTATAGATTGGATATATTGCAATCTCCCATTAATATTTAATTTCATGCTAAATTTGGTAGATTTTCTTTGGCACTAGGTTGATGGTAATATTTATGTTTTTTTCTACTGCCGAGCCTGGTTATTGTACCTGCAGGCGTTTATCTCCGACGAAGAATTTACCTCTCAGGTCACTCGCTCCTTTACTGCCTTTCAGATCTATGCGGCAGCGGCCCTGACGACACTGGAGGTCGTGCTGTCATCTAGGCCACTCATCAAGCTCAGTTTCTGAGTCTGTTCCCATCCGGGTCAAGCAGAGGGCTTCTTCCCTTGTATGCAGCGGCTGGAGCAGGCCTAAGAGTGTTTTTTCTATCTTCATTCTCTGGACGAAGGGAGTTGGGCTACAGCTGGATAGCTCAGTTTCTGAGTCTGCTCCCATCTGGGTCAAGCAGAGGGCTTCTTCCCTTGTATGCAGCGGCTGGAGCAGGGCTAAGAGTGTTTTTTCTATCTTCATTCTCTGGACGAAGGTAGTTTGGCTACAGGTGGATCTTGAGTTGTAGCACTGCTGCTGGTCTGAGGCAGGGAAGGTAGTTCTTTCTGCAACTCGCAGGCGGATGGCGACCAGATACAGTTGCCGACAACGGCCACGACAGTGCCCTCCTGCTTGGGCCTCCCAGCCGCTCCGACCGAGAGCTGAGATTCATGTTAGCACTCCTGCCACGACCTAGCCGGAGATCCAAGCCCGGCGTTGCTGCTGCGAACTGTCTTAATTGGGCTGGTTCTGCCATTGTGAGGTATAATTCCTTCATCTCTAATTATGTGTCAGGTGTTGTTCTGTTGTATATCATGGACAACAGTAGCGATGATACATTTCACCATGAAAACCGAGGTTGTTTATTGTGTATTCAGCAGACTAGCCATTGTTTTACTTGTACCTTGCTACTTCTGTTTTTTTCTAACACCTAAGCTTATAATTTCTTTCCGATTTGGATGGTTCTTGAAGAGTCATGTTTCTGTTTGAATCTTGATTGTTGTCCCATAACTCGTGAAAAATTATGTACCTTGCCAAATTTGTCTAAGAACTAACTTATTTTTTTTTAATGATTTCATCTCTTAACTAAAAGAGCCACTTCGAAGATGCATACCTTCTTCTGTTGAGATGCATCTATTTTTCTTGCAAAACACCTATATAGTGGATCAGATCTTTGTATTGTAGTCTAGTCTAGCTGATAATGTCCCAATGCAATTCGGGTGTCGTTTCACCGATTTAACATGTCCAAAAGTACTACCTAAGTCACTAAAATAGAAAATTTTAACTGATTTTGTATGACCACTGAAGAGTAATTATTTCTTGATTAAACTTCTAGCATCTGTAGGTCTGGATATTTTTATCCAATGCTAGTTCTAACATGTCTTTTGTTATAGTTTCTACTTTATTGTATTGATTTAATCAGGTTACTTTTGAACCGTTGCACTTAATGAATGCCTCACTAGTTGTGTTAAATCTCTCCAAGCGAATTAGTATGTCAACTAGTGTTGTAAATGTCCTTGTTTTCATATATACAAATTTTGTTATATTGCTACAACATGTAATTTATTTATTCATGATCAAATCAAATGACTCCGTTGCCATTACTACATTTATTCTTTGTACATAATGTTCTAGAAGAAGATTTTTGAAAATTTTATCTACTCCTTGTGTACAGTTTTAGAGCTGGCATACAGATTAGATATATTGCACTCTCCTGTTAATATTTAATTTCATCCTAAATTTGGTAGATTTTCTTTACACTAGTTTGATGGTGCTATTTATGTTTTTTCTACTGCTGAACCTGGTTATGGTACCTCCAGGTGTTTATTTCCGGCGAGGAATTTTCCTCTCAGGTCGCTCGCTCCGTTACTCGGGTCTATGCGGCCGTGAGGACACTCGAAGCTATGCCGTCGTCCGGGTCGCTCATCAAGCTTGGTTTCCCAGTCCGCTGCCATCCGGGTCAAGCAGAGGGCTTTTTCCATGGTATGCAGTGGCTGGAGCAGGGCTAAGAGTGTTTTTTTCTATCTCCCTTCTGTGGCGAAGGGAGTTGGGCTACAGCCGGATCTTGAGCTGTAGCGCTGCTGCTAGTCTGAGGCAGGGAAGGTAGTTCTTTCTACCTCTGTCCTCTGTCCTTGAACTTAAAATTAGATCATATATGGCACCCTAGCAAGAGGCAGTGTTTAGACCAAGACGCCATTAGTACTGCTGATAATTGGAAACAAGTTTGTAAGAGGCATAAAAGTCTAAAACTTAACTGATATTTACTCTTAATTTGGTTTCAGTTTAAAAGAAGAAGAACACTTGGTTTTGATTTGTCTTTGTGTATCCCTGGCGCTTTATTAACTTCACTGATTGTTTGATTGTCCATTCATTGATCTACTGGCCTCTTTGGATGGCTCGCTTTGTTTTTCACTCCATGGTATCATTCTATCTCCATTCTCAGGACAAAGGGAGCTGGGCTACAGCTATATATCTCCGTCCTTTTGTCATTGAACTTAACGTAGTTCCTACATTTGCACCTTAGCAAGAGTTTGTGTTCAGACCAAGACGACCCTAATCATAGTTTTTAAAGCGTTCATGCGGTTTAAAGCGCTGGGGGGGGGGGGGGGGGGGGGGCGGGCGCGAAGCGAGGCGATGCCTTAGTCAATTTTCTGGTTTTGCACAACAGTACACACTTAAGCAGGCAAGCAGCAGAGCAGCACACACTTAGGCAGGCAAGCAGCACAGCAGTACACACTTAAGCAGGCAGCACGGGCAGTAAACACTTAAGCAGGCAGCAGTACACACAGCAGCACCACGGGCAGAAAAGGAGAGGTGAGGCGCAGAGGAAAGAGTGCCGCGCCCAGGGAGGAGAGGCCCAGAAGCTTGCTGCCCTGGCCGGAGAAGGGGAGGCCGATGGAGGAGGACGAGATCTGCCAGAAGAGGAGCCGTCCGCCTGAGAGGAGAGAGCTCCTCTCTCTCAATTAGATCGATTCCTGTCACTGGTGGGTTCCCCTCTCTCCCCCACCTATTTCCCCTCACTTTGCCCTCCAATTTCCTTCTCATCCCGCCCAATTTCTATTTCCCGCGCCGGCTGCCACTGTTTCCCGCTCGACCTGCGCCGGAGACGATGGAAGGCGCCCGAAATCGCCCTGGGCGACGCCTTCCCTGCCTAGGCGACGACCAGGACGCCTCAGCGGACGACTTGGGACGCTTTAGACCATGGCCTAAGGCGCTGGGGACGACTCGCTGCCTCCGGGCGCTTCGGCGACTAGGCGTCCACAAAGCGACGCTTTAAAAACCATGACCCTAATAAAAATTTGCGGAAACAAGTATTTAACATGCCTAAAAGTCTAATCTTAAGTAATATTGAATCTGTTTTTGGTTTCAGTTTAAAGAAAAACAACACTTGGTTTTGATTTATTTTGTGTGTCTCTGGTGCTTCATTTACTTCACTGATTGTTTTATTGTCCATTCGTTGATCTATTGGCCTCTTGGGATGGTTCCCTTTGTTTTTCACTCCACCATCACTAGACGAGTTGTACTTTCTTATTTACATTGCCATTCATGATATCCGTTTCACGTGCATTCCTACGCTCGTGTTTATTTGAACTCTCATTATATGTTTGACTAGATATTTATGTTCTTATTTGAACACCTTATTTTTCTTTACTTGGAAATTAACCTGTGTCTTTTCCAGGATAAGGCTCAGTGTTGCTTCAATGCTTGTCGTGGCATCCTGAACCATGTGCGAGGTTTTAGGCCTGGTTGACCAACGGATTCGGTTGCTTTCTCATTAAGTTCCACGCATGCTGGCCTGCAATGCTGACGAGTTCACGCCGGCTAACGGGGGGTATTCCTGCGTATGAGAACATTGTAATGGAGAAGGTCATAGCCGAAATAGGATTCGTTTTGGCTAGAGCGCCCAAATCCGCTATATATTTGACACGGGTTTGCCGTAATGTATGGCGCGGTGGATTTCTTCTCTGCCTTTGGTCAGTTTCTGGTTCCTATTTCTCCTATACATGCTTTGTGGTACCATGGTTTGTGTTGTAACCTGGTTGTCGAATTGATGACTTGCTGGTCTGGATTTTAGTGGTTTTTGTATGATTTCTAGGATTTGGTTATGGCATGATCTTTCTGTTCTGTAGGCTATGAATCGTGTATAGCCTTTAAAGCACATCTTTATAGTGGTACTGAAACGTTATTGTCAGTTGTGTGCGGTGGTCTAGATAGAGTAGCAAGAATCTAGCTATCTGGTGTTGTTCGATGTGACTCTCGGAGTTGAATACTTTGCATACACTATTTTGATCGGTGTGGATGACTTGATGGTCTCGTTTTCAAATTCTCAGTAATTAATGTATTTCAGGAAATTCCGTTTGATTTCCCGTCATGCTTGTTGGACAGTTGAATATAGGTCGAGTTTTTTTTCCAGAGGCACTAGTTAGTACAGCCAGCGCCCATTACCCAGCTCTTTGTTTGCTTCCTAGGTTGGAGTGAAATTCTATATTTTTTAAAACAAATTATGATGATCTATGGCATGCTCAAGCTGGTTTTATTTGAAAACCGGACCATTTTACGCATATTATCGTGCCTTTGCTAGGCGTTTTTGTAACTGTTGTTTGTGCACTGACTCCGCACTGAATCCTCATGTACTAAAGAGTGAAAGATGTAATAGAGTACTGCTAAATGTTGCCACAGTGATGAAATTAGTATAACCAGTCATTGTTACTTGGCTTTTTAATTATGAACGTTGTTTACTCGAGTTACTATGTATAGCAAGTAACATTTGTTACTTCTTTGTTGCTTATCCTCTCAGTTTTGACTTTGGGGCTTGTTATATTAATCGATGGTTATGTTCATCCTTAATTTTCAGGGGGGAACTGCAGGCCAGGAGGGAGTCATGGCCACGGGACGCTGTGGTACTGATGTGAGCTCTGGCCGTATGTGGATGTGAATCTTTCTTGATGTGTTGTGGTGCAGGTGACAGTCGGATGGACTGTGCTTCTCCGACCAGCGGTAGTCAGCCGCGACCGTGGAGCAGCACACGGAGCCGGTAGGTCGCTTGGCAGTTGTCTGGCCTGGAGCATTTCTTTAGTTTAGCTAGATGCCACATGCTCGTAGTTAAGTTTAGCGGAATGCCAATTATATTGCTTATTTTTTTGCATTTAGATGTTTTACCATATCTCTATATATTGTTGGGTTTACTATGTTGTATGGTCACTTTTGGATGGATATGATGATCCTCCTATTCCAGGGATGTGATGCCGTGATTATGAACCTGTAATGAGTGAAATTTTTAGAGTGATTTATTAAGTGGTGGTATCCATTCTGGACAGTGGAGTCAAAATCTGGAATGTGTCACACTATCATGCTCCTAGTCGTTCTATTTTAGCTTTAATTGTCGTGTGTTTTGAACTCCTCCATAACCTTTAAGGGAGAGCACCACATGAATTTGCTAAGTGTTTAGGTACTTTGATGCCATAATGATGATGAAATTTCGTCCTGGACATGATAGCCTTGTATCTTTATATTGCCGATACAAAGTATTCTTTTGAGCTTACTGCTGTACCTGGCAGTATAATAACAGTGCATATATTCTCTCTTTCCTTCGTGCACCCGTGTTTCTTTTTTCCTTGTTCAACGTGGATGCATCTATGTATGGATGGGTAGAATTCTGTTATCAAAACTTTTGTGTGCATAGGGAGTGGAAACAGATGTGCTCAATTCTTTTGATCTGTTTGCTGCTTATGGCATAGTGCTGAAACTTGTGTATATGCAGGTCTGCGCGACTCTGGGCTCCCACTTGTATATCAGAGCGTGCCAAGATTGTGATAAACTAGGACATGCCCATAGCTGCAGAGGGTAAGCATCGTACTACTAGGTTTTGAGCCCGCGTGTGCTTTTACGGAACAATGCATTGTAGCAAGTATATTTTAGTTACTAGAGCTGCTTGATGTGTGACTCAGGTTGGGCGTTTTGGCACCTCGGACTGGGACGATGTTAACGAAGCATGTGCTCCTCTAGTTTCTGGTTTGATGTGGGTGGTGCCTAAACAATAGAGGTTGACATCAAGTAGCTGGCAATCGTTGCAGTGGAAAGAGATGTCGAGTGTCATATCATGGATTTGTTTTTGCCATGATATCCGAGTTACTATTTGGCGGGAGTGTTTCTGTGTGTAGATCTATGTAGGATGAGCTGCTGAGGAAGATGGGTTGTGATAGTTTGAGGAAGCAGATTCCAGGAGCTGGACGAGAAGAATTAGTTCTCCTGCAAGTTGGTGGTCCAAGTGTGGGAGTTATCTGCCTGGGTGATCATTGATCTTGCACTGTGAACTTGAAGCGGCAACAGCAGTTTGTTTGTATTTATTTATTTTTAGTTTGTCCATATTGTTTTTGTCGTATAACATTTGTAAAAAGGAGGGCAAGATACCGAGTTCCAACGTCATATTGTTTAATGCGATCCATTCAAGTTTATTTGCCAAGCTCAATTTATACTCGTGTTTTGAATGGCCTGCAACTGAGATGATGAGGATATTTGAAAGACTGAAAAATAGTTTGAAAGCTGGTAGTACAATTGTTTGTTATGATAAGCTCGTTTGTACCAGTGTGGTATTTGCTGCCCTTCCATCCGAAGTAAAATGTTTTTGGCTCTAGAGTCCCGGTGAGTCATCCGAGTTAAAATGTCTTGATCGTGCAGTTGAATGAATGGATAAAAGTGGGGGAGAGCTAGTTGCACGTGATAATACTTGTGGTACGGTACGTATAATAAGAATAAATAATTTGCAAATACAGTGTGTATACGTTGTAACGAACATGGCTTGTTTCCGCCGTCATGGGCAGCTTTGGTTTAATCTCGCAGGGCTCCTTGTCATGTTGAGGAGCCTCGATTTGCATCTGGGGTCACGTCTCCCCTATTGATTCTCTTGGAGTTGGAAAGGAAAAGGTGAAGCGTAATTGACGGGAAGACAATGATTAGGAAAAGCAAGCGTCCACATAAATTGCGTGCTGACCGCGTTGACACCATAACTGCCCGCCGGAAAATAAGGGAGAAGAAGGCGGCCGTAGCCTCTTTGGATGAGACGCCATCATCTAGTAATAAATATTTGTGCTGCCTAAATTAACGATGCCGCTGCGTTTGGATTGTAGCTTCCAAGTCATCGATCCGTGGTACTAGACATCTTGGCCGTCCATCGTGCAACAAACAAACAATTGATTGTCTGTGTGCGCCACCTCCCTCTCTCTTCCCCCAACCCAGCCGGCCGGCTCTATAAGTAGAAGGCTACGGTAGGTTGAGCCGCGGGCGTTATGCGCGACTTGCGACTTGATCGGAAATAATTCAATTTTTTCAAGACTCCTTTAGCTAACTGGTAGAATGATATCATATACAATACCATATTAGATAGTACTGAGTTAATGAGTACCGGTCTTCCTCCAAGTGACAGCAATTTCTATTTCCAACTAGCAAGCCTTTTCTGCGGACGCTCTTCAACTTGGCTCCATTCTGCATTAGGCAACCTCCTGTAATGTATTGGTATTACCAAATACTTAATAGGAAATTGACCATGCTCACATCCGAATAACTCGGCATACTTTGCAACAACATCCTGGGCCTCGCCAAAACAGAACAATTCACTTTTATGGAAATTAATTTTTAATCTGGAGAGTTGCTCGAACACCGAAAGAATTAGTTTCAGATTCGACGCTTTCTCCAAATCATGTTACATAGAAATAATCGTATCATCTGCATACTGAAAGATAGACAATCCCCCATCGACGAGATGTGGAATTACTCCCTCAATTTGGCCTATTTCTTTGGCTCTTTCAATCATGATCGCTAACATGTCAGCCAATATTAAATAATATGGGCGAAAGCGGATCACCTTGCCTTAAGCCTTTCTTGGTTTGAAAGTATCGGCCAACATCGTCATTGACTTTGATAGCCACACTACCTCCAACCACATAACTGCGAACTAGAGAACACCACTCTTTTGAAAATCTTTTCATTCTCAGAGTTTGTTGGAGAAACTCCCAGTTCATATTATCATATGTCTTTTTAAAGTCTATTTTAATAATTACACCATTTAGTTTTTTCGATTGCTTCTCACGTACGGTTTCGTGTAGAATCACGGCCCCATCAAGGATATTCCTACCCTGCATAAATCAGTCTGCGTAGGTTTTACCACTTGATCTGCCACCGAATTCAACCTAATGGTTGCAACTTTTGTAAAGATTTTGAAACTAACGTTGAGAAGACAGATTGGTCTATACTGTTGTATTCTTTCTGCCTCCAAAACCTTAGGTAACAAAACGATTTCCCCAAAATTAAGGCGATACAGCTCTAGGTGTTCATTATGTAATCAACCAAACATCTCAATGAGGTCATCCTTAATGACCTCCCAAAAATGTTGGTAAAACTCCGTCGGACATCCATCTGGGCCAGGTGCCTTATTATGCTCTATTTGAAATGTCATCTTCTTTATCTCCTCTTCCGAGAAGGGAGCATTAAGAAAAACGTTTTACGCATTGGAGACTTGGGGAATATCATCTGTACGGGTCTCATCCATAGTAATAGTACTTACTTCAGGAGGCCCAAACAGACCTTTATAAAACTTTGGGATATAAGCCTTGAGACACTCTTGTCCCTCAGTCAGCCCTTCATCCTGATGGAGAGAATCAATCTGTTTTTTCCTGTGTCTTCCATTGGCAACATTATGGAAATAACGAGTATTCCAGTCTCCTTCAAGAATGAATTGTGCCTTAGATCTCTAATACCATTTGAGTTGCTCTTCTCACAACATTTGTGCTACTTTTACGTTTGATTGATTTTTAAGTTCAATCTCTTGCATAGATAGCAACCTAGTCTCAGCGATCCGATCCAGATCATCAATAATGGAACAAAGACGGTCTTTCTCTTTTTTGAGCATACCAGTCGTGTGTCTAGCCCATCCACGAAGATATTTACGCACATTGCGTATTTTATTATTCCATCTCCGGATTAGGTTGTCACCTACGACAGGTTTGCACCACACACTCTTAACTAGCTCATCAAAACCATCACGTAATAACCAGCCAAGTTCAAACTTGAACTGTGGTTGTGAAAGTGGTTTCGTTGTGCCAGTGGATAGCAGGAGGTGGGCATGATCCGAAAGAGGCTCAATACGCTCAAAGCACGTACCGTTTCCAATGGGAATTTATCTTCCCAATCAGTAATCATCGGTACACAGTCTATTTTTTCGTAAGTAGCCTCCGGAAGACTATTTGCCCAAGTGAACTGTCGTCATGTCATGTAATGCTCTCTCAAATCCAAGCTATCAATGACAGCATTAAACAAGAAAGGCCAATGACGATCAAACCGTCCACGACTCTTCTCGTGTGGAAACCTTAGCATATTAAAATTACCACCAATTAAGATTGGATGTGGATTGTCACTAGCCAGATTCACCAATTCACGTAGAAAAGCCTCCTTAAACTCTTCATGGGCAGCACCATACACAGCAACCAGACTCCACACGAAATTGTCATCTCGGTTGCGGAGGTGTAATTTTATATGAAAATCATTGTCCGACCGTGCTAACACATCTATGAAATCCGATTTTACGCCAAGTAATATGCCACCTGGCCTTCCGCGAGGAGGAATAGAGTGCCAAGTGAAGTCTAGACCCCCTGAAAGGCGGTTCAGAACACTCACTGGAAAGTCTCTTCAACCTGATTCAGATATAGCTACAAACTCCAACATATGATTCCTGACGTATTGAGCAATATTCAAGTGTTTAGCCAAGTCTTCAAGACCTCTGCTATTAGTGAATAAGCCATTCATCGGGAAACAATTGGGTTCTTTGGCTGCCTCACGGAATTCTGCGGTGAATTCTTCCTCTTAAGCTTAGCGGATTTAGATTTCCGGCTGGATGCGTAGAGCTCAATTAAAGACCCTAGCCCTTCCTCATCCATACCCACCTCTGTCACTACCCCCACAAGATGAGATAAAAGCTGTCCATCCGAAGTTGCATTCGCTGAATCATCATCCGTGTGAGGTATATCCACTCTCGGAGAAGCACAGGGTTTAACCGTTAAACGGTCATACTCCATATGCTTCAACGCATTGGCGGACAACCTGATCTCAGTATAACCTTGCCAACTCCTTTTTTCACAAACTCAATAGAACCGGCCAACACTTGCACCAATGGAGAAAAACAATCTTCTCCAAAGGCAAAGTGGAGCTTCATATGGCTTTGGAAATCCTTCTCTAGCTTGACATCGCACAAGAATTCAGAGCTCTTAGTAGTGAAGAAATGGAGCTTAGAATAAGACTCAAAAGGCGTGTCCTTGGCTTGGCGATGCTTGAAAAATCGAGAAAGCGCCAAAGTTCTCGACTCACCAACTTCAAAGAGGGGGATGCCAATACTAGATTTTTCCACCTTCGCAACAAAGCTATACGGAGAAGAAAACTTACCCACCGACTAAATCACAATAGTAGTTGGGTCACGGCTCATGACCAAAAGAAGGGCATCATGCATTTCCACTTCAAGTATATCTTTAAAAAAGGCCCTCCGTACAACACCGATATCGATTGGTAGACTAACCCGTTGCCTGAGTGGGCTCGATGCGCCTTCCTAGGAAGAGGAAGTGAAGGCCACGATGAAAAAATTCTCAAGTCACAAAGCTCCGGGGCGGGACAAGTTCACGGGTGCCTTTTATAAAACTTGTTAGGGGTGTAGTAAAGATAGACATAATAGTTGTCATCAATCATGAACCTTCATTGGTTAAAACTTCGTAAATATTGCTCTCATTCAAAAAAAAAAAAAAAAGGACGGAGCCGAGGAGATATCGGATTCACGCACGGGAGCCGAGGAGGTCGAAGCCCTCTCTCGCTGGCAGGGCGGGTCCACGCTTCTTTTCGCGCAATTTCGCCTTCATCCGACGCTCCAGTTGCCCCCTGGCGCGCTGGGTTTGGCCTGGATTCGCCGGGCGATGTTTTAACCCAATCCGGCGCTATTTAAACTCGTGAGAGCGCGATTGGATGAAACTGTGGCGCGGTTGAAGATGGTCTAATCTGTTGGTCGATCTAGATATCTCAGAATCCCGCAATTTCGGCAGTATTCCGAGTTCTGATAGCTAGATTCCAAAGTTCCTCTCCATTATGCATCCAGCCATGCTACGGTGAGCTGCATGTAATTAACCAGGCAGGCAGCGTAGAGCTCAGCGGTGGTTGAGTTTCCTCGCCTACTTGCAGCACAGGAGTACAGTGCTGTAAAAGTAAAACTGTGGATGGGAGCGCACACGGGAGGACACTTTTCGAAACGGCTGCGCGCAAGTTCCACGGAATCGGCACGGCACGGACGCGTCCATGTCGCGGCCTTGTTCGTCTCTCGAACAATCTGCGCGCAAGGTCGATGGGCCCACCCGTCATGTCCCCGGCCTTCAGTGCGGCCAACAAGCACCCCGCGGCCGTTTCCCGTTTGGTTCGTACCGTGCCCGTGCACGGGACGGACTCGAGCGACGCTCTCCGCTAGCCGTTGTGCCGTGTCGATTCACTCAAATTAGACGATATTCAACTAAATTGGTCGAAATATAAGTGATTTCATTAATATTTGGTGAGATAATAGATTTAAACTAAAAATAGATAAAAACACGGGAAACACGCTTAGTTCATGGCTAGGCTGCGGTAGAACTTGGTGTATTCGCCGTCGTCGTCATCGATGTCCCTCGGCGGCTCATCCTTTGGAGCATGCACTACAGGAAATGCGTTATACGCCGACGGCCTGAAGCCGTCGGCACAGCAAAGATTCCCGTCGGCACAGCCTGTGCCGACGGTGGCCGTCGGCACAGCGCCGTCGGCGTATCGCTCGTCGGCACAGCCGCTCTGGCCGTCGGCACAACAAAACCCCGTCGGCACATTATACTTGTGGGTCCCACCTGGTCTGACAGTGGGCCCGCGCTGTCAGGCCACGAGCGGCTGGTGGAGGCAACGGTGCCGACGACAATGCCGTCGGCACAACGGGGACACGTGGCGCAACCTAGTGCGTTCCTGGGAGGGGCTATGCCGACGGCAATGCCGTCGGCACAGGTGTGACCATTTGGTCAGCGCAGGACCTGTGCCGACGGCATTGCCGTCGGCATAGCTTCTGCCCAGATTTTTTTTTTGCCCTTTTTTGTGCTGTTTTGGTTCCAAAATCCACAGAAATTGCACAAATAATGATCCAATCCAATACAAACATCTAGAAGCTCAGTACCATCATTATTAACCATCAAAACATCCAGACATACATCGTTTAAGGTCATACATCGATCCTGATACGTCCATCGATCCAGATACATCCATACATCGATCTAGATACATCCCTAGCTAGGAGAAGGGGTGAAGCCCAGGTCTCCACTCGTGAAAACAGGACGATCATGTGTCGCGTCCGTCGAACCAGCTCGGGAGCCACCAGGCGAGGTACCAGGAGTGGCCGAAGCACGGCCGTGAATCGGCGTCGTCTGGCGCGAACCCGGGGAGCCACTAGGAGAAGCCCGGCCAAAAGCCGTGTTCTCCGAAGCTCCAGTACCCTACATGTTCGAGCACGAATTAGACACTTTAGAGGCAAAGTAAATCAGTAATCGACGTGTGGAAAAGAACACATACCGGGGTCTCTGCGTAGTATGTGAGGGCAAACTCTTCCCTCGATGTGAATATCGGGACCGGCCCTGGCGCTTCAGGAGGCTCTCCTGGAGGCGCTCCTCGCTCTCCGGTGGTCATCCACCTCATCATCGCCTACAAGATGGTTTAGATGTCATGTGTTGCCAAGATGGTTTAGACTTGTCATATTTTGCAGAAATATGGATTGAAAACTTACCATCGATACCGCGTTAGTGTACGCAGTGGAGAGATCATTCCTCTGCTGCCACGCCTGTAGGTCCTCCTTGTACTTCGCATAAGCGGCGGCATAGGCCGCATCGAACTCCGGCTACAATTTAGGAAACAAGTTAATATCGACAACTTAGCAATGCAGAGGGGAATGTCAGAAAACATGATGAGAATGAGAGGACAACTTACATCGGCAGAGGCAAAGGCAGCTCCAGCACGCCGTCGACGAGGCTGGACAGGGACGGCATCGACGGGGAGGGTAGCCTTGATACGAGTGAGGCTCGCGGTAGGCGTGGCCACCTTATCAAGGACTTTCAGACGGCCGTGCTCCCTCCCGTTCCCCGCTAGCATCAACGCCGTCTCGTCGTACTCGTGCTCGAGGGGGTTCTCGACCTGCGGGTGCAGAATCTGGAACGCCGAGCAGTAAGACCGCATGTCCTCCTCGGCTGTGCCGTAGTACTCAGGAGCCGAGGACGTGGCGGCGTCCGAAACGGACTTCTTCTGCCTCATCTTCTGCCACGCCCCCAAGTAAGTAGCTGGCACCCCACTCTGTTTCTCCTGCATCGCAAAAGTAAACGTTATGTGTATCAAGTAGAAACATGCATGATAGAAAATAAACAATCTTTTCCATGTATGTACATACCATCCTCGTCTTGAAGCGGTCGGTGCTGAGGCTGCCTCCATTGTGGGTGCCCCCGTGGCCTCGGTTCCTCCTGTTCCGCTTGCTCAGGGCATCGAATTCGGGGTCTTCCCCGGCCCACCTCCTAGCCAACGCCGCCCATGCGTCCTCGTGTCTTTCGGCCCAGTGTGGAATGACCTGAGAATGCAATAGTGAAGTAAATAGGAGGCAATGCAATGGCAACCTAACTGAAATGTAGAATGACATAGATAGTTTACTTACCGTCATGAAATCCTCGGGTGTCATCTTGGGCGGGTCCTCGACATTATCCTGCTTCTTGGCCCTTTTGCCCTTCTCGGCCATGAACGCGCTGATGGCGGTGTGCTTCTGGTTGTACCACACCTGGCGGGTCAACCTCACGCACGCCAGGCGGAGAACCCGAACCGCCGCGGCTCTATCCTCCTCAAGCACCCGGAAAAAGCACTTCAATCATGCATAAAGAAAATTGCGAGTTAGAACGGTGGTGTCATCAACTACGAACGAAACTCAAGAAAATATAACTTACCCAAAACCTGGTGATCACGGCGTCAGAAGCCTTCCCGAAGGGCGGGCAATCGGCAGCCTCGTAGTCCAGCCAAGAAGTGGCCAACTTCGGCTCGCCATCCACAGCCATGGTGTAAAAGCCCGGCCAATAAAGCCGGATCAGAGCTCCAATCAAGCTCGAAGGCTGGCGGCTCCCTTCAGCATATGTCCAATTGCTGCATAATAATCAAACATTAGTACATATGCCAAAAATGAAACTACATATTTAAAATTACAAAATTAGTAAACTTACTCCTTCTTATTTGGATAAATAAGAGTCTTCTCCTCCTCCGTGGCAGGCTGCTTATCCGCACCGGGGACTCCCGCTTCCCCACGAACTCGCAGCTTCTTCGGTGCCCCTACTCCTCCCTCTACCTCCCCCTCCATCTCCACCTCCACCTCCTCGTCCTCGTCCTCCCCCTCCTCCGGTCTGTACTCCTCCTCCTCCTCCCGTCTGGACTCCGTCTCCCCCTCCTCCCTATACTCTATCTGCAGCTGGGAAGCCACGTCACCAGACGCGGAGGGTGGAGGCTCCAAGTCTACACCTCCCCCGCCACCTCCACCTCGTCCTCGTCCTCGTCCTCCACCTCCACCTCCACCTCCACCTCGTGCCCGGCGCCCTCGTCCTCCAACCGCATCGTCGTCCACGGGGTAGCGCCGATTGCGAATCAAGGATCTACCACTCCGTGTAATCTTCTTGAGCAAGGACGACGACGATTCCTTGCCTTGGCTCATATTGTCCAATCACCTGCATCGAGAAATAGAAAACAATTAAATCACATATACATAGTAAAAATATAGGCACTTAGCATAAAATGCTGAAATGTAGGCACTTAGCATAAAATGGTGAAACTTGGCATAAAATGTAGAGCATCACTAGGAATGTTCAAAAGAAAAAATACTAAGTATAAAATGGTGAAACTTGCATAAAAATACTAAGATAAAATACTAAGTATAAAGACATCACCTAGAATCATCACTCTCATAATTAGGTGGGTTCTCGTTCTCACTATCTGTATCACTATCACGTGAGTAGTAAATTAGAGGATCTTCGAACGGTGGTGGCTCATCATCGTCTTCATTGTCTGTATGTAGCTTGGTGAGCATGTCTATGTCCTTTAGATCCACCACTGACTCACCACGAGTTTCCGCATTGTTCTCGAGGTCCTCAAAACCACCCATTTGTAAGTCAAAGTCTCCGAAGTCCTCTTGCTCTTGATAGAAAATTCCTTGGTACGTTTTCGGGTCAATGTTGTTATAATCGTCGTCGGACGGCATGGGTAGTTTACCATGTGGCGATACCCTGAACGCGACCTCCCAACCCTTGAGTGCCTCTTTCTGGCATGGGTAAGGCAAATAATAAACTTGCTTGGCTTGGTGAGCCACAATAAAGACATCGGCTCCGCTATAGGTGGTTGAAGGCCTAACTTCAACTAACCCAATGGAAGGGGTACTTTTGTATCCATGGACGGGGTCGAACCAGTGGCATTTGAACACAACGAGCTTGAGTTCTACGTTGGTGCGATTGAACGTCAGCTCGTATACCTTCTCTAACGTTCCGTAGTAGTCTACGGAATCGGCGCCTCGGGTGAAGACCCCGGTATTTACCGTTTTTGCATTCGGCCGACTCTTCTGGTGATCCTCCGTATGGAAGCGATACCCATTCACATCATACTTCTCATATTTCATGACGGTACGGGTAAAACCTTGGGAAACACATCTCAACTCATCCGTCATCTGAACGTTGGGATTAGCTCCCTACAAATACGATACAAATTGTTTTGTGCATTAGATAGGTGTAACGAAAGGGACAAGTCACATATTGCAAGGTAATAGGGAGAGGTTAGAAATTACTTTTTCCATGAACCAAGACACAAATTTTTTCTGTCCGGGAGCACCCTCTTTCAGAAGAGTGTCCAGCTCTCCGATAGATGGTTCCTCCGCTCCAGACCACATTTCATCCGTGAATTCTCTAAAAGAAGAGAATACGTATTAGATCGAAACAGGGTTACTAGTTGGAAAGTAATTTGTACCACCATTTTACCTGATATAATCGACCACTTCCTTCATGTTCGTAAGCACATAGAGCATTATGCAATCTTGCTCTTCCTTGGTCAAGGTATATTTTTCTCGGCCACCTGACTTGCCACCGGGACATTGGAAGAGGAGGAGCTGGGGGTCATGCTTGGGCTCGTCGATATTGTACCGAGATGCCTGGTTATGCATAGTGGGAACTTCAGCAGGATAGTACGTTGTCGCGGCGTCTGCCATCTCCTCAAGACATACTCCCTCAGCTATGCATGCTTCAATCTTAGCTTTATTTCCAGTTTTGTTTCTAATGTACTTGAACTCTCTCTCAATACAAAACTGCCAACGAAACTGCACCGGTCCACCCAAAAGTGCCTCGTTCGCGAGATGCACAACGAGATGTGCCATCGGAGTAAAGAAGCCTGGCGGAAATATCATCTCTAAGTTGCATAGCAACTCCGGCACTAGATCATGCAGCTTCTGAATAATCACAGGACATATCTGCTTAGCACAAAGCGTGCGGAAGAAATGGCTCAACTCCGCGAGCACTCGCCAGACACGCTCGGGTAGATACCCGCGAACCATCACCGGCATCAGCCGCTCAAGCCATATATGATAGTCGTGACTCTTGAGCCCGTTGACTTTTCCCGTTAAAAGATTGACCCCCTTGCTTATATTCGAACAATAACCATCAGGAAACATGACAATGAATTTGAGCCACTTGAATACCTCCTTCTTTTGAATACTGTCAAGGCAGTAGTCAGCGAGCGGTTTAAACCAATTTTTTCGCCGGCGGTCAGGAGCCTGCATATGTAATCTCTTTCTATCACAGAGTTTCTGGACATCGACTCTAGCCTTCACATTATCCTTCGACTTCTCAGGAATGTTCAGGATTGTGTGAAAGAGTGACTCTCCGACATTCTTTTCGGTGTGCATCACATCGATGTTATGGGGAAGTTCGAGATCCTTGTAATAATCAAGCTGCGTCAAGCCTGCCACGTGAGTCCAGTTGTGTGTTGTACCATATCCGACGTATCGTGGGCCATTTCCCCCAGCGGGAACAAGAGCACGTAGCTCGGCATCAACAGCTGCACCATCGAATGTTGGTATCTTTTTTTCTACACGCTCAACTCTGCCCTTCTTGAAGTTCTTTTTGTCTTCTCTAAATCGATGCCTTCTTTTGAGGAACTGTCGATGCATGTCAAACGAGGAATACTTCTTACCCGCGCTTAACCAGAGGAACTCCAATCGGTTCCTGCACACTGGGCATGGCCACTTACCAGCGGTACACCATCCACAGAATAGAGCGTACCCTGGAAGGTCGTGCATGGAGTATTGGAACCAAATTTTCATTAAGAAGTTTTTCTTTGATGCCCGGTCGTATGTGAACGTCCCGTGGTGCCAAGAGTGGTCCAAATCATCCACAAGTGGCTGCATGTAGACACTCAGATTCTTTCCCGGGTATTCTGGCCCTGGAATGATCAGCGACAGAAATATGGTATTCCTTTGCATTAAGACTCCAGGAGGGAGATTGAGCGGAATAACAAACACGGGCCAGCAGCTGTATGAGGCAGTCGACATACCATATGGATTGAATCCATCTGTTGCTATCGCAATCCTGACATTTCGAGCCTCTTTTGCCTCATCGGGGTATTTTGCATCGAAATTCTTCCATGCCTGACCATCAGATGGATGTCCCATCTTTTCCCGTCCGTGCTCGTCTGTGTATCTCTTCCCCATCTTGTGCCAAGTCATCTGTTTGGCAGTCTCCTCGGACCAATACAGCCGCTGGATTCTTTTAATGAATGGGAGATACCGAAGAATCTTCATAGCGACTTTCGTCTGCTTCAACTGACCATCGGCTCCCTTTACCTCATGATACCTAGACGCCTTACAAATGGTACAGTACTTGTCATCCGCAAACTGTTTCCAAAACAGAATGCAGCCTTTTGGACAAGAATCTATCTTTGTATAATCCATGTTGAGCCCTTTCAAGACTTTCTTCGCTTCGTGCATGCTTTTAGGAAGACAATGCCCCTCGGGCAACATGTTACCATAGGTTTTCAGATTAGCTTCAAATCCAGCACGGGTGGTGGAGTACCGGGCCTTGTCGGCTAGTGCTTGAGAGATGGCATCGAGTTGAGAAATCTTTGCACCCTCATATAGCGGCCTCTTAGCCGAGCCCATCATTTCAAAGAAGGCCTTCGCTGTTGGCTCGGGTTCATCCGGTTCCTCCGGTTCGGGCTGTTCCTCCACTTGAGGTGGCGAATCAGGCATGTCGGCATCACGGAAATCATCTAACAAGTTCCTAATCCCATCGTACTCAATGCCATTGATCCGCTGGCGCATCACCTCTCCTCTATCACGCTCGTACTGAGCAAAGTCGACAGTCGTCACGTAGTTCTGCATATATCCATGCAACCACAGGTGTTTAGTCATTTCAACCTTTCCATGACGATGCCGCCTCCGACAATTAGAGCAAGGGCATAATGGGCGAACCGCTGACTTTGAACCACGCGCTAACTCTTTCACTAACATGTTGGTCTTCCATTCCCACTCATCTGTTCTTTCTGTCACAGAAATACGGCCGCTGTACATCCACTCATTACCAGACATCCTCTGCTTTATTGGGAGACAAACAACAACGCATTTCTTAAAATGCAGCAAGTTATAATACTTTTTTACAATGTCATCGGATTAATTACGACAAAATTTTATATTTACAGCATGCAACGGTTCACCTACATGTCTAATAGGTAGGGGCCTAATCCCACCCGGGTATGTGTAGATCGGTCCGTGTCCCATGTTCTACCCCGACCCGAGACGGAATTTCGGCAGCACCTCCCCGCTGTTCTTCAGAATACACGTCTCGAACTTTTCAAGCCGAGAGGGTGTGCATCCGAAGAACAACGGGGGGTGCTGCCGAAATCCGTCTCAGGAAGGAGCAGAACATGGGACACGAACCGAACTACACATACCCGAGCTGTCCAAAACGTGGACAATCCGGAAGAGCTACGGTTATAAATATGCAGAGACGGACAGTCCTGCATATTTATAAATTTGCAACTCTCCCGGACGGGAGACGCCTACGGTTACGCGACTAGACATGAATGTAAATGTGTCATCGGCTCGAAGGCCGGGGCAGAGCAAGGGGTGGAAAGCTGGAGCTGATGGAAATGTAGCTCACCTAGAGCGTAGGTGCGAAGCCGTAAGTGGTCGAAGCAGCAAGGGAGAAAAATGTCGATGACGCGCCGCCCTGGACCCGCTGAAGAAGCTCGATGAGACCACGACGGTGAGTGGCTGGACCTACGCCATCTGAAAACACACAATGAACATCCATTAACAAATTGCATCAATTTTGACGAAATTGCAGTAAAATATTCAAATTGTAGGGCCGCCTCGCCATTGACAAACGGGGCGCGCCATCGACACCGACCACCGGTGCGCGCCACCGACACCGGTACCCGTCCTCGCCATTGACAACCGGGGCGCGCCATCGACACCGACCACCGGGGCGCGCCACCGACACCGGTACCCGCCCTCGCCATTGACAACCGGGGCGCCATCGACACCGATCACCGGGGCGCGCCACCGACACCGGTACCCGCCCTCGCCATTGACAACCGGGGCGCGCCATCGACACCGACCACCGGGACGCGCCACCGACACCGGTACCCGCCCTCGCCGTTGACAACCGGGGCGCGCCATCGACACCGACCACCGGGGCGCGCCACCGACACCGGTGGTCGCCTCGCTACCGACCACCGGTCCGCGCCCGACATCGCCTAATTTATCTAACATCACCTAAATCATCTAACATCTAACCTAAATTCTCGAACATCACCACTAACCTAAAAACTAACTAACATCTAACCTAAAAACTAACTAACATCTAACAGCTAATCAAATTAAAAAATATAGGAAAAAAAAATTGGAGGGGGAGCTCACCTCAACTCCGTGCGGCGGCGGAGGGAGGAGGGAGGGAGGAGGGCGGCGGCGGGGGCAGGGAGGGGGCAGTGGAGGGAGGGGGCAGTGGAGAGGGAGGCGGCGGTGGTGGAGGGAGGCGGCGGTGGTGCGGTGGTGGAGGGGGGCAGTGGAGGGAGGCGGCGGTGGTGCGGTGGTGGAGGGCGGCGCGGTGGTGGTGGGCGGTGGAGGGCGGCGCGGTGGCGGTGGGCGGTGGAGGGCGGCGCGGTGGTGGGCGGCACGGTGGTGGGGCGGTGGTGGGCGTCGGGGAACCGGGGGCGCGGTGGCGAGCGGCGGTGGCGAGCGGCGGTGGTGGGCGGCACGGTGGCGAGCGGCGGTGGTGGGCGGCACGGTGGTGGAGCGGCGGCGGCAGCGGGGGGAGAGGGCGGCGGCGGCGCCAGATGCGGGGCGAGGGGAGGAGATGCGGGGCGAGGGGAGCGGGCTGTGGGGAGTTGACCCCCGCGCCCGACCAGGTGGATAAGTTAAATGCCCTGTGCCGACGGCAAAGCCGTCGGCATAGGTTCTCCCGTTTTTTTTTTCAAAATTTCTATGCCGACGGCCACCGTCGGCACAGTTATTTTTTTTTTTCAGAATTACATTTTATTCTATTTTATCATATCACTTACTACTATATTGTTCTGTGTAATCTTAATACTAGTATGTTTTACATATGTATATATACATGCATAAGCGCGTACAAGCTTACATGTTGGTTTAATGCCATTTTAAATTTTCTACCAATCAGGAGTAAGGTCAATATTTACCCCGCCGCGATTGGTCGGAGTGCATGTACTCCTACAACATGTGTCAAAAATCCACTTTTAATGTATTACAAGACACCCTTTTGGCAAGGTGTTGACGTAATCGTTTTTATTTATATCGCAATTGCTAGCTTATTTTATTGAAGTATTAAAATGACGCATGAAATACCGGACCCCGGTGAAGCGGCCCACACCTCGGAGTGAAATCTTTGGCATCAAAAGCACACAACACACCTATAATGACATGCTATGGCATAAACTTGCTTGTGTTGGGGTCCAGACGCTCCGGATCCACCCCTCCGGTGAAACCCTAGACCCGCAGGAGAAATACCGGACTTATACGGAAACACGCGGTAACGGCGTCGAAAGGGGGTAGCATTGTGGAACTAGGTGCTTGGTTGTGTTAGGGTAGGCCATAGGAACATAAAACAACAAGGTAGAACCCACCTCTTCGGAAGATTCACGACGTTTCGTCCGATACGGGGGTTTCACCCTATAAGCGCGTGTAAACTCACGAGAGAGAAGTGGATGCCGGTGAAGCGGCCCACACCCCGGAGTGAAATCTTTGCATCAAAAGCACACAACACACCTATAATGACATGCTATGGCATAAACTTGCTTGTGTTGGGGTCCAGACGCTCCGGATCCACCCCTCCGGTGAAACCCTAGACCCGCAGGAGAAATACCGGACTTATACGGAAACACGCGGTAACGGCGTCGAAAGGGGGTAGCATTGTGGAACTAGGTGCTTGGTTGTGTTAGGGTAGGCCATAGGAACATAAAACAACAAGGTAGAACCCACCTCTTCGGAAGATTCACGACGTTTCGTCCGATACGGGGGTTTCACCCTATAAGCGCGTGTAAACTCACGAGAGAGAAGTGGATCCCGGTGAAGCGGCCCACACCCCGGAGTGAAATCTTTGCATCAAAAGCACACAACACACCTATAATGACATGCTATGGCATAAACTTGCTTGTGTTGGGGTCCAGACGCTCCGGATCCACCCCTCCGGTGAAACCCTAGACCCGCAGGAGAAATACCGGACTTATACGGAAACACGCGGTAACGGCGTCGAAAGGGGGTAGCATTGTGGAACTAGGTGCTTGGTTGTGTTAGGGTAGGCCATAGGAACATAAAACAACAAGGTAGAACCCACCTCTTCGGAAGATTCACGACGTTTCGTCCGATACGGGGGTTTCACCCTATAAGCGCGTGTAAACTCACGAGAGAGAAGTGGATCCCGGTGAAGCGGCCCACACCCCGGAGTGAAATCTTTGCATCAAAAGAACACAACACACCTATAATGACATGCTATGGCATAAACTTTCTTGTGTTGGGGTCCAGACGCTCCGGATCCACCCCTCCGGTGAAACCCTAGACCCGCAGGAGAAATACCGGACTTATACGGAAACACGCGGTAACGGCGTCGAAAGGGGGTAGCATTGTGGAACTAGGTGCTTGGTTGTGTTAGGGTAGGCCATAGGAACATAAAACAACAAGGTAGAACCCACCTCTTCGGAAGATTCACGACGTTTCGTCCGATACGGGGGTTTCACCCTATAAGCGCGTGTAAACTCACGAGAGAGAAGTGGATGCCGGTGAAGCGGCCCACACCCCGGAGTGAAATCTTTGCATCAAAAGCACACAACACACCTATAATGACATGCTATGGCATAAACTTGCTTGTGTTGGGGTCCAGACGCTCCGGATCCACCCCTCCGGTGAAACCCTAGACCCGCAGGAGAAATACCGGACTTATACGGAAACACGCGGTAACGGCGTCGAAAGGGGGTAGCATTGTGGAACTAGGTGCTTGGTTGTGTTAGGGTAGGCCATAGGAACATAAAAAAACAAGGTAGAACCCACCTCTTCGGAAGATTCACGACGTTTCGTCCGATACGGGGGTTTCACCCTATAAGCGCGTGTAAACTCACGAGAGAGAAGTGGATGCCGGTGAAGCGGCCCACACCCCGGAGTGAAATCTTTGCATCAAAAGCACACAACACACCTATAATGACATGCTATGGCATAAACTTGCTTGTGTTGGGGTCCAGACGCTCCGGATCCACCCCTCCAGTGAAACCCTAGACCCGCAGGAGAAATACCGGACTTATACGGAAACACGCGGTAACGGCGTCGAAAGGGGGTAGCATTGTGGAACTAGGTGCTTGGTTGTGTTAGGGTAGGCCATAGGAACATAAAACAACAAGGTAGAACCCACCTCTTCGGAAGATTCACGACGTTTCGTCCGATACGGGGGTTTCACCCTATAAGCGCGTGTAAACTCACGAGAGAGAAGTGGATCCCGGTGAAGCGGCCCACACCCCGGAGTGAAATCTTTGGCATCAAAAGCACACAACACACCTATAATGACATTCTATGGCATAAACTTGCTTGTGTTGGGGTCCAGACGCTCCGGATCCACCCCTCCGGTGAAACCCTAGACCCGCAGGAGAAATACCGGACTTATACGGAAACACGCGGTAACGGCGTCGAAAGGGGGTAGCATTGTGGAACTAGGTGCTTGGTTGTATTAGGGTAGGCCATAGGAACATAAAACAACAAGGTAGAACCCACCTCTTCGGAAGATTCACGACGTTTCGTCCGATACGGGGGTTTCACCCTATAAGCGCGTGTAAACTCACGAGAGAGAAGTGGATCCCGGTGAAGCGGCCCACACCCCGGAGTGAAATCTTTGCCATCAAAAGCACACAACACACCTATAATGACATGCTATGGCATAAACTTGCTTGTGTTGGGGTCCAGACGCTCCGGATCCACCCCTCCGGTGAAACCCTAGACCCGCAGGAGAAATACCGGACTTATACGGAAACACGCGGTAACGGCGTCGAAAGGGGGTAGCATTGTGGAACTAGGTGCTTGGTTGTGTTAGGGTAGGCCATAGGAACATAAAACAACAAGGTAGAACCCACCTCTTCGGAAGATTCACGACGTTTCGTCCGATACGGGGGTTTCACCCTATAAGCGCGTGTAAACTCACGAGAGAGAAGTGGATCCCGGTGAAGCGGCCCACACCCCGGAGTGAAATATTTGCATCAAAAGAACACAACACACCTATAATGACATGCTATGGCATAAACTTGCTTGTGTTGGGGTCCAGACGCTCCGGATCCACCCCTCCGGTGAAACCCTAGACCCGCAGGAGAAATACCGGACTTATACGGAAACACGCGGTAACGGCGTCGAAAGGGGGTAGCATTGTGGAACTAGGTGCTTGGTTGTGTTAGGGTAGGCCATAGGAACATAAAACAACAAGGTAGAACCCACCTCTTCGGAAGATTCACGACGTTTCGTCCGATACGGGGGTTTCACCCTATAAGCGCGTGTAAACTCACGAGAGAGAAGTGGATGCCGGTGAAGCGGCCCACACCCCGGAGTGAAATATTTGCCATAAAAAGCACACAACACACCTATAATGACATGCTATGGCATAAACTTGCTTGTGTTGGGGTCCAGACGCTCCGGATCCACCCCTCCGGTGAAACCCTAGACCCGCAGGAGAAATACCGGACTTATACGGAAACACGCGGTAACGGCGTCGAAAGGGGGTAGCATTGTGGAACTAGGTGCTTGGTTGTGTTAGGGTAGGCCATAGGAACATAAAACAACAAGGTAGAACCCACCTCTTCGGAAGATTCACGACGTTTCGTCCGATACGGGGGTTTCACCCTATAAGCGCGTGTAAACTCACGAGAGAGAAGTGGATGCCGGTGAAGCGGCCCACACCCCGGAGTGAAATCTTTGGCATCAAAAGCACACAACACACCTATAATGACATGCTATGGCATAAACTTGCTTGTGTTGGGGTCCAGACGCTCCGGATCCACCCCTCCAGTGAAACCCTAGACCCGCAGGAGAAATACCGGACTTATACGGAAACACGCGGTAACGGCGTCGAAAGGGGGTAGCATTGTGGAACTAGGTGCTTGGTTGTGTTAGGGTAGGCCATAGGAACATAAAACAACAAGGTAGAACCCACCTCTTCGGAAGATTCACGACGTTTCGTCCGATACGGGGGTTTCACCCTATAAGCGCGTGTAAACTCACGAGAGAGAAGTGGATCCCGGTGAAGCGGCCCACACCCCGGAGTGAAATCTTTGGCATCAAAAGCACACAACACACCTATAATGACATTCTATGGCATAAACTTGCTTGTGTTGGGGTCCAGACGCTCCGGATCCACCCCTCCGGTGAAACCCTAGACCCGCAGGAGAAATACCGGACTTATACGGAAACACGCGGTAACGGCGTCGAAAGGGGGTAGCATTGTGGAACTAGGTGCTTGGTTGTATTAGGGTAGGCCATAGGAACATAAAACAACAAGGTAGAACCCACCTCTTCGGAAGATTCACGACGTTTCGTCCGATACGGGGGTTTCACCCTATAAGCGCGTGTAAACTCACGAGAGAGAAGTGGATCCCGGTGAAGCGGCCCACACCCCGGAGTGAAATCTTTGCCATCAAAAGCACACAACACACCTATAATGACATGCTATGGCATAAACTTGCTTGTGTTGGGGTCCAGACGCTCCGGATCCACCCCTCCGGTGAAACCCTAGACCCGCAGGAGAAATACCGGACTTATACGGAAACACGCGGTAACGGCGTCGAAAGGGGGTAGCATTGTGGAACTAGGTGCTTGGTTGTGTTAGGGTAGGCCATAGGAACATAAAACAACAAGCTAGAACCCACCTCTTCGGAAGATTCACGACGTTTCGTCCGATACGGGGGTTTCACCCTATAAGCGCGTGTAAACTCACGAGAGAGAAGTGGATGCCGGTGAAGCGGCCCACACCCCGGAGTGAAATCTTTGGCATCAAAAGCACACAACACACCTATAATGACATGCTATGGCATAAACTTGCTTGTGTTGGGGTCCAGACGCTCCGGATCCACCCCTCCAGTGAAACCCTAGACCCGCAGGAGAAATACCGGACTTATACGGAAACACGCGGTAACGGCGTCGAAAGGGGGTAGCATTGTGGAACTAGGTGCTTGGTTGTGTTAGGGTAGGCCATAGGAACATAAAACAACAAGGTAGAACCCACCTCTTCGGAAGATTCACGACGTTTCGTCCGATACGGGGGTTTCACCCTATAAGCGCGTGTAAACTCACGAGAGAGAAGTGGATCCCGGTGAAGCGGCCCACACCCCGGAGTGAAATCTTTGGCATCAAAAGCACACAACACACCTATAATGACATTCTATGGCATAAACTTGCTTGTGTTGGGGTCCAGACGCTCCGGATCCACCCCTCCGGTGAAACCCTAGACCCGCAGGAGAAATACCGGACTTATACGGAAACACGCGGTAACGGCGTCGAAAGGGGGTAGCATTGTGGAACTAGGTGCTTGGTTGTATTAGGGTAGGCCATAGGAACATAAAACAACAAGGTAGAACCCACCTCTTCGGAAGATTCACGACGTTTCGTCCGATACGGGGGTTTCACCCTATAAGCGCGTGTAAACTCACGAGAGAGAAGTGGATCCCGGTGAAGCGGCCCACACCCCGGAGTGAAATCTTTGCCATCAAAAGCACACAACACACCTATAATGACATGCTATGGCATAAACTTGCTTGTGTTGGGGTCCAGACGCTCCGGATCCACCCCTCCGGTGAAACCCTAGACCCGCAGGAGAAATACCGGACTTATACGGAAACACGCGGTAACGGCGTCGAAAGGGGGTAGCATTGTGGAACTAGGTGCTTGGTTGTGTTAGGGTAGGCCATAGGAACATAAAACAACAAGGTAGAACCCACCTCTTCGGAAGATTCACGACGTTTCGTCCGATACGGGGGTTTCACCCTATAAGCGCGTGTAAACTCACGAGAGAGAAGTGGATCCCGGTGAAGCGGCCCACACCCCGGAGTGAAATATTTGGCATCAAAAGAACACAACACACCTATAATGACATGCTATGGCATAAACTTTCTTGTGTTGGGGTCCAGACGCTCCGGATCCACCCCTCCGATGAAACCCTAGACCCGCAGGAGAAATACCGGACTTATACGGAAACACGCGGTAACGGCGTCGAAAGGGGGTAGCATTGTGGAACTAGGTGCTTGGTTGTGTTAGGGTAGGCCATAGGAACATAAAACAACAAGGTAGAACCCACCTCTTCGGAAGATTCACGACGTTTCGTCCGATACGGGGGTTTCACCCTATAAGCGCGTGTAAACTCACGAGAGAGAAGTGGATGCCGGTGAAGCGGCCCACACCCCGGAGTGAAATCTTTGGCATCAAAAGCACACAACACACCTATAATGACATGCTATGGCATAAACTTGCTTGTGTTGGGGTCCAGACGCTCCGGATCCACCCCTCCGGTGAAACCCTAGACCCGCAGGAGAAATACCGGACTTATACGGAAACACGCGGTAACGGCGTCGAAAGGGGGTAGCATTGTGGAACTAGGTGCTTGGTTGTGTTAGGGTAGGCCATATGAACATAAAACAACAAGGTAGAACCCACCTCTTCGGAAGATTCACGACGTTTCGTCCGATACGGGGGTTTCACCCTATAAGCGCGTGTAAACTCACGAGAGAGAAGTGGATCCCGGTGAAGCGGCCCACACCCCGGAGTGAAATCTTTGCCATCAAAAGCACACAACACACCTATAATGACATGCTATGGCATAAACTTGCTTGTGTTGGGGTCCAGACGCTCCGGATCCACCCCTCCGATGAAACCCTAGACCCGCAGGAGAAATACCGGACTTATACGGAAACACGCGGTAACGGCGTCGAAAGGGGGTAGCATTGTGGAACTAGGTGCTTGGTTGTGTTAGGGTAGGCCATAGGAACATAAAACAACAAGCTAGAACCCACCTCTTCGGAAGATTCACGACGTTTCGTCCGATACGGGGGTTTCACCCTATAAGCGCGTGTAAACTCACGAGAGAGAAGTGGATCCCGGTGAAGCGGCCCACACCCCGGAGTGAAATCTTTGCCATCAAAAGCACACAACACACCTATAATAACATGCTATGGCATAAACTTGCTTGTGTTGGGGTCCAGACGCTCCGGATCCACCCCTCCGATGAAACCCTAGACCCGTAGGAGAAATACCGGACTTATACGGAAACACGCGGTAACGGCGTCGAAAGGGGGTAGAATTGTGGAACTAGGTGCTTGGTTGTGTTAGGGTAGGCCATAGGAACATAAAACAACAAGGTAGAACCCACCTCTTCGGAAGATTCACGACGTTTCGTCCGATATGGGGGTTTCACCCTATAAGCGCGTGTAAACTCACGAGAGAGAAGTGGATCCCGGTGAAGCGGCCCACACCCCGGAGTGAAATCTTTGCCATCAAAAGCACACAACACACCTATAATAACATGCTATGGCATAAACTTGCTTGTGTTGGGGTCCAGACGCTCCGGATCCACCCCTCCGGTGAAACCCTAGACCCGAGGAGAAATACCGGACTTATACGGAAACACGCGGTAACGGCGTCGAAAGGGGGTAGCATTGTGGAACTAGGTGCTTGGTTGTGTTAGGGTAGGCCATAGGAACATAAAACAACAAGGTAGAACCCACCTCTTCGGAAGATTCACGACGTTTCGTCCGATACGGGGGTTTCACCCTATAAGCGCGTGTAAACTCACGAGAGAGAAGTGGATCCCGGTGAAGCGGCCCACACCCCGGAGTGAAATCTTTGCCATCAAAAGCACACAATACACCTATAATGACATGCTATGGCATAAACTTGCTTGTGTTGGGGTCCAGACGCTCCGGATCCACCCCTCCGATGAAACCCTAGACCCGCAGGAGAAATACCGGATTTATACGGAAACACGCGGTAACGGCGTCGAAAGGGGGTAGCATTGTGGAAATAGGTGCTTGGTTGTGTTAGGGTAGGCCATAGGAACATAAAACAACAAGGTAGAACCCACCTCTTCGGAAGATTCACGACGTTTCGTCCGATATGGGGGTTTCACCCTATAAGCGCGTGTAAACTCACGAGAGAGAAGTGGATCCCGGTGAAGCGGCCCACACCCCGGAGTGAAATCATTGCCATCAAAAGCACACAACACACCTATAATAACATTCTATGGCATAAACTTGCTTGTGTTGGGGTCCAGACGCTCCGGATCCACCCCTCCGATGAAACCCTAGACCCGCAGGAGAAATACCGGACTTATACGGAAACACGCGGTAACGGCGTCGAAAGGGGGAGCATTGTGGAACTAGGTGCTTGGTTGTGTTAGGGTAGGCCATAGGAACATAAAACAACAAGGTAGAACCCACCTCTTCGGAAGATTCACGACGTTTCGTCCGATACGGGGGTTTCACCCTATAAGCGCGTGTAAACTCACGAGAGAGAAGTGGATCCCGGTGAAGCGGCCCACACCCCGGAGTGAAATCTTTGCCATCAAAAGCACACAATACACCTATAATGACATGCTATGGCATAAACTTGCTTGTTTTGGGGTCCAGACGCTCCGGATCCACCCCTCCGATGAAACCCTAGACCCGCAGGAGAAATACCGGACTTATACGGAAACACGCGGTAACAGCGTCGAAAGGGGGTAGCATTGTGGAACTAGGTGCTTGGTTGTGTTAGGGTAGTCCATAGGAACATAAAACAACAAGGTAGAACCCACCTCTTCGGAAGATTCACGACGTTTCGTCCGATACGGGGGTTTCACCCTATAAGCGCGTGTAAACTCACGAGAGAGAAGTGGATCCCGGTGAAGCGGCCCACACCCCGGAGTGAAATCTTTGCCATCAAAAGCACACAACACACCTATAATGACATTCTATGGCATAAACTTGCTTGTGTTGGGGTCCAGACGCTCCGGATCCACCCCTCCGATGAAACCCTAGACCCGCAGGAGAAATACCGGACTTATACGGAAACACGCGGTAACGGCGTCGAAAGGGGGTAGCATTGTGGAACTAGGTGCTTGGTTGTGTTAGGGTAGGCCATAGGAACATAAAACAACAAGGTAGAACCCACCTCTTCGGAAGATTCACGACGTTTCGTCCGATACGGGGGTTTCACCCTATAAGCGCGTGTAAACTCACGAGAGAGAAGTGGATCCCGGTGAAGCGGCCCACACCCCGGAGTGAAATCTTTGCCATCAAAAGCACACAACACACGTATAATGACATGCTATGGCATAAACTTGCTTGTGTTGGGGTCCAGACGCTCCGGATCCACCCCTCCGATGAAACCCTAGACCCGCAGGAGAAATACCGGACTTATACGGAAACACGCGGTAACGGCGTCGAAAGGGGGTAGCATTGTGGAACTAGGTGCTTGGTTGTGTTAGGGTAGGCCATAGGAACATAAAACAACAAGGTAGAACCCACCTCTTCGGAAGATTCACGACGTTTCGTCCGATACGGGGGTTTCACCCTATAAGCGCGTGTAAACTCACGAGAGAGAAGTGGATCCCGGTGAAGCGGCCCACACCCCGGAGTGAAATCTTTGCCATCAAAAGCACACAACACACCTATAATGACATGCTATGGCATAAACTTGCTTGTGTTGGGGTCCAGACGCTCCGGATCCACCCCTCCGATGAAACCCTAGACCCGCAGGAGAAATACCGGACTTATACGGAAACACGCGGTAACGGCGTCAAAAGGGGGTAGCATTGTGGAACTAGGTGCTTGGTTGTGTTAGGGTAGTCCATAGGAACATAAAACAACAAGGTAGAACCCACCTCTTTGGAAGATTCACGACGTTTCGTCCGATACGGGGGTTTCACCCTATAAGCGCGTGTAAACTCACGAGAGAGAAGTGGATGCCGGTGAAGCGGCCCACACCCCGGAGTGAAATCTTTGGCATCAAAAGCACACAACACACCTATAATGACATGCTATGGCATAAACTTGCTTGTGTTGGGGTCCAGACGCTCCGGATCCACCCCTCCGGTGAAACCCTAGACCCGCAGGAGAAATACCGGACTTATACGGAAACACGCGGTAACGGCGTCGAAAGGGGGTAGCATTGTGGAACTAGGTGCTTGGTTGTGTTAGGGTAGGCCATATGAACATAAAACAACAAGGTAGAACCCACCTCTTCGGAAGATTCACGACGTTTCGTCCGATACGGGGGTTTCACCCTATAAGCGCGTGTAAACTCACGAGAGAGAAGTGGATCCCGGTGAAGCGGCCCACACCCCGGAGTGAAATATTTGCCATCAAAAGCACACAACACACCTATAATGACATGCTATGGCATAAACTTGCTTGTGTTGGGGTCCAGACGCTCCGGATCCACCCCTCCGATGAAACCCTAGACCCGCAGGAGAAATACCGGACTTATACGGAAACACGCGGTAACGGCGTCGAAAGGGGGTAGCATTGTGGAACTAGGTGCTTGGTTGTGTTAGGGTAGGCCATAGGAACATAAAACAACAAGCTAGAACCCACCTCTTCGGAAGATTCACGACGTTTCGTCCGATACGGGGGTTTCACCCTATAAGCGCGTGTAAACTCACGAGAGAGAAGTGGATCCCGGTGAAGCGGCCCACACCCCGGAGTGAAATCTTTGCCATCAAAAGCACACAACACACCTATAATAACATGCTATGGCATAAACTTGCTTGTGTTGGGGTCCAGACGCTCCGGATCCACCCCTCCGATGAAACCCTAGACCCGCAGGAGAAATACCGGACTTATACGGAAACACGCGGTAACGGCGTCGAAAGGGGGTAGCATTGTGGAACTAGGTGCTTGGTTGTGTTAGGGTAGGCCATAGGAACATAAAACAACAAGGTAGAACCCACCTCTTCGGAAGATTCACGACGTTTCGTCCGATACGGGGGTTTCACCCTATAAGCGCGTGTAAACTCACGAGAGAGAAGTGGATCCCGGTGAAGCGGCCCACACCCCGGAGTGAAATCTTTGCCATCAAAAGCACACAACACACCTATAATAACATGCTATGGCATAAACTTGCTTGTGTTGGGGTCCAGACGCTCCGGATCCACCCCTCCGGTGAAACCCTAGACCCGCAGGAGAAATACCGGACTTATACGGAAACACGCGGTAACGGCGTCGAAAGGGGGTAGCATTGTGGAACTAGGTGCTTGGTTGTGTTAGGGTAGGCCATAGGAACATAAAACAACAAGGTAGAACCCACCTCTTCGGAAGATTCACGACGTTTCGTCCGATACGGGGGTTTCACCCTATAAGCGCGTGTAAACTCACGAGAGAGAAGTGGATCCCGGTGAAGCGGCCCACACCCCGGAGTGAAATCTTTGCCATCAAAAGCACACAACACACCTATAATGACATGCTATGGCATAAACTTGCTTGTGTTGGGGTCCAGACGCTCCGGATCCACCCCTCCGATGAAACCCTAGACCCGCAGGAGAAATACCGGACTTATACGGAAACACGCGGTAACGGCGTCGAAAGGGGGTAGCATTGTGGAACTAGGTGCTTGGTTGTGTTAGGGTAGGCCATAGGAACATAAAACAACAAGGTAGAACCCACCTCTTCGGAAGATTCACGACGTTTCGTCCGATACGGGGGTTTCACCCTATAAGCGCGTGTAAACTCACGAGAGAGAAGTGGATCCCGGTGAAGCGGCCCACACCCCGGAGTGAAATCTTTGCCATCAAAAGCACACAACACACCTATAATAACATGCTATGGCATAAACTTGCTTGTGTTGGGGTCCAGACGCTCCGGATCCACCCCTCCGATGAAACCCTAGACCCGCAGGAGAAATACCGGACTTATACGGAAACACGCGGTAACGGCGTCGAAAGGGGGTAGCATTGTGGAACTAGGTGCTTGGTTGTGTTAGGGTAGGCCATAGGAACATAAAACAACAAGGTAGAACCCACCTCTTCGGAAGATTCACGACGTTTCGTCCGATACGGGGGTTTCACCCTATAAGCGCGTGTAAACTCACGAGAGAGAAGTGGATCCCGGTGAAGCGGCCCACACCCCGGAGTGAAATCTTTGCCATCAAAAGCACACAACACACCTATAATGACATTCTATGGCATAAACTTGCTTGTGTTGGGGTCCAGACGCTCCGGATCCACCCCTCCGATGAAACCCTAGACCCGCAGGAGAAATACCGGACTTATACGGAAACACGCGGTAACAGCGTCGAAAGGGGGTAGCATTGTGGAACTAGGTGCTTGGTTGTGTTAGGGTAGGCCATAGGAACATAAAACAACAAGGTAGAACCCACCTCTTCGGAAGATTCACGACGTTTCGTCCGATACGGGGGTTTCACCCTATAAGCGCGTGTAAACTCACGAGAGAGAAGTGGATCCCGGTGAAGCGGCCCACACCCCGGAGTGAAATCTTTGCCATCAAAAGCACACAACACACCTATAATGACATTCTATGGCATAAACTTGCTTGTGTTGGGGTCCAGACGCTCCGGATCCACCCCTCCGATGAAACCCTAGACCCGCAGGAGAAATACCGGACTTATACGGAAACACGCGGTAACGGCGTCGAAAGGGGGTAGCATTGTGGAACTAGGTGCTTGGTTGTGTTAGGGTAGGCCATAGGAACATAAAACAACAAGGTAGAACCCACCTCTTCGGAAGATTCACGACGTTTCGTCCGATACGGGGGTTTCACCCTATAAGCGCGTGTAAACTCACGAGAGAGAAGTGGATCCCGGTGAAGCGGCCCACACCCCGGAGTGAAATCTTTGCCATCAAAAGCACACAACACACCGTATAATGACATGCTATGGCATAAACTTGCTTGTGTTGGGGTCCAGACGCTCCGGATCCACCCCTCCGATGAAACCCTAGACCCGCAGGAGAAATACCGGACTTATACGGAAACACGCGGTAACGGCGTCGAAAGGGGGTAGCATTGTGGAACTAGGTGCTTGGTTGTGTTAGGGTAGGCCATAGGAACATAAAACAACAAGGTAGAACCCACCTCTTCGGAAGATTCACGACGTTTCGTCCGATACGGGGGTTTCACCCTATAAGCGCGTGTAAACTCACGAGAGAGAAGTGGATCCCGGTGAAGCGGCCCACACCCCGGAGTGAAATCTTTGCCATCAAAAGCACACAACACACCTATAATGACATGCTATGGCATAAACTTGCTTGTGTTGGGGTCCAGACGCTCCGGATCCACCCCTCCGATGAAACCCTAGACCCGCAGGAGAAATACCGGACTTATACGGAAACACGCGGTAACGGCGTCGAAAGGGGGTAGCATTGTGGAACTAGGTGCTTGGTTGTGTTAGGGTAGGCCATAGGAACATAAAACAACAAGGTAGAACCCACCTCTTCGGAAGATTCACGACGTTTCGTCCGATACGGGGGTTTCACCCTATAAGCGCGTGTAAACTCACGAGAGAGAAGTGGATCCCGGTGAAGCGGCCCACACCCCGGAGTGAAATCTTTGCCATCAAAAGCACACAACACACCTATAATAACATGCTATGGCATAAACTTGCTTGTGTTGGGGTCCAGACGCTCCGGATCCACCCCTCCGATGAAACCCTAGACCCGCAGGAGAAATACCGGACTTATACGGAAACACGCGGTAACGGCGTCGAAAGGGGGTAGCATTGTGGAACTAGGTGCTTGGTTGTGTTAGGGTAGGCCATAGGAACATAAAACAACAAGGTAGAACCCACCTCTTCGGAAGATTCACGACGTTTCGTCCGATACGGGGGTTTCACCCTATAAGCGCGTGTAAACTCACGAGAGAGAAGTGGATCCCGGTGAAGCGGCCCACACCCCGGAGTGAAATCTTTGCCATCAAAAGCACACAACACACCTATAATAACATGCTATGGCATAAACTTGCTTGTGTTGGGGTCCAGACGCTCCGGATCCACCCCTCCGATGAAACCCTAGACCCGCAGGAGAAATACCGGACTTATACGGAAACACGCGGTAACGGCGTCGAAAGGGGGTAGCATTGTGGAACTAGGTGCTTGGTTGTGTTAGGGTAGGCCATAGGAACATAAAACAACAAGGTAGAACCCACCTCTTCGGAAGATTCACGACGTTTCGTCCGATACGGGGGTTTCACCCTATAAGCGCGTGTAAACTCACGAGAGAGAAGTGGATCCCGGTGAAGCGGCCCACACCCCGGAGTGAAATCTTTGCCATCAAAAGCACACAACACACCTATAATAACATTCTATGGCATAAACTTGCTTGTGTTGGGGTCCAGACGCTCCGGATCCACCCCTCCGATGAAACCCTAGACCCGCAGGAGAAATACCGGACTTATACGGAAACACGCGGTAACGGCGTCGAAAGGGGGTAGCATTGTGGAACTAGGTGCTTGGTTGTGTTAGGGTAGGCCATAGGAACATAAAACAACAAGGTAGAACCCACCTCTTCGGAAGATTCACGACGTTTCGTCCGATACGGGGGTTTCACCCTATAAGCGCGTGTAAACTCACGAGAGAGAAGTGGATCCCGGTGAAGCGGCCCACACCCCGGAGTGAAATCTTTGCCATCAAAAGCACACAACACACCTATAATAACATGCTATGGCATAAACTTGCTTGTGTTGGGGTCCAGACGCTCCGGATCCACCCCTCCGATGAAACCCTAGACCCGCAGGAGAAATACCGGACTTATACGGAAACACGCGGTAACGGCGTCGAAAGGGGGTAGCATTGTGGAACTAGGTGCTTGGTTGTGTTAGGGTAGGCCATAGGAACATAAAACAACAAGGTAGAACCCACCTCTTCGGAAGATTCACGACGTTTCGTCCGATACGGGGGTTTCACCCTATAAGCGCGTGTAAACTCACGAGAGAGAAGTGGATCCCGGTGAAGCGGCCCACACCCCGGAGTGAAATCTTTGCCATCAAAAGCACACAACACACCTATAATGACATGCTATGGCATAAACTTGCTTGTGTTGGGGTCCAGACGCTCCGGATCCACCCCTCCGATGAAACCCTAGACCCGCAGGAGAAATACCGGACTTATACGGAAACACGCGGTAACGGCGTCGAAAGGGGGTAGCATTGTGGAACTAGGTGCTTGGTTGTGTTAGGGTAGGCCATAGGAACATAAAACAACAAGGTAGAACCCACCTCTTCGGAAGATTCACGACGTTTCGTCCGATACGGGGGTTTCACCCTATAAGCGCGTGTAAACTCACGAGAGAGAAGTGGATCCCGGTGAAGCGGCCCACACCCCGGAGTGAAATCTTTGCCATCAAAAGCACACAACACACCTATAATAACATGCTATGGCATAAACTTGCTTGTGTTGGGGTCCAGACGCTCCGGATCCACCCCTCCGATGAAACCCTAGACCCGCAGGAGAAATACCGGACTTATACGGAAACACGCGGTAACGGCGTCGAAAGGGGGTAGCATTGTGGAACTAGGTGCTTGGTTGTGTTAGGGTAGGCCATAGGAACATAAAACAACAAGGTAGAACCCACCTCTTCGGAAGATTCACGACGTTTCGTCCGATACGGGGGTTTCACCCTATAAGCGCGTGTAAACTCACGAGAGAGAAGTGGATCCCGGTGAAGCGGCCCACACCCCGGAGTGAAATCTTTGCCATCAAAAGCACACAACACACCTATAATAACATTCTATGGCATAAACTTTCTTGTGTTGGGGTCCAGACGCTCCGGATCCACCCCTCCGATGAAACCCTAGACCCGCAGGAGAAATACCGGACTTATACGGAAACACGCGGTAACGGCGTCGAAAGGGGGTAGCATTGTGGAACGAGGTGCTTGGTTGTGTTAGGGTAGGCCATAGGAACATAAAACAACAAGGTAGAACCCACCTCTTCGGAAGATTCACGACGTTTCGTCCGATACGGGGGTTTCACCCTATAAGCGCGTGTAAACTCACGAGAGAGAAGTGGATCCCGGTGAAGCGGCCCACACCCCGGAGTGAAATCTTTGCCATCAAAAGCACACAACACACCTATAATAACATGCTATGGCATAAACTTGCTTGTGTTGGGGTCCAGACGCTCCGGATCCACCCCTCCGATGAAACCCTAGACCCGCAGGAGAAATACCGGACTTATACGGAAACACGCGGTAACGGCGTCGAAAGGGGGTAGCATTGTGGAACTAGGTGCTTGGTTGTGTTAGGGTAGGCCATAGGAACATAAAACAACAAGGTAGAACCCACCTCTTCGGAAGATTCACGACGTTTCGTCCGATACGGGGGTTTCACCCTATAAGCGCGTGTAAACTCACGAGAGAGAAGTGGATCCCGGTGAAGCGGCCCACACCCCGGAGTGAAATCTTTGCCATCAAAAGCACACAACACACCTATAATGACATGCTATGGCATAAACTTGCTTGTGTTGGGGTCCAGACGCTCCGGATCCACCCCTCCGATGAAACCCTAGACCCGCAGGAGAAATACCGGACTTATACGGAAACACGCGGTAACGGCGTCGAAAGGGGGTAGCATTGTGGAACTAGGTGCTTGGTTGTGTTAGGGTAGGCCATAGGAACATAAAACAACAAGGTAGAACCCACCTCTTCGGAAGATTCACGACGTTTCGTCCGATACGGGGGTTTCACCCTATAAGCGCGTGTAAACTCACGAGAGAGAAGTGGATCCCGGTGAAGCGGCCCACACCCCGGAGTGAAATCTTTGCCATCAAAAGCACACAACACACCTATAATAACATGCTATGGCATAAACTTGCTTGTGTTGGGGTCCAGACGCTCCGGATCCACCCCTCCGATGAAACCCTAGACCCGCAGGAGAAATACCGGACTTATACGGAAACACGCGGTAACGGCGTCGAAAGGGGGTAGCATTGTGGAACTAGGTGCTTGGTTGTGTTAGGGTAGGCCATAGGAACATAAAACAACAAGGTAGAACCCACCTCTTCGGAAGATTCACGACGTTTCGTCCGATACGGGGGTTTCACCCTATAAGCGCGTGTAAACTCACGAGAGAGAAGTGGATCCCGGTGAAGCGGCCCACACCCCGGAGTGAAATCTTTGCCATCAAAAGCACACAACACACCTATAATAACATGCTATGGCATAAACTTGCTTGTGTTGGGGTCCAGACGCTCCGGATCCACCCCTCCGATGAAACCCTAGACCCGCAGGAGAAATACCGGACTTATACGGAAACACGCGGTAACGGCGTCGAAAGGGGGTAGCATTGTGGAACTAGGTGCTTGGTTGTGTTAGGGTAGGCCATAGGAACATAAAACAACAAGGTAGAACCCACCTCTTCGGAAGATTCACGACGTTTCGTCCGATACGGGGGTTTCACCCTATAAGCGCGTGTAAACTCACGAGAGAGAAGTGGATCCCGGTGAAGCGGCCCACACCCCGGAGTGAAATCTTTGCCATCAAAAGCACACAACACACCTATAATAACATGCTATGGCATAAACTTGCTTGTGTTGGGGTCCAGACGCTCCGGATCCACCCCTCCGATGAAACCCTAGACCCGCAGGAGAAATACCGGACTTATACGGAAACACGCGGTAACGGCGTCGAAAGGGGGTAGCATTGTGGAACTAGGTGCTTGGTTGTGTTAGGGTAGGCCATAGGAACATAAAACAACAAGGTAGAACCCACCTCTTCGGAAGATTCACGACGTTTCGTCCGATACGGGGGTTTCACCCTATAAGCGCGTGTAAACTCACGAGAGAGAAGTGGATCCCGGTGAAGCGGCCCACACCCCGGAGTGAAATCTTTGCCATCAAAAGCACACAACACACCTATAATAACATGCTATGGCATAAACTTGCTTGTGTTGGGGTCCAGACGCTCCGGATCCACCCCTCCGATGAAACCCTAGACCCGCAGGAGAAATACCGGACTTATACGGAAACACGCGGTAACGGCGTCGAAAGGGGGTAGCATTGTGGAACTAGGTGCTTGGTTGTGTTAGGGTAGGCCATAGGAACATAAAACAACAAGGTAGAACCCACCTCTTCGGAAGATTCACGACGTTTCGTCCGATACGGGGGTTTCACCCTATAAGCGCGTGTAAACTCACGAGAGAGAAGTGGATCCCGGTGAAGCGGCCCACACCCCGGAGTGAAATCTTTGCCATCAAAAGCACACAACACACCTATAATGACATGCTATGGCATAAACTTGCTTGTGTTGGGGTCCAGACGCTCCGGATCCACCCCTCCGATGAAACCCTAGACCCGCAGGAGAAATACCGGACTTATACGGAAACACGCGGTAACGGCGTCGAAAGGGGGTAGCATTGTGGAACTAGGTGCTTGGTTGTGTTAGGGTAGGCCATAGGAACATAAAACAACAAGGTAGAACCCACCTCTTCGATACATGGTAACGGTTGTGAATTTCTATATTTTAAACATAAAATATTAACATATTAATTTTATCAATTGATATAGTAACTAATAAATAGACATGCACGCACAAAATAAGAAAAAGGAAAAAGTTGACCTGTGCCGACGGCAAAGCCGTCGGCACAGTACTGGGTAGGCCCCAGCCAGCCCGCGCAGTACGGCAAAGTTCACCTGTGCCGACGGCCTATGGTTTACCGAGGGCCACCGTCGGCCTCTTTCAGGCAGTGCCGACGGCTAAATTTGTACCGAGGGCCACCGTCGGCCTCCTTGGTGTTGTGCCGACGGCCAAATTCGTGCCGACGGCCTCGGGCGCAGGCTGGGGCTCTGACACCATGTGCCGACGGTGCCCGACATTTGGCCGTCGGCACAATATTTGGCCGTCGGCACCTTAGGCCATTCCTGTAGTGATGGTTGCAGTCATGCCCTTCGTTGCTGCCGCCCACTAGAACGGCTGGCTCGTCGATGTCGTTTACGACGATGACACTGCTGTCAACGTGGGTCTGACGACGCGTGGCACGCTGCAGAAGGTTGCTGGTGCTCCGCCTCCTCCCACTCGCGCTCGTGCTTGGACCATGCGAGGACGTACTATGCAGGTCTGCCCACAACATGTTCTTAAAAGAGTTCGCCTCAACATCCTTTTGGCTGGGAATTCATCCGGGTCGCCCGGGGCTGACACTTGTCGCGTCGTCTCTGTTGGAACGCGTAGAGATAAACAAAACTTTTTCCTACGCGATACTTCCAAGATCTAGCCGAGATAGAAGGCCACGATGATTACCACTAGACGCGTGGTTGCGGATTATCGATGCAGCGCGTCGGGGCAGTGTAGTCCCACGATCCGATCCAGTCGATCCAATCCCGCGATCGTCGAAGTGCTGAAGGTACAGCACCTCTGCCGGTATCCACACGTACGAGGAGGAGCTCCGACGGCAGACTGCTAGGTCTGGTGCGACGGCTGGACTGAGTGGGGCTAGGGTTCCCAACGCATGGGAGTGGACTAACGTGCCCGCTGGGCAACATGCGCCCCTCTTTATATAGCGAATGGTAGTGGGCTTCACAACATTTGTGGCTCATTCCCTCTGTGAGTTCGACTCACAAAATCAGTTCATTTCTGGTTCGGGTCCAACCCGACCAATACTTGCTCTCGCTCTTAAGCGTGCGACCCTGCAGGCTCATGGCGACTTGGACACGATTGGAGTCCGACTGCCAATCGATCAATCGGTAGCGGCTCCTAGCAGAACGTGCCGACTCCCAAGTCTCATTGAGTCATGACGAGATACCTTTCAATGTGATATTCATCTTAGTCCCTTTTGCCTCACGATATACCTTGTCAAACTATAGATGATTTATCGTCATCCCTTAAATAGTTCGACTCTCTTCTCGATCTGTGATATATGATTCATCTGACTAACTCTTAGTCAACAGACACAATTAACACTTAACTGAGTTGCGCATGGCCATACTTCCTGAATCAAATCACTCGAGAGGGCCCAGAGAATATCTCTCCATTCGGAGGGGCAAAATCCCATCTTGATTATCCATATCACGCAGCTTGCTTCTCATTCGACCCGAACTCTGTCTTTATAGCTGCCTTTTCACAGAACAACGTTTGACAGAACCTAAGTCGGTGATCCACAACTCGGATTGTGCGACAACCTCAGGTCTAAGGATTACATTGATTGAGACATGCAAATGACGACGTACTCGTTGCATCTCAATATGGGTCAGTCCGACTTGCTAAACTCTTTAGCCAAGTCCGTGAACGTTGGAATGGCATCACCATGCCCATGACAAGTGGAACCGTGTCATCAGCCAACACTCACATTAGTCTAGGGTGTGTGTCCATCACAACCTTAACGACCAAGGACAATTAGTATGAACAATATGAATACATAGTTCCACAATCGAATCACATATTCAATGACATATATCAGATGTTCTAACCAAAGGACAACTTAATAACTTTATGAATATATTGGGAATTACATCATACATGATTGCCTCTAGGGCATATTCCCAACAGTCTCGACGTAGTCCTGTGGCGCCAACCATCCCGCCCCCCTCTTGGGCTTGACGAGGCGTATGTGGCTGCAAGGAGGCGATGACGCGCCGCTATAGACATAGCATTGTAATACATGTTGGGTCAGATATAAAACCGACTTGTTCTCATCGTGGACTCCTTGTAATTGCTAGAGATGAAAAGCTCCCCATATATATAATGCACGTGGCTCGGTATATATGTACTACCAGGTAGACACGCTTCGATAGTCGTTTGACATCCGCGAGGGCGAGGGCGTGGCATCTCCCTGTCTCGTCCTTCACGCGAGCGAGTGGTGCAGAGGCGGGCGTTGTCGGAGCCAAGCCGAAGGAGAAAGGTCAATAAATTCTTGAACTTGTGCACGTGTACCCTACGCTTCAAAACTTGTGCGTGCAGGATAACTGTTTCGTCGTAAGAAAAGAGTTTTGTTTGTGAACTGGTGCACATCTAAATCGGTGCATTCAGCAAAACTGTTGCAGCAAAATCAGCCTATTTCTCCTGATCCTTGGGCTATAGTTTGAAAGACCGAGGCTGAACTCCTGATCCATCGCAACACTATGTAGCCTCTGAACAACCATGTCGGCGCCACTAGGACCCGTATTAGCTCGCCGTCACGACCTACATCACCGTCGGCCACGTAGGACGACGGCGAGTGTGCGCCTCGCATTGACGAGCATGGCCACATCCACGGCGAGGAGGTCGACAGCCGCATGCCAGTTCGTGATTGTGGGGCTTCGGCCCCGACACCCACGACCACAAGGCCGGCGCCTCGCGTGGAGTTGTCAGGCCACGCTCGCCGGCAACGGTGTCGAGGGTCCTCGCGGAGGAGTGCAAGGAAGACGAGTCATCGGAGGATGACTTCTCCAACGTCGACAACGATGATGAGCTAAGCTCGTGGAGGCCAAGTATATCTGCAGTTTCCACCGCCAGAGAAGCGACACCATCGCTTCGATGAGTAGGTCGAGGCCTACAACGTCGCCCAAGTCGAGTGTGGCCTCCGTACGGACAAGGAGTTTCAAGCAAAGCGTCACGAGTGGGACGCCGACCCCGCGGCGCAGCTCGACTACGTTGGGCACTCCTTAGACTACGACGAGTATGAACGGCGCGGCGACGCCGACAATGCAGTTGGAGATCTTGTTTTTAGGGTGTGGCGATGAACCGTAGTTCACCGCCATTATGTAAATTAAGTTTTTAAAATTACAACGAAGTAGAAAAATCAACGATGTGTTAGTCCATTCGTTCCCGCAAATTGATGAAAAATTTAAATTTTCAGTTCATGTTTCAGTTTTAACTCTGCGCCGTCATATTTGGGACTAAAAATGAGCTAAAATGCGAACTGAAAGATCGCGCTTTCAGTTTCGTGTTTTCAGTCGCCCCTAGGGATGCTGTAAGACACGCAAGATTTCTCTTTTGCAAGACTGGAAATGGCGGCAGGAGACCGAAAGTATAAGGTAAGAAGTCAGGTATGCTAGAGTACAAGGTAGTAAAACAAAGGAGCAAAGTCAGTGTAGTGCAGCGAACTCCGTTTGGATTAAACTGTAGCAGGCACTGTAGATATAGTTACTGTATCCTGGTTCCTTGTTTGACCGTGCTGCTGGGAACCGGCCGTGCTGAATCATGGTTCCCTGGTTGCCGTGCTGCTGGGAATTTAATCCTTCTTATCATGTCACGCCCTGACAGTAGAATGTTTCAGAGTCCTACGACACTACACATGGAGAGTTGTAGAATTAATCCAGTCAGTGAGTAGGACAACATTAAGATAAGCACGAAGCGAACGAGATGAGGCGCCTGTCGCGCGCGATGCCGATCGAGCTGCCTAGCTGTGTGGCTTACTCCATCTCCATGGTCCAACCTCGACCTCGAGTCGGGCCCCGTGGCTAGCCTGTACAACAATCACGATTGTCCGGCCAGCCTTTGCTAGCTGGATTACTCTTTCTCGACGGTTGAGAAAGAGCAGACAGGTACGCCGCTGTTGGAAGCACTTTGCAGTTTACATTGTAGTCAGTGACAAGCAGAGATGCGAGTGTCATGTTCAGTGCTACAGGGGTTGAGTTAAGATCGATAATGGTGTATCCTGATGATGTCTAACCGAGAGGCTTCCACCACTAACCTGATGGTGTCCACTCTGGAACGATGAAGACGCAAAGCCACCGCCTCTGCGAGTTTGGTACGAGTCTACATCATTCTCCGGCCCATCTTATCTTGGATTTCTGGTTTGCGACGACCACGACGTCCACTGAACTGACCTGAAGGAAGCCTGAAGTTTTGGCAAGAGAAAGAGAGGCCAGCGGCCAGAACTGAAAACGATCGGTGCATGCTTCGACGCGACACTGCAGATCATCGCCTGATTCGGTTTCGCTCTCAGCCGGCCGGGTTGCGTCACATGCCTGTTTATGCTTCGGCGTATCTTCAAGTATCCATCTGCCCTGTCACGGACCCCGCGTTGGCCGGTGTAGCTGCTGTACGTCCAGCAATATATAGTTCCCAATAATTGTTCTGATGAATAACCATTGAAATATTCTTTTTTTGACAAATAATTATTGCTCGCATGCATGATTAAGAAGAAGAGAATATATGATGGGATTTACATTATCTCGCTTCCAAGGTTGGCTGAAATGTCCGGCCGTAGACACCACATGTTGGTGGGTGGCTTGCTTGGTGGATTGCTACGGATTGTCTGGCGGGGTGGTCTTTTGGGGGTCGGGAGAAATCCCTGTCATCTTGGCACCGACGTGGTGACGCTTGCGAGTGTCGTCGTTCCTTCTTGAGGGGCGTCGGGTGTACCTCCTCTCCACTTCCCGCGGCGTACCGGGGGAAACCCTAGGACCAGTGTCCGGGCAGCAGCGTCGTCGTCGTCGCTTTCCTTCTTGGAGGTGCTGCTTGGTACGCGGTGATTCAGAGCGCTAGGAGTGTGGTGGTAATACTCGGAGGGCGCATCGGTTGCGGGTCTTCTTCGTTTTCGTCGATCCGCCGAAGTTGGCATTCTTTTCTTTTTATTTTCTCTCTTTTTTTCTTTTTTTTTTTCCTTTTTGGGCTTGCTTGTGCTGTTGGGCCCCAGCAGTGGTTTCGAGGTTGTACCATGTGGTTGCTATATTAATATAGCGGGGCGAAAGCCTGTTTCGAGTGGAGAGTAGACACCACATGTTGCACAAGGACTTTAAATATAAGATGTTTTAGCATTTTCTATACAAAATGTATATAGACATGTTCTAGTAGTACTTTAAAATCATGAAATTTTGTTTTCTTAATTTAGGTGAGGTTATTGGTACCATGCCAATTATCCTTTTTTTTCATACAGTCTTCAACTTTGGCTTAACTAGATTTGTCCGAATATTTCATGAGAAAATGTTTCCTCTTCCACATACCCACCGTGGCGTCCGCCTCGTCTACAACTCCCTATGACCAACTTTTGTCTACTCCATCTCCATGCCACGTGGTGTGGTGTGAATATGGACGATAAATGATCATGTCTGTCATTAGCTTGCTAAATTGGTGCACAATCTGTTTTCGCCGAGCTATCTCAGGATTTGATCGGCAGTTTAGCCAATATTCCGAGTTTGGATAGGTTCCAAAGTTCCTCTCCATCCATGGTACTAATGTGAGGCAGACCCCGGTGGTGGACAGCCTGGACTCCACTCCAAGCAGCTAGCACAGGAGTACCGTACTGGAAAACTGTGGATGGATCGAAGCACACGCGGGTGGGAAGAAGGCTTTTGATTCGAAGGAGCTGCGCGCAAGTTGAAGGGAAAGTTTGCAGAATCGGCACGGACCCTGCGCGTCCAGCCCGCGGCCGGGTTCGTCCTTTGAAATCTCGCTCGAACCATCTGCGCGCGACGTCGTCGATGGGCCCACTCGTCATCTCCCCCCGGCCTTGAATGCGGCCAACCAGGACCCCGCGACCGTTTCCCGTTTGGTTCGTACTGTGTCCGTGCACGGGACGGACCGGACTGGAGCGACGCTCTCCGCCGGTAGCCGTTGCACACGCGCCGCTGGGCGGAGAGAAAAGACGAGAGGGAAACCGTCTCTATCCACTGTGTGAATTTTTTTCACACATATAACCTTTTAGCGTAACAAATTCACAATAACCCCTAAAGAAAAATAAAATCATAAAATGACCTTTTGGCATAAGGCCCGCCTACAAGGCGTTATGGTCTCTCGTATAACGCCTAGCCAGAGGTATTATTGACCGATGGTGCCAGGGGGAGAGTTGCGTGTACGACCCCACCGCTTTCCCCACCCCACCGCTTTTGAGAGTCCGCTGTGGTTCCCCGGGTTGGTCCTCTCTCGCCGCCGGCGTCAGCGCTGGAGGGTGTAGAGAAGGGCTGGGGTGGTGCCCCCCGTTGTATAGAGTAGCTAGGGTTAGTTTTCTCCTGGTGGTGTTGAAGTGGAGTAGTTCCCCTGTCCTCTGCAGCCATGGACGGGGGTCCTCGAAGCTCTGCTCCGTTCCAGCGGCGTCGAGGTGGCGTGCGGCGTCGAGGGCGGTGGTCAGGGTGGTGAGCATCTCCGATAATAAGGCTTGCGAAGGCAGCGTTGCCGGCGAGAGGGCGGACATCGCGTCGGTGTGGTTTGTTTCCGTCGTTCTCCATGCTCCAGGGTCGAGAAGGAGAAGGAAGGGGATTGACCTCTGCCTCAATAAGTTCGCTTCTGCAGCACTCCTTCATCGTCATCCTCTCTGCTCGTCTGGCCAGGTCCGTGGCAGGCACCGCGGGTTGGGCGAGCTGTTTTTCTTGAAGCGATGTGGTGGTGCTTCCATCACGCTGGCGATCTTGAAGGCTGTCTGTATCTCCTCTTGGAGCTCCATGGTGGAGTTGCAGAAGGAGGACGGGCGGATGGAGAGGAAGCTGGTGTGCTGGTTGAGCTCGGGAACCTACGTTTGGAGCACCTCAGCAGCGATCCTCGATGGATCTCTGTCATCCATGGCCAACAGAGGCCAGTTCAAGCCGAAGAACGGCGATTTAACCTCCCTTGGGAGGCCCTATTGGAGTGTGCAAGCTGATGGATTCGCCGAGAGGGAGGCAAGTGGTGTCGTCCCCGCTGTAACTCTTGGCTGCAGCTTCCATGCCCGCTGCTCCGCGGTGGAGACGAAGAGGGACTTGATTGCGTTTTTAGATTTCTTTGTAAGGGCCTTCTTACATATGCTGAGGACTCATATGTACTTTCCTTATCTGTTGGGGTCCTTTGTATTTTCCCTGTAGCATCCACCGTTTCAGATAATGAAGGTTCTGCCCCTTTCGGGGCGCTCACTGTTCAAAAAAAAAGAGGTATTATTGACCAGGCCATGTCAGAGGGGGGATCCATGTCTTTTGGTGTTATAACTGCCCGCATAACGCCCCGGCGAAGAGGTAAGTAACGGCCACACTCCACTCCCAACCATTTAGCTCAAACTTGCAGCTCCCTCTCTCACTCCAATCTGCAATCCCTTCAAAAAATTTAGATTTCTCCGTAGAATTCGGGTTCTCTCGAGTCCTGAAGGTAATCTTCCCGTTTCGCTTCGTTTTGTCCAATCAAAATGTTTATATTTAGTCAATTTTCTCCTCTATTTTGTAAACCCAAGAAATAGGTCTTTGCAACCCTAGGAATGGTTAGTTTCTTGTTGATGTATGGAGCATACCTGCTTGCTACGATGATCTCGACCTACCAATTTTGTGCCAAACACTAGATATTTGGTAGGGCCTAACCCTCACCTTAACCTTTGAAATTGTTATGTTATGGCATGTTTGTTAGCTATTACCACAATATAATCGCTGTTATGATTTTGCTTTTCTAGATGATGTCGAGAGTCATGAATGTTCATCATGTGGACGTTGAGAGTTTTTTCAAATAAGACATCGATTATCGAGATCCGGATGAGATAGTTTTGGTGTTTCACACTAGTCCAAGCTTTCGTGATGTTGTGAAAAAAAAGTCCGAAGTGAGTTGAATTGAATGGAAAAAATGATGTAGCTGACTTGCAAGGAATATAAAATGTTTCCTATGGTCATTACATTCGGTGGAAGATAATGCCCATCGACTCGGAGAGTCATTTGGAAGCTTACAAGGTGGTTGTCTTGGCCTCACAAGACAACTCATTTGATTTGTTTGCCACAACGAAGGTTGGTGCTCGACTGCACATTGATTTGAATATGCAAACATGTCCAAGTGAAGGGAGTAGCCTGGCTGAACGTGATGAGCCACGTGTCGATCCGGAGCCCGAAGTGTATGACATAATGTTGAGCCAATCTCTTTTGACACATCACTTGAGCTCCTTTTTTAATAACGATTATCGTGATTACTACGATGGCAGTAATGGTGGCGGTGATGATCCCGGGGCCGATAATGGTGGCGGTGATGAGCCCGAGAGCCATGCCGAGGGAGATGAGCCCAGGGGCGATAATGATGGCGGCGATGAGCCCGAGGGCCATGCCGCGGTTGAGGTTGAAGAGTCGGAGGGTGATCCAAGACAATATTTCCTTCGTAACTATTATGTTGGAGATGTGGAAGCAAATTGCTTTGAAGAGGAAATGGACCGTGCCATCCCATACTCGCTAGCATATACAATGGACTCTCAGTACGAAGGGTCGTAAGATGAAATCGACGAGGATGGTCTGACGGCCAAGAAAGCTAGAGCCTTTATGCGTGCATTTGGCCGGGATCACCGGACACATTGTTTGGTGATCTAAGACTTGCAGGTAAGTCTGTTGTTGATGGTGGTACCAGTAAAATTCTTGGGCCAAGGTATTATTCTAGAAAATAAACCGATCTAAACAAGCATGGGTTGGTAAAGCAACCATCTTTTTATGCTGGAAAGTACTAAAACAATGGATAAAGGACTACTTATTAAAACATCATCGAGCATTCAATGTTAAGTACTCGGACGAAAAGATCTGTTACCAAGTCATATGTAGATAGGCTAAGTGTCCATGGACTGTCCGTGCCAGACCCATGAGAACGGGTGGATCTCAGTGGAAGCTTACGAAATGTTGTTTCACGCACCTATGTGCCCCGAATGATATCGACAGGGCCAATGCTAGAATGATCACCGCCAATTGACCTATGAGTTCATCGGGCAGAAAATAATCACAATGGTCAAGATCCCACCGAGATGTCCAAATAAATACGTTATCGAGTATGTGTTTGACCTATACAGCTACACAGTGAAATATGGTAAGGCATGGAAGTCCAAGCAAGCCGCATTTAGGATGTTATATGGAGGTGATATATGGTTCGTCTACAACAAGAACACTTGCCGTTTGTAAGATTAACCTTTAAGACCACACTTCTATACTGGACACCACTCAGTGTGATCCCACCCAGCTCAATGACTTGATAAATCAAATTTGTATTGTCGAATTCTTCTACCTCCATCGTGTCTGCCTTGTATTGCTGGTACGTCATCCAACGATCGATCTTTTTGGGATACTTGTACACCTTCTTTGCCATATTATTCCCGGTAATTCGCTTCTCCGTTTTCTCACTATATTTCAGAAAATATTCATTCATCTTCGAAACCTATATTCCACTATTGCTGACACGGGCAATTAACGCATACCCTTAATCACACCGTTGAAACATTCGGCCATGTTGATTGTCATGTCACTATACCTCATTCCGAGGTAGTCATATGCCCACGACCATTTTGTCCTGTCTACCATGTTCCTTGTCAAGAATTCTTTGCCTCCCGGTTCGGCAGCTATGAATATTTGGTTAAATACTTTCGAGAAATGACGAGCGATGAAGGCGAGGAAGGAATCTAGGAGCAAATCAGCTAGCTCCTTGCTTTTACATGCCCTGTAGAAGTTCGACAAAAAATGACTCATGCACCACCGATGGTGATTACGGAGGTATCCGGGGATTTAAACTTCCATGGCGTTGAGTATCCCTTAGTGTCGGTACGAGATGATGCAAACCTCTGTGTCACGTTGATACATCTTCAACGTATCTATAATTTCAAATGCTCCATGATAATATTATGCCAATTGCTATATGTTTTCTCACTTCTTTATGTTATTTTTACACGTTTTCCGAACTAACCTATTGACAAGATGCCACAGAGCCAGTTTCTTGTCTTCTGTTGTTTTTAGTTTCATAAAAGTTGTTCTGGAAATATTTTCGGAATTGGAAAATTCGAAGCCCGGAAGTCCTATTTTCCCCGGAAGCATTCAGAAGGCCGAAGAGGGGCACCAGGGGGCCCACACCATGGGATGGCGCCCCCCTGGTCACGCTAGGGGGTGGTGTGGGGCCCCTAGGGCTCCACCGCCTTTGCCCTTTCGCCTGTTTATTCCCCCGGATAAAAAACCCTAGATACCTGATAAAAAATCACTGAAAAGTTCCACAGCCGCCGTTATCGTCAACCCTAGATCAGGGGGGTTCTAAAGCTGTTTCTCGGCACCCTGCCGGAGAGGAGATCATCACCGGAGGCCTCTTCATCACCATGCCTGCCTCCGTAGCTCATCTTCCTCTGCATGCCTCTCGGACTCATCATGACCAGCATCACCGTCATCATAGTCATCGGGATAATAGTTATTGCAATAGGGTCTCAAGGGTTGTGTCAAAGGAGGTTGGCTCATCATTATGTCATACACTTTGGCCTTCAGTTCGACGTATCAGGCGCCCCCCTTTGGCCGCTCCTGGGGGTGGTCTGGACCCCACTACTAGGGAAAAGGCTACCGCAGGCGCACCAAATTAGGCTACCGCAGGCGAATTTCAGTTCGCCTGGGACCACATCGCCAGCGGTAACGGGTTACCCCAGGCGAATAACACAATGCGCTTGTGGTAAGTTCGCATACCCCAGGCGAATACACCTTGTGCGCCTGGGGTAAAACTTTTACCTGTGGCGAACAAGCGTTGTGCGCCTGGGGTACAGATGCGTCTGGGGTACTGTGTACTGTTCGCCTGGGGTATGGTTTTGCTGTATCAAAAAATAAAAGAAAAACCAAAATAACAGAATTACAGGAAAATGACAGAATAAGTATCAAGCTGACAGAATAATAGCAAAATGACACAATTAAGTTTTATAACATAAATATTTTCGATCATCAACACATAGTCTCGATCATCAACACATAGTTTAACAAAATTACATAGTCTCGAAAAGAACCATGCTACTAATAAATCCAGGAGTTAGCTAGTGAGATGGAAATAATTATTTGTTCTAATTTAATTAAACTCGTCATCTATCGATCTAGCGGGCTGATGTAGTGGATGACCATCATCATGTCCAAGTTGGGGACGTCACTATTCCTCATGGTGATCAGAATAGCTCGTCCAGCCGCCATACCAACTCTTGCGGAATGGAACTGCCTCCATGCTTGAGAGTTGAGGATGACCCGACCATCAGCATTATCCCTGGTGATCGGAACTGCGGTGACATGTCCGGATTCTCCACGGCGTACTCCAATGGTACCGGGCTCCATGCCAGCACTGTCCGCTACCGCCATGGGTATTTTCTAGAACACAATTCCAAGATAGAATAAAAGCACAAAGTCACATACCGGCCACATTATAACATAAGCAACTACAGGAATAAGAAAGTGTTAAGAAACATACCATGACATGTCCATTGGAGATGTTAGTATTGGTGATGCGATGCACGAAAGGAAAACCGATGTAGCTATCTATCTCGGCAAGTTTCTGAAGGACACGGTCCTTCTCAATCTCGCTAAGATTCGCTCTTTGAGCAACCACCACATGTTTCCATGGGTCCTCCTCGTCCATATCATCCTCAGTGTCCATATCATCCTCAGTGTTCCCAATATCCTCCTCACTCCCGCCATTCTCGCTCGCAATCCCGCCCATATACACAATTTTGATACGAGGTTGTGGTCCTTCCATTGAGAAGTGAATATAATCACTTCCACTTAAATTGTACGTGGCGATGATAGCCTGCAACTGTTCCCCGTAGAAGTATGTCTTCGTTCTTTCTTTTTTCACTCGAAGAATGTAGGTGGTCCCGTGAACATTGAAGTCCACATTATTGCCAACTAACTGGTTGAACTCTTGGCGAATATTGCATGGAAGAATCTAAAAAAGAAATATAAAGAATAAACACAAGTCTCAAGCTAGATAGTAAAACGAAAGAACAAGTTAACATAAAAAGAATTGTTAATTACCAACGAATCAACGTCACCGTCGTGGAGCTGAAGCATAAAAGAAGTCCCACTGAATCGTCCTTCGGCACATCGGGACCGACATACGCCGCAAGCCATGTTCTATTAAATTAAGAAAGTACACAGAGGTTAGAGGAGCATAGCTATCACAAAACAAAGACAAATGGCAGCACCTACCTCTAGTAGTATAATAAGGCAATTGACAGCAGTACAAACGAAATGGAACCTGTCGGAGAGTTTAGGTGATACTTCCAACAGTACACTTTCTTATTTAATCTCACAATTCACAATTCACAGTACTCTAGTAGTATAATAAGGCAATTGACAGCAGTACACACGAAATGTTGTTATTGTGCGTGTTTTTACTCCTATTTAATCTCACAATTCACATTCCTTTTTACTAGTGAAACCTGACTCTATGGTATTCATCTAAACGGAAATACACATTCTCTGGATCCACGACGAATCCTGGAGATATAATGCACTGCAAGTGGTGTTGCCGTAGCCCTGGGTGTGTGTGTTGTTGGACTGCTTAAGTAAACTTGCTTTCTTCTTAGCCTTTCGGCTTGCCCACCTGTGTGTGGTGCTGTGTTTTGTTCTACGGCTTTTGCCGTTTGTAAGGAACCTGCTAAAACTTTGCTGTTCGTGATTTCAATGAAATCGGGGGGCAGCCCCTTTTAGTCTAAAAAAAATGCACTACAAAGATCCGCTAAGAGCACTGAATCCTGGAGATATAATGCACATTCCTCTGGATCCACGACGACGGGAGCACCACGGCCACCAGAAGCAGGCGCACATCCTCCACAACGACGACGGGAGGGCCGGAGTGGGCTGGGATGGAGGGGGGATGGGAGGGAGAGGGGCTGACCTGGATCAACGACGACGACGACGACGGAGTGGGCGACGACCTGCTCTGCTCCTCTCGACACTGGCGACGGCGGCAGCGTGTGGGTTCGTGTGGGTGCGGGTGCGGGTGAGATCTGGTCACTTAGAATACTAAAGCATTGAGCTAGGCACATTGGCACCGGTTTCTAATACAAACCGGTTCGAAAAGGATCTGTCCACTGGGCCCCACACCCTGCCGCAAATGGCCTCATGGCCTTTAGGACTGGTTTGTGGTACCAACCGATTCTAAAGGATCTGTCCCCTGGGCCCCCTACCTACCCGCAGCAAATGGCCGCAGGCCTTTACAAACCGGTCCTAAAGGCCTGCGGCACCGCAGGCGCGTTACCTAGATAATGCGCCTGCGCTAAATTTTGTAGGATTTTGGTTTGCGCGGTCCCACATGGCATTACCCCAGGCGCATGTCCTGTCAAAAGCGCCTGTGATAAAGATTACCCCAGGCGCATTTTCTCGATGATGCGCCTGTGCTAAGATTTTCTAAATTACACAGCCCCACGGCCTGGGACACATCGAGCAATACGAATGCTATAATATGTGGCTCCCCCACGTTGGTTTTCACTTAAAAAATACATACATATGAAAGTTAACATGTGCAAAAAAAATTAATGTCGCATCGAGCGTAAATAGATTGGTTTAGCGAGATACCGCAAGTGTTTCTCTCTAAAAACACATTGTACATATAGATATTAGCATGTTATATCGCGAGTATTTCCCTCTCTCAACCTTTCGTCACAATATTAGTCTTGCCTTTCTTGGTCGATGTTGAATACGTGACCGCCATATTGTGACTTTTTCTTGTGAATGGAAGACATTCCCTAGGTAGTGTGGTCCTGCTTCTTCTTGTGGTGTATGGTGCATCGTCTTCACCGGGTTCTTCCATCATCGGGTCTCCGACTAAGCCGTCGAAGTCCTTCTCATCGGTGACTCCATCCATTCCGACGAGGGCCCTTTTTCCTCTCCTTACGACAACACGACTAGGCTTTGCCAGGTCGGTTATGAAGAAGCATTGCTCCACGTGCTTAGCCAATACCCAGGGCTCATTTTGCGCGGTGGGGTTCTTGGACTTGGGTTTGTTGGCTTCAGACCTCGACATAGTGGTGAAATATTCGTCTTCTTTCGTGACGTTTGTAGCCCATCTGACATGGAACATCGGCAGATTTACCCCAACGTAGTCAAGCTCCCAGATTTCCTCGATCTTTCCGTAGTATCTTCTAACCTCTTCGCCCGTGTAAGATTCCATCGTTATAGACGAGTTTTGATAGTCGCTACTTTTGTCTCTTTCCTCCGTGTAGAATGTGTACCCATTGATGTCGTATGCTTGATAAGTCATCAGATTGGGCGCGGGGCCATATGACAAGGCCAATACAATTTTATCTTTCTCACATGTCATTGGCGGGGGATCGGCATCAATCTGCTTCTTGAACCATGTCGCGAAAGAGGAGTTGTGTGCTCTAAATATCTCATCTTCCGTCATCGGCCTGCGAGCACTGTTTTTCATCGCAGTTTTGTGCTCTTCTATCCAAGGGTCGACATCGTCGATGTGTTGTAACACTACTAGGTGGGCCCTTTCAAAGTCGGCTCTCCGACCACAGGAGTCCGCGTCCATTACCCTTTTGCCAGTGTTGTGGCCTACCCCCATGAACCTGTCAAGGTGCTTGTTCGCGGGCAAACCAACAGCTGGCTTCTCATCGCCTAGGAAATTCTTGCAGAAAGAGATGCATTCTTCGGTGAGAAATCCCTAGACGATGCTTCCATCCGGGTGTGCCCTATTACGAACGAATGATTTGATGATCCCGTTCATTCTTTCTAACGCCATCATGTTGTGCAAGAATGCCGGCCCAAGATTGGTGATATCGTCCACGATATGGACCAAGAGATGTACCATAATATCAAAGAAGGCAGGTGGGAAATACATCTCAAGATCGCATAGGATGGTGACGATCTCTTCCTGCAGCCTTCCGAGTTTCTTCACGCTTATCGACTTCCGAGTGATGACATCGAAAAAGTTACAAAGGCCAGTGAGCGTTTGACGGACGTGCGGTTCCATTATCCCTCTGATTGCAACCGGAAGTATCTGCGTCATCATCACGTGACAGTCATGAGACTTCATCCCGCTGAAGATTTTTTTCTCCGCGTCTAGGTATCTGCTTATCAGCCCCGCGTAACCTAAGGGAAATTTCACTCCGAGGAGGCATGTGAATATTTGCGCGAGCTCGTCGGGGCTTAGAGTGAAGCAAGAGGGTTTCAGGCGGTGAGTTTGGTGTTTCTTAGCCGTTTTCCGCTTGCGGTCGTCCATCTCCTCCACCCCATCCTCGTCCTCCTCCGTCTGTTCACGCGTAGAAGGCGGTAAGTGAAGCTCGCTCCTGATATTCAGGGCCATCAGGTCGTATCTTGATTTTGGCCCGTCTTTGGTCCTATCTGGCATGTTGAACAGGGTGCCAAGCAAGCTCTCACACACATTCTTCGTGATATGCATGACATCAAGGCAGTGAGGCACTCCGAGGATTGGCCAGTACCGCAAGTCCCAAAACACGGACCTCCTTTTCCATACCCCCAAGAGTGGTCCTTCTGGCGGAGGACACTTTTTCTCTCCTCGCTTCCGCTTTTGTACCTTTCCCGACGGAGGACACGTTTTCCAATTCTTCAATAGAGTATCGATCTCTTCTCCTCTTCTCTTGCGTGGAGGTAGATCGAGCTCATCTTTACCGTTGAACAGGTCTCCGCGCTTTCTCCACGGGTCGTTCAGTGGTAGCCACATTCGATGCCTCATGTATACGGTTTTAGAAGATCCAGGATCCTTGTGTAGCTGTAGAAACGGGGTAAATTCCATGCACCTGACACAAGCCTTGTGTCCATGGCACACCTGACACGCAATATATCCGTATCCGAGATAGTCCTGCACCGTCGTGATCAGTGCGGCTCTCATACGAAAAGTTTCTTCTTTGAAGGCGTCCCATGTTTCCACCCCTTCCTCCCACAACGTGTCTAGCTCCTCCTTCAATAACTCGAGATACAGGTTGATATCGCTCCATGGCTGGGTCGGCCCTTGAATCAGCATACTCATGTGTATGTACTTCCTCTTCAGACACAACCACGGGGGGAGGTTGTACATCCATACAAACACGGGCCAGGTGCTATGTTTGCTGCTCTGATTGCCAAACGGATTGAGACCGTCGGTGCTCGCACCAAGCCTGATGTTCCTTGGGTCGTTCCCGAATTCCTCATCGAATGCGTCTAATGCTTTCCACTGACGTGCATCCGAAGGGTGTGTTAGCACTGGATTTTCAACACGTTCTGGATCGCTCAGCACCGCCTTCTTTCTGTCCTCGTGCCAGCGCATGAGCTTTGCTTCCTTGGGGTCCACGAAGTACCGCTGCAGACGGGGAATGAGTGGAAAGTACCACACAACTTTCCTAGGAGCTTTCTTCGTCCCCCTCTTGTAACGATCAACACCGCACACCGGACATTTGATCTGGTCCACGTGCTCGTTACGGTAAATTATGCAGTCACGGACGCAAGCGTGGTATTTTGTGTGCGGTAAATCGAGGGGGCACACGATTTTCTTGGCCTCCTGTAGACTACTAGCACATGTGTTCCCTTCAGGTAAGTGCGTCTTCAGGTATCGCAGAAGATCGTCCATGCTTGTGTCGGTCCATCCGTGTTTTGCCTTCATCTCAAGAAGATCCAGAGCTACTCTCAAGCGTGACTCCTCCGCCCCGCGACTTGCGTCATACAACGGAGTTGCAGAGTCTATCTCTAGTTGCGTGATCTTAGATTTACGTCTGGCGTCGGTCGACGTGTTCTTGAGAAGAAGATCTTGAACATGAGGGTCCCGCACGACTGAAGTTAGCGGAGTGTTCATGTCCTCGTCTGCATGTTGCTGATCACCATGACTCCCTTCTTCTTCATTATAGTCGTCTCCGTGGACAGCCGCCTCTTCGTCCTCTCCATTGCCATGTTCAGACTCCTCCTGATCATCTTCACATGTCGCCGCCCAATTGGTCTCGACGTTATCATCGTCTTCATCGTCATCCATCCACTTAGTGTGGCCCTCCATGAAACTATACCTGAGCAGGTGCTTCTCCACATTACCAGAATCTGGTTTGAACAAAGACCCCAGCTTGCATTTCCGACACGGACACTCTATCTCGGTGCGGTTGTTTCGATGCATCTCGGCCGTCGCGCGTCGCACGTACCTATGCACCACGCTTGTCCTCATCGCAATGACCATTGCTACAAAATGCAAGAGAGAGAGGTTTCATTAACTAGATCCGGTTTTCACGGAAAAATTCGGCCTGACCTTCCTACAAAAGGTGTAACGCGGAGCGCCAGAAATTTGCCGAAAAGGAAATGAATCAACATTTCGGCAAAACATTGGCAACTCATCCTCATGGCAACACAATAAAATGAAAAGGAGAACGAATTCTCATCCACCGACCAATCCCACGCACCTATTAAGATGACACACAATGCAAAATATATAGACGCGATGACGACGTCGAAGATCACCGAAGAGACGACCGATAAGAGATTGATAGATCTAGAAGTAGCTAGTGGTGCATTTGTGGTGAGATCTAGTGTCCGGTTAGTATATCTAGTGGAGAGATTTGGAAGAGGGAAAGTGGGGTAGCATACTAGCTAAAATATAACAAACATGATTGGTTAAATTAGCTAAAAATGGTGGAGGGGTATGGGGGATTGAGATAGGAGCACTAATGGCTCGAGTTTGGACTAGTGAGTGAGTGAGTGGGGTGGATTGGGGTGGTGGTGGGTGGCTGGCCGCACTTATATTGGGGACAAATATTACCCCAGGCGAATATGCTATGGGAAGCGCCTGCGCTAAGTGGTGCTACCCCAGGCTATTCTTTGTCCCAGGCGAACAACGAACCTGTGCGCCTGCGCTAAAGGGAGCTACCCCAGTCCACTTTTTACCCCAGGCGCTTCGTTACTTACTCTCCTGTGGTATCTGTTATACCGCAGGCGAACTGGGAATCTATTCGCCTGCGGTAAAGGAAGCGTGCCAGGGTCGGCCGTGGTTGGCCCTGCCACACTTTACCCCAGGCGCTTCCGGTTTCTGTTCGCCTGGGGTAACAGGCCTACCCCAGGCGCACTTGCTGGCGCTTCGCCTGCGCTAATTAACCCAGGCGCACAGGTTTTCTTGTTCGCCTGTGGTAGGATATACTGCTATAAGCAAATCTCTAGTAGTGCCCCTGGCCTACTTCTGGGCGCCCCTTTCGCGTACTTGACCCGGAGGGAACCTGTCGGATATATACTGAATAGGGGTATAGAAGATGGTAGACAAAAGAGCCGGACTACCAGGGTGGCCTACATGGTAATGGGCTTAGGTCCATTGGGCGGCCCAGTAGTCCGACGCGCAGAAGCCGGATTCTAGAAGAACCCGGATCACGGCCCACGTGATCTGGCTTGGAGGAGAAGACGGATTCCTTACTTTCCAAGTTACAAGATAAACGTAGTCTTCTAGGTTTCCTACTCTGTAATCCCTAATCCGGCTATTATATAAAGCCGGACGGGAGATAGATTACATAAGTTCTTAGGTTCTAGGTTCAAGCTTCATCAGCTGAAGCTCTACGCAACTCGCCGGGAAGTTCATCCTCGTCGAGTAGCTAGATCTATTCCCTCACACTGTAACCCTGTTATACGGGCTTCAGTCCCAATTAGTGAGAAGTGCAGGAGTAGGTACGCCGTACTGTCGCGACGTACCGAACCTGGGTAAAATCCCGTGTTCTGTGTTACTACGCTATCCCGTTACCCCACGTCTCTACCGTAGTCTCATGGCACCCCAGTCTATGAAAACTACTACGATGTCTCGACAGTTGGCGCCCACCGTGGGGCAAACGACGTCAGGCGTGAAGTTCCGATCTGGGATATTAGGCGGAATTGGAAGATCGATCACTGTCGGAAGCTTGGAATTCGACGACGACGTCGGGCGCTTCCTCGACAATGGATCCTACATACCGGCGCAAAACCACCTGGTAAGTGCCTGCGTTTTACCGATTGGATCTGCTAACATCTTTATCGGATTAACCGCGGAAGCAATGGGGTTTTGCGGTGAAAGCAAGTATTTCCCACCCGCCCTATACCCAGTCGAAGACGACTATGATGCCGGATTTTGCTCAGATCGCCGACAAAACAGTGATACGCACTTTATCGGCATGGTGCAATCCGAGATCGCTGAAAACACGGATGACGGAAATCCCGTGCAAGAGGCAGACAACAATACACCCGTCACAGAGACGGAAGAACCAACACCCGTCACAGAGACGGAAGATCCGACATCCGTCAACCAGACGATGAACTCGGAAACAGAGTCCGTGCTTGCCGCCATAGAGGCGAGATTGGAGTCGGAAACCGGATCGGATAACTTCGACTCCGAAGACGAAGACGATGATGCCTTCGTAAGAAAAGTTAAGTCCTTTCAAGAGGGATTCCATGAAGTGCTAATGGCAAAACCAGCTGATACAACGGGTGCCGACAGCCAGGAAAGCCCTAAAACCCCTCCGCCAGTGGAAGAGAGGGAAGACGGAGAAACTTCTCCGATATTCCCTAATGTCAAGGAGATGACAGAGGATGAACCTGTCAAAAAACCTCCGTCTTCCAAGAAAAAGCACCGTGCTTCTAAAAAACTCCAGTACAAACTCCGGAAGAAAAAGTCAGCTGATCTCGCTGATGAAAACCTGGAAGTTGGAGATATTAGTGGCACAAAGCCCGCGGAAAAGAAATCTAAGGAAATCACTGCTCCGCCAATGACAGAACTGGAAGAGCAAGAACTATTACAAACTCCAGTGGGACCCAATGAACCCCCTGAGATGCTGGAAGCCAGGAGACAAGCTTTCCAACGGCAACAGCAACATCTGCTTAGATCTCGGCAACATCTCCAACAAACCCATAATGACATCAAAATCATGAAGGAAGAAATTGAGGAATACGAGAGAAAGCATAGATCTGCCTTAAAACCTACTAGGTTACCCGGAATCGCAAAACCGGAAGAACTGCCGCCAAAAGAAAGGTTTTATAACCCATCTTGGCAAAAGCAGTTAAACGGCAAAGATGCCAAGGGCGAACCAATATACAAAACCGCAGCGGAAAACGCGGAAGCAGCGTTCGCCATCCTAAACAACGATCTGTACTCCAACGGGGAAAAACTCCAAGGGGTGTATGCTTTCCTAGGAAAGGCATTACAGCAGCAACAGCGAGGACAAGAGCGATCAGGGAGGCTGCATGATAATTCCGCCCTCTGCAAAACTGTTACTTGCGCTGCTGGAGCACCTGGACCGGAAGAACCCGGAGATTCGGATAAAAAAGAGGATCCGAGAAAAGACAAGAAAAACCCCGACAACCGGGACGCAACGTCTAGAACCGGACCTCATCTCCCGAAAGATGGATATAAACCACACGATCGGGAAGACAAACACCGGAATGACGGCAAAATAATGCCACCTCCGAGAAACCCAGCCGAAAAAGCTGGAAGATACGATACACCTCACAGACGTGAAAGATCTCGGACACCGCCTAAAGATAAGGAAAGGTACAGGAGCAGGACTCCACCTAATCCCAGAGGGCGTGACAACGGAAGAGATAGAGATAATCTCGGAAAAACGCGTCCGCGCAACAATGGAAAAGAAAGGAGCAGATCCCCTTCTGTCCATTCAGCCGGGAGATATTCTGCACATATTGATAGAGCAGAAAAGGATGATCTATACTTTGGTCCTAAGTGTTTTACTGACAGGATCCGAAGGATAACCCTGCATTCTGGCTTCGCCAAAGTTGGTCCAACCTACCAAAAGTATACCGGCAGTACAAACCCGGATACCTGGCTTTCAGATTATTACACAGCCGTCCAAATCAACAACGGGACAGACCTGGAAGCTGTCAAGTTTCTTCCCCTAATGTTGCTAGACGGAGCCAGAGATTGGATCAATGGTTTGCCATCAAGAACTGTTGACAGTTGGGATGATATGGCGAGAGTATTTACTCAGCATTTTCGGGGAACATACAAACGCCCAAATAGCATCAACCAGCTGAACCGTTGCACCCAATTTGAAGACGAACCATACGTGGATTTCATCTCCAGATGGACTGCAATGAAGAATAGTTGCTCTGGAGTAACTGACGTACAAGCAATGCATGCTTTCGTCAATGGCCTAAATCCCGGACTTGTACCGTTCATGGTTGGTTCTAAAAAGCACAAAGATCTCGGATCTATGCTTACAACCGCTAATGAGCATGCTGCAGCCGAAGACGATATCAGAGCAAGAGGAGGCAATATTGAGTCACTGATACTGGCCAAGAAAACACCTCGTTCTGATAAAAAAGGAACTCCGGAGTCAACAACAAAGCCTAAGGAGGTTAACATAGCCTTTGGAGGAGAAAAGGTGAACAAGTGGAAAGGCCGCAGTCCGGATCCAATCAATTACACTCCCGAAGAATGGGAGAGAATTAAATCGGAACCCTGCGTCCACCACTCTCAGTTTGGGAAACCAACCCACACAAACGCGCAATGCCGGCTAAACAAGCATATGAAAGGCAATGCAGGATCCGGAAATAAAGGGAAGGGTTCCAAGAGGAAACCTGCCAAACAAAAGCCAGAAGCTGAAAAAGAAGACAGTGAATCGGACACTGATGACAAAATCCAGGAACAACAGCGAAAAGGCGAACCCAAATTTCCGAGAGTTGACGGAGAAGCAATGTTAACTTTCCTAGCAACCCCGTCAGCAAAGGTGGCCAAAAGGACACTTCGAGAAATAAACGCGGTTGTTCCTGCAACCCCAAAATTCTTGAAGTACTCCAATACACCGATAATCTGGGATCAGTCAGATCATCCCGGAAATATCCCTGAACCCGGCACACAAGCTCTTGTTGTAAGCCCTATTGTTCAAAACACTAGGCTAAGAAGAGTGCTGATGGACGGAGGATCCAGCATCAATATAATGTACCTGGATACACTGAAGCATTTGAAGATATCCGAGTCCCAGCTCAACTACAGCAATATACGCTTCCATGGCATTGTTCCTGGCAGGCAAGCACGATCCCTAGGAGAAATTTCCCTAGATGTCACCTTCGGAGATAAAGATCACTTCCGGCAGGAAAAAGTATCCTTCGAAGTTGTGCCGTTCGAGAGCGTGTATCACGCAATACTCGGACGTCCGGCTTTCACCAAGTTTATGGCAAGATCTTGCTATATCTACAACAAGCTGAAGATGCCAGGACCCAAAGGAGGAGTAATCACCATTGCCGGTGATTTCAAGCTGGCAAACGAGTTGGAGAAGCAAAACGCCCTTTGCGCTCAAAGAGTTATAGCTCAGGAAGAACTGAAGGAGTTAGCCAAGGAGGTATCGCCGAAAGAAATGCCGGTAGGAAAAGAAACTCGGAAGCCAACAGATAGCTTCAAGGCGTCCGAGAATACAAGGCAGGTAATCCTAGATCCCAAAGATCCGACAAAATTTGTCGTTGTAGGGACTGGGATGACCGACAAATAGGAAGGCGAGCTCATCAAGTTCCTCCGTGAGAACTGGGATATTTTCGCCTGGTGTCCAGCTGACATGCCAGGCGTACCCAGGGAACTTGCTGAGCACCAACTCAAGGTTATTCCCGGATCAAAACCCGTCAAACAAGGTCTCCGTCGATTTGACGGAAGAAGACGGAAGGCTATTGGCAAGGAAATTATCCGGCTTTTAGCAGCGGATTTCATCAAGGAAGTAATCCATACTGACTGGTCCGCAAATCCGGTATTAGTACCGAAGAAAGACACAACTGCCCTCAGAATGTGTATAGATTACACAGGATTGAACAAGTTATGTCCGAAAGATAGGTTCGCACTACCGCGAATCGATCAAATAATAGATGCCACTGCAGGCTCCGAGCTTTTATGCTTTTTGGATGCATACTCCGGGTACCACCAAATATGCATGAAAAAGGAAGATCAAATCAAGACTTCTTTTATAACCCCGTATGGGACGTATTACTATGTAACCATGCCTTTTGGCCTGAAGAACGCAGGTGCAACCTACCAGCGTTGCATGCAACATTGTTTGCATAGTCAGATTGGAAAAAATGTCCATGTTTACGTGGACGATATTGCTGTCGTAACCAAGGAAAAAGATACACTCCTTGAGGATTTGCGAGAAACTTTCGAGAACTTACGCACCTACCAGATGAAGTTGAATCCATCTAAGTGCGTATTCGGGGTTCCCTCAAGTGAACTTCTGGGTTTCATCGTTTCTCATAGAGGAATAGAAGTTAACCCGGAAAAGATTAAGGCAATCTCGAACATCTCAGAACTTACGTGTGAAAAAGATGTCCCAGAATTGCCGGGTTCCGCCACAGCCATAAAAAGATTTCTTAGTTGGCTGGGGGCTAAAACCTTACCATTTCACAAACTGCTGGAGAAGTTCGACAAGGTCAAGTGGATTGCGGAAGCCTGGGAACGTCTAGCAAGTTATGTCCCCTTCTGTACTTAGTTCAAATCTATGTAAACATCTTTTAAGATCATGAAATAAAGTTGTCGGAATGCTGTCATCCATATTTCTTATAAGTGCAAAGTGTTTCCGCCTCATCTATTTCCCAATGATCTTACAAATTTCTCAACGTTAACCCGAATTGTGCTTGCGTACTCGGCGTTACATAACTGAATGATTTTTCAGCCTTTTTTACGGCTAAAGGAAACTTGAATTGCCTGCGTGCCCAAGTTTCACTTAAAACTTTCCTTGTTTCTCTAAGTCTTATCTGATTGTGCGTATGCTGGGTTACTGGAACTAGTTAGTAAAAATGCCTTTAGCATGTTTCATGTTTTCGAGTTTCAAAACTGATTGGTTCGTCCCCAGTTACTCGGCATAACGATTCATAATGCTATTTGAGCCATTTCAAACACTAAGGACAGTTAAAGCATATACACCAGAGAACTCAGAAGATAAAGGAATGGTAAAATTCAAACAACTTGCAAAGTAATTTCATAGTTTAAACTGCAAAAGGCGGAATTTTCATTCATACAAAAGAAGCATTACATTTTGGATTACAAATGAAAGAACAGTAATGCTCCTATTGTCTACTTTTTCTATCCAGGTTACAGGTAACCTTTCAAGAATCCGACTCCTCCTCGCTGCTTTCTTCGTCGGGGATTGGAGGAGCTTCTTCTTCTGGATAGTTGACGGCGACATTTACCATGGCAGCAATCTGGGTGGCGTGGCCCTTAACTTCACCAAAAATGGTGGTTCGTTGCGCATCCGTGTATCCCTGAGGGACACCGGTGGCCACACGCCAGGATTTGGCACTAGGATAGTGCATGCGCATAAGGCCTAAGGCCATGCGCGCACCACCCCGTGCAGCGGAGCGGAGAAGAGACTCCTTGGACTCCGCCACTTCCATGATGATACCCGGAAGTTTTTCAACCTCCGAGCATTCCCCAGATTTATCGGGAAGGAACTTCTCTATGAGCTGCGTCCCGGCAGCCTTAATCAAATTCCATGTTTCCCCGAAAGCTCGGATGCCTGCAATCCGAGTTCCATCTGGGGTGTCTCCTGTTTGATCCAATAAAACATACAAAAGGGTTAAGCAGACAAACAGAGAAAGCAAAACATGGAAAGATGAGGAAAAGGGTAAGAAATTTACCGATGAGCTTGTCGATCTCGGAAACTTCCTCCAGGCGAAGGTTCAGAGCTTCGGTCAAATCCTGAATGGTGGATTTGTCTTTCTCCGCCTGTTCGGAAGCCTTGGAATTAGCCATTCCAAGAGCCAGGTTGCTGGCTTCCAGGTCTTGTTGAGCTTTCACAAGATTCTTGTGAAGCTCAATGTTCTCATTGCGGAGAATTTCGGCGTTGCCAGAATCTTCCGCTGCCTGCTTAGCCTGAGCTAAGGCAGCTGAAAAGCAAGGGAAAATCCGAGTTGATCAATTTCCTCGGGAAAAAACTTAGACAAAGTCTTAAATCGGAAATTTCAAAACGAAAAAGCTTACCTTTCGTTTCCGTCAAAGCGAGCTGAGATGATTCCAGCTCCGCCTCCTTCTCCTCAAGAATAGAAAGAAGACTTCGAACTTCTTTATTCTTGATGGTGAGCTTCCTGAAAACTTCCAGGTTTATGGCCTCGGAGGTTTGCTGAAACACAGCAAGGAAAAGTATGGTTAACAAAAAACATCAAAGCAAAAAAGCATGCATTTTGTTTAATGCTTGGGGGCTAGAGTTACATACCTGGCTCATGCGCTGCAAACCTGCTAAGTTTTCTTGGAATTCTTTCGCGTATTCCGCGAAGTGATTTCCGGCTGCGTCCAAGCCGTCATTGATAGCCTTAAAATCCTTGTCAAAGGTGGGGATTTCCTCGTCGAAAGTCCGAGAAGATTTCCCCACCTCTGGGGCCGCCCTTTCCCTCGTATCCGACTCGGATACAACGGGCTGGCTGGGCTCTGGGGGCTTGGTGGTGGGGGCTGCAGTAGGCTCTTTCGCCATTGTCTGCGGCGTGTCCGGGGCGACGGCGGGAGATGGTTGGCTGCCTCGGCTGGAAGAAACTCTGAGTTTCTTCAGCTTTCTCGGCTTCAGATTGGAGGGGGGTAGGCTAAAAACCAAAAAACCGGAAAAGGTTAAAACACCGAAGATGGACGAAAAAGATCCCATAAAAGAAAAAACCCAGAAGAAAATAACCTGGAAGTGGCGACGGGGATTCCGTCAAGGTCGATAATCTCATCCGAAGAAATTATCTTCTTGCGCTTGCGCCCACCTGTAGCGGCGGTGCGCAGCGCATCCAGCTCGGCCTCGGAGGCTAACTCCGAGTCTGGAAGATCCACAAGCTGTCGGAAAAACCAATCAGAGTCAAAAGGTAGATTATCCAGGAAGTGAGATTATACCCAAATGACGGAAAATTTACCTTAGGAGCTGGGTTGTCGGCCGTGTACATTGGCCGACTCTCCGTGTATTGGTCGCGCGATGCGACCAACTGATTGATGCGCCGCCTAAGTTCCTTTGCGGGCCAATCCTTGTCGGTTGTCCGCATTGGATCCTTGGCTCCCGTGTATTCACACAGGAGACGGCCTCCGTGGTTTGCTAATGGCTGAATCCGCCTATCCAGCCAGCAAAAGACCGTGTCCATACCGGTCAAAGGAGGTTTGGAGGAGGTGAGCTTGGCGATGCGCCTTTTGATCCTTAGCAGATCTGGCGGCAGAACTTGGACGGCCTCTGTCACCCAGTTATCCTGGGGAACGGCGGCGGAGTTCACAAAAGGTGGAACCCCGACGGCCTTTTTAGGAAAAGGCACGTCGGGATGATAGAAAAAAGAACCCGTCCAAAATTTGACGGATTCTGAAGTTTTGATTTTGGGGAACCAATCCTCTCGGAATCTCCGAAGAGTAAAGGAAATGGTCCCGCAATTTGGGAGTGCGCCCTCCGAAGAGTTACGCTTGACCCCAAAGCAATACAGCCAAAAATCTAACCTAGGCTCTATTCCTAGGTAACCTTCGAACAAGGCCTGGAAGCCGGCCATGTACAGAATGGAATTGGGAGGAAGGTTGTGAGGTTGGATGCTGTAATGTGACAGAACCTGGAGGAAGAAAGAGGAAGGTGGGAGCCCCATACCTCGTAGAAGGTGGGAGGCAAGAAGTACCCTTTCGCCTTCTTGTGGCATGGGTTCGGTCTCCTCTTCCGGGAGCCGCCATTTCTTTTTGAGCACCAAACCCTCCTTCTCCAAGTTTGGAAGGAGAGCCGGGGGAATACTGCAGGCACTCCAGTTGCCTGCAGTTTCCTCTTCCTCGTCTGCTCCGGCGGCAGCGGCGGCGGCGGCCTTCGCGGCGGCGAGTTTCTCGCCAAGGAGCTCGATTTTCTCCTCCGCCGTTTCAGGTGCGAACGGCGGAGTTGTCGTGGCGCTTGGGCCCGCGACGTCCGCGGCGGCGGAATCGTTTCCTCCGCCCGCCGCGGATGCCGTGGTCTTTTCCGGCTCGTCGCCGGCATGCTTGGGCGACCCTAGCTGTGGATCTAGGTCGCCCAAAAGCTCGTCGATGGAGGCGCGAGCCGGTGAGGACGACGGAGAGGCCATCTTCCTTGGTGATGTGCGTGCGCTCCGGTGTGCGAAGAGCTCGACGGGGCAAGGTCTTGTTCTCGCTCTCAAGCTCGCGTTCGCAACAATGGCGTGGGCAGTGAGGGAGTGAGGAAAGATTTCCGATGATGACGAGGACGGCTATTTATAGCCTGAAAACCTCTAGATACGTGCCAACGGCTCTTTCGAACGTTGGATGTTTGACGCGTGTCAACCACCGGAAAATCCGGGAAACGGAACGACAGAGGAATGATGGCTATCTCCTCGTTTCCCATGAGAATCTGTCAGAGATACGTTGCAGGGTTTCCCGCGTGAAACCAAGCGGCGCTTGCGTCAGCATGATTAAAGCGCTGATGTCACGAGTTCCTTTTCCGCGAAGGATCGCGAGAAGAAAAGCCGGATTTTCATAGTTCCGAGTTTTATGTTACCATCTCCTTCAAAAGGAAAGAAGAAAGAATCAAGACTGCTGAATCAAGTTTTCCCGGATAAAATGTATTTGACGAAAGGCGGAGTTTCAGAGTTTTGATCCTTCCTGGGGGCTACTGTCGGATATATACTGAATAGGGGTATAGAAGATGGTAGACAAAAGAGCCGGACTACCAGGGTGGCCTACATGGTAATGGGCTTAGGTCCATTGGGCGGCCCAGTAGTCCGACGCGCAGAAGCCGGATTCTAGAAGAACCCGGATCACGGCCCACGTGATCTGGCTTGGAGGAGAAGACGGATTCCTTACTTTCCAAGTTACAAGATAAACGTAGTCTTCTAGGTTTCCTACTCTGTAAGCCCTAATCCGGCTATTATATAAAGCCGGACGGGAGATAGATTACATAAGTTCTTAGGTTCTAGGTTCAAGCTTCATCAGCTGAAGCTCTACGCAACTCGCCGGGAAGTTCATCCTCGTCGAGTAGCTAGATCTATTCCCTCACACTGTAACCCTGTTATACGGGCTTCAGTCCCAATTAGTGAGAAGTGCAGGAGTAGGTACGCCGTACTGTCGCGACGTACCGAACCTGGGTAAAATCCCGTGTTCTGTGTTACTACGCTATCCCGTTACCCCACGTCTCTACCGTAGTCTCATGGCACCCCAGTCTATGAAAACTACTACGATGTCTCGACAGAACCCTAAGCCCCGGAGGATCATCGAATAAATATTCCGCCGCCGCCTCGGGGAGGAAAACAACATAGAGGGAAAAACTCTCTAGCAAGGAGAAAACTGGCGGGGAAATTCCTCCCCGGAGAGGGGGAATCATCGCCATCGTCACCGTCATCACTCCGGACAACATCAAGATCGCCATCATCATCATCATCGTCACTGCCAACACCATCACTCTCTTCATCCATCTTCATCCCGTTGTAACAATTAGGGGTCTCTATCGTTGTTTCCCACTAGATCTCTCTCCCGGTGTGGATTACATGTTAATAGTTGATGCTTGTGATATTTATCGGTGTTTACACTTTATGACCAGATTGTTATTATCCATTATATCTCCTCTGATTATGATCCATATGATGTCTTGTGAGTAGTTCGTTTAGTCCTTGAGGACATGGGAGAAGTCATGATGTTAGTAGTAGAATTATGTTGAAGTAATACCTAGTGGTTTGGTATTTAAGTTGTGGTGCTATTCTTCTAGTGGTGTCATGTGAGCGTCGACTACATGGTACTTAACCTTTATGGGCCTAGGAGGATGCATTGTGTATTTAGCTACTAATTGTGGGGTTGCCGGAGTGACAGAAACTTAAACCCCCATTAGGAAACCAATGCACGAGGGAGCATAGAATCCCAGAGTTTTAAAGTCGTGGTTAGATTTATCTTAATTACTTTCTTGTATTTGCGGATGCTTACGAGGTGTATAATGACAAGTATGTATTCATAGTTGGGCGGTGCATTAGCATAGGTTTACCCACACAACAATTAACGAACCGATAAGTATTAAACAACCGTATGAAGCGAAAGCATTTGACGAAATTCCCATTTGTCCCCGAGAAAGTTTAGTAATCATAATTAGAACAACCAGCTTGTACTTTACTCTCAAAAGGATAGGACCACTCGCTGCAATTATATATACTGTATTTTATTTACTCACACATTATTTATCTGTTATATCAAAAATCACCAAAAACCCGTTTGGTAGTGTTTACAGTGAATTTTCTATCTAATCTGCTTGTCAACACCTTCTGCCCTTTGTTGGGTTCGACACTCTTATTTATCGAAAGTACTACGATACACCCCTGATGCATGTAAAATGCATAGATGAATTTTGCATATTTTCACATGGTTTTCTATTACATATTGCATCATGTAAGGGTATAATTCAATGTTTTATAGTATTTTGGGGTTAAATAACAAAGTCCCCCAACTTTTATGGAATTAACCGTGCCTGTCAGAAACCCCGTTTTCTATATTTTTGACGTTTCAGGGGGCAAACTTCCGCGAAATCACCTGAAAATCTGCGGGGGTCATTTTCTTGGAAGGAGAAGACTTGCGGGCGAAGGATCCACGAGAATTGGGCAAGGAGGCCCAAAAGAGGACCCTCCACGCGGCCAGATTCCTTGGCCGCGTGAGAGGCCCCCTTTTGGCCCCTGTGGCCCCAATTCCTTCCATCTTCGATTTACCGCCTCCGTCTTGACCTAAAACCGACTATAAAAAGGATCCTCTGTACCCTTACGGAGGAGAGCGCCGTCGAAACACCGAAACAGAGACCAGAAGTTCCAGATTGGAGGGGGGAAACTCCAGCGGGGCGCCGCCGGTGTGATCTCCTACCCCTCCAACGTCATCTCCAACGACATCTCCATGAAGAGGGAGTAGTCCACCCCAGGGCTATGGGTTTGTGGAAGTAGCACTTGTATCTCTCTCTCTATGTGCTTCACTAATTAGATCCGTATGAGCTGCCTCACATGATTACGGGCACCGTTGTAATTCCTATATGGTGGATCTTTTCTATGAGTTATTGAATCTGAGATTGCAATTGTTTCTCTTGAGTTATTTGAGTAGATGTATCTTATGTACCCCGTTCTTATTTGCTAGCTTTGATCAATCAAGTTCTTGAGAGCGTGTGTAGGGTGATGGGTGCATTAGTTGGAGTAACGGGGGGTGGCTAATGCTGTGAAAGTGACAGAAGTTCAGCGATCCACTTAGGTTTTGTTAAACCTTTCTTAGTTACCTCACTAGGGATAAAAAGGAGTACCTTGTTACCGGGGATTTGAAGTGACACTAATCAATCTCCATGACTAGATCTAGCAAGTTCTTACTTCAACTTCATGTCACATTGCTTAAAGCTATACTCTGGTTTTTCCTTAATTATCGAGGTGTTATGATTTATTTCGCATCTTGGTGGAGTATAAGAGGGATCAATATGACCGTAGAGATCTCTATGCTAGGACGTGATGCCCATATGAAAGTACTCAATGTTAAACATGTTATTGTAATCTCACATGTAATTCTTTATGTCTACCGTATACCACTTTATTTGAGAGAATGCAAGTGTGAAACCATGAACCCCGGTCCTATTTTAATTATAAGAAAACACTCTAATTACTTTGCTGCAATTTACTTTACTTGCACTTTACTTTACTTGCATCTCCAATTCGAATTTACATTATCTCCATCACCACTTGCATCACAAAAATACAAAAACAATCCATTGCATATTTATTTTCTCATTTGCATTTAGTACTAGATTTAATTATTGCACATTTACTTTCAGTTTTGCATTGCAATTTAGAAGTCTCACACCTTGTGCTTGACAACCACTTGGTGAGGTTGAGGGCACAAAATTCTCTACTTGTTTGCAGGATCCTGGAGGAAGCTTGGAAGACAACTGCTGAAATACTGGCTCCCCAAGAGTTCGATATAAACCCTCGAGTCACCCTCGTGGGGAAGAAGACTTGCCACTAGCTACACACTCTGCACTTGGAGTCTCAACCTAGCCATCAAGCGTTTTTCTGGCGCCGTTGCCGGGGAGCCATAGGTGAAGGAGTTGTCCAAGGGAGCTCACAAGAAGTCTTCATCACCAACAAGGTGTGCAAACACCTAAGCTTGGGGAGGTTGCACCTACGTGAGTACCATCCTTTCTATCTCCACCTTCTTTCAAGTAGATTGTTTTGTTTCTTGTCTTGTTTTTGTTTTTGTTTTGTTTTTGTTCTTGTTTTTGTTTTGTCTTGCATATTTTATTTTAGTTTGCATTTTAGTTTTGCATTTAGTTATCTAGTTTATTTTAGTATTTCGAATTTGCCTAGTTACTTTACTTTTCAGTTTTGCATAAAAAATTGAAAACTACATAAAAACTGTTAAAATGGGTGATAGAACTAAATTAAGTGACTACACTAATACACCCAATGACCAATTCATTGCTAGGCCAATTACTACACCTGAAATACAAGCTGAAAGCTATGAAGTAAGTCCTAGTTTATTGAATTTAATTACTAGAGAGCAATTTAGTGGTAGTGCTATGGAGGATGCCTCTATGCATCTTCATGATTTCATGGAAATATGTGATATGCAAAAATTTAAAAATGTGGAAAGTAGTGTTTTAAAACTGAAATTATTTCCTTTTTCACTTAGAGGAAAGGCTAAAGAATGGTTACCATACTACACTTTAGGCAAAATAGGAATAATATCCTCTCATTTAGGCAAAATGATAATGAACATGTAGCCATGGCATGGGATAGAATTAAATTAATGATTAGAACATGTCCATCACATGGAGTGAATGAATGGACCATACTACACTATTTTTTATAATAGTCTAAACTACATGTCTAGAAATATACTTGATTCTGCTGCTGGAGGTGCCTTTAGAGTAAAACTGTAGGTGAGGCTAAGAGCATATTAGAAAGCATATTGCAAAATTATAGTCAATGGAATACTGAAAGAGCACCCAATCCCACTAAGAAAATAAAATCAATTGAAGAAACCAATGATTTGTCTTCTAAAATGGACACTATTCTTGCTTTTATTAATAAACAAAATATGGAGAATGTGCCTTTGCAGGAGCTAGTTGGTAGTAATTCTGAAAGTGTGGATGTTAATTTTGTTAGGAATTATGGTAGCAATGGTTTTGGTAATGCTTACAATTCATATAGTAAACCTCGTTATGTGCCAAATAAACCTTTTGTTCCATATCCTAATGCTAATGAAAATAAGTGGAAGCCTTCTAGTGAAATTTCTGAATTTAATAAATTGCTTATGGAACAAGTTGCTAGTCATAATACTATGATACATGAGTTAAATAAGTCTATTGCATCCATTAGTAGTGATATTAAAGGATTGCAATTTCAATCTTCGAATTTAGATAAAGCATTGTCAAAATTAGCTGATAATCAAGCAACTCTATTAAGCATGTCAGCAGGAAAGCCACAAGCACAACCTAGTGTAGGAATGAATTCTATTACTATTGCTGCTCCTATTATTTGAAAATATTGATCATATTGCTGAGAATACAAGTGAGCATTTCCCTACTAGCTTAGAAGAAACTTTGAATGAAATAGTGAAGTACCCTGAATATTTACTTCCATATATGTCTTATCTTGCTAGCAAAGATGAAATTAGTCCTCATGAATCAAGCATGCTAGCTAAATTAGAGAGTAAAGTAGAGGAAATTATGATGCTTACTGAAATTAAGGATCCATTGCTTGATTTAGAAAAAAGTAGCTTGCAAGAACTTATTGCTACTCTACAAAAATTTGCTAGTGATCCCACTATAAATGTTAATCAACCTAGCTTTGGATCTTATATTGCTAATCATGTCTTGCAAGAAAAAATTGCTAGGTACAAGAATGAGGCCATGATACCTCCTAAGCTTGGGGATGCATGGATCCCCAAGGTGCTAGATTCAATTGGAAAAGAAATTCACCATGCTATGTTAGATCTAGGTTCTAGTGTATCGGTACTCTCTAAAGAATTATATGAATTGCTAAAACTAGAAAATTTAGAAAAGTGCTCAAGTGAATTTGTCCTTGCTTATAACTCTACTAAACATGCTATAGGACAAGTAAAGATGTTATGATTGAATTGCACATGACTTTTGTACCCGTTGATTTCATTATTATGGATATGGGGGATAAATCCCCTAGTCCTATTATTTTGGGTAGACCTTTTCTTCGTACTACAGGTGCAATCATAGACTCCAAGAAAGGGAATGTCAAGTTTCAGTTCCCTTACAAGAAAAGCATGGAGCACTTCCCAAGGAAGAGGGGCACGCTGAAGAACAAGCTCCCTCATGAGCTTTATCCCTCTTGATTATCATGTAAGTAAAGCCTAGCTATATGGCTATAAAGAAAGCGCTTTACGGGAGGCAACCCGGTTGTTTTTGTTTGGATTTTCCTAATGTCCTCTTGCTGTCTCAAGAGATTAGTTTTTTTTGTTTTAATTCTGGAGTTTTCAATAAAGAGTCAAGTCAAACCCATTTGGATTTATAAGTTGCTATCCTAGTGCATGAAATTTCTGTTTCAGCACGAGTCTGCTCACCGTATGATTTTACATTTTTTATTGGTATGTCGGATTGAGCTAATTTTTTAGTATGTTCTGAAACTTTTCGTCCTCTGTAAGCACAAAATTGGCTTAATTTGTTGACGAGTCTAGCTTAGGGAAAAACGTTCTTTTTGCTGCTGCTGCTGCTTTTCTGGATAGATTCTGCCTTCTTTTGTTTTATGCACTCTTTGGGCTTGGGAATCGAATTTCCATGATTCTTTCAAGCAAGAGAGTGAACATACAACATAATGAACCTTATTGTCTATCTACTGGAGCATTTGATTTGGAATTTTGCACAGCAAGCATGTGATTTATTTGTCCTTGCTAATCTCACCCCACAGAAAAAGAATGGGAGAAACATGTTTTGTGAAGTTTTTTCACAGGGAATAGAGGAGCTGCGCCTCAAGACATCCAAGAATGGTGAAAGCAATAAGCTTGGGGATGTGATGAACACCCCACTGGAGCTACACTCTTTTGGTTAGCACACGTCTACTTTCTGTTTTTCTAAGCAAAGCATTTATCGTAGAGACTTGAAGCGTCTAGTTTTTGTTTTTATTTTTGTTTTGCTAAGACCATCACCATCATTTTATATGAGATTGAGCTACTGGAGTTTGGGTTTGGAATGTATTGGATGCTAGTATTATGACTTGGAATAGGGATGCCATGGTTGATTTGAAGAGCTACATATGTTTACATGATTTATAGGCTTTTTATGTGTAGAAATTTGCAATAATGTTGTCTTGAGCTATCTCTTATTCATGTCCTTGATGTTAATTGCTGGTTTATTTAGTTTGTCATGAACTGAGTAGTTCTATGGACATATTCATGCATAGTAGCTGGTCAACTATCTCCCTCTTGCTAGCCCAAAAATTTAAAAATTCCAACAAGTAAAAACATGTTTCCAACACTGCTTAGCCAAGTATTTCCAGTGAGTCCACCATATCTTCCCATTAGCTTCATTGCTATTCCGAGTATGTTCACCATGTTATTGTGTTATTTATGTTCTAAATTAATATATTCACTTTATTAATTGTCATGGGTTGAACTTGGGATAGGACTCTCATGAACTTTTGAAGGCACACTTTAGTTTTTATGCATCTAATAAACATGACCCAATAATGGGAGCCACAAGTTTTGCGTTTGACAAGTGTGTGGTTGGGAGCTAGCTATAAACGTGTATCACCGGAAAGCTTTCAACATTGCAAAAAAATTTACATTTGGTTGATATCATGTACTTTTGTTTTTGGACTCCTGCCATGCCGAAATGAAATAGAGGAATAGTAAGTTTTGATGAGTAAGTATCTATATGACTAGAGAAACGCATTGGGCCGCTAACCCAAGCCATGATTTATCATGGTGGAAATTTACTTACAGCTTGAGTGACTCTACAACACATCTTATAATAAAATAAGAAGCTATGCATAATAGTGAATGAAAATAAAAAGGATGATGAGTCTACTCCGTTTGTTCATCTTGTCATTGTAACATGGGCTTGTTTCCATGTCATGGGGCAAGAGGTACCTCTTTGCGGTTCTCTATGATGTCATTAATACTTATTATGATTGTACAAAGCTTATTAGGAATCTTAAGTTGAGTAATCATGGAGTAGGTTTTCACACTCACGGGGCATGAGGCTTTCAACCACCTTGTCATTCTCATTACTTCAATACTCACAATTTTAAGATGCTAGTGATAAAGGGGCAATGAGAGTTCTAGATCAATGGATACCACATTTCAATTAGTAATTTTAGTTGAATAATTTAGAGGCTAAATAAGACTTGATCATGTTTTACCTCTACTCAATTTTCTCCAAAGTGTCCACCATATTTTCTATTCTCCATTATGCTATTCTTTGACCAATATAGGATTTTATTTTTCATTTTGTGTATGCATTTGGTCCATAGTGCTTTTATTTCATTATACACTTTGTGAACTTTCGTGAAGCATCTTTGCTTGTATATTTGATATTTCTTACAACATGAATTGTATATTGCTACTCATTTCTAGTATTAACCATTTGATTATATGTATCATGAATAATCCTCCTTGATATCCCATGGTTGTTTCAATATGCAAACCCCATCTTAGTTTTATCACCTTCATACTCGAGGACGAGGATGGGTTAAGCTTGGGGATGTTGATGCATGTAAAATGCATAGATGAATTTTGCATATTTTCATATGGTTTTCTATTACATATTGCATCATATAAGGGTATAATTCAATGTTTTATAGTAGTTTGGGGTTAAATTACAAAGTCCCCCAACTTTTATGGAATTAACCCTGCCTGTCAGAAACCCTGTTTTCTATATTTTTGACGTTTCAGGGGGCAAACTTCCGCGAAATCACCTGAAAATCTGCGGGGGGGTCATTTTCTTGAAAGGAGAAGACTTGCGGGCAAAGAATCCACGAGAATTGGGCAAGGAGACCCAAAAGAGGACCCTCCACGCGGCCAGATTCCTTGGCTGCGTGAGAGGCCCCCTTTTGGCCCCTGTGGCTCCAATTCCTTCCATTTTCGACTTACCGACTCCGTCTTGACCTAAAACCGACTATAAAAAGGGTCCCCCGTACCCTTACGGAGGAGAGCGCCGCCGAAACACCGAAACAGAGACCAGAAGTTCCAGATTGGATGGGGAAAACTCCGGCGGGGCGCCGCCGGTGTGATCTCCTACCCCTCCAACTTCATCTCCATCGACATCTCCATGAAGAGAGAGTAGTCCACCCCAGGGCTATGGGTTTGTGGAAGTAGCACTTGTATCTCTCTCTCTATGTGCTTCACTAATTAGATCCGTATGAGTTGCCTCACATGATTACGGGCACCGTTGCAATTCCTATGTGGTGGATCCTTTCTATGAGTTATTGAATCTGAAATTGCAATTGTTTCTCTTGAGTTATTTGAGTAGATGTATCTTATGTACCCCGTTCTTATTTGCTAGTTTTGATCAATCTAGTTCTTGAGAGCGTGTGTGGGGTGATGGGTGCATTAGTTGGAGTAACGGGGGGTGGCTAGTGCTGTGAAAGTGACAGAAGTTCAGCGATCCACTTAGGTTTTGTTAAACCTTTCTTAGTTACCTCACTAGGGATAAAAAGGAGTACCTTGTTACCGGGGATTTGAAGTGACACTAATCAATCTCCATGACTAGATCTAGCAAGTTCTTACTTCAACTTCATGTCACATTGCTTAAAGCTATACTCTGGTTTTTCCTTAATTATCGAGGTGTTATGATTTATTTCGCATCTTGGTGGAGTATAAGAGGGATCAATATGACCGTAGAGATCTCTATGCTAGGACGTGATGCCCATATTAAAGTACTCAATGTTAAACATGTTATTATAATCTCACATGTAATTCTTTATGTCCACCGTCTACCACTTTATTTGAGAGAATGCAAGTGTGAAACCACGAACCCCGGTCCCATTTTAATTATAAGAAAACACTCTAATTACTTTGCTGCAATTTACTTTACTTGCACTTTACTTACTTGCATCTCCAATTCGAATTTACATTATCTCCATCACCACTTGCATCACAAAAATACAAAAACAATCCATTGCATATTTATTTTCTCATTTGCATTTAGTAGTAGATTTAATTATTGCACATTTACTTTCAGTTTTGTATTGCAATTTAGAAGTCTCACATCTTGTGCTTGACAACCACTTGGTGAGGTTGAGGGCACAAAATTCTCTACTTGTTTGCAGGATTCTGGAGGAAGCTTGGAAGACAACTGCTGAAATACTGGCTCCCCAAGAGTTCGATATAAACTCTCGAGTCACCCTCGTGGGGAAGAAGACTTGCCACTACCTACACACTCTGCACTTGGAGTCTCAAACTAGCCATCAACCCCCTATACTCGTGGTTCATCAGACAACTACATCATTTTTGTCCTTCCAATTCAACTCACTTCAGACCTTCTTGACAACATCACGACTATCTCGTTCGGGTCTCGATAATCAATGTCTATTTTTGAAAATCAGGTAAAGTCCAGATGATGAACATTCACGATTCTCAATAACATCTAGAAAAGCAAAACCACAACAACGATTATATTGTTGTAATAGCTAACAAGTAGGCGCTAACATAACAATTCCTAGGGTTAGGGCGAGGGATAGATCACACCAAAAATATCTAGGGATTGCCCCAAAATTGGTAAGTCTAGATCATTGTAACAACCACATATGCTCCATACATTGACAAGAAGGGAAAGAGGGAGGATTACCTTGGAGAAGCGAGAGAAGTCGAATTCCATGAAGAAATCACAAAGATTTGGAGGGATTGGAGGGTGGAGTGATATAGAGGGTCGAGCTAGAGCTAAGAGTGGGAGTGAAGTGGAGTGTGGCTGTCCCGGCCTTATTTACATCTTCGCAAACGTCCCCGTCCAGAGCGTTAAGGACCATAAAGCCCCCGACAAGGGCTCTAAGGCGCATAACGCCTCGAACTGGGGCGTTGACTGTGTCTGCCACGTGGAAGTCTTCGTCCACGGTAGCACGGGCAATAACGCCTCACGTCCCCGCGTTATGGTATAGAGTATAACGCGTTATAGGCGGGCACGAGGACGTATTATCCTATCTTTGAGTTTTTATGTAAAATTTGCTACGTCAAGGTTATTTATGTAAAATTTAACATGTCAGTTTGGCACGAGGACATATTATCCTATCTTTGAGTTTTTGTTGTTCCATGACCAGGACGTCCACTGAACTGAACGAAGCATGAAGTTTTCGCAATGCGAGCGGCCAGCGTATTTACAGGGAGCCATTCGTGGCTTCCAGAACCGAAAATATGATGTGGACAATGGACTTATGGGTGCTTCGACGTGACATTTGAGATCATCGCCTGATTCTGTTTCGCTCTCAGGCGGGTGGGTTGCGTTGCGTCACATGCGTGTTTACGCGACGACGTATCAGTTCGTACCTTCGGGGTATCCACCTGCTCTAAGGCTGGTGCCATTGGGGGCGACACAGCGGGGCGAGAGGGGGCTTATCGCCCCGACCCGGGCGAGAGGAGGCGAGTAGGGGGGCGGGAGGGAGGCGCCGGGCGACGGCGGGGTCGCCCGTCGAGAGGAGGCGAGAGGGGGGCGTTTCGCCCGCGTTGGCGGGGCGGTAGGAGGGTGGCGGGGCGAGAGGGGGGGGCGAGAGAGGGGGCGGCGCGATGGGGGTGGCGGGCGAGAGGGGCGGGTCGAGTTGCAGGCCAGAGGTAGAAGACAAGGAATTTTTGTCCATAACCCCCTGTCCTCTCGGGAATTTTACAACAAGGTCCTTTTCCTTTGAAAACTGAAGAGAAAACAATGTTTTCTGGGCCTTTTTGTAAAGTAAAATTTTGGCAAAAATATGTTTTGGAAACCTTGTGAAATTTCCAACAAAACCATGTGTTTCTTTAGTCAATTTGAATTATTTTTCAATACAAGATTTTGGAAACCAAAATAAGTACTATTTTTCAATACAATACGTGGAGGAGAGAGAAAAGCTGATGTGGCAGAGAGAGAAGCTATAGCCCGGGCTATAGCCCGTGCACTGGCACCGTGCCGTGAAAGTGGCGTGAGAGTGAGGAAAAAAGGTGACGTGGCGGGGCTATAGCCCGTGAGAGCCGGTGATACATTGGCACCAGCCTAAGGCGTCCCGCGGTGGCTGGTGCTCGGTGTAGCTGCTGCTAGCTCAAGCTGTACATCCAGCGATGGCTTCCAAATCTTTTGTCCACGATCTATTAGTTAAAAAGAAGAGATTTGTCCTGTTAATTAAGAAGAGGAGTTTTACTTCCAATAATCGGTATGAAGAATAGCCATTGACGTATTCATTTTTTTTTTAGGAATAATCGTTGCTCGCATGCATGATTAAGAAGAAGGGAATATGGGATGAGATTACATTAGATCGCTTCCAAGGTTTGCTGAAATGTCCGGCCGTAAAGCAAACAGCACGTGCATGTGGCACGATGACTCTGAAATCATGAAATTTGGTCAGCTCAGCTCAGCTCATTGGTTGGTAGTAGCATGACATTTCTCCCAGTTTTTGCGTACTGTCTTCAACATTTGCTGAACTAGAGTGGCGGAGAAATTGTAGGAAGCTTTACCAAACGTGTTGGAAAATTCATGAAAAAAATGTTTCCTTCCTCCCCATGGCTACCATTGCGTCCTCCTCTACAGCTCCATATATATAACCAACTTTTAATTTGTGTACAAGATGCCACCTACGGGTCTGTGGTTTTGGGCGAGATATCTCGCAGTTTCGGCAACATGCATTTCGGAATTCTGGTAGGTTCCAAAGTTGCTCTTCTGCATCCATGTTAACGAATGTAAAGTGTAGGTAACGAGGGCAGCAGGCAGAGCGCGCAAAGTTAGCAGAGAAGTAGAGCACGGAGGGGAAATACTGTGGATGGAAGTTGGAAGCGTACGCGGGAGAAGGCTTTTGGAAGGAGCCGCGCGCAAAGTTTGCAGATTCGACAGGGACGTACACGCGGCCGGGTTGGTGCTTTGGACTCTCGCTCGAACCATGTGCGCGCGGGAGACGTCACCGGGGATTGAATGCAGCCAACCGGGCTCCCGTTTGGTTCATTGGTACTGTGTCCGTGCACGGGACGGACTGGAGTGACGCTCTCCGCCGGTATAGCCGTTGCACACGCTCCGCTGGAGAGGAGAGAAAAGACGAGGGGGAAACCGTCGCGTGCCAGGCTGACCCTGTCCCCGCTCTATCCGCTGGTCCGGCCCGTAGACGGCCCCCCACCACCATCTGGATCCCTGCCCGCTCTGTACTTATCACGTACCGCCACGCATAAACGCAAAGGCTGCCAGGAGTGGATCTACCCCAACAAGCAGCCGCCCGGAGTGGCGACGGCAGTTTTCACAGCGGTGAAGCTGAGCAGCACCGCACCGCATGTAAAGTTATTGATGTTACCGTCGTACAGCCGCGCGCCCCACTCCGGGGTCACGTACACGCACGCAGGCAAGGCAACCGCTCCAACTTCCGCCGCTCACCGTCACATGGCCTCGCTGTGCGCCTGACCCACGCTTGTCGCTCCTATGATGTTACCGCTACCTACCCACCCACCGGGCCTGCCCTGCCTCGCAAACGAATCCCTGCCTCATCATCACCGATCGGGAGCTGAACGAGTGCGGCGAAGGTAAGTTTCCTGAGTATATAGCAAAACGAAAACGACATCTAACCATTTCCGTGATCAATACCATTCTAATTCCTGTGGTCTGCACGTGGAAACCAGTACTCCCTCCCTCCGTTCCAAATTAGATGACCATACACACGATGTATCTAGACACATTTTAGTATTAGATACATCTATTTGAGAGCATCTAACATGGAACGGAGCGAGTACAAGTCATGGCGTGTGTCTTCTACTTTTCCTCCAATGTGCCCCCTTTTTCAGATTCCTGCATCCAAAACGGGTTCACAAAAAGTTAAAAGCGCAGCTGGAGCCCGGGCCCGGTGAATTCCCTTTATTTCACTAGTTCGAAAACAACCCTCTGTATTCTCAGTTTTATTCTTTTAGGAAAATACGTATATGTGTAGCACATAAAAAAAAAATACATGTCCAGTACAGATGAACAAAGGTTATAAAAAAAATTACACACAAAATTCCAAATATGGGATCGACATATTTGAGTTTTTATTTTTTAGGTCCACAAGTTTTGTGATTTTAATTCGCGGGACGTGTGTTGTTTGATCTATCTCTCAAGTGATCACTAGGCTATGATTTAAAAAACTGGATTTGTGCAAGTACAAAAGTATAGTTTTGGTGTCGAATGACAATCAATATAGACTAGAAAACAATTATTTATAAGCTGACCAAGTTATAACCATTCTCCTTTTCATCGTGGGGCAACATTCTTGCATTAAAATGCTTATTTGAGTCTAGCATCTTCGGGTAGTCATATGACCAATCAGGGGCGGACCTAGAGCAAAAGTTAACCGGTGTCACTCTATGTGTCACACATAATTTTGACCTAAATTTAGGGGTGTCACACATTGTAGTTGGATAAAATTTATGAAAGAAACCAACTAGGACCCGGTGTCCTGTGACCCCGGCTGGCTTAACCTGGGGTGGAAAACTTGTAAAGTTCACCGAGTCCAAACGCTTTATTGGCCAAGCTTTATGATTATAAATTTTTAATGTAATCAATCCAGGAAGCCATAGTTTGGCAATGCTGAATTCCATTTCCTGTTACTTTGTGGAATCTTGAGGATATTAGCTAGATACACATACGGCAGCAGTGTCTTTCGACCCCCGGGCGCAGTGAAAGCCTTTCTTTCGGTGATTCGAAAACAACACTTTGTATTCTCATTTTTTTTTCTTTTGAAAAATACGTTATATGCGTACTACATATGAATACATGTCTAGTATAGATAACCAATGTTTCATCAAAATATAGTGCCAACCTTAATCTACACAAGGAAAACATAAACATGGGACCAAAATCGAGTTATTTTTCTTTCTTAGGTCCACAAGTTTGGTGATTTTTTTGTAGTTTGAAATACATAGGACATGGTTTTTCGCACAATTTTGGCGGTACGTAGATCGCATTAGTATGTACCCATGCACAAAAAAATCCACATTTTTTTTGCACCTCTACAAATCATTTATATATTTTCCAAAATACCGGGCTTGTAGAGACTGGGTGCCTAAAAAAAATGAAGTACTTAATATGTTGTTTGAATATATATTTTTTGAATAGTCATGTGATTATGAAAACTTCACCGAGTCCAACGTTCTATGGTGTCATCAAACGCTTTATTGGCCAAGCTTTATGATTATAAATTTATAATGTAATGAACTGAGGAAGCCATAGTTTTGCAATGCTGAATTCAGTTTCCTATTACTTTGTGGAATCTTGAGGATATTAGCAAGATACACATACGGCAGCAGTGTACATAGTATGTTTAACAACGGCAACATTAGGTGGTGAAAGGACGTATTTTATACCATTGTTGATGATTATTAGTACTCCCTCCGATCCATATTAATAGGTGCTGAACTGGATGTATTTAAACATGTTTTATTGCTAGATACATCCACTTCAGGACCTATTAATATGGATCCGAGGGAGTAGTAAAATCAGTGGACTTTTTGTCCAAAAAAAAACATGCAAAGCATCTTCCGCAAAAGAAAAGAACATCTAAGTTGGATAATAGTGACAAAAACACCCTGACAAATGACAGCAACGGCGATTGCAAGGCTGGAAACTTAGGACCGGTCCCGAACTAAAACCCGCAATGACGATTCACCAACCCACATCACAAAGCAAGCAAGCATTATCTCATCCGTAATAGGAAAATGTAATAATTTCGTCGATCGAATTCATAATCCTTATCGCGGCACGAAATTGATTACTCCAGCAAATAAACAAGCTTACCGGTGACCCGCATTATCCGTCCGTCATCATCATACTACTAATCATGGAGAAGTTAAGCAGCACAAGGAAGAGCTAGGTAGGGCACCGGAAGCAAAGCATGGCTGTCTCGATCTGTCTCTCATCTATCTACCGAGCTAGCGATAGATGAGAGAATTTTCTTCAAATATATATATATGATCCGTATTAGTGTATTACAATGGACGAAACTGATTATAGTTGAACAATTAAACAAGTTTATCTGTGACCCACATTATCCGTACATGATTGAGATGTTAAGCAACAGACAGACGAGCTAGGTAGGGCAAAGCTGGCGTTGGAATGGAAGCAAAGGCTGGCTGTCTCGATCTGTGGGCTCGTGCCACCGAGGAGTGCACCATCATTTTTATTTTCACTTTTTACAGCGTGCTTTCGCGATCAAAGGCAGCGCCGCAGCTCAATAAAAGCCCCCGTGCCCTGCCCTGTCCTCACTCCACCTCTATCCATCCGTCCACCAGAGCACAGAGCTAGCAGAGCGTAGCTGAGCTTAGCACAGTCGCAAGTTCAAGGGAGCGTCAGCGGCAATGTCGAAGGAGGTGAGCGAGGAGCCGGAGCATGCGCCGGCGAGGAAGGACTACTCGGACCCGCCGCCGGCTCCCCTCTTCGACATGGGGGAGCTGCGGATGTGGTCCTTCTACCGCGCGCTCATCGCCGAGTTCGTCGCCACCCTGCTCTTCCTCTACATCACCATCGCCACCGTCATCGGCTACAAGGTGCAGTCCGCCACCGACCCCTGCGGCGGCGTCGGCATCCTCGGCATCGCGTGGGCCTTCGGCGGCATGATCTTCGTCCTCGTCTACTGCACCGCCGGGATCTCCGGCGGGCACATCAACCCGGCCGTCACCTTCGGGCTGCTGCTCGCGAGGAAGGTCTCCCTCCCGCGCGCCGTGCTCTACATCGTGGCGCAGTCCGCTGGTGCCATCGTCGGCGTGGGCATCGTGAAGGCCATCATGAAGGACGCGTACGACGCCAACGGCGGCGGCGCCAACTCGGTGGCCACCGGGTACTCCCGCGGCACCGCCCTGGGCGCGGAGATCGTGGGCACCTTCGTGCTGGTCTACACCGTGTTCTCCGCCACCGACCCGAAGCGCAGCGCCAGGGACTCCCACGTCCCCGTGCTGGCCCCGCTCCCCATCGGGTTCGCCGTCTTCATGGTGCACCTGGCCACCATCCCCATCACCGGCACCGGCATCAACCCCGCCAGGAGCCTCGGCGCCGCCGTCTTCTACAACAAGAAGAAGGCGTGGGACGACCACGTAAGCTACCATCCACAGCTCCTCCGTAGTATGTCTCTGTTTTTCCTCTTGCAGCAAGCTAGCTAACCTTCCATGCATCCGTGTATATATGAATGCAGTGGATCTTCTGGGCTGGCCCATTCATCGGAGCTCTCGCCGCGGCGGCGTACCACCAGTACATCCTCCGGGCGGCGGCCATCAAGGCGCTGGGCTCCTTCCGGAGCAGCCGGAGCAACTGAGACGCCCGGCCGGCCGGCCATTAAATTATTGCAACGGTCACACCCACCGCGCTACAGTAGTGGCGGTGCCGTAGGCCACTCCCTTCTTCCTCCTCGTGTCGTTGGACCATGTCAGTGTTTGTGCATGTGAGTGAGAGAGAAAGCCCCAGGGAGGGGGAGGGGCCAGGGCCCAGCTGCAGGTGCCATGATTTGTGTCGTTTTCACCCTTCAATTATTATTTCTCGTCGTCACTGTTAATGTTGAATTATTACTACTAGTTACCGGTAGAGTCTCGATCGATCTACTTGATGTACTATGAACTATTGTTTCACCGACGACCATGTGTAAATTAAGTTGCTGTGAGAATTGCTACAGTTTGGAACATTGTTTGTTTGTTGCATGCGTACGCTTGCTTGCTTGCTGGAGTAGTGCGTGCTGCTGGCGTGTCTGTGTCATGGAATCATGTTGATCTTATCTTATTATCCTGCATGATGTAACGTGCGCTTTCTGGTAGTAGTTGCAGAGAGAGCTAATGATTGTGCTCCTGAAATTGTTTAAGAGAGGTGGCAGGTTAATGGAGTCCCAATCAGCAAACACATACAGACAAAGTATGCAAGCTTAGAGCATCTCCACCGTACCCATAAAAACGTGTCCGACACCTTCCATAAAAACGTGTCCGACACCTTCCAATTGTCCTCCTTTGGCGGGTGACCGGACCTATGTCCGCTAATTTCCAATTGTCCCCCTCTGGCGGGTGACCGGACATGTGTCCGCCAATTCGATTGGCGTGCTCTATAGCGGCGCCCCTAACCGGCGACCCCTCAACCGGCCCAGTTTTGATCAAAATATAGACTATTTGATGAATGCACTTGATAAATTAGGTCAATAATAATTATACAAACACGTAAATAGTTCATCAGTTATTACAAAAAATTAAATACTTCAAATTCTTTAAATTTGTGCGAACAAATCATCATAATCGAACTACTCATGAGCTCTCATAGCCCATAAATGCGCCACAAGATCTGTCTGAAGTTGAAAATGACCTTCTACATCACGAATTTCCTGATAAACAGAAAGAAAATCATCAAACTCAGCAGACACGCCCGGGTGTGGATCCGCAAGAGGGCCCTGAAAGTCGTATGGCTCATCGAACACCATTCCGATGTCTCGCTCGCTCTCGATGATCATGTTATGCATGATAATACAAGCGTTCATGATATCACACATTTCATCTATCGACCAAGATAGAGAAGGATACATTACCACAGCAAACCGTGCCTGGAGTACACCAAATGTCCTTTCCACGTCTTTTCGGACAGGCTCCTGTTTCTTTGCAAAAAAAATATTTGCCTCACCCATAGGGTCACGGATTGTCTTCAGAAATGTAGACCATTCGGGATATATGCCATCCCCTAGGTAGTATCCTCTGTCATATTCACGGTTATTGATCGAATAGTTGTAGCCTGGAGCATGTCCTTCACCTAGTCTCTGAAATACCGGAGAGCGTTGCAACACTTTGAGATCACTGTGAGAACCGGCCATTCCAAAAAATGAATGCCAAATCCAAATATCGTAATCAGCAACAGCCTCAAGCACACTTTCCGTGATGGCCACCTTTGTACATCCCTTGCCAAGCAAATGGACAGTTCTTTCAACCCCAATGCATGCAATCGATACTTTCAAGCATACCAGGGAATCCTCTTGCTTGACCTTGTGCCAATAAACGAGTCGTGTCTGCTTCATTTTGTAATCTCTGATACACGGGACCAAACACTGCAACTACTGCATTGCAAAATCGATTGGTGGCTTCAACGGCAGTGCTCTCAGACATACGAAGATAGTCATCCAATGAATCTGCAGGAGCTCCATATGCAAGACATCTTATTGCAGCTGTGCATTTCTGAAGAGATGAAAATCCTAGAAGCCCGACGGAGTCTTTTTTCAGCCTGAAGTAGTCGTCGTAATCCCGAACACCGTGCACAATGTTCCTAAAGACTTGTCTGTTCATCCGAAAATGCTGAGAAATTCCTGAGCTGTGTTTGCCGGCGTCTCCGAGAGATAGTCATCCCACAAGAGTTTGTGGCCAGTTGCCCTTTGCCGATTCTTGTTCATCTTGCGCCATTTCCTTGATCATCCATGCTTTGGCTCGGCTGCCTCCACGACCATCGCCTCAAACAGAGCCGCCATGACCATCTCATTCTCCTCGTCGTCTGCATGGGCGGCCTCCTCTACCATCAGTTGGCAAAACATGACCTCGTCGTCACTATCCATGCTATATTGGACAAAAGCCAACCATTAGCCTTGAGGTAAACAAGTTTAACGGCGTTTCTGCGACCTATGACAAACGACCGAACACCTTACCTGCGGGGTGGATGCGAGGAAGAGGCGGATGCGGTTGAATCGTCGGCGGCGACGCTCGAAAACGACGCGGATCGGCGACGAGCGGAGGCGAATCGGCCGACGACGAGCGTGCTCGACTACTGACTACTGTTGGCGACGACAAGGGTGCCGGCGGCGGGGCGAATCGGCGGCGAGACGAAACAGTAGGATGAGGGGGGGGGAGGCGGGGGGGGGGAGCAAATCAATATCAGCCGGTGCGGGTTTGTCTCTATAACGGGCGGGGTCCCCCCTGTCGGGAGGGGTGAGCGGATGATGTCCGGCGCCCCCAGCCAGGCCCCAAGTTTGACGGGTGGGCTAGAAGGGCCGGACACAAAATTGGCGGGTGAACACCTTTGGGGTGCCGCTGTGGTGATTTTTTTTATCCGGACCCTCATTGTGCCTTTGCATTTGGAGAGTGGCGATGGAAATGCTCTTAATTTGCAAATGACTGAAGTGATTCTTTTTGCGGGTGATATATAGATGGGGGCTTCAAGTTGATTGATTTCCAGAGCGTTCCACGCGCTGCCTCCACCCACCGGCGTCATGTTTACCCACAGCCTGTATGATTACTCAGTACTATGCTAGTACTATAAAATGATTGTACTACGTCCTATCTAATCAACTTAGACCTGTCCATCGATGCTAACGGGGCAAAGATGATGGTACTGGACAAAGATTCAACTTGGAAAATAAGTAATCTGGATATTACAGAATTTTTCTCACTTGGTGAGGTTGCTTATAAAATTCTTTTTTCAGAGAGATGTTGCATATAAACTTGACCTTCCAACTTCAGTTCGATCCGTCCAGTTGTGCATGTCTCACTCTTTAAGAAATGAGCTAACTTGCGAGGTGGGAGCAAGTTCATATATAAAAACTTGCAAAAGTGAACAAACATGTATATAAACTTGTCAGCTGGAAGCAAACATGTACTCCCTCCGTTCCGATGAATAAGGCACACACGCTTTTCGAGATTTGTCTTTGACCAAGAATTAATCCATATATATAATAGTATTTGGTATAAAATCAATATCGTTAGAAAGTGTTTTCAATACGAATCTAACAATGTCAAATTTGCACTATATAGTCAAGATATTGTTACTCAAATCTTTCGGTCAAAGTTCATCTTGAAATGCGTGTGCGCCTTATTCATAGGAACGGAGGTAGTACATGTTAGGCCTAATGACGACACGTGGCTGCCAGCCGGAGGAGGCGCACAGACAAACATTGTAATTTTACAGAAACCACCCTAGAGTCTTACGCTTCAGACAGATAGGTCCCTAGTCGATCCCCTAATCTCCTGTGCGATTACCCAATCTCTCCTGCGATTCGGTAACTCTAGGGTGAAGACGCGGCGACGAGGTGCATGGCGGCGCTGCAGGAGCTGCACGGCGACGATGTCGTGGTCCACTGGTTTTTCCGCTCCTGGGTTTCGTCGGGCCAGCGGGAGGAGGGATGGGGTCGGGTATTCGAGGTCGCCTGTCCCGTACCGCGAGGGCGCCATGTCCTACGAGCCTGCAAAGTACTGCATGTGCGTTCGGCAGCGGAAGGCGCCGAGATGGATTTCCTGGTGCAAGATGAACCCTAGCAGGAGGTATTGCCCTTGCGTTGATGCAATGGTGTGCTTCTCTTTTATGCTCTGCTCTGCATTTCTTCTCCGCTCTTCTCTGCAATGCCTTAGTTCATTTGCTTTGAACTTCAATTGGAACAACATGATGGATGAGGATATGTGGAGTGCCATCATCGTGAACTGCCAAAGTTCTTCATTGATCTTATTGGAGACTTGCATGCCAAAGTTTGGAGGCTGAATGTTGAAGACATGGTAGAATGAAGAACTCAGTGTTGTTGCAATGCATGAATTTCCAGTTGCGGGCAATGTGGCTCTTGAGACTCTGCAAGACCAGTTGAAGCCGCATAATATAGAGATACATGCACTGGAGGGGGAAAATAGGAGCGTCGTTCATCCGTTTGTTGTGTTTGTGATAGGGTTAGTGCTAGGGAAATTGCTATTGCACTGAGAGGTCAGTACTGGTGTGAGAGGTCAGTAATCAAGTAATGTTGACTTGCTATACAAGTTAAGATGACTGTTTGTGTGGAGTTTAGTTGAATTTAAATTTGAACTCTGTATGAAGTTAAGTTTAAGTACTTTGGTTGTATAAACTTTAAATTTGAACTCCTATGTCTGTATGATTTCAAGTTTAATTGGCAATTCAAATGCCCTTGGCAAACAATTTGTATCTATTTCTTGCATTTCTAGAAATTTTTTTGGTATGAATTGTATAGGGGAAATGCAACTCGATTGAAGTTTTGAAGGAAACATTGTGCATCATAGCTTCTGCATTCTGAAATTACACTAAATTTGCCAAATTGTGGCTACCCCACCTGTCAGCTAACATTGATGGAAACCCCCCCATGCACCCCAATCCCCCATTAAAGCCTCTTAACTCCTCCTCTACCACATTACAGCCCCCACCCACTCACTCATTCCTCACTTTACACATGTTTGTTGCCTCTCACTGGCGAAACCAAAAGTTGATGGGAAAATCCAGTTACTCGGCGGCACATCTAGGTATTTTGCATGTTAAATCCTTCTAAGCCTTGCAGTTTCTCCTCTTTATCCTCATCTCAATCCTTCCAAAGATGGGCATTGACTATTCAATCCTAGGGTTCTAAATGAATTTGACTAGTGCTATTAGATCGATGGATCCCAATGTTGAGGTGATCGAGCAGTCGGATGATAACAGTGAAGAAAGCATTGAACTATCCTGTGAAGAATGCCAGATGGACAAGGACATGAGGATGACCATCAAATGTACCGTGGGGCTATCATGTGCTGCTATTTTTGTGCTCATGTTATTTGTACTGCATGCATGATGTAGGGCCAAAAAGATCCATTTTTGTTCTTGTGTTTACACATTCAATGCCTTGATATAGGGCCAAGGTGGGATGCAGAGGACCCTTATGACTCCTACTGTGTGTACCTCAATAGAGTTGCTATGACTCCTGAGCAAGTAGTGATTCTGAAGAACATATGTGAAGAGAAGCAACCACGAATTCCATTATATGTTTGCACCATAAGAGAGGCACATGTTGCAGAAGAAGGGATGAAAGGAAAAATGGTAGGGGATTTATGTACTTGATTTTTTTGCTAAAATAGTTGTGGTTGATTTATGTACTAGCTTATTCACTGCACTGTGTTTCCTTTATTTGCAGTACTTCAACAAGGATTTCACCAAAACCTATTTGAGAAGCTACATAACTAGGTATGGATATCACATGAGGGTGTACTATGAGAAGACACCGAAAATGCCTGAAGTGAAGATAAAGATGGACAACGCTAAGAAGTGTGCAATCATGACATAAGACTGGATGTCTGTTGTGGTTGACAGAGGTATGGGGAGGGTGAGGTGTTAATGTTCTGGTTTAGGAGGACCTAGGACAGCAGGATGAAGCTGTGCGTGGACAGGTTTGAGGTAGTATGCTTTGAACTTGGAACTAATAAGGATTTGCTCCTCCTTGAAGCTACCGGACTGTGAAATATTATTGAAGTTGCTGGAATATATGTAATGGTGATGCATGTAAAATTCATAGATGAATTTTTCATATTTTCACATAGTTTTCTATTACATATTGCATCATATAAGGGTATAGTTCATTGTTTTATAGTATTTTGGGGTTAAATTACAAAGTCCCCCAACTTTTATGGAATTAACCCTACCTGTCAGAAACCCCGTTTTCTATATTTTTGACGTTTCAGGGGGAAACTTCCGCGAAATCACCTGAAAATCTACGGGGGTCATTTTCTTGGAAGGAGAAGACTTGCGGGCGAAGGATCCACGAGAATTGGGCAAGGAGGCCCAAAAGAGGACCCTCCACGCGGCCAGATTCCTTGGCCGCGTGAGAGGCCCCCTTTTGGCCCATGTGGCCCCATTTCCTTCCATCTTCGACTTACCGACTCCGTCTTGACCTAATACCGACTATAAAAAGGGTCCTTCGTACCCTTACGGAGAAGGGGACCGCTGAAACACCAAAACAGAGACCAGAAGTTCCAGATTGGAGGGGGGAAACTCCGGCGGGGTGCCGCCGGTGTGATCTCCTACCCCTCTAACGTCATCTCCATCGACATCTCCATGAAGAGGGAGTAGTCCACCCCAGGGCTATGGGTTTGTGGAAGTAGCACTTGTATCTCTCTCTCTATGTGCTTCACTAATTAGATCCGTATGAGCTGCCTCACATGATTACGGGCACCGTTGTAATTCCTATGTGGTGAATCTTTTCTATGAGTTATTGAATCTGAGATTGCAATTGTTTCTCTTGAGTTATTTGAGTAGATGTATCTTATGTACCCCGTTCTTATTTGCTAGCTTTGATCAATCTAGTTCTTGAGAGCGTGAGTGGGGTGATGGGTGCATTAGTTGGAGTAACGGGAGGTGGCTAGTGCTATGAAAGTGACAGAAGTTCAGCGATCCACTTAGGTTTTGTTAAACCTTTCTTAGTTACCTCACTAGGGATAAAAAGGAGTACCTTGTTACCGGGGATTTGAAGTGACACTAATCAATCTCCATGACTAGATCTAGCAAGTTCTTACTTCAACTTCATGTCACATTGCTTAAATCTATACTCTGGTTTTTCCTTAATTATCGAGGTGTTATGATTTATTTCGCATCTTGGTGGAGTATAAGAGGGATTAATATGACCGTAGAGATCTCTATGTTAGGACGTGATGCCCATATGAAAGTACTCAATGTTAAACATGTTATTGTAATCTCACATGTAATTCTTTATGTCCACCGTCTACCACTTTATTTAAGAGAATGCAAGTGTGAAACCATGAACCCCGGTCCTATTTCAATTATAAGAAAACACTCTAGTTACTTTGCTGCAATTTACTTTACTTGCACTTTACTTTACTTGCATCTCCATTTCGAATTTACATTATCTCCATCACCACTTGCATCACAAAAATACAAAAACAATACATTGCATATTTATTTTCTCATTTGCATTTAGTATTAGATTTAATTATTGCACATTTACTTTCAGTTTTGCATTGCAATTTAGAAATCTCACTCTTTGTGCTTGACAACCACTTGGTGAGGTTGAGGGCACAAAATTCTCTACTTGTTTGCAGGATCCCGGAGGAAGCTTGGAAGACAACTGCTGAAATACTGGCTCCCCAAGAGTTCGATATAAACCCTCGAGTCACCCTCGTGGGGAAGAACGCTTGCCAATAGCTACACACTCTGCACTTGGAGTCTCAACCTAGCCAGCAAGCGTTTATCTGGCGCCGTTGCCGGGGAGCCATAGGTGAAGGAGTTGTCCAATGGAGCTCACAAGAAGTCTTTATTACCAACAAGGTGTGCAAACACCTAAGCTTGGGGAGGTTGCACCTACGTGAGTACCGTCCTTTCTATCTCCACCTTCTTTCAAGTAGATTGTTTTGTTTCTTGTCTTGTTTTTGTTTTTGTTTTGTTTTTGTTCTTGTTTTTGTTTTGTCTTTCATATTTTAGTTTGCATTTTAGTTTTGCATTTAGTTATCTAGTTTATTTTAGTATTTCGAATTTGCCTAGTTACTTTACTTTTCAGTTTTGCATAAAAAAATTAAAAACTACATAAAGACTGTTAAAATGGGTGATAGAACTAAATTAAGTGACTATACAAATACACCTAATGACCAATTCATTGCTAGGCCAATTACTACACCTGAAATACAAGCTGAAAGCTATGAAGTAAGTCCTAGTTTATTGAATTTAATTACTAGAGAGCAATTTGGTGGTAGTGCTATGGAGGATGCCTCTATGCATCTTCATGATTTCATGGAAATATGTGATATGCAAAAATTTAAAAATGTGGAAAGTAGTGTTTTAAAACTGAAATTATTTCCTTTTTCACTTAGAGGAAAGGCTAAAGAATGGTTACTTTCACTACCTACAGTTAGTATAAAGTCTTGGGATGATTTAATCATTAAGAAATATTATCTTCCCGTCAAAATTTTGCAAAATAGGAATAATATCCTCTCATCAAAATTATAATGAACATGTAGCCATGGCATGGGATAGAATTAAATTAATGCTTAGAACATGCCCATCACATGGAGTAAATGAATGGACCATACTACACTCTTTTTATAATGATCTAAACTACATGTCTAGAAATATACTTGATTCTGCTGCTGGAGGTGTCTTTATGAGTAAAACTGTAGGAGAGGCTAAGAGCATATTAGAAAGTATATTGCAAAATTATAGTCAATGGAATACTGAAAGAGCACCCAATCCCACTAAGAAAATAAACTCAATTGAAGAAACCAATGATTTGTCTTCTAAAATGGACAAAATATGGAGAATGTGCCTTTGCAGGAGCTAGTTGGTAGTAATTCTGAAAGTGTGGATGTTAATTTTGTTAGGAATTATGGTAGTAATGGTTTTGGTAATGCTTACAATTCATGTAGTAAACCTCCTTATGTGCCAAATAAAACTTTTGTTCCATATCCTAATGCTAATGAAAATAAGTGGAAGGCTTCTAGTGAAATTTCTGAATCTAATAAATTGCTTATGGAACAAGTTGCTAGTCATAATGCTATGATACATGAGTTAAATAAGTCTATTGCATCCATTAGTAGTGATATTAAAGGATTGCAACTTCAATCTTCGAATTTAGATAAAGCATTGTCAAAATTAGCTGATAATCAAGCAACTCTATTAAGCATGTCAGCAGGAAAGCCACAAGCACAACCTAATGTAGGAATGAATTCTATTACTATGGCTGCTCCTATTATTGAATATATTGATCATATTGCTGAGAATACAAGTGAGCATGTCCCTACTAGCTTAGAAGAAACTTTGAATGAAATAGTGAAGTACCCTGAATATTTACTTCCATATATGTCTTATCTTGCTAGCAAAGATGAAATTAGTCCTCATGAATCAACCATGCTAGCTAAATTAGAGAGTAAAGTAGAGGAAATTATGATGCTTACTGAAATTAAGGATCCATTGCTTGATTTAGAAAAAAGTAGCTTGCAAAAACTTATTGCTACTCTACAAAAATTTGCTAGTGATCCCACTATAAATGTTAATCAACCTGGCTTTGGATCTTATATTGCTAATCATGTCTTGCAAGAAACAATTTCTAGGTACAAGAATGAGGCCATGATACCTCCTAAGCTTGGGTATGCATGGATCCCCAAGGTGCTAGTTTCAATTGGAAAAGAAATTCACCATGCTATGTTAGATATAGGTTCTAGTGTATCGGTACTCTCTAAAGAGTTATATGAGTTGCTAGAACTAGAAAATTTAGAAAAGTGCTCAACTGAATTTGTCCTTGCTGATAACTCTACTAAACATGCTATAGGACAAGTAAAATATGTTATGATTGAATTGCACATGACTTTCGTACCCGTTGATTTCATTATTATGGATATGGGGGATAAATCCACTAGTCTTATTATTTTGGGTAGACCTTTTCTTCGTACTACAGGTGCAATCATAGACTCCAAGTAAGGGAATGTCAAGTTTCAGTTACCTCACAAGAAAAGCATGGAGAACTTCCCAAGGAAGAGGGGCACGCTGAAGAACAAGCTCCCTCATGAGATTTATCCCTCTTGATTATCAAGTAAATAAAGCCTAGCTATATGGCTATAAAGAAAGCGCTTTACGGGAGGCAACCCGGTTGTTTTTGTTTGGATTTTCCTAGTGTCCTCTTGATGTCTCAGGAGATTAGTTTTTTTTTTGTTTTAATTCTGGAGTTTTCAATAAAGAGTCAAGTCAAACCCATTTGGACTTATAAGTTGCTATCCTAGTGCATGAAATTTCTGTTTCAGCACGAATCTGCTCACCGTATGATTTTACGTTTTTTATTGGTCCGTCGGATTGAGCTAAATTTTAGTATGTTCTGCAACTTTTCGTCCTCTGTAAGCACAAAAATTTTCTTAATTTTTTTGACGAGTCTAGATTAGGGAAAAACGTTCGTTTTGCTGCTGTTGCTTTTCTGGACAGATTCTGCCTTCTTTTGTTTTATGCACTCTTTGGGCTTGGGAATCGAATTTCGATGATTCTTTCAAGCAAGAGAGTGAACATACAACATAATGAATCTTATTGTCTATCTACTGGAGCATTTGATTTGGAATTTTGCACAGCAAGCATGTGATTTGTTTGTCCTTGCTAATCTCACCCCACAGAAAAAGAATGGGAGACACATGTTTTGTGAAGTTTTTTCACAGGGAATAGAGGAGCTGCGCCTCAAGACATCCAAGAATGGTGAAATCCATAAGATTGGGTATGTGATGAACACCCCACTGGAGCTACACTCTTTTGGTTAGCACACGTCTACTTTCTATTTTTCTAAGCAAAGCATTTATCGTAGAGACTTGAAGCGTCTAGTTTTTGTTTTTATTTTTGTTTTGATAAGACCACCACCATCATTTTATATGAGATTGAGATACTGGAGTTTGGGGTTGGAATGTATTGGATGCTAGAATTATGACTTGGAATAGGGATGCCATGGTTGATTTGAAGAGCTACATATGTTTTAATGATTTATAGTCTTTTTATGTGTAGAAATTTGCAATAATGTTGTCTTGAGCTATCTCTTATTCATGTCCTTGATGTTAATTGCTGGTTTATTTAGTTTGTCATGAAATGAGTAGTTCTATGGACATATGCATTCATAGTAGCTGGTAAACTATCTCCCTCTTGCTAGACCAAAAATTTAAAAATTCCAACAAGTAAAAACTTGTTTCCAACACTCCTTAGCCAAGTATTTCCAGTGAGTCCACCATATCTTCCCATTAGCTTCATTGCTATTCCGAGTATGTTCACCATGTTATTGTGTTATTTATGTTCTAAATTAAGATATTCACTTTATTAGTTGTCATGGGTTGAACTTGGGATAGGACTCTCACGAACTTTTGAAGGCACACTTTACTTTTTATGCATCTAATAAACATGACCCAATAATGGGAGCCACAAGTTTTGCGTTTGACAAGTGTGTGGTTGGGAGCTAGCTATAAACGTGTATCACCGGAAAGCTTTCAACATTGCACAAAAAATTTACATTTGGTTGATATCATGTACTTTTGTTTTTCGACTCCTGCCATGCCGAAATGAAATAGAGGAATAGTAAGTTTTTATGAGTAAGTATCTATATGACTAGAGAAAGCATTGGGCCGCTAACCCAAGCCATGCTTTATCATGGTGGAAATTTACTTACAGCTTGAGTGACTCTACAACACATCCTATAATAAAATAAGAAGCTATGCATAATAGTGAATGAAAATAGAAAGGATGATGAGTCTACTCCGTTTGTTCATCTTGTCATTGTAACATGGGCTTGTTTCCATGTCATGGGGCAAGAGATACCTCTTTGCGGTTCTATATGATGTCATTAGTACTTATTATGATTGTACAAAGCTTATTAGGAATCTTAAGTTGAGTAATCATGGAGTAGGTTTTCACACTCATGGGGCATGAGGCTTTCAACCACCTTGTCATTCTCATTACTTCAATACTCACAATTTTAAGATGCTAGTGATAAAGGGGCAATGAGAGTCCTAGATCAATGGATACCACATTTCAATTAGTAATTTTAGTTGAATAATTTAGAGGCTAAATAAGACTTGATCATGTTTTACCTCTACTTAATTTTCTCCAAAGTGTCCACCATATTTTCTATTCTCCATTATGCTATTCTGTGACCAATATAGGATTTTATTTTTCATTTTGTGTATGCATTTGGTCCATAGTGCTTTTATTTCATTATACACTTTGTGAACTTTCATGAAGCATCTTTGCTTGCATATTTGATATTTCTTACAACATGAATTGTATATTGCTACTCATTTCTAGTATTAATCATTTGATTATATGTAGCATGAATAATCCTCCTTGATATCCCATGATTGTTTCAATATGCAAAACCCATCTTAGTTTTATCACCTTCATACTCGAGGACAAGCATGGGTTAAGCTTGGGGATGTTGATGCATGTAAAATGCAGAGATGAATTTTGCATATTTTCACATTGTTTTATATTACATATTGCATCATATAAGGGTATAATTCAATGTTTTATAGTATTTTGGGGTTAAATTACAAAGTCCCCCAACTTTTATGTAATTAACCCTGCCTGTCAGAAACCATGTTTTCTATATTTTTGACGTTTCAGGGGGCAAACTTCCGCGAAATCACCTGAAAATCTGTGGGGGTCATTTTCTTGGAAGGAGAAGACTTGCGGGCGAAGGATCCATGAGAATCGGGCAAGTAGGCCCAAAAGAGGACCCTCCATGCGGCCAGATTCCTTGGCCGCGTGAGAGGCCCCCTTTTGGCCCCTGTGGCCCCAATTCCTTCCATCTTCGACTTACCGACTCCGTCTTGACCTAAAACCGACTATAAAAAGGGTCCCCCGTACCCTTACGGAGAAGGGGGCCGCCAAAACACCGAAACACTAAAACAGAGACCAGAAGTTCCAGATTGGAGGGGGAAAACTCCGGCGGGGCGCCATCGGTGTGATCTCCTACCCCTCCAACGTCATCTCCATCGACATCTCCATGAAGAGGGAGTAGTCCGCCCCAGGGCTATGGGTTTGTGGAAGTAGCACTTGTATCTCTCTCTCTATGTGCTTCACTAATTAGATCTGTATGAGCTGCCTCACATGATTACGGGCACCGTTGTAATTCCTATGTGATGGATCTTTTCTATGAGTTATTGAATCTGAGATTGCAATTGTTTCTCTTGAGTTATTTGAGTAGATGTATCTTATGTACCCCGTTATTATTTGCTAGCTTTGATCAATCTAGTTCTTGAGAGCGTGTGTGGGGTGATGGGTGCATTAGTTGGAGTAACGGGGGGTGGCTAGTGCTGTGAAAGTGACAGAAGTTCAGCGATCCACTTAGGTTTTGTTAAACCTTTCTTAGTTACCTCACTAGGGATAAAAAGGAGTGCCTTGTTACCGGGGATTTGAAGTGACACTAATCAATCTCCATGACTAGATCTAGCAAGTTCTTACTTCAACTTCATGTCACATTGCTTAAAGCTATACTCTGGTTTTTCCGTAATTATCGCGGTGTTATGATTTATTTCGCATCTTGGTGGAGTATAAGAGGGATTAATATGACCGTAGAGATCTCTATGCTAGGATGTGATGCCCATATGAAAGTACTCAATATTAAACATGTTATTGTAATCTCACATGTAATTCTTTATGTCCATCGTCTACCACTTTATTTGAGAGAATGCAAGTGTGAAACCATGAATCCCGGTCCAATTTTAATTATAAGAAAACACTCTAGTTACTTTGCTGCAACTTACTTTACTTGCATCTCCAATTCGAATTTACATTATCTCCATCACCACTTGCATCACAAAAATACAAAAACAATCCATTGCATATTTATTTTCTCATTTGCATTTAGTAGTAGATTTAATTATTGCACATTTACTTTCAGTTTTGCATTGCAATTTAGAAGTCTCACACCTTGTGCTTGACAACCACTTGGTGAGGTTGAGGGCACAAAATTCTCTACTTGTTTGCAGGATCCTGGAGGAAGCTTGGAAGACAACTGCTGAAATAATGGCTCCCCAAGCGTTCGATATAAACCCTCGAGTCACCCTCGTGGGGAAGATTGCTTGCCACTAGCTACACACTCTATAGTTGGAGTCTCAACCTAGCCATCAAATGGTTGTCATATAATGTGTTAGTATGGATGAACAAATGCAGTTGCTCTCTATCTGTATGGATGAACAATGTTGGTATGTAATGTGTTATGTAATGAACCAAGTTAAGTATCTATCACTAGTAGAAAAATCAGTAGTAGAGACTGTTACTAGAGATGGCTTTACCCGTGAAAAAAAGAACACACTCGGAAACGCGACCCCTCAGCCGGTTTGTGTAGGTAAACCGCCTTGAAAGAAAACCCCGACTCGAATAAGACGACATCCGTAGCGGCCCAAAATAAACCCCGCTTCCCCAAATTACCGAGACTGCTGCAAAATATAGCCGTCTCAGAACGATGCACCATTCGAGCCGGTTTGTACGACGGACGGCCTCAAAAATCGTGTGGGTCGGCCCACATAAACAACCGGCTTGTGGGTGTAACACATTTAGGGACGGTTTTTTCTCTACGAACATCGAAATCTGATATAGGTTTGAACGTGGCCTTCCCCCGCATTATATTTTACGACTTTCCTGAGGTAGTTGGATGGTCAAAGAACCCTAGACTTGCAGTTTCACGGAAACAACAGTAACTGCAAAATTATCCTTGATCACGAGACTTGCATCTCAGTGAATTCGTAGTGGGAACGAGAATGCGGCGTATTATTTCGGAATACTAACATGCCCAAAAGCGCCCATAAATCCATTACCCCAGGTACTCCCATTCTTCCTCGCACACCACGGATTCATTACCACACCACACACACGCGCACACATCTCTCTGATCTCTAGTTCTCTCTCTCTCACTCTGCACGATCGCACAACCGTGTACCGCAACAATGTTGTCAGAAGATTTGAACGACGGCTCCACAAGCCCGTCATCCGACGACGGGAATTGGAGTTCCGATGGGAGTCCGGTCATTGGAACTAGGAGGTGGTTCGACACAATCACGACCTCGGACGAGGAGTTCTGGGTGCGTGACGGGAACAAAAATCCTCTAACAAAGATCGTATTTCCTATTGATTATGATTTTCGCAAGCGTTACCGGCCAAATAAAGAATATCCTGATGAGTTCTCATGGAGGAGCGAGGAATCATGCAGGAGCAAAGAGTCTGATGAAGATGAGGATGAAGGTGAAGGCGAGGACGAGGACGAGGACGACGATGATGACGATGATGACGACGACGGCGGAGATGAGGCCTCGCCCGCTCAGCACGACGAGGGCCACGACGGAGAAGAGGCCGCGTCATGCCAGCACGACGAAGACCATGTGGGAAATGACGAGGCGGATGAGCCCAAGTTCGGCGCCAAGCGTCGTCGCAAAGACGATGAGGTTTCGTCCTCGAAGAAGAAGAAGTAGAAAGACGTTCAATAGGCATACGGTAGCATGCATGCATGCATCTATATATATTTCTGTTATTTTAGACATGTAATTTGATATCAACCGATCTATATAATATAAGAAGCTATTGGATATACTTGGTTCTTCAATTAGTGCAGCCTATAATATGGATTTGATATTGAATGATCTATATAGTATGCATCTAGATATATGCTGAATCTGTCCGATTTTGTCATATCTTTGCAACCTATAATATGAATTATTGAGTTATAATTTCGCATATATGTTGGCAAAATGTATCATTCTCATACATGATTTTGTTCATATTATTCTGAAACTTAAATATGATATTTGGATATTTTTTAATAAAAGGTCTCCAATTGTTTCGTAAGGACGCGAAAAATATTTGAGAGACGCGCCGGTTTATTTTATTAACTGTCTTCTTTTTGTTGAAAAAAATTAACTCCCTCCTATTACTCTGATCTTATTAATTGCCTCCGACGCTGTTGTTCGCACACGATTGCGGCCTTCTCACCTTCTTTCCCGCCTACCACGCGATAGCGGCGAGGAACTTCCGCCGCCGCACCTTCTTGGATCGATAGTGGTATATATGGCTCATCGCCACAGTCCTAGGGACCAGAGCAGCGCCATTTCCCAAGATCCAGTCGACGCAAAATGGTTCACCAAAATAAAACCGCTCGGCTATCGTGCGTGCCTCAGTACAAGGTTGTGGCTTCCAGGGACTCTTCCCCGTCATCGGATTCCGGGAACTCGTCCCCGCCCGCGCGTCGCCACCGCATAGAGCATGCGTAACCGGAGGAGAACGAGGTGGGGGAGGATGAGTCGCCTGGAGAAGAGGTTAATCTAGAGTTCGACGAGGATGCGGAGACGGCGAGACCAAAGGACGAGTCTCCATCTCGAGTGGTGGGAGTTGTTTGAGCACAAGGCCGAGCAGGAGGAGAAGGAGGCCGACCAGGCCATACAAGACGTGCTCGAGGCCGAGGGCATCGAGCATGGTGACGGGACCTTCATGGAAGAGCATAGCGCGGTGGAAGTGTCCATTGCAAAGAAGCGCCAAGAAGAGGAGTCGTCCTTCTCCGATTTCGAAGAGGAGCAGCGGCCACCACCACCTCCAGCGACGGGTGTGGACGACGACTTTAGTTTATATTATGTTTTAGTTTGTCAAAATTCGTCAAAGTTTGTAACTTTTTATATAATTTTGAATAAAAAATCGTCTGTTCATTTGCTATATATTTATGTGTAAAAAGAAGAAGGAAAATAGAAAGCCAGAAGAGTTGACGTGCCCGCAACGGCTCCCCTGGCAGGGGCAGAACAATGAGACTTGGCGAGCATGCACAGAACGACACGACCGCTCGAGCAGCGGTGCGTCAATGCATGCAAGGTAAGCCGGTGCTGGACATCAACGGGTGCCAGACAACTCCGACTTTAAATCAGCGGCGCGCACGTCTCTCCTCTCTACGCACACGCACCTCGCTCTCTTCTCCTCCTAGCTTTTCATACGCAAATGCAGTTCCACATCCCACACAACAAATTCTTGGCCGCAAGGCGACCCCAGAGGAACAGATGGAAAACGACCTTTGCTGCAGCGCGCTGGCATGGTTCTGCGCATGTCGCCAGGACCGCCGTCGTCGCCGAGACGTGGAGGACCGCGAGGTTTAGGTGGAGCAGGAGGCGCCTCCAGCTCCACCGCTGACGGTCGAGGAGGCGCAACAGCACATGCGGCACAACATCCCCGTCCCAGAAGGGGTTGTTCCCTGTTGGAAGGTTGGGATACCAACATAGTGAAGGTGCCAATGGTGCCGCCGCTCACCGGCCGGTGAACTTGAACTAACTCTGATCAAAGAGACGAAGATATTAAGTTTGAAAAATATGAATTAATCAACATGTAAAAAAATAACACAACATATACTAACATACCACAATCTTGAACCGAGCTTTCTGGTCAGTCACTGCAATATTAAACACTTGATCCATTTCATCATACGTGAACTTGATAGTATCATTGACTGCGATGCCATAACATACACACAACGATGTCCACTCCGGTCCACTTATATTGATCCGAATATGAGTTAAATATGGAGTGTTGTTTAACTACCGACACGTTTTGCCCAAACACACATCTCATTTCTGCAGGTAGAAGTAATATATTTCTACCCGTGCACACTTGCAAACCATCCAGTTCTTATGGGTGCCAACGGCAAGGCTATCTAGCCGATATTTTAAAGAGCATGGCACAAATACCAACATTTAATAAAAAATGGAGAAACTAAGAAGACATTTGAAAGAAAACAATTGTATTCACTCGAATTGAAAGACATTACTTACAATCACTTGGAATAGATGTTCCGTCTCAATGGGGAAACTAAAAGTGTTGCGACGATTGCTTCTAGCACATAATTAGGTGGGTAAAGGCACATATCAAAAAGCTCTTGTACATAAGAGAAAAATTCTTGCGAAGGCTATATTCCATTATATATTTTGAAATACCAAAATAATTTTAGAACCTCGTACACATGCATATTTGCAGAAAGTAGGGGTTTTCCCCCTATTTGGCAACTAAAATGGAAACTCAACGTAACTGTCATATATCCCACCATTTGGAAGCTCTAAGACATATAGAGAAGATAAGACTAACCTTAAAAACCGATTTGTTGGATTGCTGTAGGAAGCAACGGCGGCAGAAAGACCGCGACGGCGACCATACAATAACCGCGTCGGGAAGCTGCGAAGAGGCCTTCTCTGCTTCTCCTCCCTTCTTGACGAGCCACGGGCGACGTCAATGACAATGGAAATCCTCTGTGCCTCGAATCCTCCTTCTCTCTGCCCCTTCAATCCCACTACTATTGTTTTAAGCTCTGTCCTTGGGCTCTCCTGGGGTTTCTCGGGAGTTCTCTCAATGGAAAGCAGGGGAAGAAGACCATGTGGGCTATCGGTGATATCCCCCGAGTAAACAAGTTCCCCTCTCGGCCCCACTCCGGCCAGGTGCAGTCTCGTTGGATGGTCCGACTTTATGTGGGCAAGTCCACATATTTTGTAACTAGTTAAAAAAATTAAATTAAATGAAAAAAATTCTGAAAACCAAAATAAGTTGGCATGCTATCATATTTACGTCATGTAAGATTAAATTTAATAATAAAATTAAAGAAACGAATTTCAAATAGTTGGTGAATCCCATATAGGGTATGTACCAGGAAAGATATCTGGATTAAACAAATGCCCCTCCTGGCCCCACTCCGGCCCTAGTTCAGCACCCCCACATTTTCGTGGACTACCCGAGGGCGTGCAAACCCCGCCCGCTCATCGTTCTTTGAAATATATCGTCTCCAAAAAAAAATTTATGAGCCGAGCGCTTTTCTAGGCCGACATGCGAATACTTTGAGGCCGTCCGTAATATAGACCGACTCCAATCATGTAGGATACTTCGTCGGCTTTATTTCGCAGCCGTCTTATTGATTTTGGGAGGCGGAATTGATTTCGGCCCATCGCAGACCACAGCTTATTTGAGCCGAGGTTTTCTTTAGAAGCGGCTTTTCTACGCAAACCGCCTGAGGGGTCTCCTTTCCGAGATAGCTCTCTTTCTGACGGGTAAACCCATTTCTTCTAGCACTCTCTAATACTCAGCTTTCTACTAGTGTCTACTCGTTCTTCCAACTCACCAAAACCAAATTTTTCCAATGTGTCCACCATACCTAGATACATGTGATATTTTGCCGCCACTCCAAGTAAATTCCTCGTGTGCTACCTTTAAACCTTCAAATTATAAACCTGTTTTGTTTTCCTGTTTAAGCTCATGAGGAAATAGTTTGAAATTTATCATGCCTTAAGTAAAGCAAAGTTCTTCTCTCTAATTTCACCCGATGAGTATGGAATCGACGCTCATCTAAAATTGCAACAGAGCTAGTGCCAAATAATATAACATAAAAGGCACTTCCCCATGGTTTGATGAAAGTTGTTGGGTACCCGTGGATACGGCTAGCCCTGTTTTGTGAAAGACAAGGTGGGGGGAGTTCCAACCCTAATAAATAAAAGGAAACCACTCTCAAAAGTATAAACACTTTGCTTAACATGGGTTATGATAAGTTTTTCATTATCATTCGCTTATATAGACATACACCTCTCTCAAAAATGTTTTCAATACCTCTGTTTTATAAAATAAAAAGGTCTAGCACATGAGTAATCCCGTCTCCCCTCTATGAAGGGCCTTTTCTTTTACTTCTACGTTGAGTCTCCATCTTCTTACTTTATGGACCGGTTAGGAGATCATGATTGTCATTCTGAGTATAATGTGCATTGTCCCAAAATATTAGTGTCTATTGCATGTTTACAATATTGTTTCTTCTAAAATTATTATATATGGTCACAACTTGAGCTTTGGAGGTGTCCTGCCATGTATGTTTTGCTACACAATTAAAGGCAAGCGAGATACCATCTTACCATGCTGTATTATGATCATTGCAACCTAGTTGATGTTATAATTTCATATTGTTTACTCCTGGTTATTTGTTCACTTTTCACGAGTTAGAATGAGTTCGTAAGCTTTATTATCCTTATAGCAGTTATCATGTACTTGATTAAATACTTATCACGGAATAGTCTTATGTGCACCATATGAATTAAAAAGTGTTTGTCAAAGTTTTCTTTGTCGCGTCAAGTTTGTCAACTAAATTGATTGAGGACAAGCAATAAGCTAGGCTTGGAGGAGTTGATACGTCGCAAACGTATATACTTTTCCAACAAGTTTTCTTATTATTTTCCCTCACATTTGCATGATTTGGATCAAACTAACATGGACTAACACTGTTTTCAGCAGAATTACCCGTGGTGTCTAGTTTTGTGCAGAAAGTCATTTTCTTCAAAAAAAAAATCAGAAAAAATTATTTTCCTCCGGAAGACTCCTAGAGCCCGAAGGACAACTGGAGGGGAGGCATTGGGCCCCCAGGAGGGTGGTGTCCGCGGCTGATGACCCACAGGTATAGGGGATCGCAACAGTCTTCGAGGGAAGTAAAACCCAAATTTATTGATCCGACACAAGGGGAGCCAAACAATATTTATTAGCCTTAACAACTGAGTTGTTAATTCAGCTGCACCTGAAAGTAAACTTTCTCGCAACAATTTATTAGTGGTAACAGTTTTATAGCAGCAGTAGAAATAAAATAACAGCAGTAGTAAAATAGTAACATCAGTAGCAATCACGGAAAACAGCAGGATGGGAAGTACCGTAGGCATAGAGGGAATGGATGAATGGGCGTTGCATGGATAACATAGGTCATATAATAATCTAAACATGGGCATTGCATATAATAATAATAATAATAATAATAAAGCATCAAACTTCTAGGAAAACCATAAGCATGTGTTCCAATATAGTCATGTGTGCTCGCAATGAGAAACTTGCACAACATCTTTTGTCCTACCAGCCCGTGGCAGCGGGGCTTCTAGGGAAACTATTGGTAATTAAGGTGCTCCTTTTAATAAAGCACCGGAGAAAAGTATTAACACTCCGTGAACACACCTGATCCTCACATCACAACCATCCCCTCCGGTTGTCCCAATTTCTGTCACTTTGGGGCCTAGGGTTCCGGACAATGACATGTGTAAACAACTTGCAGATATGATCAAGAAACATAATTATACTCATGAAACAATAACATGTTCAGATCTGAGATCATGGCACTCGGGCCCTAGTGACAAGCATTAAGCATAACAAGTTGCAACAACGGTAGAAAGCACTAGCAATGGATACTAGGCACTATGCCCTAACAATCTTGCATTATTACATGATCGATCTCATCCAATCCCTTCCATACCTCCCAGCCTACAACAGTGTTTACTTACTCATGGTTGGGGGCATGGATGGTTGATGGAAAAGAGGTGGCGGTGTCGGTAGCGATGATCTTCTTCGAATCCGTCCCGACAGGGCGCCAGAACAGGAACTTCTGAACCCCGAATCGAGTTTTGAGGTGGCGGCGGCGCTCTGTTGTGTTTCTGTGGAATATGACAAACCCCGACATAAGTAGTCGAAAGGGGAGCCCGAGTGGGGTGCCTGGATGGCCACACCACTAAGCGGCATGGACAGGGGAGCTAGGGGGTGGTGGGGCCCCCTCCTGGCCCTTCTTTGGGACTCCTTCTGGCTCCCGGGGTCTTCTGGTGTTTTAAGCTCAATGGGATCTTTTCTGGGCAATTTCCCGAAAGTTGAATTTTCTGCACAAAAACGAGACACCAAGGTAATTCTGCTGAAAATAGCGTTAGTCTGTGTTAGTGGTATCCAAAACTCACAAGTTTAGAGGAAAACAATAATAAAAGTGTTCGTAAAAGGAGATACGTTTTGGATGTATCAACTCCCCCAAGCTTAGCTTATTGCTTGTCCTCAAGCAATTCAGTGACAACTGAGTGCGATAAAAGACTTTTACGAACACATTTTTTTCATGTGATGTAAATATACTCACTATATGATCAAGTGCTGAGGTAATTCATAATAAGATGTTTGCAAAATAAAAGTCGCCTAGCAGTTATGCAAACCATGAAGAGATGCCAACGTAATAATAATAAACAACATGAAGTACATCAATCTGCAGGATTGCAATCCTCATAATAGGGTATGATAAAGTGTATTCGCTTGTCCTTAATAATGGAGCAAAACATAAATGATAGGGCACCTCTGAAGTTTAAATGCAGACTAGACATAAGGATATCAAAGATAGAAGCATCAAAGTTGTACCACAATCAACCGTGTTTTGGGACAAGCACATTACACTAAGAATGACATGCATGTTCTCAAGAAGGTGCGTAAAGCAATAAAGTGAAGACTCAACATAAAAAATAAAAGAAAGGCCCTTCGCAGAAGGAAGGAGGGATTAACTCATGTGCTAGACCTTTTTATTTTATTAAACATAGGTATTGAAAACATTCTTAGAGAGGTGTATGCTTATGTCAACGAATGGTAAACATACAATACAGTACGTCACAAGCCAACTAGACTTCACAAGAGTGGGTCCCATAGAAGGACACATCTAGGTAGAAGGTCATCCCTCTTTCTCTTTTGTTTACAAAATTATGCGTTGACCAGTAAATCAGGGGTAAAAATAGTGAAGAGAATTTATTGTATTAATTTGGGGTTGGGCACCCCGCTGTCGGATCTTCTATCAATTGGATAAGCGGATGAAGCCAATAGTCTAGGGTGTGAAATCCAATCAACAAGTGAGATAAAGATTCTCTATTTACGTCGTCATGAGATCAAACAGGGGCACAAAACAGGAATAATTTTTCGAAGGTTTTAAAGGTAGCGCACGAGAAATTTACTTGGAGTGGCGGTTAAATACCACATTTATAGGTAGGTATGGTGGACACATTTGGTAAACTTTCGTTTTTGGGATTTGGATGCACGAGTAGAGCTCATACTCATTACAGGTGAAGGCTAGAATATGCGGGGAGCGACAATCAAGAGAGCAACAACTGTCATAATCATGTTTGCGACAAAACAAAATTAACAGGGGCATAAAAATGATACAAATACTATGAGGAAAAAAAAATCATTGAGGCTTAATTGACTTTTTGTTTTCAGTCATAGAATGCATGAGCATGTGTCAAGTCGATTCAAGCAAAACAATCAGAGGGAGAAACCACAATGCCATACCCTTCTATGAATAAAACTATGAAAAGAAACATTCATATGACATGCTATCTTATATTAATAAGTTGGAACTAAACACGTGAGCGCACGAACTACTAAGCATCAATTAAATAACATACACCTTACATGAACGAACTAAGCATGTTCACACGAATGAGTATATGTACAAAGATAAAACAAATAGAGTTCATACCAGGCTCTCACCACAACTTGGATTGTCATAAATCATCATTACTACTCTTCACTTGTGTGGATCGAATAATATAGAGCGATAATCAAGCTCCAATGGAGACACGGAAGTCCGGTGAACTCTGCAACAAACTTTACAAAACAAAGAAGAAAAACAAATATTTTTGGATTTTCAAATTAAAACAAGAGAAGAAAGAAGCAAGCAAACAAAACAAAATATTTTTGGATTTTTGAATATTAAACCAAACTAGAAAAGAAAACAAACCAACAAAAGAAACTAAAGAAGCAAACAAAGAGAACAACAAAAATATTTTTGGTCTTTTTGTGTTTTGGAAAGCAAGAACAAAACAATAAAACAAAAATAAACGAAAGAAAACGAAAACAAACGAAAGAAAAAAAAACATGGATATACAAAGAACCGACTAAAACATGATATAAAGATGAGTGTGATGTCGGTATACCTCCTCCCAAGCTTAGGCTTTTGTCCCAAGTGGAGATCAATCATGGCGTAGGAAGTATCCCCACTTGTAACATCCCAAATTTCTTAAATTAGGGTGTGTGGTGTTGTGTTCATCTCATACATGCATGAAACAAAAATTTAAGCATGTTTGAAACAATTTAAAATGTGAATTTAAATGGTTTGAGAAAATACCGCAAATGTTACTTAATGTGGGTTTTAAAATCTTGAACTGAAAAATATTTCAATTTCACCAAACAAAAATGTGGCGTGGTTGAAAATTTGATGAGTTTTCCAAATCTTATTTTTGCCAAATTTTCTGTTTGCAAAAAGGCCCTCAAACATTCAAATATTGTTGTTGTTTTGGGGCAGACAAGGACTCTTTTGCAAATTCCAGGGGGTTATGGAAAATTTCGTTTCTTTCCTTTCTTCAACCTCCCGCCAGAAGAAATCCAATGGTGGCTTTGCCACCTCCTGCTTCCAGCGCACCAGGGGAAGGATGAGGACGCAGAGGAGCTGTATGGATCGCCTCCAACTCGCAGACCCCCCCAATCTCGAGCTCTCTCTGGTCCCCAACCCGGAGGAAATCCTAACTCGAAACCCTACTGGCGGCCGCCGCGAATAGTCGCTGTTCTGTGCAACCCCGAGCCTCGCCGTGACCACCACCGGCACCGCCGTGTCCTCCTGCCCCTCCACGTCCACTTGCGCAAGCCGGGAAGGACCGAGGCGCGTGAATTTCGCTGACGGTTCCTCCGCGGTCACCGCGGATGTCCGGACGCCGGCGATGATTCCGGCCCTCCAGCACCTCCCCGTCGACGCCATCGTGCTCCCCTCGATCCGGTGAGCCACCTGGTGCCTTCCTCTTGGCCTCTCCCCCTCTGTATCTTGTGGACGCCATGCGCCATCCTCGGCCGCCGCTAGACCTTGACGACGGCAAGGATTCCGGTGACCATTCGGTCAACCGTCGGCATCCCTCGACTCCCCACGCTGCTCTCTACCTCGTGGTATCTTCCGATTTCCAAACCGTGCACGAAATCGATGGATTGGATGTCCATCTGTGAGGATCAGGAGATGATGTCACATGGGTTTCATGCTGACATCATCGCTGAATTCAATGTTTTTTAAAAGTGAATATTACACTGACAGTAGGCCCCATCCCTTTAATTAATTACGGAAAAATGGTTAATTTTGTAAATTCAATAACTACTGTTTTATAAGTCAGAAAAATAAAATGAAAATATAGAAATGTTCAGAAAAATATTCTCTATCCAAATATGTCATTTTCAATAATGTTTGAGAAATGTGATTTTTGAACATTATTTGAATTTGTTTAATTCATTTAAAATAGAGAAAATAAGTTTTTATTCAATAAAATTAGAAAATTGCAAGTAATATACCAAAATGCTCAAAATGACAAATGCAATCTAGCTATGGTGGTTTCAAACCCATTTGAGCAATTAAAATTGTAGTCACTTTCATAATTGCCCGAAGTGCCCCTCTAGGGTCTCTTTCGGGCTAATTTCAGTATAATTGCTTAATTAACGAACCCTAGCAACCCATCGAACATGCTTAGGGCTTTGTTTTAGCGCATTAAATTTCTCATGCATACATATTGTGCGTTGCACCGATGCCATGGTTGATTGTTGTTCTTTGTTTCGGTGTTGTTTCCCCCTCGGTAGAATGCGACTCCGAAGTGAAGGCCAACAACCCCAATGGTGAATACTTGATCCTAGCCGACAAGTCAAGCACTTATTCGAGAAGACATTTCTATTGGTTTTCTTATAACCAAGGCAAGCATAACCTCTTATCTGCTCATATATGTTTTCCAACATCATTTGATTCTCGTACTTTGCATTCGATTCCAAACTATTTGATGTAAGTAGATATAGTTCACCTATATACTACATTGCCTCAATATCCTGATCCACTTCTCCTAGCCGCCATGGATTTGCGTGTGCACATCGCCGGCGCCTCATATCTGCTTCCCTTAGTCATACATGCTTGTTACCTCTGCTCCATCCGGTTGATGAATCAGAGCTGCGATAACCTAGTATGATATGATGACGTGGTGAGATGAGATTTGTGTGGTTAACTTGACTAAGGCTGGTATGGGAGGCCACTTGGGAAGTGGTTGTTCGTCCTATACTCGCCAACCCTAGGATTAAGGTCTCGAGCGGAAGCCAAGATTGAGCGTGCAACCACACGCGGGGTCTAAGTAACCGCGCTCGACCAACTAACTTGTTTGGCCAGATCCGTGAGTCACGTAGTTTGAGATTTCCATTCGGCAACGCAATCAAAACCTTTTAAACGTTTTGAAAACAAAATGCTCCGCTAGGGCGCGACCGGGGCCAAGTGATGGACGTACACGGATCTTGACCCCGCCTCACAAAGATAGGTGCCGTCAGGAGGATGGCAAACTCCCTGTTGACGGGGTGGACCTGTCTTGGGTTGACTCATGGATAGGGTTGGGTAAGGTAAAGGTCGTGGCCAGCCACCCTCTGCCGCGTTCCATGGAAGAGCGTACATGTGGCGCTAACAGTCGGATGGTACATGTGGGTAAAGTGTACCCCCTGCAGGGATAAATATTTTCGAAAAGCCGTGTCCGCGGTTAAGGATGACTTGGTGAATGCAAAGACCATAGATAACTTGAACGTGACGAAAAATATTTTGACAAAGCATACAATGTTTGAAGGGTGCCTCCTCGGAGATGCCGAGAGGGGTGATCCTTGTAGCATGTGAGATGCTAGGAAATGATGTCGGTGGATGAAAAGATGATGATTACAGTAGTGAGTTTCTCATCTGTTTTGAAAACCTTCTATGAGACGTGCTATTCCTCCTCGATTTGGAAAATAAAGATTGCTTTACGCAAATCAATCTTCATAAAACCCTTTACGAAAATAGCAGATATATAATAGGTTAACTGAGTCTTGTTGAGTACCTCCCGTATTCAGGTTTGCTTAATTTTGGTTCAGGTGGAGTTCCTCACTTCGGTGGTGTTTTAACATGGACATCTATGAGTAGCTTGGGGTTCCCAGGTAGCAGCCTGGAATCTATGGGCTGGGACGTCGCCTTATGTTGCGGCCTCTTAGGCCTTTTTTAGTTCTTGTTGATTAGCAACATAATTTGCCTTCCGTTATCTTATGTAATGTTGGGTCGTGTGACCTCTACTTATAAGCTATACTCTAGTAACACCTGTTTAATACAACTTCCATGTCTAGAGTGCTGCTTTGATCGGTTGTTGGTTTCGAGCTCATTGTTATACAGTTTTGGCTATGTATGCATAGTTGTCGCAGTCGAGGGGTTGTGGAGCCGATGATCCATTTCCGAGCATGTCTGTCGATGTGATTCGGCCTGGGGCTTGGTAACCGCAGTAACCTTCGATTGTTGTTGCACTTTCTGGACACATAGCATCTATGTATAGTTTTGGTCCCGTTCATTCAGTTTCATTCAATTCATCGACGCTTTGATATGCATAGTCGGTTATGACTAGCATGGACATAAGGAGCAGTAGTACCGCGGTGATCCGGCCTGCGTGCCGATGAATCCAGTCTGCCTGCCATTCAGGGCCGGGCCCACACACTAGTGGAAACAACCCCTCTCGTCCAGGGGGCCAGGGGGCATCTGTCTCGGTTGCAACCAATTCCGGGACAAATGCCATGCATTGGTACCGGTTCGTACGCCCGGGGCAACAGAAACCGCCTGGGGGCATTGGTCCCGGTTCGTGGGGGAGATATCGGTCCCGGCTCGTGCCACTGACCGGGACCAATGCCTAGCCACATGCCACGTGGCACGCGCATGAGAATTTGTCCCGGTTCAGGCCACGAACCGGGACCAATGTCCCCCTTCCCCTATATATACTGCCCCAGCCCCCCCACACTTCCATCTTTTTTTTTTGCTTGGAGGTGTGAGAGAGGTGGGTGTTAGTGTTTTTTATTTTACTATGCACACGAGGTGTTCGACGAAATTCCCGAGACACACATAAGCTCACTAAAAATGGTATCTTCGAATGAGGTTAACAAACTTATCTTTTTCATCTGTAACTGATACATAAAAAAGTAGTATTTGTCGATGTATTGTGGTCATCTCTGTATTAATATGTTATTGTAATGTATTTTTGATAAATTTAATTAATTATACGATGCAGATGGATGCACGGCAGCGATGGATGTACGGTGACCGACGCACTTCCGAGTATATGGCAGGCCTGAATGAATTTCTTGCTGTAGCTCAGGCAAACAAAGATAATGGCTTCATGTGTTGCCCATGTGTTGATTGTCGGAACGTCAGAGAGCACTCTTCCGAAAGAATTCTTCACGGCCATCTACTTCGGAGAGGTTTCATGCCCAGCTATAATTGCTGGACCAAGCATGGAGAAAGAGGGGTTGTGATGGAAGACGATGAAGAAGAAGAAGATCCTTTGTTCCCTGAATACGACGATACTGCAATGGAAGAGAATGCAGAAGAAGGAGGTGATCAAGAACAGGCATCGGAAGAGCCCGATGATGATCTTGGCCGAGTTATTGCTGATGCAAGGGAAGACTGTGAAAATAAATTGGAGAGGTTGAAGCTGGACAACATGTTACAGGATCACAAAAAATTGTTGTACCCAAATTGCGAAGATGGTAGCACAAAGCTCGGTACCACACTGGAGTTGCTGAAATGGAAGGCACAGAACGGTGTGACTGACAAGGCATTTGAGAGTTTACTTCAACTAATGAAGCCAAAACTTCCAAAGGATAACAAATTGCCTGAGAGTACATACGAAGCAAAGAAAGCTCTCTGCCCTCTAGGATTAGATGTGCAGAAGATACATGCATGCATTAATGACTGCATCCTCTTCCGCGGTGAGAAGTACGAGAATTTGGATGAATGTCCGATATGCACTGCACTGCGGTATAAGATCAGAGCAGATGATCCTGGTGATGTTGACGGCGAGCCCCCCGTAAGAGGATTCCTGCTAAGGTGATGTGGTATGCTCCTATAATACCACGGCTGAAACGTCTGTTTAGAAACAAAGAGCATGCTAGGTTGTTGCGATGGCACAAAGAAGACCGTAAGAAAGACGGAAAGTTGAGGCACCCCGCCGATGGATCGCAGTGGAGAAAGATCGAGAGAGACTTTCTAGACTTTGCAGGAGAGGCGAGAAACTTATGGTTTGGTCTAAGTACAGATGGCTTTAATCCTTTTGGGGAGCAGAGCTCCAGTCATAGCACTTGGCCTGTAACTCTATGTATGTACAACCTTCCTCCTTGGTTATGCATGAAGCGCAAGTTCATTATGATGCCAATTCTCATCCAAGGCCCGAGGCAACCTGGCAACGACATTGATGTGTATCTAAGGCCATTAGTGGAAGAACTTTTACAATTGTGGGGCAAACCAGGTGTACGTGTGTGGGATGAGAACGAACATAAGCCATTTGACCTACAGGCGTTGCTTTTCGTAACCATCAATGATTGGTCTGCTCTTAGTAACATTTCCGGACATACAAACAAGGGATACAATGCATGCACACACTGTTTAGATAAGACTGACAGTGTTATTTTGGATAAATGTAAAAAGGTTGTATACTTGGGGCATCGTAGATTTCTTCCGATCAAGCATCCCGTAAGAAAGAAAGGAGGGAAGCATTTCAGAGGTGAGGCAGATAACCGGAAGAAGCCTGAGTTGCGTAGTGGTAATGATATATTCGATATGGTCAAGGACCTAGAAGTAATCTTTGGTAAGGCTGCTGGCAGCCAACCAGTTCCGTACGGCCCTGATAAGCGCGCACCCATGTGGAAGAAGAAATCTATATTTTGGGAGCTACCCTATTGGAAAGTTTTAGAGGTCCGATCTTCGATCGACGTGATGCACGTGACAAAGAATCTCTGTGTCAATCTGCTATGCTTCCTGGGCGTGTATGGGAAGTCCAAAGATACGCCAGAAGCACGGGAGGACCAGCAACGTATGAAAGACCCAAGCAACAAGCACACAGATACATGGCGCCATTACTTAAGCAGCTACGCTCTTACTAAAGCAGAGAAGGAAATATTCTTTGAAGTCCTTTACAGTATCAAGGTTCCGTCTGGCTTCTCGTCGAATATAAAGGGGATAATAAACATGGCAGAGAAAAATTCCAAAACCTGAAGTCTCATGACTGCCACGTGATTATGACGCAGTTGCTTCCGATTGCATTGAGGGGGCTTCTACCGGAAAATGTTCGAGTACCCATTGTGAAGCTATGTGCATTCATGAACGCAATATCTCAGAAGGTAATCGATCCAGAAATTCTGACAAGATTACAGAGGGATGTGGTCCAGTGTCTTGTTAGTTTTGAGTTGGTGTTCCCACCATACTTCTTCAACATTATGACTCATCTCCTGGTTCACCTATGTGAAGAGATTCATATTCTTGGTCCGGTATTTCTACACAATATGTTCCCCTTTGAGAGGTTCATGGGAGTCTTGAAGAAATATGTTCATAACCGTGCTAGGCCAGAAGGAAGCATCTCGAAGGGCTATGGAGCAGAGGAGGTCATTGGGTTCTGTGTTGACTTTATTCCTGACCTTAAGACAATTGGTGTTCCTGAATCGCGGCATGAGGGGAGACTGAGGGGAAAAGGAACGCTGGGAAAGAAAACAATGATACCTAGGGACGGGCATTCTTTGACCAAAGCACACTACACAGTTCTACAAAATTCTATGTTCATGGCTACGTATCTCGAGGAACACAAGAATATTGTACGGCCTGCAAACCCGGGGAAGGATGACTCATGGATTAAACGCAAACACATGGAGACTTTCGGAAGTTGGTTGCAAACACATCTTATAAATGACACCACTGTTGAAGATCAGCTGTACATGTTGGCAGGGTCACCATCTTCGACTATTGGGAGTTTTCAAGGGTACGAGATAAATGGGAATACATTTTACACGAGCTCCGAAGATAAGAAGAGCACCAACCAAAACAGTGGTGTCCGCTTTGATACAACAAACGAGAATGGAAAAAATGACACATACTATGGTTACATAGAGGAGATATGGGAACTTGACTATGGACCTTCTTTTAAGGTCCCTTTGTTCAAGTGCAAATGGGTCAACCTGAATGGAGAAGGGGTAAAGGTAGACCCGCTTTATGGAATGACAACAGTGGATCTCAACAATATTGGTTACAATGACGAACCATTCGTCCTAGCCAATGATGTGGCTCAGGTCTTCTATGTGAAGGACATGTCTTCCAGACCGAGGAAAAGAAAAAATAAGGAAACAAATTCATCATACGATGAGCCGAAGCGTCACATAGTTCTCTCAGGGAAAACAAACATCGTGGGAATCGAGGACACGATAGACATGTCAGAAGATTATAATAAGTTTGTTGAAATTCCACCCTTCACAGTGAAAGCTGACCCCACCATCCCGTTAAATAATGAAGATGCTCCATGGTTACGGCCGAAGCGATCATAAGCAAGGGACACGAAGAAAATTCAGAAGACTAGATAGGGATGTTGTTGGTGATGTGTAATAATAAACGCGGAATACATGATCATAATTATTATAACGTAGTATGAACGAGATTTTGTTATCCAAAATGATATTTATACATATTCTGTGATTATGAATGGAGTAGGTGCAAGTTTGACCAATAATTTGTATTGATCTGTCAAAAGCTGGCAAGCATTGAGTGCTTGACAACTATGACCAGCCTGTCGAGACATCGTAGTAGTTTTCATAGACGGGGGTGCCATGAGACTACGGTAGAGACGTGGGGTAACGGGATCGCGTGGTGGACAATGACACAGGATTTACTCGGGTTTGGTACGTCGCGACAGTACGACGCTCCTACTCCTGCAATCTCACTAATCAGGGCTAAAGCCTGTGTATAGAATTACAATGTGAGGTTTAGATCTAGCTATTCGCTGAGGATCAACTTCCCGGCGAGTTAGCCTATATCTTCTTCTCTGGTTATCTCATCTCCCGTCCGGCTTTATATAATAACCGGATTAGGGCTTACAGAATAGGAAACTTAGAAGACTACGGTAACTATAACTTGGAAAGCAAGGAATCCGTCTTCTCCTCCAAGCCAGATCACGTGGGCCGTGATCCGGGTCCTTCTAGAATCCGGCTTCTGTGCGTCAGGTTACAGGGCCGCCCAATAGACCATAGCCCACTACCACTCGGGCCACCCTGGTAATCCGGCACTTATGACTACCATCTGATATACCCCTATTTGGTATATATCCGACAGTAGCCCCCAAGAAGGATTAAAACTCTGATTCGCCGTCTTCCGCCAAATGTACTTTGTCCGAGAAATATCGATCAACAGTCTTGATTCTTCTTATTCTTCTTTAAAAGGAAATGGTAATGTGAAACTCGGAATCCTGAAAATCCGGCTTTTCTCTCACGATCCTTCGCGGAGAAGGAACTTCCTACGTCAGCGCTTTAATCATGCTGACGTAAGGGACGTTTGGGTTTCACGCGGGAAACCCAGTAACGTATCTCTGACAGATTCTCACGGGAAACGAGGAGATAGCCATCATTACCCTGTCGTTTCATTTCCCGGATTTTCCGGCGAGTGACACGCGTTGATCATCCAACGGTCAAAATAGCCGTTGGCACGTATCTTGACGGATTTCCGGCTATAAGTAGCCTTCTTCGTCCTCACAGAAATCCTTCCGCTCTCTCGCTTTCCACGCCATTACTGCGCCCAAGCCCTCGAGCGAAGAACCAGTTCCGAACGCACACCGTGCCCAGAGCACCACCGGAGACAAACTGCGCCGCCACCTAATGGCATCTTCACCGTCCTCTCCCGTTCACTCCGCCGCGCACACTATCTAGGAGATCATCAACGACCTGAATCCAAGGCTGGGCTCCCCGACGTGCGCCGGCGATGAGCCGGAGAAGACCGCGGATTCCGCGGCGGACGGAGGTAATCCTTCCGCCACCGCGAACCTTGCGGGTTCGAGCTCCGCGCCTACTCCGCCGTTTTCTCCTGAGACGTCGGAGGAAAAGATCACGCTTCTCGGCGACGAGCTCGCCGCTGTAGAAGCCGCCGCGTCGGCCGCCGCCTGAGCGGACGACGAACTGGAGACTGCGGGCAACTGGATTGCCTGCAGCATTCCGCCAGCCCTCCTTCCAAACCTGGAAAAGGAGGGGTTGATTCTGAAAGGGAAATGGCGGCTCCCTGAGGACAAGAATGAACCCCTGCCATCCGACGGCGAACGGGTTCTTCTTTCCTCCCATCTCCTAAGAGGTATGGGATTGCCACCTTCTGCCTTTTTTCTCCAAATTCCCTCCCACTATAACATCCAACCTCAAAACATGCCTCCCAAATCCATTCTTTATATGGCCGGGTTCCAGGCTCTCTTTGAGGGTTTCTTAGGTTTAGAACCTAGGTTAGACTTCTGGATGTATTGTTTCGGGGTTAAGCGGAACTCTTCAGAGGGCGCACTCCCGACTTGCGGAACCATCTCCTTTACTCTTAGGAGATTTAGGGAAGATTGGTTCCCCAAGATCAAAACATCGGAATCCGTCAAATTTTGGACGGGTTCCTTCTTTTATCATCCCGATGTGCCTTTCGCGAAAGAGGCCATCGGGGTTCCACCTTTCTCAAACACGGCTGCTGTTCCCCAAGAAAATTGGGGAACAGAAGCCGTCCAAGTTCTTCCGCCTGATCTTCTAAGGATCAAGCGGCGCATCGCCAAGCTCACTTCCTCTGATCCGCCTCTAACCGACATGGACATAGTCCTTTGCTGGTTGGATAAATGGATCCAGCCGTTGGCTAACCACGGTGGCCGCCTTCTTTGCGACTACACGGGTGCCAAGGACAAAATGCGGACAACCAGCAAACACTGGTCCGCGAGGGATCTTCGACGGCGCGTGAACCAGTTGGTCGCATCACGCGACCAATACGAAGCGAGTCGGCCGATGTATACGGCCGACAATCCGGCTCCCAAGGTATTTTTTCCGTCATTTGGGTGGAGTTTTGCCATTCTTTCTCGGATTTTTCGCTTCTAATTCTGATTTTTCTTTTCGACAGATCGCTGAACTTCCAGACTCGGAGCTAGCCTCCGAAGCTGAGCTGGATGCATTGCGTGCCGCCTCTATAGGTGGGCGCAAGCGCAAGAAGATTTCTTCCTCTGAGGAAGTTATCAACCTTGACGGAGTTCCCGTCGCCACCTCAAGGTTAGATCATCCGGGTTATTTTGCTTTTGTCAAAGTTTTTCTTTCTTCTTCGGAATTTTAACTTTTTCCGGGTTTTTGGTTTTTAGCCTACCTCCCTCCAACTTAAAGCCGAAGAAGCTGAAGAGACACAAGACTGTGTCCAGCCGAGGCGCTCAACCTTCTTCCATCATCGCTCCGGACACATCGTCCTCGATGGCGGAAGAGCATGCTACAGCCCCCAACACCGAGCCGCTGGAGCCCAGCCAGCCCGTTGTGTCGAACACGGACATGAGGGAAAGGGCGGTTCCAGAGGTGGGAAAATCTTCTCGGACACTCGATGAGGAGATTCCCACCTTCGACAAGGATTTCAAGATCATCAATGACGGCCTAAGCGCAGCCGGAACTCTTTTTGCGGAATACGCAAAAGAGTTTAATGAAAACTTGGCGGGTTTGCAACGAATGAGCCAGGTATGTAACTCTAGCCCCCAAGCATTAAACAAAATGTATGCTTTTTGCCTTGATGCTTTATGTACATTCTTTTTCTTGCCATGTTCCAGCAAACCGCTGAAGCCATTAACATGGAAGTTTTCAACAAACTCTCCATCAAGAATAAAGAAGTTAGAAATCTTCTTTCTATTCTTGAGGAGAGAGAAGCGGATCTGGCATCGTCTCAGCTGACGTTGTCGGAAACAACAGGTAAGCGTTTTTCCTCTGAAGTTTTTGATTCAACCTTTTGTCTAAGTACTTATTCCGGAAGTTTTCTAAACTCGGAATTTTCCTTGCTTTCCAGCTGCTTTGGCTAAGGCCAAGCAAATAGCTGAAGACGCCGGCAATGCCGAGTTTCTCCGAAAGGAGAATTTGGAACTTCACAAGGATCTTGTGAAGGCTCAGAAAGATCTGGAAGCCAGCAATCTGGCCCTTGGAATTTCTCAATCCAAGGCTTCCGCACAGGCGGAGAAGGACAAGTCCACCATTCAGGACTTGTAAGCTGCTCTGAACCTGCGCCTGGAGGAAGGCTCCGAAATTGAGAAACTTGTCAGTAAGTTTTTTCTGTATTTACCCTTTTTCCCAGTCTTGCTGTGTTTCTCTGCTTTTTTACTTAACCTTCTTGGTTGTTTTTGCTGAAAAACAGGAGATAGCCCAGATCTTTCTCGGATTGATAGAGTCCGAGCTTTTGGGAAGACCTGGACTTCGATCAGAGTTGCTTGCATGCAGCTGATCAACAAGTTCATTCCCTCAAGGACTGGGGAGTTCTCGGAAGTTGAAAAACTTCCGGGTGCCATCATGGAGGTGGCGGAGTCCAGGGAATCCATCCTACGCTCAGCTGCACGGGGCGGTGCACGCATGGCGCTTGGCCTTATGCGTATGCACTACCCTGGTGCAAAGTCTTGGCGCGTGGCATCCGGTATCCCTCAAGGATACGCAGAAGCTCAGCGGAATACAATCTTTGATGAAATCAAAGGCCATGCCGCCAAGATTGCCTCCATGGTGAATATCTCCATCACTTATCCGGAAGAGGAGGTCCCTGCAGCCCCCGAGGATGATAGCAGCGAAGAAGAGTCGGATGCTTGAAGGGCTGCCTTGAACCTGGATGGTGAAAGTAGACAATACGAGCATGATTGTACTTTTACAATGTAATTCAAATTGTAATGCTTCTATTCCTTTTGTATAAATGAGAACTCCGCCTTTTGCAGTCTTAATTATGAAATTCTTTGCAAGGTTTTCGGATTTTACTATTCCTTTATCTTCTAAGTTCTCTGGCGTATATGTTTTAATTGTCCTTAGTGTTTGAAATGGCTCAATAGCATTATGAAGCGTCATGCCGAGTAACTGGGTATAACCAATCAGTTTAAACTCGGAAACATGGATCATACTAAAGGCATTTTTACTAATTAGCTCCAGTGACCCAACACATAAGCAATCAGATAATGCTTAGAGAAAAATAAGGAATTTTTTGAATGAAACTTGGGCACGCAGGCACAATCCGAGTTTCCTTTAGCCGTTAGTAGGCTGAAATCATTCAGTTTTTAAAAGCCGAGCACGCAGGCACAATTCGGGTTAACATTGAGTATTTTGTAAGATCATTGGGAAATAGATAAGGTGGAATCATGTTTTGTACTATAATGAACTTGTAAAAACATGGATACCAGAATTCCGACAACTTTATTTCATGATCTCAAAAGATGTTTACATAGAAATTGAACTAAGTATAGAAGAGACATAACTGCTAGATACTCCCATGCCTTCGCTGTCCACTTGAATTTGTCGGATTTTTTCAGCAACTTTTAGAGTGATAAGGATTTATCCCCCAGCCGACTAATAAATCTGCTGACGGCAGCGGCGGAACCTGTCAATCTTTGGACATCTTTCACACACGTAGGCTTTGAGATGTTCAAGATGGCTTTGATCTTTTCCGGGTTAACTTCTATTCCTCTGTGAGAAACGATGAAACCCAGAATTTTTCCTGAGGGAACCCCGAATACGCACTTTGATGGATTTAACTTCATCTTGTAAGTGCGCAAGTTTTCGAAAGTTTCTCGCAAATCCTCAAGGAGTGTATTTTTTTCCTTGGTTACGACAGCAATATCGTCCACGTAAACATGAAAGTTTTTGCCAATCTGACTATGCAAACAACGTTGCATGCAACGCTGGTAGGTTGCACCTGCGTTCTTCAGGCCAAATGGCATGGTTACGTAATAGTACGTCCCGTATGGGGTTATGAAAGAAGTCTTAATTTGGTCTTCCTTTTTCATGCGTATTTGGTGGTACCCGGAGTATGCATCCAAAAAGCATAAAAGCTCAGAGCCTGCAGTGGCATCTATTATTTGATCGATTCGCGGTAACGCGAACCTATCTTTTGGACACAATTTGTTCAAGCCTGTGTAATCTATACACATTCTAAGAGTAGTAGTGTCTTTCGTCGGTACTAATACCGGATTTGCAGACCATTCAGTGTGGATTACTTCCTGGATGAAATCTGCTGCTAAAAGCCAGATAATTTCCTTGCCAATAGCCTTCCGTCTTCTTCAGTCAAATCGACGGAGACCTTGTTTGACGGGTTTTGAGCCTGGAATCACCTTGAGTTGGTGCTCAGCAAGTTCCCTGGGTACGCCTGGCATGTCAGCTGGACACCAGGCAAAAATATCCCAGTTCTCACGGAGGAACTTGATGAGCTCGCCTTCCTATTTGTCGGTCATCCCAGTCCCTACGACGACGAATTTTGTCGGATCTTTGGGATCTAGGATTACCTGTCTTGTATTCTCGGACGCCTTGAAGCTGTCTGCTGGCTTCCGGGTTTCTTTTCCTGCCGGCATTTCTGTCGGTGATACCTCCTTGGCCAGCTCCTTCAGTTCTTCCTTTGCTATGACTCTCTGAGCGCAAAGGGCGTTTTCCTTTTCCAGCTCGTTTGCCAGCTTGAAGTCGCCGGCTATGGTGATTACTCCTCCTTTGGGTCCTGGCATCTTCAACTTGTTATAGATATAACAGGATCTTGCCATGAATTTGGCGAAAGCTGGACGTCCGAGTATTGCGTGATACACGCTTTCGAACGGCACTACTTCGAAGGATACTTTTTCCTGACGGAAGTGATCTTTATGTCCGAAAGTGACATCTAGGGAAATTTCTCCTAGGGATCGTGCTTGTCTGCCAGGAACAATGCCATGTAAGCGTATGTTGCTGTAATTGAGCTGGGACTCGGAAATCTTCAGATGCTTAAGCGTATCCAAGTACATTATGTTAATTCTGGATCCTCCGTCCATCAGCACTCTTTTTAGCCTAGTGTTCTGGACAATAGGGCTTACAACAAGAGCTTGTGTGCCGGGTTCAGGGATATACCCGGGATGATCAGACTGATCCCAGGTAATTGGTGTATTGGAGTACTTCAAGAATTTCGGGGTTTCGGAACAACCGCGTTTATATCTCGAAGTGTTCTTTTGGCCACCTTTGCTGATGGAGTTGCTAAGAATGTCAGCATTGCTTCTCCATCAACTCTCGGAAATTTGGGTTCGCCTTTTCGCTGTTGTTCTTGGATTTTTTCATCAGTGTCCGATTCACTGTCTTCTTTGTCAGCTTCTGGCTTTTGTTTGGGAATTTCCTCTTTGGAACTCTTCCCTTTATTTCCGGATCCTGCACTGCCTTTCATGTGCTTGTTCAGCCGGCATTGCGCGTTTGTATGGGTGAGCTTCCCAAATTGTGAATGGTGGACATAGGGTTCCGACTTAATCCTTTCCCACTCTTCTGGAGTGTAGTTGATTGGATCTGGACTGCGTCCTTTCCACTTATTCCCTTTTTCACTTCCAAAGGCTATGTTGACCTCTTTGGGTTTTGTCGTTGTTTCTGGAGTTCCTTTTTTGTCAGAGCGAGGAGTTTTCTTGGCGAGTATCAGTGCGTCGATATTGCCTCCTCTTGCTCTGATGTCGTCTTCGGCTGCAGCGTGTTCGTTGGCGGTTGTAAGCATAGATCCGAGATCTTTGTGCTGTTTGGAACCAATCATGAACGGTACAAGTCCGGGTTTTAGGCCATTGACGAAAGCATGCATTGCTTGTACGTCAGTTACTCCAGAGCAACTATTCTTCATTACCGTCCATCTGGAGATGAAATCCACGTATGGTTCATCCTCAAATTGAGTGCAACGGTTCAGCTGGTTGATGTTGTTCGGGCGCTTGTACGTTCCCCGGAAGTGCTGAGTAAATACTCGAGCCATATCGTCCCAGCTGTCAACAGTTCTTGATGGTAATCCATTGATCCAATCTCTGGATCCGTCCAGTAACATTAGGGGAAGAAATTTGACAGCTTCCAGGTCTGTCCCATTGTTGATCTGGACGGCTGTATAGTAGTCTGAGAGCCAGGTATCCGGGTTTGTGCTGCAGGTGTATTTCTGGTACGTTGGACCGACCTTGGCAAAGCCAGAATGCAGGGTTATCCTTCGGATCCTGTCAGTGAAACACTTAGGTCCAAAGTATAGATCATCCTTTTCTGCTCTATCAATGTGTGAAGAATATCTTCCGGCTGAATGGACAGAAGGGGATCTGCTCCTTTCTTTTCCATTGTTGCGCGAACGCGCTTTTCCGGGATTGTTTCTATCTCTTCCGTGATCACGCCCTTTTGGATTAGGCGGAGTTCTGCTCCTGTGCCTTTCTTTATCCTTAGGAGGTGTCCGGGATCTCTCACGTCTGTGAGGCGTATCATATCTTCCAGCTTTTTCAGCTGGGTTCCTCGGAGGTGGCATTGTTTTGCCGTCATTCCGGTATTTTTCTTCCCGATCGTGGGGTTTGAGTCCACCTTTCGGGGGATGGGATCCGGTTCGGGATGCTTCATCCCTATTGTCGGGGTTTTTCTTGTCTTTTCTCGGATCTTCTTTTTTATCCTTTGAATCGTCCGAATCTCCAGGTTCTTCCGGTCCAGGTGCTCCAGCGGCGCAAGTAGCTGTTTTACATAGGGCGGAGTTATCATGCAGCCTCCCTGATCGCTCTTGGCCCCGCTGCTGTTGTTGCAATGCTTTTTCTAGGAACGCATACACCCCTTGAAGTTTTTCACCGTTGGGGTACATGTCATTGTTGAGGATGGCGAACGCTGCTTCCGCGTTTTCTGCTGCGGTTTTGTATATTGGTTCGCCTCTGGCATCTTTGTCGTTTACCTGCTTTTGCCAAGATGGGTTGTGGAACCTTTCTTTTGGCGGCAGTACTTCCGGTCTTACGATTCCGGGTAACCTTGTAGGTTTTAAGGCAGATCTATTCTTTCTCTCGTACTCCTCTATTTCTTCCTTCATGACCTTGATGTCATCCTGGGTTTTTTGGAGGTGCTCACGAGATCTGAGTAGATGTTGCTGTTGGCGTTGGAAAGCTTGTCTTCTGGCTTCCAGCATCTCAGGGGGTTCGTTTGGTCCCACTGGCGTTTGTAACAGCTCCTGTTCTTCCTGTTCCGTCATTGGCGGAGCAAGGATTTCCTTGGTTTTCTTCTCCGCAGGCTTTGTTCCGCTAGCATCTCCTATTTCCAGGTTTTCATCAGCTGCATCAGCCAATTTTTTCTTCCGGAGTTTGTATTGGAGCTTTTTGGCGGTTTTATGCTTTTTCTTGGAAGAGGGAGGCTTTTTGACAGGCTCATCTTCCGTCAATTCCTTGACATTAGGAAATACCGGAGAAGTTTCTCCGTCTTCTCTCTCTTCCTCTGGCGGAGGGGTTCTAGGGTTTTCCTGGCTGCCGGCATCCGTGACTTCAGCCGGTTTTGCCATTAGCACTTCATGGAATCCCTCTTGAAGAGATTTTACCTTTCTTTCGAAGGTATCCTCATCCTCATCTTCGGAATCGAAATTATCCGATCCGGTTTCAGACTCTAATCTCGCCTCAATGGCGGCTAGCACTGAATCAGCTTCCGAGTTCATCGTCATATTGACGGATGTCGGATCTTCCACCTCTGTGATGGGTGTGTTGTTATCTGCCTCTTGCACGGGATTTCCGTCATCCGTGTTTTCGGCGACTTCGGATTGCACCATGTCGATAAAGTGTGTATCACTTTTTGGTTGGCGATCTAAGCAGAATCCGGTATCATAGTTATCTTCGACTGGGTATAGGGCGGGTGGGAAATATTTGCTTCCACCGCAAAACCCCATTGCTTCTGCAGTTAGTCCGATAAAGATGTTAGCAGATCCGATCGGTAACACGCAGGCACTTACTAGGTGGTTTTGCGCCGGTATAGGATCCGTTGTCGAGGAATCGTCCGACGTACGTCATCGTCGAACTCCAGGCTTCCGACAGTGATTGATCTTCCGATTTCGCCGAGTATCCCAGATCGGAACTTCACGCCTGACGTCGTTTGCCCCACGGTGGGCGCCAACTGTCGAGACATCGTAGTAGTTTTCATAGACGGGGGTGCCATGAGACTACGGTAGAGACGTGGGGTAACGGGATCGCGTGGTGGACAATGACACAGGATTTACCCAGGTTCGGTACGTCGCGATAGTACGACGTTCCTACTCCTGCAATCTCACTAATTAGGGCTAAAGCCTATGTATATAATTACAATGTGAGAAGAAGATATAGGCTAACTCGCCGGGAAGTTGATCCTCAGCCAAAATGATATTTATACATATTCTGTGATTATGAATGGAGTAGGTGCAAGTTTGACCAATAATTTGTATTGATCGGTCAAAAGCTGGCAAGCATTGAGTGCTTGACAACTATGATCAGCCCGACTTCATTATTATTCCAACCAGCAGCACACCCACCCACTTTTCTGTTTCTCTCTCCTCCGTCTGTTGGTGATGTGCAATAATAAGCATGGAATATATGATCATATAGTTCTGTTTGATCAGTATTTTGTATTGACCAGTAAATGACGCAAAGAGTTGCACCTCTGCGGTTACTTTGGCAAGCTGCTAATGCATACACTCCTGCACTGTTTGAGATTTTCAGATTAGAATTTGAACTGATCTTGGATTGCGTGGTCTATAACTGTGGCGAAATTGGACCCATATCCGAGTATGAGATAACTGTCAAAAACAGGCGTCGGGGTCATTTTGTTAGATTCGACTCATCAGAATACATTTGTAGCTGCAAGAAGTTTGAAAATCTAGGTCTTCCGTGTTGCCAGGTACTGAAGGTTCTTGAGATCCAAAATATCAAAGAAATTCCACCACACTATGTTTTGAAAAGATGGCAAAAGAATGCTCAGAGTAAACCTTCGAAGGAAAACTATTGTTTTTCTGTTGTAGACGAAGATCTCAAATTCACCGTGTCAGTAAGGTACAACTCGCTTTGTCGAACTTTATATAAATCACCCGGGATGCCTTGTATGCTCTGGACTAACTCGGAAGATCACGAGAGAAAACAAAAATTGTAAGATATTTATATTCATATTATATACAAATGGTAAAATAATTAATAGTTTCAATAGTTAGAATAATTATTTAGTTAAATGAAAAATGGATTTGAATTAGTTATGCAAATTCTGGCATTTTTCATGTTGAAATTTTTGTCAAATTCGAAAGTATATAGAAGTTGTTAATGCGCAAACTTAACAATTTTCAAGTTTTGGCGCTAATAAATTTTGGGCGCGCAGGGTGCCACCAAAATTCGAAATATGTTTTTGGTCCCGGCCCGTGGTACCAACCGGGACCAAAGGGGCTCTAGTCCCGGTTGGTGGCACGGGCCGGGAATAGAGGCCCAGTTGTATAAATATCTCGGCCCTCTCTCCAGGCCGAGCGACCACCCAGGACAGCGGATATGGCTTGGCGAAGCCCTGCCGGCGGCGGAACGAGTAGGAAGATCCCGCCGGCGCTGGTTCCGCCGGCGGGGTTGGACTAGGGACACGTTGGACTAGGGACACAAATATATATTAAAAAAGGCCTGGGGGCCTTGCTTACATAGGGGGGCGGAGAAGCCACAGGCGGCCGGCCGTACTTACATATAGGGGGCGGCGGCGCGGCCACAGGCGGCCGGTCGTTTCTTGGGGGGGTGGGTAGCTTAGCCTAGGGGGGGCGCACCGGCGCCGGCCTACTCCTCCTCGTCGGAGGAGATGCAGTGGTAGGGGGTGGCTGCCACAGGTGGGCAGGCGGCTGGGGCGGGCCCGCCGGTGGCTGCGGAGGCATCGGGGGCGCGTGCGGCGGTGGCGGGGGCAGCTCCGGTGGCGGCGGCGCTGGTCGTGCTCCTGCTGGAACCAGGTGGCCCAGTAGGGGGAGCAGCGCGCGTACGCGCGCTCCCTGAGGAGGTGGGCCGGCAGGAGACGGCGCCGGCGGTCGATCTCCTGGAGCGCGGCCTCGTTAGTCGGGGTCGGCGGCACGGGGATCCGCTGGGGGTTCAGGTGCCAGCCGTCCGGGAGGTGGACGTCTGGCCAGAACACCGGCGTCGAGTGGCTCCAGTGCCACTCGGCCTCCTCCTTCCGCACGTACCGGCGGAAGCGCTTGCCCTTGGGCGCGGCGCGGGGCGGCGCGCGTGATGCCGGCGGCGAAGCGGGGACGCGCGGCTGTCCGCCAATGCGGACACCTCCCGGGCCGAAGCCGAAGGCCTCCGCCGGCGGCGGGGGGACGCCGGAGCCTCTCTGGCTGCTCGAGGACCCGGCCTCGTGGTCGTTCCTGGGGCGCTTGAACCAGCGGGACATGGTGGCTAGGGTTCCTTTGGCTGGGACGCGGCCGGGGTGGATGGGTTGTACGGGCGGCGGGGGCCCTTTAAAAAGGCCCCGGGGGAGGCTGGCATGCCAACCCGGCGGCCGGAACGTGGCGGCGGTTGCAGGCGGCCATGAATGCGGGGGGGAGCCGAGGCGTGCCGTTCGTGGCCACGCGCGCGTGGGGAAGTGGAGGGGCGGGAAGACGAGGCGGGAGTGGGCCCTTTGACCGTCCCTGTGGTCTTAATTTAAGGGACCGGGTGAGCCAGCCACTAGACCGCTGGCCGGTGGCCCCTTTTGACCCCCGCGACCCTTTGACCGAATGCAGCCACCGGTGCTTATAATAAAAGACGCGGGCCAGCGGGCCCTTTGACCAAGATGTGCCCAGTGGGCTTACTAAAAGACGTGGGACAGTGGGCGCGGTTGGGGAAGGGGAGGCCGGTTGGGGATTGCGAGACCGGAAAAAAAAACGAAACGAAAAAAAACTTGCCGCGGCAGGGGAAAAGTGGGCGGAATATCATTTTTTTAAGAAGGTATCCATCCCGGTTCCTAAAACGAACCGGGACGAACTCCCTGGCCGTCCCTGGCCCAGGTTCGCCACGTGGGCCATCTCTACCATCCCGGGTCCTGGCCCAATCGGGACCAATGGGGGAGGGTCATTTGTCCCGGCTAGCCCATCCCGGTTGCACAACCGGGACAAATGGGCCTTAATAACCGGGACTAATGCCCCTGTTTCCGTTGTGCCAACTGTGCGGTCCGCACAGGGCCCAAAAGTTTTAGGGCCCCAAATTTTTATGCATGCAGTATACATTTATCAGGTTCAGAGCTGTTCAAGTTCAACGAATGAAAAAGAGAGGACGCGTCCGCCTGGAGAGTCTGCGACTCCGTGTGAGTGGAACGTGGGCGTGGCCCCTGGGTTTGGTGGGCTTCTCGCGTCGCTCACCCATCACTAGGATTTTCCGATCGACACCAGGAAACCTAGTATGCAGTAACAATCGACACAGGAGCCCTTCACACGATCGCAAACTTGGGATCGGAAGCGTATATAGCGAGGCGACACAGGAACGCATCTAGCCGGTTGGCGCTTGCCTCTTGATCCTAATTCCCAAGTCGCGGCACACGTCGACAAACAAAATCAATGGTATCTTGATTCCAGTGTCGTTGACAGCCGATCCAAAAAAGAGTTAAACCTTGATTTCTTTGTAATTACTAGGAAACGTGCCCGTGCGTTGCTACGGTTAATTGAAAAATTCTCGCATATATTTGTCCTCCTCGTGGTGTCACTTACCAATTTAATTCGGTTGCATTTAGTGATAAAGATGCTGCTCACTACCCAAGCTTTTGGTCATCGATAAAACCCAAATTTTTACCGTAAACCAACCAAGGGGAAATTTTGGTTTAATTGATTTTGCTTTGGAAGGCCACCCTCCAATCCCATGCTCCGACGTGGTCTTCCTTCTCCGTCCCCAACTTAGAAAAATTTATTTCGCCTTGTAGATGGGATGGGTCGAGGCTGTTGAGGAGGGGATGTGCTGTCGCGAGCGAGACGACATGCCTTCTCAACGGTGTCGAGAGAAAGGCTATTTGATGGTAAGGATGTTTGCAAGAAGGAAAGAAGGTGGGCGCGTCAAAAGTGGCTTTCTCTTTGAACCGTCCCGCCTTTATTATTAGATGTAGTGTAGATATTGATTCGTTAATACTCATTCGGATCTCGAGAGGCCAAAATATATTTTAATTTTGATATTTTTATTGCATGTGTTAAATTGTCCTTTAAATTGTTAAATTTAGATTTCTATTTGATTATTTTATTTTTTCAAATTTCTAAATTTTTAAATTGTATTATGCTCCTACAAAATTATTACTACGTAGAAAAAAATGTCCGTGCGTTGCAACGTGAGAGAAAAAATACGTATATAATTTTCATGGACAGGGTTGCATGATAACATGCATAGTTTGCTGACACCATGATAGCGAGCTCATACTCCATGTAACCACCGTTCGGGCCTCCAGCAGCTATCTCCCTGTTGACATCTAGAACATCATGGGCGCGCAGCGATAAAATCTCAACAATCTAAGAGATGGATGTTGCAACCAACCCGACGACTTCAGCTTCACCTTCAACGGACGCAGCCACTGCACCAACCCGACGCACTCCCTGCACCGGTGTCCTGGAAAGAAGCTGCGTCAACAGCTTCGATATTTTCTCCTAGAAAGAAGCTGACTCGTGTACGACTGTGACTCTAAATCGATCGTGTGAACGTGGACGTTTTCCATGGTGCCGCTGCTTCCGACCTATAGCCAGATCGCTTTCCCCGCAACTTGGCGGCAGTGTGTCTCCTTGGCTCGTCGTGGGTTGAGCTGGGGTCGTGGGGATCGTGATTTCCTGGGCTTGGTCGCTGGGGTGGACTATATATAGCAGCCGGACAAAGAAACGAAACATGCCCGGTACGAGATAAGAAGGGATATGTTTACGTCTGCGCGGTAAGTTTCCATAATCAGAACGGATACGAACAGTCTTTTTTTTCTGGGAAACGGATGCGAACAGCTTGTGCGAGCGACGGACCAAAGAAACCTAAGGAAGGTAGACGAACGAAGAACCAAAAAACGGACGAAATTTTGGGGGAAGAAATCTTAACGCTTTTATTATTAGCAAGGTTGGAAAAAGCGTAATTAAGCGTACGCCTAGGCGCGCTGAAGCGCTCGGCGACGGTGCATCGCGTAGCTTTGGACCTAATCGGTACTCTAAGCGGGCCCATCGCTTCAGCGGATAAGGGCGTGCGCCTAGGCGCGAGGAAGCGAGGAAAAGCGGCGAGGAAGCGGAGCTCGGCGTCCGAAGAGAGATGAAAACTGTCGTGGGAAAGTAGCAAGAATATCGGCGAGAAGATTCCGGCAGGACGGCGAGAAATTTCAGGGATTCTACCAGCAATATTATGGAGGAAAGGTGACACCGATCTAGGTTTTGTAGTGGTACAAAAGAGGTGGCGGCTCGAGATCTCCCGTCGCCGTTTCGTCCTCCGGCCGCCGGAACGAAAAGCTTCGCCCATCTACCCGTGAAGTCGACATGACCTCCTCTTCCTCGCCATCTCTCCGCGCGACCACGACCTGAGCTTCTGTCTCCTCCCTTCAACTCGCCATCGCTGCCTGGAGCAACTTAGTTTGAGGTGAGATTCCTCCGTCCCATATCTTCTCGTACTATCTTCACTATGCGTGTGTGCTTCCTATCGGGTTGGGATTGCAGATTGATTTCTAATTGTAGTGCTAGTGATTTTAACCTCCTGATTGCTAGCTCGATGGTCCTCCATCCGAAAATCTGTAGCAAGTTTGCTACAGCCCCCCTGCTAGTTGATGCGTATATTACACTGATCTGACTGTAGTGTATAGCCTGTACTCGTCGATGCAGTTTACTTCCTTCGATGGTTTCCTAGCAAGTCAGTACAGAAGCCAAAAGACTAGTAAAGGCAGTACTGAACTGACACTGAATTCTATCAGCATGACACTACTAGTCAGAGTGACTATTTAGAAGCAGAGAAAAATAAAGGCGACCATCTTCCACATAATTAACAGAGACAAGATCAAAAAACTCGTGCCCTTTAATTTACAAATGCATACTTATTTATTTTACAGAGCTGCAGAATTAATAGTATCACGTTCAATCATAAGAATTAGCTAGACAAGCAGTGATAAAGGTTAGCAGTATAAGTGTGAACTGCTGCTCTTCTAGATGCACGCTGGGCCTCAAGAAATCTTGACTAATTATGATTTTCTGCTGTTGTAAAAGAAATAATACCAGGTGTTCTCCGAGCTACACAAGGCCAATGCAAATTGTTAGTCCACATATATTTACTAGTACGACATGCATAGATTTTCGGATCAGAATTTTCATTACAGTGCAAATATCCAAACTGCTTGTGTGATGGAAGTATACTTACTGTAAATTGAATTCACTTATCTTCTTTTCTAAATAGATTACGTAATATGTAGTACTTGATCATGATTATAACTTTGCAATCCTGCTTTTGATTAGCGAGCTTTGTTCGGTTCGATTTATGTCTTAGAAACCTGTTGAAATTTGACTAGTAGGCACACTATTTCTCTGTTCTGTTCCTCTTGTACATATTTTCTTCGATTATGATTTAGGTTTATGGCTGGTTGGTTACTTGTGTCTCTTGGTCTCGATCTTAACTTCAATAGCTTTGGTCCTTTATTTTGTGCATTGTCCATGTCAATTACTGAACGGTTGCTCGTTGTTTGTATGATTAATTACAGGATGTCTGAGACGAATGCAACAACGGCATCAACGGAAGAGAATGTCCTTAAGAGGAAGTCAGATGATGTAGGATGGGATTATGGGAGTCTTGTTGATCCTTCCAAGCCGGATAAAGTGAAGTGTATGTTTTGTAACCATGTGAGTACTGGAGGTGTTTATCGTCTGAAGCAGCATGTGGCACATGTTGGTACTGCTGTGGCAAAATGCAAGAAAAGCTCGCAGGAAGCTAAAGATAGGTGCAAGAAATCCCTTGAGGGGGCATCTAAGAAGAGGAGGGAAAAGACTGCCCGTGAGCTAGAGCTTAGAGAAACCGTGAATATTTCCCGTGTTGGGGATGAAGAAGTTCACTGTGTTGGAAGCTCGGAACCACACAAGTTAGGTCCGATTGACAAGTGGACACGTCCCATGGATCCTAAATTAACTCAAGCTGAAGCCTTGCATCAACAGAAAATAAACAAGGAACTTTGGAAAAAAAGAACACATGAAGTGCAACAATATGTGGCTTTTTTTTTTGATAATGGGCTTTATTACTTAAAAGTTAAGTATTACACCCGGCTTCTGCATAACAAAGATGCACACGGCCGAAAACAAAAAGAAATAGAAAGCAAATGTGCGACATGTCGATTACAATCAATGATGAATCCACTGTCGTCTAAGTGGCAGCGATCCTACGATCAAGCGGCCATCCATGTTGGATAAAAATATCCTTTTTCCACGTTTTCCAGCCGTGCACATGCCTCCATAAAAAGGCCTCGATACTCCACCCGCTGTAAGATGCACCACGAACGGAGAATACCTGTGCAACGGAATAGAACCTGCAAACGAGAGAAATCTTTATCATTAAAAATCTTGTCATTCCTACACAGCCAGAGCGACCATATAACTGCTAACGCTCCTACCCGAAAAATAGTTTTAAACCTTTTATCAATTCCATTCAACCAATTGCCAAATATATTTGCAATGGATGTTGGAGGATATAGATTTGGAGCCATTTGGATAGCTGACCATATAGAACACGCAAACACGCAGTCGAAGAATAAGTGTGTTATGGTCTCATCCATAGAACATGAAACACACTTTGTACTTCCATGCCAGTTACGCTTGACAAGATTATCTTTAGTTAATATGACACCCCTACGGAGGTACCACGCAAAGATTTTCATCTTCAGCGGTACCTTCATGCGCCATAGTTTATTATTATTATCGACAGGCAGACCAGAATGGATGAGTGCCTTATACAAGGAATCAACCGAGAATTTACCATTCTTAGTTAAACTCCAACGAAACTCGTCAGAGCCCTGTGTTAGTTGGATCGAAGCCAATCTATCCATCAGGGCGTTCCAAGATTGTAATCTTGGTCCAACAATATCCCGTCTGAACGTCATATTCGGTGGATTTGTTTGCATTACTGTAGCTAACGTATCCCCTTTATGACGGACAATATTGTATAAGGATGGATACTGTTCTCGGAGGGTGGCATTTCCTAACCATTTATCCTCCCAAAACCGTATCTGCGATCCATCTTTGATGTTAAATACCCCATAGCGAAAGAAATGTTTCTTAGACGCCATTAGGCCAGCCCAAAAGTGAGAATCACCTGGTTTCCAAGAAACCTGTGAAAGCGCTTTCGTGCTGATGTATTTTCTCCTGAGAAGGGTTTGCCAAACCCCATTTTCTGTAAGCAGCTTAAATAGCCATTTACTTAGGAGAGCTGAATTTTTGACTTGAAGGTCATGAATCCCCAGCCCTCCCTGATCTTTGGGTTTGCACACCACATCCCATCTTGCCAGTCGATATTTTTTCTTTTCACTATCCCCTTGCCAAAAGAATCTCTATCTGAAGTAGTCTAACTTCTTCAAGACTCCTTTAGGTAATTGGAAGAATGATATCATATACAGTACCATATTTGTGAGTACTGAGTTTATGAGTACCAATCTTCCACCTAGGGATAGTAATTTTCCTTTCCAACTTGCCAGTCTTTTCTGTAGACGATCTTCGACATATTTCCATTCTGCATTAGTCAATCTCCTATAGTGTATTGGTATACCCAAATACTGTATAGGAAAATGACCTTGCTCACAACCAAATAGATTGGAATATTGAGCAACTGCTCCCTGGGCTTCGCCAAAGCAAAACAACTCACTTTTATGGAAATTGATTTTTAATCCAGATAATTGCTCGAACGCTGATAAAATTAATTTCAGGTTCGTCGCTTTCTCTAGATCATGTTCCATAAAGAGAATTGTATCGTCTGCATATTGAAGAATAGATAGCCCCCCATCGACAAGGTGAGGAACCAATCCTTCAATTAGACCATTTTCTTTTGCACGTTCAATCATGATCGCTAACATATCAGCCACAATATTAAAAAGTATGGGCGATAATGGATCACCTTGCCTCAATCCTTTTTTAGTCTGGAAGTATTTGCCAACCTCATCATTGATTTTGACAGCAACAGTACCACCAGACACAAAACTATGGATCATGGCACACCATTCCTCCGAGAAACCTTTCATTCTCAGAGTTTGGTGGAGGAACGACCAATTAACTTTATCATAGGCCTTTTCAAAGTCAATTTTAAAGAGTACACCATTTAGCTTCTTGGTATGCATCTCATGGACAGTCTCGTGTAAAACCACGACCCCATCTAGGATGTTCCTACCCTGCATAAAAGCAGTTTGTGTAGGTTTCACCACATGATCAGCCACCGTATTCAGCCTAATGGTTGCCACTTTTGTAAAGATTTTGAAACTTACATTTAGGAGGCAGATAGGTCTGTATTGTTGTATCCTTTCCGCATCCATAATCTTAGGTAACAAAATGATTTCCCCAAAATTTAGGCGAAACAGATCTAGTTGACCCGCATGCAAGCATCCAAACAATTCTAGTAAATCATCCTTGATGACCTCCCAGAAATGTTGGTAAAACTCTGCTGGAAAACCATCTGGACCTGGTGCCTTATTATGTTCCATCAAAAAGACTGCCTTTCTAATCTCCTCTTCAGTGAAGGGAGCATTAAGGAAGGTATTCTCCTCAGTGGAAACTTGTGGGATATCATCTGTTCGTGACTCATCCATGCATACATTAGTATCCATCGGAGCCCCGAACAAATCTTTATAGAACTTTGTTATATAGGCCTTGAGCTCATCCTGTCCCTCGATCAGGCCTTCATCCTGTCTAAGAGAATGAATCCGCTTCTTTCTATGTCGCCCATTAGCAACATTATGAAAATAGCGTGTATTCGAATCTCCTTCCAGAATAAATTTAGCTTTTGATCTTTGGTACCATTTGATCTCTTCCTCACGCAGCAAAGAAGCTACCTTCGCATTGGATTGGCTTTTTAGCTCAATTTCCTGCGGAGTTAACAATCTTATTTCTGCGATGAGGTCAGATGGGTGTACAATCATGGTAGTTATTTCCATTCTGTATTGCATTTGTTATTCACTACTTTGCAATATTAACTATTAATTTACTAATCTTATTCGTATTGTATTTGCAGCCATACCATTCAATGCTTGTGATAACGACGATTTCAAGTTAATGTGTGAAGCTATTGGGAGATTTGGCCCTGGATTTGAGCCTCCTTCTAAACATGACCTTCGGGAGACTCTGCTGAGTGAGGAGCATGCAAATAACTATTGAAGGGGTCCTAGTGCATGCGTTTCCTTTATAAGTACTTAATTTATGATGTTTCTTTTATGTGTCGCACTGTCATGTGTGAACCTGTATGGAACTTTTTCCCATTTTGCACTTACTGTATATGGTGCCCAAACGCTATTATACTCCTGTGCCCACCTTAAGATTTACAAAATGAACGTCAGCTCCTTGTCTGTGTACTACTGTGTGAATGTGGCTTTCTTTGCTCATAGTGTTATTTTAGATGAGGCGTTGATGTGATTTGTGTGGTTGATGACAGTACATGATAAATTATTTCTCAATCTTGATCTTTATGCAAAGATTAACATGGGTTGATGAGAGTACATGATATTTTTTTTCTCAATCTGGATTTTAGGCAAAGCTTAACATGTTTGGACAGAGTATAACCCATTCAAAACATACATGTCGTATGGTAACTAGTAATTAGTGTCATTTAGGCACGTTATTGTGGGACTTTTTAGAAAACATAACCAATATACACAATAACATTTTCTAGAAAAATAATTATTTCATCAAGTGGTTTTAAAATAATTCATTTATTTCACATTGCTATTGAAGTGTGAGTTTTTTATCATAAGATCCCTACGCGGACTTGAAATCAAAGAAACGCCTAGGCACGCCTAGGCAACGCCTAAGCAACCTAGGCGATAGGCAGAGGGCCACCGCCCGCCTAGCGCCTAGCGCTTTTTCCAACCTTGATTATTAGGTATAGATAGTTCAGCCGATTAGTTCCTACTCCTAATAAATTTTTATTAAATTTTGGTAGATACAGAGAGACTCTTCTCCAATCTCGCCGCCTTGGTCAAATATCGCAGCATAGCAGTTTAACCGGATATGACACAAAACTAGGTGAGTTAGATGGTCGAGGAAACAAATTTTTTTAAAATTGAAGTTATTTAAGTCCTATATGCGTACTAGCATGACAAAACAACGATTTGGCCACAATTGCACTTGATAGCAAAGTGTTAGACAAGATTGAGTATGAAGATATCTTTAAAGGTTTCATTTGAAATGACACAAAAAAATGATGACGTTAAATAAACATTATGCAACTTAAACTTAAGTAGGTATGATTCTCAATATATTGATTTTTATGTAAAATATTATATTATATATATTACCATTTTTTATTTGCCAATTTTTCGTGTGACATAGGGCCCATTTTACATTTTCGCACAGGGCCTTGGATCTTGTCGGCCCGGACCTGCTGCCATTGTTTGTTACGGCCGGGGCTGGTAACCCTGAAGCCCTTGTGGGTCCATGACTAGGAGCGCATAACAGTATGTATACCTCTGGGTCCGGGGTCGTGACACCACTATGGTGGGTCGTCCCTTGCATGGTCATACTCGGGCTCCCAAGAAGAAGATGAAGCAGCAGGCGCATAGTCATATCCAGAGTGTTGGTACGGGATCCCCGTGGTGTCGGAGGGCTGGACGAAATCACTATCTTCCCCCTCTCCGGCATCCTCCCCATGCTGGGGGTGGTGCTCAATGTATACGTCCAGCTCACTCTCAGAAACCATCCATCCTTGCCATTCATTAAGATTAAACAAAAGAGGTGCAGGCAAAAGTACTTCTCTAACAGTTTCAGTCACTCTCCACCCGGATTGTTTGGAGAAGTTTATTCCAAAAGAAAAACTGTTCAGGTGATCATGATTAGAAAGAAACTTATGGAAACAAGGTCCAGCTCTCTGAGGGAAACTGCAGGTCTAGAGGGTGTGGCTCCAAACCATGCAAAGCTAGCAAGCACGAGGCAATAAGACCTCAACAAATTCCACCCTTTTCACGGTTAAGTGAGAGACAATAAGCAATTAAAACACTAAAGTTCTAAGACCTACCATGTCTTAAGGCAGATGAGATAAAAGCCAAATCATAAACAGATAGCTTGTTGGCAGTTTTTCTAGCTAACACACATTTAGAAATAAAATAAGCAAAGTATCGAATGCTAGGGAGTTGAATTTCTCGTATTTTACCACTATCCCCCGTGAAGTTTTTGCCTTGGAAAATCTCTTCATATAAATCCAGCAATGCTATAGGCTGCCCTTTTATCTTCTCACATGAACCCCACTCCGGTACCTTGATAGCTGCACAAAAATCACTGAAAAGCAAGTCTACAGATTTCTTGTAAATTTTATGATGGAGCATAGGGTTAGTTGAAGACCATCTAAAGTGGAGATCCTACACCAAAGACATAGTTAGTTTAACATGTTGGATAGGTTCATCCTCCACGAAACGTTCCAATCCTGCATTATGCACAAGGGTAAAGAAATCCTGCAGAATTCCCATAATCCGCATGAATTTCCTGGCATGGATAAATCGATGGAAACACTCTTTCTTCATGGTGCACATTCATGACCTCATGCAACTCCAACTCATGCTGGTTTAGTTGATGTACATTGTGCTCCATCTCTGAATTTTTTTAACAATCATCACAAAAATTGATTTCAAGCAACTATAAGGTGGAAACTACCACTGAGACTTATAGGAGAGCTAAACATGCATCAAAACTACATTATTTCTACTCAAATCAAGCATGCAAACTCACATAGGCTGTCACCTACAGTACCAAAATACTAAAGAAATACTTCACCAAACAAAATTCTACTTGGATAATCGGAGGATTCACATACCTAAGAGCAAATGCACCAAATTTCAGCACAAATGATGGGTAGAGCAAAAAGATCAAAAAATCTCGAGGAAGAACAGCAAGAACTCGGATTCCAGGAAATGTTTTTAGTTTGGGAGGTGAGAGAAGTAAGTTTGGAGGGGAGAGAGTTTGTGGGGGGCAGGGGGCCCCACACCATGTGCTGGCGCCACCAGGGGGCTAGCCGCGCCACCCCATAGTGTGCCTGATTGATGGGTCTCCCTGGGGTCTCCTATGTGGCTCTCTGGCTCATTTTTGACGTAAAATTTATTATAACTTTTCTGGAATTTTTCGAGAAACTTTATTATTGAGGTATTTCTAGAATTTTAATAATTAATAAAAACACAGAAAAACAAAAGTGAAAAGGTGGAATACAAAACCAAAACCAGAAGAGGTCTCACAAGCGTCAATTTATTCAAAACAAAATGACTCCGGAAGTCCATCAATATGGAGTTCCTTCATGTTTTCCTTTCCGATATGAACTAAAATGGTGGTGTCACAATTTAAGTGAAACTGTTTTACGACTTGCAACGTTTAGCATTTAGTCTTATAGATGTTTACTTTACCAACATGATTTATATTAACATATCCATCAATTATGGAATATGGTCATAGTTTGAACAATCTCATTCGTTCTCACAAAAGACCAGAACAAAATAACAACTTATTAAGTTCTTAAACTAAATCTTGAATGTTTGGTTCGATACGACAATATACACAATAACACTTTATTATTGTTATTGTCATAATCGATTACACATCTATTACTAGTTTCTTTTAGGCCCTTGTATTTCTTGCATTGCGTTGCTTTGTATGACAACTCATACCAATCAATGTGGTATCAAAATGCCCAAAAATACTTTGGTAACTAGTAATGCATCTATAACTTGTATATCAAGCATATACTCCTGAGCTGAACTTTTCCAGTTATCTGCTTTTTCTGCCATATTTTTTTTTTGTAATTCTATTTTCAATATTCCCTTTCCTTTACAGAAGAATCATTAAACATCAAACAATTCTAGTCGTACTATCTCATTTTCTTTGGCGTGTTAGTCATATACTATCACCCATTGAGTCATACTTTGAGTTTGATTGTTCTACTAATATCACCATATTAATAGTATTCTTCTAGATTCCACTCTTAGCAATCTCCAAGTAAGGTAAACGACTTCACCTATACTTTTAATCCATCCCATCATAACAATTTTATGATTAAGCTACTATAGCTCGGAGGAAGGAATTTAGAGGATAATTTTTAGCGCACAACTTCTTGGAATATTTAAACGTCTAGCGTCTTCAATCATTGCATATATTCAAATAATATAAGCATACATTGTCACGCTAAATTATACTCAGTCATGTTGCTACAAATAAGTTTCTAGATATCAATATATCTTTCACTTGATTGTTTCTGAAAACAACTCTTTTCAGTTCCAAAATCACCTTGATCAACAAAACATTCTTTTGAAGATAAAGTAATATGGAAGCAACCATGACTCTTGATTCTAAGTAGGAATTGGTTGATCTTTAGATCAATTAATCATTAACCATATGGAGCTAGGTAGGAAATACCAAAAATCTACAATAGGACTCAATTTTAAATTTCACTAATACGGTACCGATCTTAAATGATTTTTACCAGATCATAACAGTTATATCTCAATTAACAATCTAAATGTAAGGTAGTTATGTGCATGCCAATGAATACTACAATTTGTGCAAATTCACTATGATTGGTTGCTCATGATAAATAAGTTCAAGTTAATTCAAAATTATGCCATGAACTCCCACTCAAAAACAACATCCCTCTTAGTCGTCTTTAGTGATTACACGAACCAAATTCACTACACCAAAACCGATCTTCACGTGAGATGATATAACTTCAAAGGCGAATATCGACATGTTCATCATATCATCAATATGACTCATGCTTTACCTTTCGGTTATGTGTTCCGAGGCCATGTCTGTACATGCTAGTCTGGCCAAGTAGAACCGTAGTATTGCGTGTGTTTCAAGGTCATGTCTGTACATGCTAGGCTTGAAAACACACGTTGTATGCGAACGTTGAGTTTGTCACACCCGATCATCATGTGGTGTCTCGAAACGACGAACTTTCTTAACGGTGCATACTTAAGGACGAACATATTATTATCTTGATATTAAGTGAGAGGGATCATCTTATAATGCTACCGATGCTATCTAAGCAAAACAAGATGCATAAAAAGGATTAACATCACAGACATCACATGTAAGGATAACGTGATATGATATGGTCCTTCTTGCACTTGATCTTCATCATGTGCATTATGGTATGATCTCCATCATTCCACCGGCGTGGTTCCAAGTACCGTGGCACCCCAATCTTGATTCTCCATCAAAAATAAGACAACCATATGGATACCTTCCGGTATATCAAAAATTTACAAAAGAGATAATCTCATAATCAAATTTGTAACATTGACCATATCACATCACATGCCCAGCAAAAACTAGTTAGACGCTTCTAATTTATTTTTGCTTATTTTACGTGGCTTAGGGCTTTCGAGGATAGAACCGTTCATACCTACGAACATCAACCACAACGTTGATAAACACATTTTTAACAACCCTTCATAGATTAGATCTTAACTATAGTAGGAGAAACAGACACCCCCATAGCCACAAGTGAGATAATTCTCGTGTACATATTACACGTAAACTTAGTCTGGGGCAGCTTCATCCTACTATGCCACTAAGATCATAAAATACTCAAAGAGGCAATAACATGATCATCAACGCCCACATACACCTATGTGTTCTACCCGTACAAAACATCTACGCATAGATCCGGCTCTGATACCACTGAAGGGGTCGTTGCATAGAAAACAAAAAATTTCCTACGCGAGAGACACCCGAAAGGCCAAGATCTAATCTAGGAGACGAAGTGCAACGGGAAAAGAGAGGGTCAAGGAGAACACATACCCTCGAAGACTCAAAGTGGTACGAGATAAAATCTCGTTGTTGGCGTAGTCGTACTCACGCCGATCCCGAGCGAGAAGAAGGGCACCGCAATCCGGCGGTGCCTCCGTAATCGATCACACGTTCAACTCGATGAAGACTTCCGTTCCCTCGATCCAGTGGGTAGCGGAAGTAGAGGATCCCCCAGAAATCCAGCAGCACGACGGTGTGGTGGTTGTGAAGAACCCCACGGCAGGACTTCGCCAAGCCGGAGACCATGGAATGGAGCAGCGGGTGGAGGGAAAAAGAAGTGGGCAAGTGTGTGGAGGAGGGAGAGCTCTCACCCTCCTTTTATAGGGAAAGGGGAGGCAGCCAAGGGGTGGGTGAGGCCAGCCCATGGTGGTGCCCCTACCTCTTCCCTCATCATGTGAGTGGACACTCCACTCACACCCACGCATTTTTCCATTATTTCCCACTTGGAAAATCCAAAGGTTTCCTTTTAATAAATAAATAAAACATTTTTATTTCTTTATTTATATTTTTTAATTCCATTAACAAACATTTGCATATAGCACCTCGAATCATTCGTTAATTCTATTAACAACCATTCAACGAAAAACCCCTTGAACTATTTCAATTTTCCCCGAAACAATCTCGGTGCTGCTCAAAATATTCTTCGATATTCCGTATCGTCTCAAACGCGTCATTGAACCTTAAGTGTGTCACCCTATGGTTCATGAATAAGATAGACATGATCGAGACTCCTCTCCGATCAATAATCAACAACGGGATTTGGAGATCCGTGATGACTCCTATATATTCAACGATGACTCTCGGGATTGTGTGAACCAACAACGTCGTGAACTATTCCCTTTGTCTCGTGATAGTTTACTTGTCCGAGATTCGATCATTGGTATCAACCATACCCTGTTCAATCTCGTTGCCGACAAGTACTCTTTTCTCGTTCCCATGATATAACATCCCTGTGATCATATCACGTTCTTGCAAGCGGTGTCGATGTGATATCGCCGAGAGGGCCCAGAGTATATCTCTCCGTCATTTTGGATGGACAAATCCCACTCTTGATCCATGATACTTAACTAATACTTTCCGAATACCTAATGGCACCTTTATAGTCACCCTGTTAGTGTGTTACGTTTGATGACATCAAAGCACCCTTCCGGTATCAGTGATTGACATGATCTCATGGTCTAAGGAATAAGTTACTTCGTATGTTTGATATAACAATGTAAACTTAATGACTTAATCGCATTGCTATATTTATTTTGGGTATATGTTCATCACATCAATCTTCTAATGACATGACCCCGTTATTAACAACATCCAATGTTCATGATCAGGAAACCTTGATCATCTATTAATCAACGAGCTAGTTAAAAGAGAGGCTTTATTCGGAACCATTGTTTGTTTATTAAACACACATGTATCAACGTTTCCGGTTAATACAATTCTAGCATGAGAAATAAACATTCATCATAAACAAGGAATAAGATAATAACCATTTTATTATTGCCTCTCAGGCATATTCCCTTCAGGCAGCAACTATCACTGGCGGGCATCGTTACGATTCGCTAGCGCTGCCCAGGCTACCGCCGGCGAACGAGCTGACATGTTCGCCGGTGCTAACCAGTTGGCCCAGCGCGCATGTTAGCGCTGGCGAACGCGCTAGCCCGTTCGCCAGCGGTAACCTGGCAGACAAGCAATAAGTGAGTACCCCCATCTCCCCACCTCCACTCTTCTCAATTTGTCCCTTCTCTCTCTAGTTTAAACTCCCTCTCATTGATGTTAATTTTCCCCACATCCTCCTATCTTTTCAACCAACCAAAACTATTTTAGTTGCTAGATCTAGACATATCTCCCTTTCTACCCAAAGTTTTCCCCACAAGACTCTTCCTACATCTAGATTTAGAATTACCTCTCCCTCCCTCTCCAAAGCTTCAAAATTCATCGGATATCATCTCGTGTGCTGATCTAATCATTTTAGGTGCGATTAATGATTATATGTAAATGAGTTTGTATGAATTTTGGCCAGATGTAGCACAAATATGTTCGTCACTGCTAGGCTTTCTCCTACTAGTGAAGCCAAGAATCTTCGTTAAGATAACTCATTTTTGTCAACACCTTTTCAATATAACTGTCTTATTCCAAGTTTATTATTTTTAGTGGATACTAGGACATATATAAAGATACCACGCGAAGGTCTTACATCATTTTGATTTTTTTTCCATCCGGTTTCAAAAACAAGCCAAGCCGGCGAGCATGAATTTTCGTAGCTAGGGGTTGCATATTGAGAAAATCTCGGTGTATCAGTGATGAAATAGGTAGTTGTTTCCTAAAAATGATTATTTTTTTCAAAAATCATGAGCAAACTACGATGGACCTGTAGTTCAAATTTGACCCGTTTTCACCTGAATCGGCAAAAACTTGTGTTTTTCAAAAGAGGTGGATACAAACCTTTTCAGAAACAACAAATTGGTTATTTGTGCATATAACATGGTATAGTATGTTCAAAAATTGTAGCTCTCAAGTTTTGCAACATATTTTGCGGTTGGTCCTTACAAAAAACCTATTGGATGCACTCAGAAAATGGATTTTTTTTTGAGCAATGAAAAGATAAAATGTGTTCGTCAACATTGTCCCTGCTTCCAAGGTGCATTTTTGTGTAGAATATGCGCACATTTTAGCAAACTAGGCCATGGATGTAGCCATAACACCCGTCATTTGGCCCGAAAGCCAAGAATCTTCGTAGAAGATAGCTCATTTGCTTGGAGGGTGACCCTATACTAAACATCCAAATTCACAAATGTAGGTCTATGCTTGTTTGGAATACAATTGTGCTCCACTTTGCCATATCTTGGCATATTCCAACATGGTTTGCTCATTTGGTGCCCAAGTTTGACATGTTTTCTCTACAAACCCTAATATCGACAACTAATTTGGTTGGGTGACCATAGACCATACACTAAACACCTCACTTAGTAAAGTCCTATAGATGATGAAAAATATTATATGGATGTCATATTTGAATTTCTCTCATTTTTCTAATTGATTTAGACATATTATTTGTCAGCTTTCGATTTACGGATTTATAGATATGAATTATTCAATATTAAATAGAAAGGCAAAAATGTTAATTATTATTTAAATTCAAGATTATTATTAGTTATTATTTTTTAGTTAAATAATTGTTTAGATTCACAAAATAAAGTAGTGTGACATGATGGTCCAAGGGTAAATAGGATCGATTGGATACTATTGTCAGCAAAACACCCGTTGTTCCTAAACAACTCATAGGGAAGAAACTAAAAAGTTAAGCGTGCCTCGGGCTGAAGTAATGGTTTGGATTCACAAAATAAAGGAGCGTGACATGATGGTCCAAGGGTAAATAGGATTAATTGGATACTATTGCCAGCAAAACATCCATTGTTTCTAGACAGCTCACAGGGAAGGAACTAAAAAGTTAAGCGTGCCTCGGGCTGAAGTAATCTGTGGATAGGTGACCGATCGGAAATTGGTAGTAGAAGCGAGCAATTTAGATTAAATCTAAAAATAATTAGGGATAAAGATAAATGTGTCTATAGTGTTATTAAGTGGTTAAACAAGTGAAATAAAAAAATGGAGATATTTTTGAAAAAATAAATTTAAATTTTTTGTAAAAAAAGATTGTAAAAAAGAAATTTAAAAAAATTCGGCCTACCTATATGCCGATGGCTTTGCTACGCCGACGGGGCATATGCCCACGGCCCCCGTCGGCCTATGCATACGCCGACGGGATTCTGATTTTCCCCGACAGTAAGGGACCGTCGGCGTTTTATGTTTTTCCTGTAGTTAGTACAGGGTAAAAAATTTAATTTAGGAAAAAATAATCGGTTGGTGGGGGATTTCTAGCGATTATCCGCTGCAAAATCGGAGTAGTAAACATATTGTTGGTTTTTTCCAAGATCCGGAATAATCCCCTTCAATCCACTAGAATAGCGTCCAAATACAGTAGAAGTGCACAAAGCCCCGGTGAGCTGCCATTAGGAGAGGATCGTTAGTTTGTTACATCAGCATGCTTTTGTTTTGTAGGGAAGTTACATAAGCATGCCATTGCTATGTGTGGTTGTGTGATGAATCGTTGTCCGCCTATGTGGGCAACCGAGGCCGCCCACGATCCACTCATAAAGTTGATAAAACTCGTGAGCACAAGCTTCAGCAGGATAACCAAAAGGTTAGATATTTTTTTTGTCTGATTATACAATACGTTGGTATGGCGCGACATGAATTGATAGCTACGCTCGGAGGTAGTACATCTTTTGTTACGTGCCATCGCTCTCGTTCATGCGACCGTTCAGTGCACAACACCGCAACAGTCTACACAAAGTCGACGACATATCACGTCATGCCCCGAATCTCACTGGCATGCGTATCCTGAATTTTCCACTTGATTTTCCCGCTAGACGCTACACCGCTGCACTGACGCATAACGGAAAAAGTAACCATCTACAGGAGATACATCACGAGATGACAAAAAGTAAAAAAATCTCCTTCAGGTCAGCTAACTGCATCTTCGTCGACCAGTTTGCCTTTTCACCTGTTGTGGAATCTCTAAGCCACATGTATAACATAATTACTTTTTTTTTCTTGAAAATAGGCAAATCTGCATCAACAGATGCGCACAACCATCTATTACCACTTGAAAAATTCGGCAAGTTGATGATTTTTATTTTATAAATAGTACATATTAATATCGCGAAGATACCGATTACACACATTCGCTGCACAGGGCAGTGTCCTAATGACACGACGGATGCACACAAGCAAAAAATAAACTAAAAAAGAAAAATCCCACTATAGAGTTTAGTTTTGGACCTTGCAGCAACACCACAACCACCAGCAAGACAACACATAATGTCCAATTACTCCAAAATCGACACTTCCAAGAAGAAAATAGTGCATCAACACCGTTGTCGCCGATCTTAGATTTTGGGTTTTCACCCTCGAGATAATCCCAACTCTCAAAACAATGCTTTCAACAAGCCCATTGCCAGTCACAACCAATTAAGGTTAGAACTTGAATTTTCACTGTGAAAGGTAAGACCTTCAACTTCACATGTGTTGTCATCCCCACTTACATATCGTTGCTACAAAACCAGAAACTCCAAGCAAGTTTCTCAATGCCGTAGTCTCCAATCACCATTACTAGTACTCCAATCTTGGCTTCCATGACATTCTCCGCCTCTGATTTCACCATGGAGTAAAATATCTTCCGACAGAAACATATAGCAGAGTTTCGCGCCGCTCCCTCCTTAACGGAGAACCAATAAGCACGATTGAATTCCACTTGATCCAGCAATCTCCAGGAAAAGCACCCTAAAGAGCTCAAGTCCTTGCAGCAGCACCACAGCCACCACCAAGACACCACATAATGTCCAAGTTATTCAAAAGAGACGTCTCCAAGAAGTAAACAGTGCACCAGCACCATCGTCGCTGATCGTAGCGTTCCCACATTTAAATAATGCAAGAACACCTGTGTTATTTCGCTAGTCCCTGGATCAATTGCTAGCACCACAGTACAAAATGAAATATCATGCAAATGCGTCAAATTCTAATACATCGAATGATCCAGTCTTTACAAAAGTAACATTACTACTTGCATAGTCTTAGAAGACTAGCAGGAAACAAAATATGACAACGGACAACTTAGAACAACACTGAGCCTCATCTTATTCATGCGCCCATGTAAAACATGTTGGCGATAGACTCGATATCCTAAACGAAATCCTCAGTCGTCTTCAGATTCATCTCCAGTATGTAATATGCAGCCACAAGGGGGCCAATACAATTTAATGTATTGGAAATTAGCACTATAGTGGATATAAATGGCAAGACTAATACTATATGCTTATTTGGCCGACTGGAGTTTTGGCTAAGTTTGCATAAAGCCAGTTCTCTCCTATCTCTTGTCATAAAACATTTTCATCTATAATAGGTAGCACCGATAGAAACTACTGAACCAAAAAAATTAAGGAGTGCCACTGATAGAAACGAGGGAAAACTCATACCCATGTTCATCCATGAAAATTTTATTATGAAGTTGGCATGATGAGATTCTTCCATCATTCCTTGTCAAGCTGCTCAAATTGTCCATAATCGGGGACACGACTAAGATCTTAGTTTATTGACTCTGCAGAGTTTGTGCACTTTCACCTTCAGACTCAAATCAGTCCAAACATCCGATACACCCTGAGTGCATTAAGGAAAGGAGAAGATTGAGACGAGATATTACAGAAGAAATTCCACCGCCATCCGGCTTGACCCGTTCAAACCTACACCCTCTACATCTTCTTGTTGAAGTTGGTGAAGAAATCACATTCTCTTCATAAAAGATCGTTGCTCTTCGTACAATCTATAGATTGAAAACACAATAACAAAATAAACAAACATCCTAGCAAGCAAACATACAAGTGAAGAGAACATACAAAACATCGAACATAGAAAAAAGGTTTTAACAAAATTGGTTTGGACAATATTAAGGTTTGAGTTTAAAGATTCATTCTCTATTGGTTCCATACTTGTTAAGGGGTTCCAAGATTTGACTTGGGATGGTCTAGGTTTTCCATTTGGGTCTTATGGTTGGACAAAACAAACTTGATGTCAATAAACTTGCATATGTGGTATGATTACTCCAAAGGCTTCATGTTGTTGGTCTTCTTGAAGATCATCTTCAGATCCTCTTGTAGCTTCCTCCTCAGTGTGGTGACTCCATTCCTTCTTTTGGATCTTCATGGCTTTAGCTTAAGTGTTTAAAAGAAAACAAGTTTTTCATAATCCACTAAGGGGTTTTGGCTCCGAGGGTTCTAAAAATTCCACACTTATGGATTTTTGTGAAAAAAGGTATTGAGTTGTGTTCTTCCATATTCTTCAATCTCCTAAGGTATTCTTGAGTTCTTGATGATGTAGTCCACCATTCTTGCTTGTCGATGTAAAGGTTCTTCTACTTGGAGTCACTTGATCTTGATGTCTTCTTGAATCGTGATATCTTCTTGATTCTTGGCTTAGTCTTCAGATCCATATACTACTAAGTCATTTGTCTAACATGTATTTAGTGTTTCTCTTGATCAAAATGATCACACCACAAAATCTAATTGGGGAAGAAAAGAAGAGAAGAAAGAATAGAGAGAGAGATGTGGTTAGTCTTCTTGAAGTTCCTCTTGATTTCTTCTAGTACTTCCATTCCTTTAGTTTCTTATGATTTTTGGGAAGTCTATGTTCTTCTCTAAGTGCTTCAATGATCTCCCATGTAGTGCTTCTTGTTGAGTTGAAGAAAATCATCTCGAGTGCCCCCTGGTATTTTTGGGACTTAGTCTTCTTCAGAAGATAACAAATTTTGGAGATATGGATAGTAGATATGAGTACTAGGGTTCATGGTAATAGCTGGTATTGTATGTGATTTACTCATGCTAGGGACTTGGTCTCGGATCCAAAATAGTCACAAAAACTAAGATAAAAAGCTGAAAACAAATTACATGGCATGATCAACTAGGTGGTTCACTATGATGGAGTTTTGGCCAAACTTACATGGAAATGGTTAAAGGCTGTCTAAATGGTTAAGGTACTGATGTCTCTGGTTCATGGTTACCAAATGGAGCAATTTTTCTTAAGGAACCATTTTCAAATTATTTATGGAATTAAATCTATGTCAAAAATACTTAAATGGCCAATTTAAATATAAACTTGTCCCAAAATTATTTTTGGTAGTACAGTCTGTTAGAACACATCTTTAAGTTTCTAAATATATTTTATTTGCAATTTTTGAATTTATGAAATTTAAATTATGCCCAAAACCATCAAACAAGCTCATTTGAAAATGATCAAATTTTAAATTGTAAAATTTAAATTTTCGGACTGCTAAAAGTTTCTACATGTCAAGGGATTTTAAAAAATTCCAAGTTTTCTAAATTTGGCCTTATGATTAAATAGATATGAATGCTCTAAGTTGCAGGGGCTTTTCTGCAATTCTGCCAATTTTATTCTATTCGGGAAAAAAAATGACCAGACCACGTGGCCAATTCTGATTGGCTGCATTTGCTGACTAGGCTGCTACGTGGCCGCTGACTAGGATGCTGACTGGGATTATGTTATTTGAATATGAATCGTTGGATCTAGATCCAACGGTAGCGTACCTCTTCGATGTGATCTAATCCTGTGCGTTCAAAATAGATCGGACGGCTACGGGGCTAGGGTTACCTCAGCTCGACGAAGAGGTGGCCAGAAATGGAGACGTCGGCGGCGCGCTGCTCAGAATTCAACGACAGAGAGGTTGAAGTGGTCTCCGAGCAGAGAAGTGGTCCACGAGGTTCACAGCGTCACGACAAACTCGATGGGGGCCTCGCGTAGCCTCGGATATCTTCGTAGCAACAGCACGATGCTGATGGAGGCAGCGCAGGTTTCGGCGGCCACGGGAGTGAACGACGCGGCGTATTAAACGCGAAAAAGAAGAGACTAAGTGGTCAGGGAGCATCGTGGGTTCAAGGGAAGAAGGATGGGAGGGGTCTGTCCCTCGGGGATGAGCTCACCTTGCCGGAAATCAGGAAACACGGCCGCAGCAAAGCGAAGCTCCGGCGAAGTGGGGAAATGGAGCAGGGCGCAGGGCTTTAAGGGGAGATGCTCGGGGCTTTTAATCGCGCAGAGAAATAGACGAATTTAATCGGAATGAAAACTTTCTTTTCGGGATGAAACTTCAAAAGAGTAACGGCCCGAGCTTGATGACGAGGTGACGTCATTATGACGTGATCCCTTTTTGCTTTTCCTTCTATTTCTGTTTTTAATATCTTTTTATTAATAAATCATTTAAACCTCAAATTAACTTCTAAAAGTTTGTAAAAATATAATATATCATTTGGAAACGTAATTTTGTTGTTTCCAACAGAATTTTTATATTTTGAAAATGTAAATAAATCACTAATAGTACTTAAAACCAATTTTAAATTAGAAAAATAATAAAAATAATGTTATTGTTTATCTAAAATTTAAGAGACATTATACATGTCAAATACTATTTTTTAAAGTCATTTTACCTTCTTTTCATATTTTATATTTTAAAGATATGAGTTATTTACTAATAGCAACTTAATGTCATTTGAAAATAGAAAAATTAATAATTATAAAAGTGGTTTAATAAAATACAAAAAAATTCCACAAGTTATAATATTGTTTTCAAAGTCCTTTTTTAATCATTTTTAAAGCAAAAAATTTATATTCATCGCTTTATGTTTAAAGCTTGGAATAACAACGAATAATTACTGTAAATATCTTTTATTCTCATAAAAAATATTTTTGAGGCTTAGAAAAGTATAGTTGCCATAAAATATTTTCGGAGTAATATTTGAATTGCAAATATTTTATATAATAAGGTTTGCTAACAGAAAACAATTACTTGAATAAATATTATTTATTGTTGAATAGGCTTTAGGATTTAGGAAAAAGAAGCATAATGGATTTTTTTCAATTCCAATAACATTGGAATAACAATAATATTTCCTTTATATTTGAGTTTTATTTGTTTTTGGTCGCTTTCTTTAATTAAGAAAAGAAAGTTTTTTGTGATTTTTGAACTTTTCAAAAACCAGGAATGTTATAGTATCACCTCGCCACCATGCCAGATCGGACACCGCGTCGAATCCCTATGCCCCCGCCGGTTCCGCTTCTCCATGCGAAGAGAAAGAGTGGAGAGGAGCCGTCCCTGCTCTCACCGTCAATTAATGGCAAGGGCGCCGTTACCACTGCCGGCGCTTGCGGCAACGATGACCAGGAGATCCCGTGGCGATGGCTAGGATGGGGTCACCCCGAAAGGCGCCCACGCGAGAGAATCGGGGGGCATTTTTTGTTTCTGCATTTTTTATTGCAAGTTAGAGCATTGAGGTGACGAAAATCTACACCGAAACACCAAGTATTTTCTTGCTTCGTCACTAGAATCACTGGAGAATAGGAGCGGTTACTAGCTATACCACTCCACTATCCAATAGTTCCTTCGAAGGACGAAGACAATGGGGGAAGAGCATGCGCTATCCCTCCCCACATAATTTTTCTTGAGAAAATTAGCCTTCCAGACCTTCACGATTAGTGTATTTAACTAAATTATCGCCCTCTAGATCCTCATTAATCTTAGTAGCTGGCTGTGTCGTGAGTTGCTTTACTAAATTAGTGAGGACTCGAACGGGAGAGCTATGGCTCTAATACTATGTCATGCTCCCTATACAAGCCAATACATTCTAAAGTAGAACTGATGGGAAGAGTTAGACAATCCATATATAGAATTCAGCGTAACTCAGCCTTGTGTCATTGTCCTGGCCTTAATTTGTTGGATTTGGCATCTGATACGTGCATTTTATATCATCATTTATACCCTCCATATAGGCATTATTAGGATGTTTTATCAATGTTATGTCATTGTTTTGCATGTTTTAGATGATTTTATGGGACTTTTCTACAAAGTCCCTATTTTTGGTATTTAATTTCTGGGTGTCACAAAACACCTGTTTTCATGTTTTTGATGTTTCAGGAGCTACAGGTATCCAAATTGCGAAAGGAAAGAAACCCTATCAGTTTTTCTTCGGGAGAAAGGCCGTGGGCACAAGACACAAAGGATGAGGGCCAGGAGGCCCAAAAGGGGGTAGCCCACGCGGCCAGATTCCCTGGCCGCGTGTGGGGCCCCCAAATGAGCCCACAACACCTCCTCCCCGAGGTCTTTTTGCTGACGACTCCGTCTTCCCAAAAAACGAACACCCTAATTTTCCCGAGACGAGATGGAGCCGCCAGGGCGGCGAAACTCTCGAAACTCTCCGCGGGGGAGACAGATCCTGCTGCTCCGGAGCTCCGGAGAAGGGGGAAATCATCCCCATCTTCATCCCCATCTCCTCCTTGGCGTGGGAGGAAGCATCTCCATCACCATCCTCACCAGCACCTGCATCTCCACCATCACCATCACCGTGATCCACTTCGTTCCCCTCATAGTTTGATCATTGCTACACCCTAGATACGTGTTATTGTACTCCGTTGCATATTTGGGATTGAGTACTTGTCATTATTTGGTGGTGGATCCATTGTTTCAGATTGTGTTGTACCACATATGTCACCATACATTATCATGATTGCACGTTGTGAGTAGTTCCCGCATGTTCCTGAGGGCATAGGATGAATTGGCAATGATTTGTTACATGAGATGAGTTATTATTTGGTCTAGTATTTATCTTTTATGTGATTCTATGATGGTGTTGTACGAACATCGACTGTACAACACTTAACCTACATGGGCTCATAGGAGAACACCGTAGTGTAGTGACGTGATGATGTCTTTAGGTGAGAGGAACTTAAGACAGAGTCGTTGAAATGCATTATGAGGGTACTTGTATCGGGGACCTTAGAGCATAAGGCTATGGTGGGACATCATGTCTTAATAATTCTCGTGCTGTCATTTAATTGGCCACGTGATCCATCATAAGGGGTGATAGTTTATTTATTTAGCTATTCCTATTTGTGGCTCCGTCCGAAGAAGATTAAAACTATACAAGATATACAAACATGATATGCAATGAATCACTATGCCGGCTAAATCCGTGCAGCCCTCGGGAACGTTTTCCACATATAAGACACAAACACACACTTGAGCTTGTCCTCTTGCGCATTAGAGGATTGGGCTTTGTCTCTCATTGAGACCTACTACTTGCTGCAATTTACTTTCCGCATTTTACTTTACTTGCACTACACAATTAAAACACAAAAACACCTGTTGCTTTTATTATTCCTTTTCTATTCTACTTACCAGTTCCTTCTGCTCCTCGTGGGTTCGACAACCTTTCTAATTCGAAAAGTACTACAATTGATCTCCTGCACTTGGGAGCCATCAAGACACTTTTCTGGCGCCGTTGCCGGGGAGCGTAGCGCTATTGGTAAGAAGTTTGGTAAGGAAACTTGAAAGCTGAATTTTACTTGCTGTTGCATCCTGTTATTATTATGGATTTTATGAGAGATGCTTCGCTGAAACTTGCTTTATATGAGAGTGCTTATGCTATTAAACCTAAAGTTGTTGAAAAAGCACCTCATGATGATGGTTATATTATTCCCCTTGAATTTGTTAAAGCTGTTAGGAATGAGTATTTTGCAGGGGATGGAACAAAGGCTGCAAGTGATCACGAACGGGCTATTGAGGATATATGTGGGCTAATTAGGCTCAAGGCTATTTCTGAGGAGGAGGTAAAATGCAAGTTATTGTACCAGTCCTTAACTGGTGATGCTCGAAAATGGTATATGTCCCTGGATGAAGAAATTACACATAATTGGGATACTTTTATGAAAGTTTTCTTTCTTAAATATTTTACTCCTAAAGAGGCTTATGAGAACCGTTGCTTTATATTTAATTTTTGGCCACACCTTGGAGAGAGTATTACTCAAGCTTGGGGGAGGCTTAAGGACCTCCTTCGTAAGAATCCTTATCATGATCTCACAAATAAACTTATATTGATAAACTTTTATGTGAGACTACCTGATAGGCTAAAGCAATATTTGGATGGTTCATCTGGTGGAAGCTTTACAAATAATACTGCAGAAGAAGCTTGGAATTTATTGGAAATTATTTCGAAGAACTCTGAATATTGGGACCTAGACAAAGGTAATGAAGCTTATTTTGATTATGGATATTCATGTGTAGAAAGTTTCTCTAGTTCTATTTTGTTCAAGAATGTTATTAAAGATTTTGGTCTTGATCCATATGTTGCAATTGAAATAGCTAAGAAATTTGCTGAGCACATTCGAATTCCTTAAAGTGGCTTTGATTATTATGTTGAACCTGTTAAATCTTCTATTGTTGTCCCTAAATTTATTAAAGAAACACCAGTGTCATCTGTAGTAATAGAAGAATATATTGAACCACCTCCCTATTCTGAAAAAGTTAAAGAGAATTTGCTTATTGCTGTTGCTGACAAAAGTAGAAAGAGATGTTCTCAACCTAAAGAACATGTGGAAGTCAAGAACCAATTCTCTATTATTAAGCAATTAAATGAAGAAGATCCTGTTGATGTTTATTTATGTGAAGATGCTACCAGAGTTATTAAAGGGAATTCATCCAAAGTTGGTAAGCCAATTATATCATGCTCTATTGGGACTTCTTGTTATCATGGTTTATGTGATATTGGAGCAAGCATTAGTGTCATTGCATATTCTCTCTATCAAGAAATTAAGCCTGATATTGATCCTATCACCATGGAAGAAACAGGTATGACCATTCAGCTTGCTAATAAAGATTATATTAGTCCCTTTGGAATTGTTAGAGATGTTGAAGTATTGGTAGGGAAAATAAAATATCCTACTGATTTTATTGTGCTTGGTTGTCCACAAGATTCTTTCTGTCCTATTATATTTGGTAGACCTTTCTTACATACTGTTGGTGCTGAAATTGATTTGCCTAGAGAAAGGGTGTTTACTGAATGTGCTGGAGAGAAACTTGAATTTAATTTTTCTAAATTTGCTGATAAACCTGCTAAGAAAGAACTAAAATCTAAAGATATAATTGAAACTCTTGCTCATATAGCTGTAGCTTCATCAGACGTGGTGGAACGTTATATGCTTAATCAGGAAGAGCCATTTAATGATGCAGAAAAAGAAGCTTTAGAACAAATATTATGGCAGCAACCTCCACAATTACAATTGCATATCCCACCTGATAATCTAGGAGTACTCCCACCTCCTAAAGGAGATCCTAGTTTTGAATTAAAGCCTTTGCCTGAAAATATGAAATATGCATACTTGGATAAGAACAATATATATCCTGTTATTATTAGTGCTAACCTTTCAGCTGAGGAAGAAGAGAAATTACTTGATGTGCTTAAAGCTCACCGTAAGGCTATTGGTTATTCTCTTGATGATCTTAAGGGCATAAGTCCAGCTCTATGTATGCATAAAATTAATTTGGAAGAAGATGCTAAACCTGTTGTTGATTTCCAACGCCGTCTACATCCAAAACGAAGGAAGTGGTAAGAAAGGAGGTAATTCGACTCATAGAGGCTGGTATTATTTATCCTATAGCTGATAGTAAATGGGTTAGTCCTGTTCATTGTGTTCCTAAGAAAGGTGGAATTACGGTGGTTCCTAATAAAGATGATGAACTTGTTGCTCAACGTACTGTTGTTGGTTATAGAATGTGCATTGATTATAGAAAATTAAATAAAGCAACTCGTAAGGACCATTATCCATTGCCCTTTATTGATCAAATGCTAGAGAGATTATCTAAACATTCTCACTTTTGTTATTTAGATGGGTATTCAGGCTTCTCTCAAATTCCAGTTCATAGTGATGATCAGGAAAATACCACTTTTACTTGCCCATATGGTACATTTTCTTATAGGAGAATGCCTTTTGATTTATGTAATGTGCCTGCTACTTTTCAGAGATGCATGAATGCTATATTTGCTGATTATATTGAAAAGATAGTGGAAGTCTTTATGGATGATTTTTCGGTGTATGGTACTTCTTTCGATAATTGCTTGTTCAACCTTAACAAAGTTTTGCAGCGTTGTGAAGACCAACACCTTGTTCTTAATTGGGAGAAGTGTCACTTTATGGTAACAGAGGGAATTGTTCTTGGGCATTGTATTTCTGGAAGAGGAATAGAAGTTGACCCAGCAAAAATTGAAGCTATTGAGAAATTACCATATCCAAGAGACATCAAAGATATAAGAAGTTTTCTCGGTCATGCAGGTTTTTATCGTAGTTTCATTAAAGATTTCTCTAAAATATCAAAGCCTCTAACCAATCTTTTGCAAAAGGATGTTCCGTTTTCTTTTAATGATGATTGGATAGAATCCTTTAATGTTTTAAAGAAAGCCTTAATAACTGCACCTATTATTCAACCTCCTGATTGGAACTTGCCCTTTGAAATTATGTGTGATGCTAGTGATTATGCAGTTGGAGCTGTTTTAGGCCAAAGGGTTGATAAGAAATTGAATGTTATTTACTATGCTAGTAAAACACTAGATGGTGCTCAAAGAAATTATGCTACAACTGAAAAAGAATTTTTAGCGGTAATATTTGCATGTGATAAATTTAGATCTTACATAATTGATTCAAAAGTCACTGTGCACTCTGATCATTCTGCTATTAAATATTTGATGAATAAGAAAGATGCTAAGCCTAGGCTAATAAGATGGGTACTTTTGTTGCAAGAATTTGATTTACACATAGTAGATAGGAAAGTAGAAGATAATCCCGTAGCTGATCATCTTTCTAGAATGGAAAATATACCTGATGATCCTATTCCTATTAATGGTAGTTTTGCTAATGAACAACTTGCCCTTGTTAGTGTTTCTAGTGCTAACGTTGCATCTCCTTGGTTTGCTAATTATGCAAATTTTATTGTTGGGAAAGTTATGCCACCACAATTTACTTACCAGCAAAGAAAGAAATTCTTTTATGACCTTAGACATTATTTTTGGGATGATCCATTCTTGTATAAGAAAAGTGTTGATGGCATTATTAGACGTTGTGTACCTGAGCATGAACAGTAGGCTATTATAAGAGATTGTCATGACAGTCCCTATGGAGGACATCATGCAGGAGATCGTACCGCATCAAAGGTATTACAATGTGGTTTTTATTAGCCTACTCTATTCAAGGATGGTGCTGAATATGTTAAAACTTGTGATAAATGTCAAAGAGTAGGAAACATTGGTAGAAGGAATGAAATGCCTATGAACTATACATTACCACTTGAACCATTTGATGTGTGGCGTTTTGACTTTATGGGACCATTTCCTGCATCTAGTACAAAACATACTCACATTTTGGTTGCTGTTGATTATGTTACAAAATGGGTAGAAGCAATTCCTACTAAGAGTGCAGACCATGCCACAGCCATGCAAATGCTTAAAGAAATTATTTTCCCTAGATTTGGTGTTCCTAGATTTTTAATTACTAATGGTGGATCTCATTTTATGCATGGTGTTCTTAGAAAAACATTGGCAAAATATAATGTTAATCATAGAATTGCATCACCCTATCATCCTCAAACTAGTGGACAAGTTGAATTAAGTAATAGGGAAATTAAACTTATTTTAGAGAAAACAGTAAACAGAGCTAGATCTGATTGGCCACTTAAAATTAATGATGCATTGTGGGCTTATAGAACTGCTTATAAAAATCCTATGGGTATGTCTCCTTATAAAATGGTTTATGGAAAAGCATGTCATTTACCCGTTGAATTAGAACATAAAGCTAGATGGGCTATCAAGAAATTAAATTTTGATTTAAAAACAGCGGGGGAGAAGAGATTGCTTGACCTAAATCTATTAGATGAATGGAGGAATGAAGCATATGAAAGTGCAAAATTGTTTAAAGAGAAAGTTAAAATTTGGCATGACAAGAAAATTAAAAGAACGGAATTTAAAGTAGGTGATCAAGTCCTATTGTACAACTCTCGTTTTAAGTTTTTTGCAGGGAAATTAGCTTCAAAATGGCAGGGTCCATTGGTAGTACAGGAGGTATACCGTTCGGGGGCCATCCGTCTTCACGGTGATATGAAAGGTAAACCTCATGTGGTCAATGGACACCGCCTAAAACATTATATTGCAGGAAAGAGGTTCATAGGAACCATCGAGGAGATAGAGTTAATGACACCGGAGGAGGTAATTGTAAGGGATCCTGCAGTTTCAGAAACCCAAATTCAATAATTTACAATTATTGTGTTTGGAAATTTCTCGGAATTGCGTGAAAACTTATGGAACTCATTTTTTATGGAAATTAAAGTGTGGGACAAGAAAATTGGAAGGAATTGGACCTCGAGGGGGAAAAGAGGACCCCACACGCGGCCAGATTCCTTGGCCGCGTGGAGGTACCCCTTTTCCACCTCGGAGTCCCGTTCCGTCTCGTTTTTTACTCTGACGCTTTGTCTTACCCCAAAAACCGTCAATATATACCCCCTTTTGTCGATCTAATCCCGCACCGAGAGTTCTCGCACAATCTTTGTTTTGTCTATTCTGTCTGTCAGGTTTTCCAAGCCATGACTTCGGGAGGCTCCTACCAATGCACCTCCATGGACGATGATGATGATGAGCTTGAGGGCAACAGCCCCACATCCATCCACAGGACGAATAGGAAGAGGAAGGACTACTCAGATGACGAGGACGTGGAGCTTCGCGAGATCATGGATGAAGAACCTGACGAGGAAGATGACGAGGCCATCTTCGACATACCACCTCTTGCAACAGCACCTCCATCACCAATCCCTGTTGCTGGCGTACGGGTGAACATGTCTTTTGGAAACAAGAGACAGTCCGCATGTATGAGCACCGGAGGGAAGGCTCCAAGGCACTCACTTGCTAGCAAAAACGCAGTTTCTCCTCTTATTGGCAGGGAAACTCCCACTGAGAAGAATTGCACTGGAGATTAGGATCACCTTATTCCCAAGAAGAAAGCACCAAGCCCGGAGTGGAAAACTCCCAAGGAGACGGTGGAGAATGACCTCATGGAAAGGTTGGGAAAGCTGCAGGAGCATTTGAGCAAGCCTATAACCTCATGATGCGCATCATTGGAGAGCTTGAAGACAACTATGAAGAGAAGAAGAAGAAAGAGTGGTGGGCTGAGTACGAGAAGAAGGGAGAATGAAGAACTTACCGCAACCATCTAAGCTTGGGGGAGTTTCACCTATCCCCCGCCTTTTATCAGCTTTATCATGTCTATCTAGTTTTGGTGTGTCTTGCTTTTATTATCTAGTTATCGTTTTTGTTTAGGCTTGAGTGAGCTCATTGAGCATTATCATGCATCCCCGTCTTATGGTTTATCAATGAATAATAAAGTATGGTGTCATCCATGATTCCCTTGTTTTGGGGATTTATGGGTAACACTCATGCAAATGAGCATGGCATATTTAGAGGTTTCAATCACATCTTGCCTTGAAATTAATTAACTTGAGTGTGTTTGACAATTGTAGAATTATCTCAATATGACATAAATCCACTATCTATCTATTAGCTTAATGGCTATTCCGAGCATGTTCACCATGTTATAGTTTCATTTATGCTCTAAATTAAGATGCTTATGTTATTAATTGGCATGGGATGAATTTGGGATAAGACTCTCATGAACTTTTGAGTGCACACATTTATTTCTATTGCACTTAACAAACATGACCCATTAATGGGAGCTAAAAGTTTTGTGCTTGACAAGGATTTTGGTTGGGAGTTGGCTAACACGTGCATCACGTGAAAAGCTTTCAACATTGCACAAAGAAATTTTATATTTAGTTGATGTCATGTGCTTTTGTTTTTGGACTCCTGCCATGCCGAAATGAAATAGAGGAATAGTAAGTTTTGATGAGTAAGTATATATGACTAGAGAAATTGCATTGGGCCGCTAACCCAAGCCATGCTTGATCATGGTGGAAATTTACTTACAGCTAGAGTGGACTCTACAAACACATCCTACAATAAAATAAGAAGCTATGCATATAGTGAATGAAATAAAAAAAGGATGATGAGTCTACTCCGTTTGTTCATCTTGTTATTGTGACATGAGCTGGTTTCTATGTCATGGGGAAAGAGGTACCTCTTTGCAATTCTCTATGATGTCATTAATACTTATTATGATTGTACAAAGCTTATTAGGAATCTTAAGTTGAGTAATCATGGAGTAGGTTTTCACACTCACGGGGCATGAGACATTCAACCAACACCTTGTCAACCACATTACTTCAACATTCATAAATTAAGATGCTAATGATAAAGGGGCAATGAGAGTCTTAGCCCAATGGATGCCACATTACAATTAGTAATTTAATCTGAATAGTTTTGAAACTAAATGAGACTTGATCATGTTTTACCTCTAATCATTTATCTTTCTCCAAATTAAAGAGTATAATTCGATTGTCCAACATACAATGGTTATTTTCTTTCAAAAGTATGGGGTGTTTGCTAGAGCTTCGAATATGTTATCCTTATGTGTATGAGTTCTATTCATTCATCTTGCATTATAACTGAACATCATGATGATACAATGCCCACATTTATTTATCAACCATAAGTCCATTGATGCATGTAATGATCTATGTCCTTATTTACTCGAGGACGAGCAAAGGTTTAAGCTTGGGGGAGTTGGTACGTGCATTTTATATCATCATTTATACCCTCCATATAGGCATTATTGGGATGTTTTATCAATGTTATGTCATTGTTTTGCATGTTTTAGATGATTTTATGGGACTTTCCTACAATGTCCCTATTTTTGGTATTTAATTTCTGGGTGTCAGAAAACACCTGTTTTCATGTTTTTGATGTTTCAGGAGCTACAGGTATCCAAATTGCGAAAGGAAAGAAACCCTGTCAGGTTTTCTTCGGGAGAAAGGCCGTGGGCACAAGACACAAAGGAGGAGGGCTAGGAGGCCCAAAAGGGGGTAGCCCACGCGGCCAGATTCCCTGGCCGCGTGTGGGGCCCCCAAATGGGCCCACAGCACCTCCTCCCCGAGGTCTTTTTGCTGACGACTCCGTCTTCCCCGAAAACGAACACCTTAATTTTCCCGAGACGAGACGGAGCCGCCAGGGTGGCAAAACTCTCGAAACTCTCCTCAGGGGAGACAGATCCTGCTGCTCCGGAGCTCCGGAGAAGGGGGAAATCATCCCCATCTTCATCCCCATCTCCTCCTTGGCGTGGAAGGAGGCATCTCCATCACCATCCTCGCCAGCACCTGCATCTCCACCATCACCATCACCGTGATCCATCTGTTCCCCTCATAGTTTGATCATTGCTACACCCTAGATACGTGTTATTGTACTCCGTTGCATGTTTGGGATTGAGTACTTGTCATTATTTGGTGGAGGATCCATTGTTTCAGATTGTGTTGTACCACATATGTCACCATACATGATCATGTTTGCACGTTGTGAGTAGTTCCCGCATGTTCCTGAGGGCATAGGATGAATTGGCAATGATTTGTTACATGAGATGAGTTGTTATTTGGTCTAGTATTTATATTTTATGTGATTCTATGATGGTGTTTTACGAACGTTGACTGTACAACACTTCACCTACATGGGCTCATAGGAGAACACCGTAGTGTAGTGACGTGATGATGTCTTTAGGTGAAAGGAACTTGAGACAGAGTCGTTGAATTGCATTATGAGGGTACTTGTATCGGGGACCTTAGAGCATAAGGCTATGGTGGGACATCATGTCTTAATAATTCTCGTGCTGTCATTTAATTGGCCGCGTGATCCATCATAAGGGGTGATAGTTTATTTATTTAGCTATTCCTATTTGTGGCTCCGTCCGAAGAAGATTAAAACTAGACAAGATATACAAACATGTTATGCAATGAATCACTATGCCAGCTAAATTCGTGCAGCCCTCGGGAACGGTTTCCACATATAAGACACAAACACACACTTGATCTTGTCCTCTTGCACATTAGAGGATTGGGCTTTGTCTCTCATTGAGACCTACTACTTGCTGCAATTTACTTTCCGCATTTTACTTTACTTGCACTACACAATTAAAACACAAAAACACATGTTGCTTTTATTATTCCTTTGCTATTCTACTTACCAGTTCCTTCTGCTCCTCGTGGGTTCGACAACCTTTCTAATTCGAAAAGTACTACAATTGATCTCCTGCACTTGGGAGCCATCAGCATCATAAAATCATTTTTTCTTGTTTTTAGGATAAATTCTGGACGGTTTCAGCGATATCGGCGCAAGTTTGTTATTCCTTTTGGAAGGTGCCGTTGCGGATGGACGGCAATTTAGTCGTAGGTGTTTTTCCTATCTTGTCAGGTTTTGTCGTTGTTGTATATAACTTTATTTTACTTTCTGTAGCCCATTTTTCTCGCATCAAATTTTACAAAATGAATGAGTTTGTGGGATGAATCGGGCATGCCATTTTTTTTTGAAATGGGGAGAACCCCAGCCTCTGCATCGAGTGATGCACACAACTTTGATTGATTATTAAGTTTCATCGTGCCTTAAAAGTTTACAGAACCGTACAGAGAGACAGGCCTCCGACAGATAAATAAGCAACAAAATCAAAACTACGAAACTCTATTGATATGCTGCCATGTATGCCGGGAGAAAAAATCCTGTGCCACCGCAAGAAGTCGTTTGTATCCATCCACCATAAGCTCCCTCTGCTCCAAAGGTAGTAGGAAAACCCATAGTTGGATCCAATGCGCTGCCATAGAGATAGCATGTAAGACATGAAAATTTTCCTTCCTGTTAAAAACAAGATTATTCCTACAATTCCAGATTGACCAACAAATAGCCGAAACCCCAATGTGGATTCTATTCTTGGTCTTCTTGTCAATCCCATTCAACCAGTTCCCAAACATATTTGTAACATTGGAGGGGGGAGGAATATTGTAAGTACAAAAAACGACACGCCAAACAAGTTTAGCAAAAGGACATAGAATAAACAAGTGATCAACCGACTCTTTGTTCCCACAAAAAGAACAAAAAGTTTAGCAAAAGTAAGCAACACCTTCTTATCTAGGAACCACATGAAAATTTTAATCTTTAGCGGGATTTTCAATTTCCATAAATCCTTTTTAAGACAGATTGTATGACCATTCATAAGATCCTCATACATAGACTTAACTGAAAACATCCCATCCTGAGTCAAATTCCAGCTAAAAGTATCTGACTCAAAATTAAGAGAAACATGCATAAGACGCAAACATAGATGCGACCACACATCCCAATAAATTCCCACTAAGTTCCTCTGAAAACTAATATTAATAGGAGGACCATTGTGGAACACATCATGTACCGAAACATTTTTATGTTGCACAATATTACACAAAAGATGATACTGATTTTGAAGCGGTGTCGGGCCTAACCACGTATCCTCCCAAAACCTAATTGTCTCCCCATTCCCAAGAATAAAAGAGCCTCTACGAAAGAAGTCTTCTTTCACTCTCATTAGACCTTTCCAAAAGGGAAAATCAGTGGGTTGTGCCTCAACATGAGCTAAAGTTTTACTATGAAGATATTTGTTTTGAAGCAATTCCTGCCAAACACCCTTCTCATGAAGAAGTTTAAACAACCACTTACTAAGCAATCCTCTATTTTTCAGCTCAAGCACCTCCACACCAAGCCCCCCTTGATCCTTAGGTCTACAAATAATGTTCCATTTGGATAATCTATATTTCCGTTTGTTTTCATAACTTTGCCAAAAGAACCTAGATCTATAGAAATCTATTATCTTGCCAACTCCCTTAGGAATCTCCATGAAAGAGAGCATAAACATGGGTAAACTTGTTAAGAACGGGTTGATAAGAACTAAACGATCCCCATAGGATAATAACTTCCCTTTGCAACATGCCAGTTTGTCCTCAAAACGACTTTCAACTGGATTCCACTCAGAATTACGTAGTTTTCTATAATGAATAGGAATGCCCAAATATTTAAAAGGTAAAGAACAAGAGTCACAACAAAAAAATTGTTTGTACTGATCCTCAACCTCTTTCGCCTTTCCAAAACAGAAAACTTCACTCTTGTGAAAGTTAATTTTGAGACCCGATAATTGCTCAAAGATACACAAAATTAACTTGAGGTTAAGAGCCTTAGAGATATCATGCTCTAAGAAAAGAATAATATCATCTGCGTACTGCAGGATAGACAAACCACCCTCTACTAAATCGGGAATGAGACCACCAATTTGTCCATTCTCCTTAGCCCGAGCAATCAAAATGGCTAACATGTCAGCAATTATATTGAAAAGAATAGGATATACGGGATCACCCTGTCTAAGACCTTTTCTCGTTTGAAAATAATGACCTATGTCATCATTTACACGAATGCCGACACTTCCTCCCTGAACAAATTGTGTAATCAGTTTGCACCAATCCGGTGCAAAACCTTTCATACGCAAAGCCTGTTAAAGAAATGGCCACTTAACTTTATCATAAGCCTTTTTAAAGTCAATTTTAAAAATTACTCCATCCATCTTCTTCTTCTTAAGTTCATGAATGGTCTCGTGGAGGATGACCACTCCCTCCAAGATGTTCCTCCCAGGCATGAAAGCCGACTGAGAAGGTCTAACCACCTTTTACATAATCTGGGTAATCGATTAGTACCCACTTTTGTGAAAATTTTAAAACTAACATCGAGAAGGCAAATCGGTCTATATTGCTGAATTTGCACCGCATTATCTTTCTTTGGAAGCAAGGTTATCACTCCAAAGTTCAGTTTAAACAACTGAAGATTACCTTGTTTTAACTGAGCAAACATAGCCATAAGATCATTCTTAATTACCTCCCAAAAGGTTTGATAGAACTCAGCAGGGAACCCATTTGGTCCTGGAGCTTTATTTAAATCCATTTGCGAGATTGCCTCCAACACTTCTTTCACTAAGAAATCAGATGTTAGGATATCGTTTTCTTCCTGAGATAATTGCGGTATATCATGAGTTAGTGATTCATCTAACGAAAAATTATTGGGAATCGACGCCCCAAATAATTTCTTGTAATATTCAGAGATGTAGGTTTTTAAGTTTTCTTCTCCAACAATCATTCCCTCGTCCTATTCTAGCTAAAAAATCATTTTCTTCCTGTGTTCTCCATTTGCAATAAGATGAAAATACTTAGTATTATCTCCCCCCCTGTATATGTTTTACCTTAGCTCTTTTTTCCCATTTATTTTCTTCATCTCTCTGAAGAGAACACAACCGATCATTAGCATCCCGCAACAAATTCCTTTCTGCCAACGAGAGAGGAATATTTTCGTCCTTAAGATCGAGATCATCAATTATCTTAAGCAGCCTATCTCTTTCATTCCTATAAATACCACTTTGATTCTTAGCCCACCCCTTAAGGACACGTCTTAGGTGCCTAATTTTGTTCTGCCATACCTCTATAGTCGAATTACCCTTGACAACCGCAGCCCATTCTGCTGCAATCATCTCATAAAAACCGTCAAACCGTAGCCACGAAAGCTCAAAAGAAAAACGAGCTTTGTTACCAACATGAGCTCGAGCCCCAAAATCCACAAAGAGGGGTGTGTGATCCGAGCCAGTCCTAGTCAAGGCTTGGACAGTAGCTAGAGGAAACTTATGTTCCCAATCAACAGAAGAAAGGATTCTATCTATTTTTTCAAAGGTCGGAGTAGTTCTCCTACTAGCCCAAGTATATTGTCTACCTGATAGCTCAATCTCCTTCAAGTCTAAACTATGAATAATAGTATTGAACATGACTGGCCATCTCGAGTTATAATTAGCGTTGTTCTTTTCTTCGAGCTTTCGTATTATATTGAAGTCCCCACCCACCAACAAAGGTAATGGTTCATTTTCACAAATACGAACAAGCTCAGATAAGAACTGAGGTTTTAACTCATCTTGAGCAGCACCATAAATTGAAATTAGAATCCATTCGAAACCATCACACTTAGATTTGACAAACAACTTAACACAAAAATCACCGACATCCACCTTTTTAACCTCAATAGATAAGGAGTTAACACTGATTAGAATTCCCCCTGATCTACCCCTTGGTGGTAAACAAAACCATGCAAAGTCCAAGCCCGAAGCTAGATGATTAAGAAAGGGAGATGCAAAATTCGATCTACCAGTTTCTAACAGGGCTAGAAAGTCTAACTTTCTTTCACGAATACTTTCCTGAATAAACAAATGCTTACCCGGGTCCCGAAAACCCTCACTATTCCAAAAAAGACCACACAAATTATGCATTTTGATCTTTTATATTACGATTAATCCTCACACTTCTACGTTTATTATTCAAGGAATAATCCTTCTTCTTCCTTATTTTCTTTTCTTTCTCCTAATTGACCACTAAATCAATTGGAGAACCCGCATGAACACCAAGTTCATCTTCAACGAGATCCTCAGTTAAACTGGCCACTTTATTAAGAATTAAACTACGTGAAGCAATACCATAATTATTATCCAAGTTATTTTGTAACCCAGAAATTGTTCTACTCAAATCCTCATCTTTAATCAACCTAGCTGATTCAACGACCTTAGCGGGAGAAGACCCCAAACAAACCCCCAAACTAGCAACTCGATCAGCAATATCACTATCAGAAAAAGCAAGAAGTGAAAGACTCTTATTTAAATTCGTACCTGCACACGAATCCCTTCGAGCCGCCAACATCATAGCCCTCTCCATCTGGGTGTCGTACGCATTATGCTGAGCGCGGATACGACCAATTGAACGCACGCCCGAAGCCTCTGCATCCAAAACCCCACCGAAATCCGCAATCGCCTTCCTAGAAACCTCCACCCTCGAAACATTTTCACCCCCAAAAGGGAAAACTGTTACATGTGTGACACGCTGTGAGCTGCCATCTACATCAGCCGTAACGGGCCTAGAACCGTCACCTCCAACCAAACCAGACAGAGAAATATGAGAAGGAGAACAAATCTCCATAGCCCTAACATTCGAAGCACCTGATGGCACCACTTAAGCCAGTTGCAGTCAACTCCTGGTGAAGTAAAAGTTCTATCCTTGGCAGCACTCGACTCTCCACAGTAGCCCAATCCGCTGTATGCATGGCCTCCATCAAGCCAGCACGCTCCAGACAGGACCCAGCTTGTCGCATGTTCTCTGTTTCAGCAACATCCAGAACCGAACCAGTGGCCACATCATCCTGCACCGAGGGATCAGCAGCGATAACCGCGACATCCACAGTCTCTGTCATGACAACAAGTGGGACTTCCCTTACCTTTACCGAAATCTCCACAATGTCCTCCCTCTGCGCTGAAACATGAGGTACATCAACCTGTAGACTAGAGATAGGCCGGCTAATAACTGAAGAAAAAAGCTCCGAAATCTCACGACGTGCACGGTCAAAAGACTGCCTAACCGAAGGAGAAAATAATACCCCAACTTTAACCGTAGAATTCTTTGATTTTTCATTCTCACCATCACGCGATGTATCAGATACCTGCTCCGAGGCAGTAACCTTCACACTGACCTTAGTTTTGCATGTCAATTCATCAACTTTTTCTTGAAAGTCATCTCCCAAACCATCTGAGTCATCGTCGTTGTCATCGTCCTTGCCCTCATCTCCAACCATATCCACATCAGAAATAGGTTGTACAAAATTCTCCACCTCGAAAGAAAGTCTATAAAACCCATCCCTAATAAACATCTGGAAACGACTAGGGATCTTTTTGTGGTTAATACACCCAATTCTAATACGAAGAATACCATGTTTCCTCGTAAAAGAAATATCATTCTCGAGGGTCATACCAAACATATCTCCAACAGCCCAGAGCGCCAAGTAATCACCAATATGTGGACTTGGAATCCCCTCCACCCGTAGCCATACCTCTGGTAACGAACTAGTAGGCTGAGGTACCTGAGTCCAACTGTCGATCGATGGCAATCTCACAGGAAGTATTAGGAACAATACACCTCCCGAAAACCTTAAGCCTTTGCAACTCTGTGCTATTAGGGAACTCAGCCTGGAAGACATTATGCCCCATCCTAGTAACATTCCACACAAAATTCTCCGAAGGAACCAGACTATGCAGCTGTCTAGTAATCCCGGGGATCGTTAATTCCCCCCTGACACCACGATAGAAGCTAAACGGTGGTTCTCTATCTTTGACTTATAGGATTCAGTACAGGGAAAGTTAAAGAAAATTAATTCCTCATTCCCATAATCGGGCAGGCCATGTGGGCAGAAAAACTGAGGTGGCAACAAAGATGAGGTGTCATAACTGCATGTTTAGAGAAATGAGATAGTGGGGTGTTCCTATTTAGATATAGAAGATTATGATTGAGACTTAGAGGCCGGGTGGCATAAACTACTTTTTGAAAAAGTTTGCGCAACAGGATAATGAGTACTGCAACCGAAAATATGAAGAACACATGAAACAACGAAAGAAAGTGGCAACACGGATTGGACAATTATCTCTTTCGTGGAATAGTACTTTACAAAACATCTAAGCAGTATATGCAAGCTCCTGGTTCAGTCTAATGTCTATTCTTGCACACTTATATGGTGTGCCTATGCATTGCTATTGTAGAAAAAGCAGCCAACATAAGTACTAAACGGTGGCTTTGCTATCATTCAGAAGTGTGCCTTGATATTGGATATGGATGCTTCGCTGCTAGCTTCTTGATCCGTTTAATCAACATCTGATCAAGGGGCAATCTTCTTTTCACATTTTGCTGAAACATGAAAGAAATGAAAATCAGTGGTGCTCCAAAGGCAAGAATGAGTTCAAGAAAATATATGGAATGGTACCTTATTTTTAGAGATAGGCTTCATAATATAGGATTTCAAGAGATTTCTCCATTTATCCTGAAGGATTAAAAATATGATAGATTTTGTATCAGTAGGGAACCTTCGGCAACGAATTAGGGGGCAGGTACTGACATGATAAGGATGACACAAGACAAATGTATAAGACATAAGTTTTAACCTTCGATCTTTTGCAATCAAAAATATTAATACATAGGAGATGCACACAGAAAAAGTGTGAAATACCACGAAATAATGTTTCAGCTCCCAAGCGAATGAATGCATTAGTTTTGGGTGCAATACATCAGCAATCACCTATACCTTAAGATTCTCCGGAGTTCGAACTGATGTCGAAAACTTTTCCTCCTTCAACTTAGTCCATGGTCCAACCCCATAGTCTTCTACACCATCCACAAGTTTAGTTACCTCTTCGAGTATCCAGTGCTTATTGTTTCTTCTGAGTCCATGTCTTCGGACATTACTTGCAGAAGGCATATCCTGCAGGAGACATCCTGCATTATGTAAAAACAACCAAGATAGATACGAAGCTTTTTCGGTTGATGGATTGCAGATCAAAATTTTGAACTTAAAAGGGTTGAGGACTCAAAAGTCCTACACAATCGAGATCAATGAATAACTGTTAAATTTCTACCTAAGAGCAAACAGAATTCTTACTCCAAAATGGTTATGCAGAAGCATATGCTTCAAGCCTAACGGCGTTCTTCTCTTTTGATGGCCTCTCCGACGACACTTGCGCCTCCAATCGCTCTTTGGTATGTAATCTGGCATATGCACTTGAGGAATTTAGTCCACGAAAGGTGATATGTTGCAACATGCATACTCCCTCCGACCTAAAATACAAGGCGCCTTATTTTTTATGGTGCTCTTTTATACTAAACTTTGACCACTAATATATAATAAATTATGTTGAATGAGAATGTATAATTGTAATATTGGATTTATCTTACAAAATTCTCTTATTTCATATATCTTTATACTAATTTTATGGTTATATTATAACTATATAAATTATGGTCAAAGTTGTACGTCATTTACCAACGAAATTAAATTGCGCCTTTGTATTTTGGGATGGAGGGAGTAGTATATAGATAACTACTGGAGTAGGTCTACCTAGAAGATCTACTGTCGAGGAAGTGCAGGTCCCCACTCTTTCTAGCTCCGTGGCGGCTGGCACTGCTTGGTGAGTCAAGTTCACCTCCGTCATATTAGTACTTGTTAGTTGGCTCCATAGTTGAAGTCGTAGGTATAGTTGTTCTTCAGCTTTGGAGGACCTGATGGCACCTGCAAGAAAAGCTTAAGCGTTGGGCGTTGGTTCAATAGCCGAAGTGGTAGATATATAGTTGGTCTTCAGCTTTGGCAGTGCTGCCGTCCCGGAGGGCATATGCATCAAGAACTCAAAATAGATACAAGTTTTTAGTACTCCCTCCGATCCATATTAATAGGTGCTGAAGTGGATGTATCTAGCAATATTTTATTGCTAGATACATCCACTTCAGCACCTATTAATATGGATTGCTAAATACATCCACTTCAGCACCTATTAATATGGATCGGAGGGAGTAGCTCAAAGTTATTCGATGTTCTGGGCTTTTCTCCTTACTTTGGGTCTGATCTTCGTTGTTCGCTGATGACCTCAACTGCAACTGGTTATCTGGCTCGTCTTGAGGCCCTTCCAACAATCTCTCCAGGTCATGCTCGTCTTGCGGTTCTCGTAGTAACTGTTGGATGTCCTCCATTGTGCCATAATCTTCATAGGCGGCATAAATCTGTCATCAAAGAAGAATGAAATATTGACCGCAACGTAATTCTATAAGCATACCAGACTTCTTTTTTTGAATTTAACCATGCCAGACTTTTGTAAGGTAAAGAACTTAATTCGGGTCAGATTTGAACAAGAAATCGACTGAAAAGGAAAGAACAGCTATGCAATTCTTTGTTGGCGAGCAAGGAAACGGCGGGAGCAGAGGTACGGCTTACCTCTGCTGCCGGGGTAGAGCAAGCCATGCCCACGTCCAGAGGATGGGAAAGCACCACCGCCCAGAGCTCCCTATCCTCCTCCGCCGGAACGCTTCGTGTCCCCGACGATCCGCTCTCCGTCGCCGCTGTGGTATCCATCAAGTGCAGGTGACACCAATCTAGGTACTGATCGCGGTGCACTAGCAGAGTCTGATATTTATAGACTCGACGACGCGAGCAAGCGGTCAAGTACTCCTACCAGTCAAGCGCACCACTCATGACACAGTGGAGATGGAGACGACACATGCAGGCAAGAGAGAATCTTTCTTCCTCTTTTCTTTTACTTTTGTCATGTCTCTGGCCGGGACGTGATCGTTATATACTTTGTGCAGCAGGAAGGTGGTAGGTTGTACACGCCCTGTGTGCACATGCACAACCAAAATTTCACTTTATCCCTCAACTCAATTTTTAAATACTTCAAAACCTTGAATTGACCGATTTGATTACTAAATATTCAAATGGAATGTTTTCACAACAATTCTTATTATTTTAGAATAGTTTACTTCATAATTATTTATATTCCAAACTTCCTCTATAGACAAGTCATTAAATATGTTCTCGCCCAACTCTTCGGACAAATGTGACAACTTATTTCATATGTTAATGAACGCCCCACAACAAGCTTCACATAAATTTAATAGGAGTGACCAATTATTGATGTCTCACAATTATTCTTTTAGATAAATAATGTATATTAATATCGCGGAGATATAAATTACATCCAGCCTCTGCAACAACGCAATAATCAGAATCATTACGGATGGACACAGCTGAAAGACAATAAGAAGAAAAAATAAAAAAAAAGGTCCCGCTATAAGGTTGCAGTCCTTGCAGCAGCAACATAGCCAACACCTGATGTCCAATTCTTCAAAAGCAACGTCTTCAAGAAGCCAGACACAAACAATTAAGGCCAGACCTTGGGTTTTCACCCTGAAGATAATCCTCGCTCTCAAAACAATGTCTTTAACAAGGCGACACAACCAATTAAGGCCAGATCTTGGATTTTCACCCTGAAAAGTAAGACTTTGGAACCTAAAAAATTAGGGAGAAACAGAAACTGGCACCCTGATAGTCTGCAACTCTATATTGTTTGGCCCAGTCTGGTTTTGTACCTTTAATTGCAATATAGCCATTATGAGCCAGTGGCTAGACACTTTATGAACACTTATTTGTATTTCTGTACATATTTATAAAGAGGTAAAATGACGCAGTAGGGGCCTTCCATACTGTTTTTACCATCGAAAAATTTTAGCTCTTATGTTTACATTAATTACGTATAATACTAATACATTTTTGAACAGGTAAAAGATATTCAGTAGCAACAATCTGACGGAATGATTAGACTAGACGGACATTAATACCACGTACCAAAACATAGCTGACTGCAAGTAGAACATAAGAAGCCTTGTTGAAGAAGTTGAAACAAATTATTGGATTCTTTGTTCTCTACAGGTTCCTCTGTTCTCACGAATTCTCTGTGTAAACCTTGTTTTATTCAATTTAGACCAATCAAGCTGGAGAAAAGAATTGTCAGACTTCATAGGCAAATATGGCCGGTGAGTAACAACAATGTTAAGGGATGGGCTCTGAACAAATAATTACACTACTATGATAGGTTGCGTATCACGGATATGTGATACATTTGTCCATTAGAAATTATCGACCCATAATGCGTAAATACAAAAATAAAAGTGCATATTTCCAATATCACGTATATTGACCATAAATGATTAGCATATTTTAGAAAAGTAAACTTTTAGCATGTAAGATATTGAAGAAAAAACTGTAGTAAAACTAACTAGTATTAGGTGAGTTTGTTCTATTGTCTAATACCATCTAGCGGACAAAACTATAATATACCCAGGCTGATAGCAAACGTGATCCTGATTATTAAGATTCAAACAAAGCTATCCCGATATATATTCTAACAAATATGTCTGTGTTACGGGGCAACTGAACTCATCACTACAAAGTCAATAAACAAGTTAAAATCACTACTCTACATGTTTAGTTTTTGTGTAAACTTATACTCCCTCCGTTCAACAATAGATGACTTCCATTTATCTAGAAGTGGATTTATTTATGCATGTTTGTCTAAATACATCCACTTCTAGATAAATGGAAGTCATCTATTGTTGAACGAAGAGAGTAGTTATGGACACCAACTGTACTAGTTCAACTGTTCGCTACAATAGACAAAAGCAAAGTTGAATGTGAAACTTTGCAGAGAAAGGGGAGCTAGAGATAATTTGTAGATTAAACATGTTTGTAATTGAGCTCATCACTACAAAGGCGATAAACAAATTAATTAGGGGAAAAAATATTTTACATTTTCAGTTATTCTGTGCGCACTTATGGACACCAACTCCAGTAGTTCACTGTCCATAGAAAATAGGGGTAGAGTTGAAGGTGAAAATTGCAAAAAGAAGGGAGGCAAAAATCGTTCATAGATTAAAGATGTTTGCACCATACCGATACTCTTTAATAATATATTTTCTTTGATTAATAGAAGGTAGAGGAGGGCTCTACCTTGTGGTTAGAGAGTGTGCCCGAGGGCGAGGGACATGGAGGATTTACAATCAGGACGCAACCATCGCAAGGAGAAAAGGAAAGAGAAAAAGATCTGAAGTAACAGATCATCAACCTATCTGCCCAGAGTTGATAGACCAGAACTTAATGTCATCAGTAACATTTTGAATTAGTAATCGCTGTGTTTCTAGCTATCTGTTAGAAAACCCTGCCGCGAAGCAAACCGGCCATGCTGCTGTTTGGTTGGTTTCCTGAACACAAACTAGTTTATGGGGCCGCGCTGAGCACCCAGTTTTCCCCAAATTCCAGTCCGAGTGCCGACAGTGTAGAGCTATGTGATAGAGTACCGGCCGCGCTAAATCACAATCACTAGTAGTTGTAATGCACGTAGGATTATTAATAACAAGATCTACAAATGTCAGGATGGTCACCATTCATATTCATCCATGCAAGCTCAGCTGAGTGTTCACTGTTCAAGAATCCTGACTGCGAAATTTTACCATAGAAGGATCAATATGTTCAAAATAATACGTATTTAAGACGGAAAGGGTTCCCTCAAGTTTTTTTTCGAGGGTATGCAATTGCATACCTTATTTTTATAGAAGAGAGAGTTTTTAGGTACAGATCGTTGACAGCATAGGGTACAGTCACCCTGCTGTCACACACACTCCAAACCCGGGAACAAACGCGACTACTCTAACGTGATTCCCTCCGCTCCAGCTCCAGCTACGACCCATCTCTTGAGTTCAGCAATCACTTTGTCACAAAGTCCTACCTCGTTGCACAGTTGACTCGTGTTCCCAAACACTCTTGCATTGCGCTGCTTCCATAGACTCCAACAGGTCACCGTGATGAACATGTCCATGGTTTTCTTCTGCTTCCCTCTAAATCTATCTCGGACTGTCAACCACCAGTTTTCGAGGTTGTCTTCTGTCGAGGGCATCAACAGCTGAACTCTGAGCCTTCTCGAGCAGATCCACCATACTTGTCTAGCGAAGACACAGTGAAGCAGTAGGTGGTCAGTCGTCTCAATTTCTTGCAGACACATGTGGCAGTTGCTAGGGCGATCCTGCAGCCCATGCCTTGCTCTTCTGTCAGAGGTCCAAATCCTATAATGCAACGCTAACCACATGAAGATCTTGCACTTGACGGGTGCCCAACATCTCCAGACACCATCGGCTAGGGGGAAACTGATTTGACCTTCCATCAATCTCTTGTAGGTGGATCCAGCCGTATAAGAACCTTTGGCCGCAGCTGGCCATAGGAACTTATCCTTGTTGGCCTCATCCCGACAAATTCTCTGCATGGCAATCCAGAGCCTAATACATTGGGATGCCATGTCCTCACTCATTGGGGTCTTGACGTCCTCGATCCACTTGTTATCTCTCAGAGCATCATGGACTGTTCTTTTGTTCGCCGTTCTCGTGTTCACCGCCTTGCGTAACAGAGGTGCAATATCCTGAGTCGCCCTCCCCTCCAGCCATCTATCCTTCCAGAATAGGGTTTTCTTGCCATCCCCGACCCGAATGGACACCAGACTATTGAAAACCTCGGCTGCCATAGTATCTTTCAGCATAGGGAGCCCATGCCACGGCCTGGAAGCATCCGTTCTCCTTAGCCACTCCCAACGAACCCTCAGCGCCAGCCCCTGTAGGCCTAGATTCTTCACCCCCAGACCTCCGAAGCTGTATGGTTTGCAGACATTCTCCCAAGCCACTAAACATTGCCCTCCACGGGCATGCTCTAACCCTGCCCAAAAGAGACCTCTCATCCACTTATCAATTTCCTCTAGGAGCCAGCAGGGCGCTTCTGCAACCAGGAGATGATGCACTGGCCTAGAAGCCACAACGGATTTCACCAAAGTAAGCCTGCCCGCTCTAGCAATCAAACCGCTCTGCCAGGCAGGAACCGAACTCAACACCTTGTCCAACATCGGCTGCCATTCTCCCTTGGTAAGCGGTCTCAGGGCTAGCTGTAGCCCTAGATATTTGATCGGAAACTTGGTGATGCTGCAATTTAGAGTCCGAGCCACCACCATCTCATCCTCCTTAGCCCCACGAATTAGGGTAGCCGCTGTCTTGGCATAATTGATTTTTAGGCCCGAGGCCTCTCCAAAGATATTGAGAATCTGCTGTGAAGCTAACAGCTCACTCTCCGTCGGTCTCAGAAACATGACCACATCATCGGCATAAACAGATAACCGTTGAACTGCCGAACAACCCACTAAAGGCGTGAACATCCCATATTCCACTGCCTTGGTAACCATACATGTTACAACCTCCATAGCTAACACAAAAAGCATAGGGGATATGGGGTCCCCTTGCCTCAGGCCCCGAGCATGGTTGATTCTCCTCCCTGGCATCCCATTGACAGAAACCTTGGTGGTTGCGGTGTAGAGCAAGATGGCTATCCTTCTACACCAGAGCTGGCTGAACCCCAACTTCCGCATCACTTCGAATTGAAAGGCCCAAGACAAGGAGTCAAAAGCCCTGGAAATGTCCAGCTTTAGGAGGACTCCTTTCTCTCTCCTGGTGTTTATTTTCCTCGCCAACTGTATGACCAGGATGAAGTTGTCATGAAGGCTTCTTCCTTTGATGAAAGCCGACTGATTAGGACTCACGAGACTCCCCAACTTACGTCTCAAGCGGTTTGCAAGCAGTTTGGAAAACAGCTTGGAAAAACTACGCACCAAGCTTATAGGTCTGAAATCACCGGTTTCAATAGCATCTGGCTTTTTTGGGATCAATGTGATAATTGCTCTGTTAAGCTTTGTGAATCCTCTACCATCCCCGACAGCCAACTTTTGCCAGGCAGCCATAACATCCTGCTTGATAATCTGCCAAGCCTTCTGATAGAACGCCCCAATGAACCCATCCGGCCCCGGGGCCCTATCTGATGGAAGCTCCTTAATGGTAGCCCAAACCTCCTCTTCTGTGAAGGGCCCATCAAGCTCACTGAGATCATGGGTCAGCAATCCCACAAACTCAAGGTCAATAGAGTGCTCCCTTGTTTGCAGTCTCCCAATCAAACCGTTGAATGCCTGGAAGAAAGCGTCCTCCTTTTGCGTCTGCTCCGTGAGCAAAGCGCTCCCCACTCGCAATGAAAAGATGAAGTTCTTTTCTCTTCGGCCGTTTGCAACTACATGGAACAACCTTGTGTTGGCATCCCCATCCTTGAGCCACCTCAATCTGGAACGTTGCCTTGCCATGGTGCATTCAAGGGAGGAAAGCCCAAGTAAAGCAAGTTTCAACATCCTCCGTAGCCAGATCTCCCCATTGGACAATTGTCTCTGTTCTTGCGCAGCATCTAATCTCAGGATTATCGAGTTAGCAATTGCAAGTTGCACCTTGATGTTACCCACTTTTTTCTGCCCCCAAGACTGCAAGAACGCCGCCAAGTTCCTGAACAGTAGGTCGAGACGCTTGAAGGGGTCTAGTGTCGCACACCCATCCCTCCTTCACGGCCTCCTCAAATCCCTCCAAACTGAGCCAAAACAGCTCGAACCTAAATCTCCTCTTAGGTCTAGCCGTTGCATTCAGGGCTAAATGCAGGGGTGCATGGTCCGAGATATTGCTCGAGAGGGCCTGCAGAAAACAATCTGGGTACTCTATGTCCCAGTCCACAGAGACGAGGGCTTTATCAATGCGTGTCATGGTCGGAGTCACCCTCTCATTGCTCCAAGTGTACAGGCGTCCATGCAAATAGACATCGCGCAACTCATGTATGCCCACAAAATTTCTGAACCTCTGGATTAAGTTCCTGTTCAAGCTAGCATTATTTTTCTCAGCCGCGGACAGTATCATGTTGAAATCTCCAATCAGCAACCACGGTCCTGGGCATAGAGATCTTCTCTCCGAGAGCTCCTGGAGAAAAAGGATTTTCTCCGCATCCGTCTGAGGTCCGTAAACCACAGAAAGCCACCAACTCTTATTCTCCTTAGTCGTCACTTCGCCAGACAGCGTGTGCTCATCCATGCTTACATGGGATATTGATAGGACTGTCGTGTCCCAAGCCAGAAGAACCCCTCCCCGCGTCTCAACTGCGGGGAGGAAGGAAAAACCATCAAAGGACGGACCAAGACACTGAATCAACACAAAGCGGTCCACCAAACTCAGTTTTGTTTCCTGTAGGCAGACAATGTTGACTTGCACAGACTCTATGAACTCTCGGACTGCGTTCCTCTTAGCAGGGTCATTGAGGCCCCGAGGATTCCAGCTCAGAATATTAATGTTTGTATCCATAAAACAACGAGTAAACTCGAGCTCTAGATACAACACGCTCAAACAACACACATGGTTCCCTCAAGTTAACACTAAGAAAAGAGTAGAAGCAATCTAGATGTTGCTCAAGAAATACAGTACTACGGTCGCGAACACTCTTCCGCACAACAGGTCTGACGGCGGAATCTCTCTTGTCTGAAGGGTCGGCGCCTACGCCGGTTGTGCCAGAGCGGCGGCCTCGCTTCATGACCTTGGCATCCCGCTTGTTCTTGTCCCTCCCTATGGGAACCCAGCGAGGAGCGCGGCCCCGAATCCCTCCACGGGCACCTCGTCGTACTTGTCCGCGCCTTGGAGGTCGGGGAGAACGGCCATGTCCTGCTTGAACCGTTGAACAGCAGCAGCGTCCTCGGCAGCGAGCTTCCTCCTTTTGGCATTCTCCTTGTCGTGGACGGCGAGGCTGTAGCCTGTGCTGGATGATGAGGGAATGTTTTTAGCGGCGTCGCGTACGACGACAGGTCCACGGCCGGTGGAGGGATTGTGCGAGTTGGGAAGGGGCGCGATGACGAGGGCAGGCGCGGGGGCAGGGGCGATGGTTCGCGAGGGGTCGAACGTGGTGATGAATCGCGAGCAAAGGCCGGAGTCTACGGCAGGGACGGTGCAGGTGGCGGGGCGTGCGGTGGGCTTGGGCTTCGAGGAGATGGAGAAGCAGAGCTTCGTCTTATTCTCTTCCATGGCGCCATGGCGGTGACCATGTGTGGGATGGCAGGGATCGGTCAGGATTCGACAGTTGCGTTAAGATGGGTTTGGGATCTTATTCTCAAACAAAGATCCCAAACAGACTCGGCGCCTCCACAAAAGCCTACAACTAAACCAAAAGTGAATTCGAAAGTACTCCCAACTGCCAAGAAGTGGACCAAACCGAAAGTGTCTGATTTTGCAATTCAGCTAGATTCATGTCGCTTATTGCCTCCAATCTTCAGTTTTTTTCCCATAATGTGGAAAGCGGAACAAATATGATCTAGTAATGCACAGCTGGCGGTGCCAAGAAAAAAAAAGTGAGAACGCTCGCTCGCGTCTGCTCCAGGGGGCGGCACGGGCGAAACCCTAGCCGCCGCCCCCACACCCCCTCCTCCCCATCCACCCGCCGCCGCCGGAGGAAGCCACCGGGGGCACAACCCTCCGTGTGGTGGACGGCGGTTGGCGGGTCCTCGCCTCCTCAGCACAAACGCGGTGGGAGGCCTCTGGCCAGATGCGTTGGTCGGCCCTGGACGGCTTGCGCGGACGACGGAGCACGGACGCCGGGGCGGCGGCCCTGGTTCTTCTGGCGGCGGCGGCTAGTGGCTAGGTCTGCGTGGGCAGCCGGCGCTGGCCGGGGTGGTGGCGCCGCCGATGGGATCTGGGGTGGCTCGGCCATGGTGCGGCAGCCGCGTGGCGGCGGCGGCGCCATTGGTTTGGCTCCCGGGCGGCGCGGCCTCCTCTGTCTTTGGCGGCGGGAAGCGGTGGTGCTATGGACCGTCGGCGGCAGGGCTCCCGGTGGCGGCGGATGCGGAACCCTCCCGCAAATTCCCTGCTGGGAGTCGTTTTGCGGCATCGGGGCTGCGAGACATCAGAATAAAGGAGGTGGTCCTTGGGTTTCCCACCGCGCGGAGATGAAGATCCTGATGTAGGTTCTCTTTGATCAAGCCGGGGTGTCGACCCGAAAGGCTCCGCCGGCGAACTCCCAAGGGCGACGCCTGGAGATTGCTGGATCGGTGGAATTCGGTCACAATGCTCAGTCATCGAAGGTGAGATTAGAGGACTAGCATCGGTGTTCGGAGTCTTTGCATCGATGGGGAACTGGCTTGGGGTTACAAGATTCGTGGCAGCCGTATGTAAGAGGGGGCGACAACATGCGTGAAGTCCAAAGTCCTACCTTTCAGGGTGAAAGCCCAAAGTCTGGCCTTAATTGGTTGTGCCTCTTCTTGGGCTCGTTGTTTTGAGAGCGAGGATTATCTTCAGGGTGAAAACCCAAGATCTGGCCTTAATTGGTTGTGCCTGACACCGTTCTTCTTGGAGACGTTGTTTTCGAAGAGATGGACATCAGTTGTTGTTTAGGTGGTGGTTGTGCGGATACCACGAGGGCTGTAACTCTGTAGCGGGACTTTTCTTTTTATTGTATTTCGGCTGTGTGCATCCATTGCGTTGTTGCAGAGGCCGGGTATAATTTGTATCTCCGCGATATTAATATACTTCCCTTTATCAAAAAATAGGATCTAGTGAACTGTTTATGCAAAATATTACTTCACTATAGCATTCAATTCGATTATTTATAGTCTGCAATACATTCACCATGTCTTAAGGCCACATCTTCTTTTCATGATTTGTCTTCATATTGTCTACAAATCATGTTATCCTTCTTGAAAGATCTCACAGTCGATACATATATACACTAGATGGCTTCTGCTTCAGTACACACCCCCCCCCCCCCTCCCAAACTTAAAATACAACAACGGTTGAGATTGGTTTATACCCCTTCATAATTAAGGGCTCGATGGTCATTGAAAATATTAATTTACCCTTAAAAATAATAAAGACGTATTTAGCTGTATATACTGCTCAATTAAATTTGTACGGATTGTTGTTACAGTGCCAGCCGCGAGCGATGATGCTCCGGCGACGTGCACCGTATTGAACCAATCAGCTCCGGCCAGCGAGGAAGCGTGCCGAACCAATCAGCAGAGTCGAGCGACGACGCTCCGGCGAGATGCGCCCCATACCAAACCAATCCGCTGAGACGAGCGACGACGCTCCGGCGAGATGCACGCCGTACCAAACTATTCCGCCGAGTCGGGCACTTCAACAAGCTAAGCAACCAGACTAGTAGGTTGATTGATTATAGCTACTAGCTAGCAGCACCAGAACACACACCAAAAATGTCAGTTAATCTAGCCGTTTTTCAGTTTCAGTTTCAGTTTGAGTCTGTCTTAGGTGTCAGGTTCGGTAGCGTCAGCTATCCTTCAGGAGGTTTAGGAGTCTAGGATTCGGTTTGTTAGTTGACCCGATCCTGTCGTTGGAAGCTCGAGTACCTGGACGTGGGATGGCACGTCTGATGTGGGTATCGTGCGATCAACCACGATCGTTCTATCTGTCAATAAAAGGCAAGGAAAAACAGAAAAGCTGCAGACGTTGCACGCAGCGCAAAACCACTGTCTCTTGTTCGTGTTCTCTGAAACTATCGAGCGAGAGAGAAAGGGACCACAAGTGGTATCAGAGCCACGCTGATCCAGGATCAAGGCGATGGTGGACGACAAGCCATCGTCGCGCTCGTCATCAAAGGCCAAGACTCCACCTGCTCAGTCGCGTGAGCGCAGCCGCGGTCGGAGCCTGTCACGGGGTGGCGGGCCGAGCGGCCAGCGCGAGATCGTCATCCGGGAGGTGGTGAGGGAAGGTGGCGGCGGGGGAGGTCCGATGCATCTCCCCATGCTCACTCGGACCAATTACACCGAGTGGGCAATCCTGATGCGCGTGCAGCTGCAAGGGGCGTGCCTCTGGGAGGCGATCGACCCCGGCACGGCGGATGAGCGGCAGGAACGGCTGGCACTCGGCGCGATTCTGCGATCGGTTCCGCCCGAGATGGTCGCCGTCCTCGCCGCGAAGGACGACGCGAAGATCGCGTGGGAGGCAATCCGCACGATGCGGATCGGAGTGGACCGCGTCCGCGAGGCGCGCCGGCAGAAGCTGCGCCGCGATTTCGAGAACCTCTCCTTCAAGGCGGATGAGGCAATCGAGGATTTCGCGCTAAGGCTCGCCGGGATCCTCAGCGAGCTCAACTCTCTGGGTGACGCCACGACGGAGCTCATGGCGGTCCAGAAATTCCTCCGCGTCGTGCCCCCGAGATACTCGCAGATGGCGTGCTCAATAGAGACGCTACTGGACCTCGAGGGAATGTCCATTGAGGAGGTCAGCGGGCGCCTGGCCGCGTCGGACGGCCGCGGGGAGCCGGAGGCGGACACAACGGGCAAGCTGCTCCTCACTGAGGAGGAGTGGCGAGCGCGTCAGCAGCAGCAGCGCGGCTCGGACTCTGGCGGCGGCGCACCTGGCGGTGATCACCGCCAAGGAAAGGCCCGTGGCAAAGGGCGCGAGGACAAGCGCTCCGGCGGGGAAGGATCGAATTCCTCCGGCGGCACCAGGCGCGACGACACCTGCCGTTACTGCGGCAAGAAGGGGCATTGGGCACGAGAGTGCAGGAAGAAGAAGAGGGAAGAGGCCCACCTCACCAAGATTGACGAAGACGCAGAGCCGGTCATCAATCTCATGGAGGAGGTGGAGGTGAGCGTGGTGCACGACACGGCGGTGTCTGCGCCGCCAGGAGCTGGAGATGCGCGCGCGGATCACAGTACAGCGCACGGCGTGGTGGTGTCCGCGCCGTCGGCCGCTGAGACTGCGCGTGCGCAGGTCTTCCTCAACGAAGAGAAGGCCAAGGTCGTGCCGGGGGGCGCCACCGATCCCGTCGAGGATGTGTGGTACCTCGACACGGGCGCCTCCACACACATGACTGGCAATCGATCCGCGTTCGCGGAGCTGGACGAGAAGGTGACGGGCACCGTGCGTTTCGGCGACGGCTCCGTGGTGCAGATCAAAGGAAGGGGAACGATCACGTTCAGCGTCGACGGCGGACCCCTTCGCTCCTTCACCGGCGTCTACTACATCCCTCGACTGAAGAGCAGTGTTGTGAGCCTCGGGCAGCTCGACGAACACTGCTGCGACATCCGCATTCGCCATGGCGTGCTCACGATCTACGATCGACGCGACAACCTCATGGTAAGGGTGAAACGCTCCCCTAATCGTCTTTACAAGCTCACCATGAGGCCAGTGCAGCCCGTATGCCTCACGGCGCGTCACGACGCGGACTCGTGGCGCTGGCACGAACGATACGGCCATCTGCATTTTGAGGCGCTCCAGCAGATGGCACGCACCGGCATGGTTCGCGGCCTCCCGAGCATTGGAGCCTCCGGCGCGCTGTGCGAGACCTGCTTGGCAGGGAAGCAGCGCCGCACCCCATTCCCGCAGCAGGCACGGTTCAGAGCGGAGGAGCCGCTCGAACTGGTGCACGCGGACCTCTGCGGCGCGATCACGCCGGCTACGCCTGGCGGGCGTCGCTATTTCCTGCTCCTCGTCGACGACTGCAGTCGCTATATGTGGCTGGTGCTGCTCGCTGCGAAGGACGACGCTGCTCTCGCACTCAAGCGCTTCCAAGCAGAAGCGGAGACGGAGGGGAGACGCAAGCTCCGCACGCTGCGGACGGATCGCGGCGGCGAGTTCACGTCGAACGCTCTCGCCGCGCACTTTGCAGACACGGGGGTCAAGCGCCACCTGACGGCCCCGTACTCTCCCCAGCAAAACGGCGTCGTGGAACGCCGCAACCAAACCGTGGTGGGCATGGCTCGTTGTATGCTGAAAGCGAAGGGCATGCCCAGCTACTTTTGGGGGGAGGCCGTGCTCACCGCGGTCTACGCCCTGAACCGCGCGCACACTCGCAGCGTGGACGGGAAGACGCCATACGAGGTATGGTACGGGAGGAGGCCATCCATCGAGCACTTGCGAGTGTTCGGGTGCGTGGCCCATGTCAAGTCGGCGCGGCCCTGCCTGCGCAAGCTGGACGACAGGAGTACGCCGATGGTGTTCATCGGGTACGAGCCTGGCACCAAGGCGTACAGAGTGTACGATCCCTCCACTCGCCGAGTCCACGTCTCCCGCGATGTTGTCTTCGACGAAACCGCGAGCTGGGCGTGGGAAAAGGAGGAAGAAGATGGCGCTCAAGGAGGGGGCGAGTTCACGGTGGAGTACGTTGTGATGGACACTCCGCCCTCTGTCAGAGGGGATGCATGCCGTGCTGGGATAGAAGAGGGAAGCAGCCGCGCTGGCAGCACGGCGGGATCGTTTGGCGCGGGCTCGCCAATCCTTTCATCGCCAACGAGCCCGGCAGCGCCCGACAGCGTGGAGTTCGCCACGCCGCCCTCCTCTCCAAACCCCGAGCTCTACGACGCCTACGACGACCCGGATGAGCCCCATCGGTACCGCCGCGTCGACAACGTGCTCGGGAGGGACACAGAAGCACCCGGCCTCGCAGAGCGCCTGCTACTCACCACTGCGGAGGAGCCCGCCAGTGCAGCAGAGGCGCAGAAGGAACCTTGCTGGCGCAGGGCGATGCTCGAAGAAATGGCCTCCATTGAAGAAAATGGAACCTGGGAGCTCGCCGATCTGCCGCGTGGACACAAGGCCATTGGCTTGAAATGGGTCTTCAAAGTGAAGCGCAACGAGCAGGGCATCGTCGTCAAGCACAAGGCGCGCTTGGTGGCGAAGGGCTACGTGCAGCGCGAGGGGGTGGACTTCGAGGAGGTGTTTGCGCCCGTCGCTCGCCTCGACTCAGTACGTCTACTGCTCGCTCTCGCCGCACAGGAGAAATGGGCCGTTCACCACCTCGATGTCAAGTCCGCCTTCCTCAACGGCGAGCTTGAGGAAGAGGTCTACGTCGAGCAGGCTCCCGGCTTCGTCAAGGACGGCGAGGAACGGAAGGTGCTGCGCCTGCGGAAGGCGCTCTATGGACTGCGCCAAGCACCACGAGCCTGGAACGCAAAGTTGGACAGCAGCCTCGCCATGATCGGCTTCGTGCAGTGTCCATCAGAGCACGCGGTCTATGCGCGCAGCAAAGGCGGAGAACGGCTGCTACTGGGCGTCTACGTGGACGATCTGATCGTCACCGGCACGTCCGCAGAGGCAATCGACGACTTCAAGCATGAAATGATGGCACTCTTCAAGATGAGCGATCTGGGCGTTCTGAGCTACTATCTCGGGATCGAGGTCAGTCAGCAGCCAGGTCTCATTCGTCTTGGACAAGCAGCCTATGCAGAGAAGCTGCTGGAGAGGATGGGGATGAGTGGCTGCAATTCTGTAGCAGTCCCCTTGGAGCCACGCTTGAAGTTGAGGAAGAACAGCAGCGGCAAAGGCATGGATACGTCGCTGTACCGGAGCGTGGTGGGTGGCTTGAGGTACCTGGTACACACCCGCCCCGATATCTGCTTTGCTGTTGGATACCTGAGCAGGTACATGGATGCGCCCACGGGAGAACACTGGGCGGCAGTGAAGCATCTCCTCCGTTACATCTCCGGGACAAAGAATTTCGGGTGCAGCTACACTCGACAGGATTCAGGCGCCAGGTTGGTGGGCTACACTGACGCTGACATGGCCGGAGATGTTGACGATCGGAAGAGCACAAGCGGGATGATCTATTTCTTCGGAAAGTCACCCATCTCGTGGCAGTCAGCAAAGCAAAGGATCGTCGTCTTGTCATCGTGCGAGGCTGAGTATGTGGCCGCCACGGGCGGGGCATGCCAGGGAGTTTGGCTCAAGCGCCTTCACGGCGAACTGATCGGACAAGACGGTGGCATCCCGGAGCTGCGCGTCGACAATAAATCAGCGATCGCGCTGATGAAGAACCCGGTCTTCCATGATCGGAGCAAACACATCGAAACTCGCTACCATTACATCCGTCAGTGCGTGGACAACGGCGACATCGAAGTTCAGTTCGTGCGCACTGAAGATCAATTATCTGACATCATGACGAAGGCCCTCGGTCGTGTGCAGTTCCAGCAGCTGCGCCAACGGATTGGAGTCGTCAAGGTGAAAGACAACTAGATTAGGGGGAGTTTGTCAGTTAATCTAGCCGTTTTTCAGTTTCAGTTTCAGTTTGAGTCTGTCTTAGGTGTCAGGTTCGGTAGCGTCAGCTATCCTTCAGGAGGTTTAGGAGTCTAGGATTCGGTTTGTTAGTTGACCCGATCCTGTCGTTGGAAGCTCGAGTACCTGGACGTGGGATGGCACGTCTGATGTGGGTATCGTGCGATCAACCACGATCGTTCTATCTGTCAATAAAAGGCAAGGAAAAACAGAAAAGCTGCAGACGTTGCACGCAGCGCAAAACCACTGTCTCTTGTTCGTGTTCTCTGAAACTATCGAGCGAGAGAGAAAGGGACCACAAAAAAGACTTGGCATGGTACACCATATGGGCTGGGACGGCAGCTAGCGCCAGCCACACCACGAGCCTCCGCTCATGGAACTGTGCCGCCCCTCCTCAGCCAGACGCCGCGTCGAGCTCCTCCCTATCCGCTGCAGTTCCTCCCCCGCCACTGTCACAGGCACAGGAGCCGGCGTCCAGCGTTCTACATCCATGTTGCAATTTGGGCTCACCATGGCATCTGCCACCGGCACAAGCGCCACGGGTGCAGCGGCTGCTAGGCGAGAGTATGAAGCTGTGAATACCGTATTGACGTATGTACGTGGGTACCTAATTTAATCCGTTTAACTAAGTAATTATAGGTAAAAGACCATACTTACCTTTTAAGTTTGGGGGAGGGGGGGTGTACGGAAGCAAAGCCCTACACTAGATAAAGAAGATACAGAAATGTTATAACTTTATTGCTGAATATAAGCAGCACCATTGTACAAGCAAGAAGGCGACACATTTAACAGCATGGTCGAAGTTCCTAGGAGGTACTCCGGTTACATTTTACTCCTCAGGTATGCAAGTACGGGTAATAGATAACTGTGCATCATTGAAAATGGCGACTGACAAATAACTGTGGAGTTGTTATCTACATGACAACGGTCTTCTGCGCTAGAACCCGACTGAACCATTCAGCCGATGCTTTGGGTATCCTCGTCAGGTTGTTCTTGTAGTCGACATAGTACAGGCCGAACCGCACCGTGTACCCCGAGTTCCACTCCCAGTTATCGAGCAGCGACCACACAAAGTAACCGTGGATGTTGCAACCTTCCTTCCTGTAGTTTCAGGTCGCCAAGTATTTAAGTACCAAGATGAACAGATGTTTAGACTGGTACACATCGGTCGATTATACACACTGTTTGGTTATACAGTTTCGGTATATTCAGAAAGAAATGAAACCTCACCTTATGGCATCCAGGAGACTAGACATGTAGTCGTTGTGGTACTCTATCCTCTTATCATCTTGCGGGCTGTTTTACGGTAAGGACAGATAAACGTGAACCGTCCAGGGCACCCGATCCGGCGGCTCTCGTTGCTCCATACTTGTCAAGACACCCACAAGTATATTTCCACCGAAGGGTAAAGTAGGTAAGAGAAAATATCATGTCCCGAAATAAAATTTCGACATCCATCTGGGCCTCTTCGCAAATTGTTCCCGAGCTAGGATTAGGGTCAACCCCCATCCCCACAATCGCTCGGCGGCCATCGTCTCGCTGCAGCTGCCCCGGGCCGCCGTCATCGACCGCCCTCGTCTACGCCCCGGTTCGGCGCCCGATTCCCGGCCGCCGCTTCTGTCCAGCTGCCCCGGGCCGAGGCTGTCGACCGCCATTGTCTCCGCTCCGGTTCGCCGCCCGAGTTCCCGGCCACCACCCGAGTCCCGGCCCCTGCCGCCGTCAGCATCTTCGACTACGTCGCCGACCCCACGCCGCCCCCGCCCCGTCTGCCCAAGGAGCCGCCTCCGTACGGACTCGGCGGCCGATCCCACAGCCACTCCGCAATGCCAATGCCTCTTCCAGGCCGCCGTCACAAGAGAGGTGGCTGCGGCTTGCAAAGCGAGAAGCGGCGATGCCCACAAGAGAGGAATGGGAGGGGTACAAACGAGTCTGCCAGCCAGAGGTGTGTTTCTTTCTTCTTCTTCTTCTCCTAGTCTATTCATGTTGTTTGGTACGAGTTCAGGTACGAGTTCGTTCAGATGCATCCTAGAAAACGCATATACTATTTGTAGTACCCGATCCTTGTGAGTTTCATTTATTCAGTCATTGGTTACACTATAATCAGTACCACTTCGAATAAACAAATCTTGTAATCCGTAGAGAAGGCCATTTAAATTGTCTTTGATTCTTGAACCAATAGGAAGTTACCCTAACCACCCACCAACCTGAAACTTATAGCACCCAAGGAGGGGAGCTAGTGGGAGAAAAGGAGACAGAAGCAAAACGCCATGCACATTACTTAGCAAAGTATAGGCCATGATTGAGGACAGAGAGAAAACTCTTTCGGACAAGAGTGAGAAAGCAAAATAAACTAGCAGGTAAAACATGGTATCTTTTTTTAACTAGGGAGTTCTCACTAATTACCTAGCAACAATAATAGTATTTGTAGCTCATACATTTACTATTTTCAAGTAGAGTGCAGACTGAATTTTATCCGTCCTTCCATTGCAATGCAGATAGATGGGTTGTAGTATCTACCAGGTTATCTCTCAGTTTTGCTAGCTGTCTGCCTGTCCTACAGATTATGCTTTATCAGAGTTATGTTGAACTGAATGTTACACTGCATAGCAGCTTACGCTGGTCCCTTTATTTTTCTTGGTGTTTAGTCTCGTTTGTTTTGACCAGTTTGCAGCTAGTAGTAGCACCGCTAGCGTTTGAACAAGAGTATGACAGTAGTAGCATTTGCATTTATGACTGAATAATTGTCAAACATCAAATGGTACCTCAAATGTGCAAGTTCTTGCAGGCTGCATATGTGTGCACTAGGCATCTTTACCAGGTGCTACATTTTCTCTAAGTTCAGTGGTAATGTTTCATGTCGCTCCCCCATGTTTCAGTAGTAATTCCCTTAGCTAAGCTACTTTGTCGGAGTTAGAATTGGTTTTGTAACTTGAACTGGATGGTGTGCAAATCGGTTAAACCTCCCTACATGATACTACCATGCCGTGGACATAAACCTTGCGATTCTCATACTAACCAGCAAACCTTGCGATTGTCATACTAACCAGCCTTGTTTGCTGCAACGCAATGCTTTTTCTGTATGATTGCTACTTTTTCTGTATGATTGCTACAGATGTCGTTTGGGCCTTAGGAATTGGACAAAAAAACACATGAATTAATTCAGGACAAAGATTTTAATATTACTGCAATCCAAGAGATAGAAATACCCTCGATATTGTTTCAGAGTTGTGTGACAATTGCACAACAAACTCACTGCATTTTTTTCATCTCGATTTATCTTAAAACTGAGGTTACATTGTTCCACTTGCAGGAGGGAGTACAATGACACTGCTGCGACAACATGATCTGGTTCTGAAACTTGCCGAAGCTGAGAGTGCAACCCCTCAAGTTGGTGATTCACTGAAGCTGATATTTGATCCTGACGCACAAGCTGAAGCTGATTGTTTGCAGTGTTCTTGTTATTATTATTCTTCCTTTTGTACCAAATGAACAATGTCTGAGTTTTATGTCTGTCGTTGTTTAACTGGGCCCTTTTTTACTAAATGCTGGACATGCTCATTACTTATTTAACTTCCCCAGATTTCTCTTTGTTTGTTGAAAGCATCCGCCATGAAAAGAAATGCTCTAATGTTGCCCTTTTGTAGTCTATAGCAATCCTTGAGTATTAAAAGCTGGCTCTTCTGTAGTCTAGTAATGCCATCGGCTGTTGAAGCTAGTTGCATACCTTTTTTCTAAGCCATACAGTTTGTCTCACGGCTTGTCCGCCTATGCCCAATAGACAGAGCGGACAGCGCCATTGGCGGACGCGGACGCCGCTACTCTGCAATTTTTGTTTCGCGGATTAAGCCGACGTGTCGGCGGCCGGTCCACTTGTATCCTGAATGGCGGCTCTTGCAAGACCCTGTTTCTTGTATGGCTCGGTTTATCTGTCAACGGAGAGTGCACGACTCTTCTGTCAAAAAAAAAAAAGTATACGACTATTACCCCTTACAATTATAAGTTTCCTAAACTAGTCCAAACAATACTACTGCACGAGGAGACAAGTAAGTTGTACCGTAAAAGAGGCCCATCTTGCAGGGCACTTTGTAATCTTGAAAACCGGTTGTTTGCATCATCCACACCTGCCATAAGCAACTTGCTAAATATCACTGATTATTTAAGGAAAAAAACTCATATTAGCAGCCAACAACGCGATCTTTAACTACGTACCATTCTCTGTAATGAACACAGGTAGATTTCCATACTTGTCTTTAACATGTTTCATCAGCTTGAACATGCCCCAGGGAACTATGTGCAGCCAACTCGATGCTGCCTTAAAGTTGATAAATAAATATTCATTTTCAGTCATACATAATAATTACATATATCTCGAATGAGGAGAGCAAGTCAAAAGCAATAAAAGAAATAGCTGATTAATACCGTTTGTCCAATTTTCTTTCCATGTCTGTAAGCTACGTAGTGCAAGCAGTGAGGAAATCAGTAATACCAACAATGAATTAATTAGGAGCTTCACAATATCTTTATTTATCAAGACTCACCAGTTGTTATGACAGCAGCATCGGCCAATGCATCATTTATTACATGTTTTCTGACCCGCATACGGTCGTTCCTAGCATATAGTGTTGTGTAGTGGTTTATGCCTACAAAATCGAGTGACCCAGATACTAGTTGTGATTCTTGATTTGAAAATTGGGGTAGCCTGTTGCCTACAAGTTTCTGCATAGGAGCGGGGTAGTGGCCAAACATTAGGGGATCCAAGAACCTGCATTCCCGTTTGCAAAATTAATTAATAAATGAAAATGGCTATATAATATTGAGGTAATCATTGTGATCTATAGTAGGTACTTAATGTCTCACCATCCAAGCTCAAAGTCCATTGCTCGTGCTGCTGCTTTTCTGTCTTCATCGACATCTGACAATGGTTCATACCATTTGGAATCAAGTGCTATTCCAATTAGGCCTCCTTGTTCTTTCTGTAATTAGTACATCGAGGTGTTCATTCTTTTCTTCATATTGCTTATCATCTTTTAATAGAAACATTACTTTATGATGTGTTTACAATGGATTACCTCGAAATGTTGCTTGTAAGCATGAAAAACACCAGCATGAGCCAAGAGTATATTGTGAGCTACAATATACGGTTCGGTTGATGAATTACCATCCTTGCAGAACAAATGAGACATGATGGAACACCTCTCAGGTGCTTCCAATCCATAATCATAGCCATAAATTGCAAAGCTATGGGGCTCGTTAACAGTGATCCAGTACCTTACTCTATCTCCAAATTCCTTGAAGCAAGTAGAGGCATAGTGAACAAAATCGTCCCTGCGTAAGTTAGATGCCAGGATCAATGAAACCAATTCTCTTGGAAATAAATAAAAATATGCTAAATAGATGCGTAACGACAGCTTCATTCAAAATAAGATCATGCACTAGTATTCCATACACAATTTGCGAGTTTAACCAGCCACCGTATTTGTCTTCCAGTGCTTGGGGAAGGTCCCAGTGGAAGAGCGTTGCGTATGGTTGTATACCTGATGCAAAAAATGTAAAAAAGACTAAGGAAGGACGATGATAAAAATGGAAGTAGACAACAGTTTGCATCACGCAGACACTGAAATGTCAAAAAATGGAAGACCTTTAGCTAATAGAGCGTCTATGAGACTGTTATAGTAACGCAATCCTTCTTCATTAGGCCTTCCGTAATGCATTGTATCTTAGCGCGTTATCCTATGTACAAGTGTTTTCTAAGATACTACTACCCTAATGCGTTGTCTCTTAAGCTTTGTGTCTTAGAGAAGTTGTATTTAATCTATTCAGTGATCATGTTTGCATTTCAACACTGCGGCCTAGTTGTGGCATGAACTAAGCACAAGCTATTTTTTCACTCGCATGAAAGAGAAAATTTACACTTATAAAATTTACACTCGCCACCAGCTACTACTTATTTGAAACACAGGTACTACTCAAGTGCAAGTATGCTAGGACATACTTGAGTAGCTGAATTGAATAGCTTCAGTTCGTAACATCTGAACAGAAAATGGAGGACATGCTCCAGTAAATAGCTGAACGATGGCTAGATTGTAACTTCAGCCATTTTCACTTGTCTCTTCTGCTACGGCTTTGGAGATATTTCATTCGGCTCAAGATTGCCATCTGTAAATTAGCTTTAGATCTTACCAATGACGAATCCCTGGAACCGATCTGTCCCTGTTCTCGAGCAACATTGGAGGATTGACGAGCGAGAGGTGCACGGGATCGTTGAATTAATTGCCCTGCCTTGCAAAATGTGCTAAGAGTCGTATCCAGGATAACATACGGCTCTCTTCTCTCTCTTCCATAACTACCTATCCACATCAGCATTTTGCCTACGTGGCACAGCTAAGATACGATCCTAAGTGGAGCATTACGGAAGGCCTTAGGTTCGCCCGTTCCACCTGGCAAGAAAATCACTACATGATCAGCGGGCAGAGTTAATAATATTAAATATAACTGAACACAATTTACACCAGACATACTCGGGAAGATGCGTGACCATGAGATAGAGAACCGGTACGCATCCATCCCAATGTCCTTCATTAAGTCCACATCTTCCTGCGAGTCAGGATTGGGCTTCTCAGCTACGGATAATTTATAGCTCTAGCTGGTTTCCTTATTTCATTATCAACCTAGTCTAAGAAGAATAATTTCTTTGACAAACTCAAGAAATACACTGTTCTGGAAAAGGGCTTCTTGCTTATAAAAAATGGAATCTTGTATTTGGGATATAACCATAGCAGTAGTCTCTCTGCTGTCTTAATTTTGGAAATACCAGAGGCCCGGAAGTGGGCGAATGCAGGGGCAGTCAGGTTGGTGACGCTTCTCCAATGGTGCCTAGCACCTAGGAGTGTTTCTTTGTAAATTTGAGGGTGTGGTATTTAGGGGCTTTGTACATAGCTTTCTCTTCAATGAATGCATACGCACAAAGTTTTTTCTCGATTTTTTTTTTCCGAAAACACCTTGCTAGAGAAGTGCATTCCAAATTTGGACCAAGAACATGTTCCAACCCAACATCAATGATTAAGGTAGTAGACTCAAATTTTATTATAAATAGCTTAATATGATGGGTGAATGAACTAAATCACAAAAAAATAGAGATTCATCGAATAATTCACCTTGTAGCGATGATAGTGATCAACAGCAATATCTGGATTGCTGAAATCTATCACCCGCCCTGTAGAAAAGATGGCATCCAATCATAACTTGAAGAAAACATTAGACTAGAGTACTTTCCTTGCAACAAAACTTCACCAGGTTTTCTCGTGAGAGTATCCCATATTGTAGGTCCACGTCGACCCTCATTTACAGCACCCTCATACTGGTAAACATATTGACCAGAAACAATCATCAGACAACAACAAACTCAAAAAACATCGGCTGGAATTAGAGAGATGAATGCTTTTGCAGCACTGAACCTGGTAAGCCGAAGAAGCTGTTCCAAATGTAAAACCAGGAGGGAAGTCTGCTCTCTCTATGGCGTCAGCACAAGCAGCAAAGCTAACAAGGATATGAAGAACCAGTGCCAAGAGACCCATGGTGTTTGCCTTCAGTTTGAACTATGAAGGGCTAACTATGTACTTATTCAGTCACTGAGTACCAGGCATCATGTTGCACGATACTTTAGGCAAATAAATACTTGGGTCAATCCCAGTTGCAACCCCAAGTTGATTATAAAACTAATTTTAAATAGTTAGATTAAAACCCTATTGTAGATCAAGTTGATGACAAAGCAATCGGTCAAATGTCTTTGGAAAAAAACAAGTGGGCATGGTCAGGCCGACTTGCATCCACAATTGATGAAAAAACAAACTGTTAAAATATTTGAATCAATTCCCAGCCCAAGTTGACGAAAACCTGAATTTTAATATCTAAGTTATGATTTTAAAAGAAAGAATAATTATTGCCGGTAGGACTAGAAAAAATCAGACCTTTCTAAAAGGCCCACTACACTGGTGGTGGACCTAGCAATTTTTCAAATCCTGGGCACACCACAAACTAACATACTTCACTTTGATCTATCAAAACCACAAATATCAATAATATTTAGACCAAAACCATGTAAATATAATAAATAATATTTCATGTATCATATATGTAAAAACCATGATTAGATAACTCGTAGAAAAAGTAAAAACTGCATTCTCCGATCCTCATCTTACACCCTCATCTCCATTTCTCCTCCTTTACCACAAGGGGCGAGTAGGGACCGCTTATTTTTATCTTTGTGGCACATGGCAAGTAGGAAGACATCACACACCACATGGTATGAGGAGAAAGAGCGGAGAAGAAGATCGAACCTACATGGGACCAAGCTGTTAAAAATTATACTTCATCCGTCCACATTTATAAGGCACACTTTTTATCATTTCAATGCTAAGAAGTGTGCCTTATAAAAGTGGACGGAGGGAGTAGTATTTTCCTAAGTCTCTATTCTTCCCATCTAGACGCGGTTGTTGTGGGTTTCTTAATTCTATTGGATAAAAGTTCTATTTAAAAGCTTTGAGCCACTCTGAGAGGAACTACTGTCTGTGTTGCTTTTCTTATGTGACAACTAGCACTCATGCACTGCGCTATATTGAAACAATTCAAAGTAGGCTACAAATCACGTTTTGCCAACAGTGTGGCTGGTTCGAGGGAAACTCCAATGGTGTTCCCAAATTGTGTCCGGATTTTGTTTTTTTTTTGTCTGTCTGGGGAGACGGGCACCGAACATGTGTCAGCACCAGTGCACCCGACAGCACCCCCTAGGCGGCGAGGACAATGTCCGATTGGAGCATTTTGTTTTCAAATAAAATAAATTAATTCAAACACATGCGACAATTCCTTCTCTTGCGTTGTAGCTAAGTTTGTTTGGAGTGGTGTGTGAGATGGTATTTAGTGGAGCCCAACATCGTTCCCCGAGTTTTCTCTTTTTTTGCTGAACCTTTCGTGGAAATCATGACACTTTGTTTAGATTATTTTTGAAGCCCACATTTGGGCACTGAAGCAAAATTCCTGACACAACTTGCTGACTGTGTTGAGACCGTTACTAAGAATTTAAGATCTTCTATCGATGAATGTGGTGTTGGCAATGCTCAAAAGGCTTTTCAGCTCCACTTACACCCGCCCCGGCGTAGATTTTGCTTCTCGTTGTCTGTATTACTAGCAGTGTTTTGGTTACCTGTCAGGATTTCCGGTAACTGAAGGATATCCCGAGTACCTCGGGGAAATGGTCATACCAGCCAAAAAATTCCGTATTTTAAAGTTTAATGAAATCTCTCGGTGAATAGTCATATTGGGACAAAAAACTGAATTTCCAAATTACGGTTTTCAAATTTGTCCGATAATCGGTCGGAATTTTCTGATAACCTCCATAACCGGAAATCCCGAGCCCCCTCGAATTTTTTTTCCTACCGGTAACCAAAACCTTGATTTCTAGGCACATTTGGCTACTCAAACTTGTGGCCCTGTGTCATGGTTGTAGCCGTAAGCCAGCATAACCTGTGTGCTAGTAACCTACAAACTTACCCGGCATTATTAATTTAAAACCGAGCAAAAATATCCTTTGTCTGAAAAAAACCTAATCTAAAGATAGACAATCTTGTGAAATCACATTTACTAATGAAACGTGGATATTTTTACAAAATTAGAACAGACCAAAATAATTTAAGAACAATGTTAATTGCCTAAGAATGAAAGAAGTATGATGGGTCTTGGTTTGCTTTGTTGTATGCCAAACTGCCAACGCTCTGTGGCGAACTGATTGTGTTTTGAGATTGCTTCCCTTATCTTTTTTGGAAGTTCAAGACTTTAATGGAGAAGGCAAAGACGAAAGCGAAGAGAACTGTGAAACCTACAACACCAGCGGCCATAAAACCTACGTAATCATGTCTGAATCCAAAATATCGGTTGATGAAAACGTTCACTGCTTCCCCATCCTCCAACTTAACATCTGTGATATCTCCATATTGTGAGGCAGCAAGTCCGTAGAGAGTCCATGCCACTGGGCATGCCCAGGAGTACCATCTCCACCATATTGGTATCCTCTGCAAGCAAGCCATATATAAATTATCTACAATAGAATGGAAAAAGTTTTGATTCATGCAAAGAAAGTAGTCATGGCCACTCACTGGGCGGGGGACTAGGTAGCCAGCAAAAATATTCCATATGGAATAGAATGCAGTTGCGACTATGGCAGCAACGTCACTGTTTGGTGTCATGGCGATCGCCATCATCCCATAATATGTGAAGTACAGGAAGGTGAAGAACATGAAGAACATGAACCAAAGAAATTTTATAAAAACCCAGTCAAAACCAATCAAGCTGTAGACAATAAGACCATAAACAATGGTCTGGAGGAGGACGTGTGGGATTTCAATAAGAACCTGTTCGATGGTCGATGATTGTTGGAAGTTAGAAGTAGGAGGGAAAGAAGTGCGATGTTTTATTTTTCAAATTTATGCGACGACCATTACCTGTGCGAAAGCATAGGCTACAGGAGAGTACATCCCAGCACCTTTTTCTCGGTAGAAGACTGTTCGCTCGACGTCTATAATTGGTTGAACGCATTGGCCATTCTGCATTCCAATGAAAATTACTGCCGCATACATGGATCCCAAAGAATTGAACAGGTCTTGTTTGGTGCTCCTGAAAGGAAAAATAATGTACAAATAAGTTTATTCCTCACACAATGGCTATATGTACCAGGTTACAGTTGGAGTTATTAGCAAAGGCACTTACGTTTTCTTTCCTAAGTTCAAGAAGATGGTGCCGAAGATGAGGGCAATAACCATCGTGAATAAGATTCTGGTCGCCGTGTATGATGGATTTCTCCAGTATGACTTATGTTGCTTCCACAGGCAAGCCATGCATTGTGTGAAAAAGGACTGTGCATACTGGCTTGGGAAGTACAGGTCGGCCGATCCAGGTGGAGGTGAGCTTAATTCACTAATCAAAGCTTTGTTCCTCCTGCCATGATGCATTTGAATCAGTGAAATGGGAGTCTAATAAAGAAAATGAAACATCATTCTAGGACTGAACGTACCGGTATAACTCAGAATTCATGTATACTTCGGCAAAGTTGACCCCCAAGGACTCTTCTTGAGCTAGAGTGGTCTCTTCTAGCATCCATGTTGCAGGGTTGTAACCATCCTTGATTTTCTTCACTCCTTGTATTCCCTACATTGGAGCAGAAGCAAAGTAATCATGCATGCCATAAGTTGGAATCTGGGTGTACTCTTGAGTAGGTTAGTACAGACGCTCACCTCAAAGTAATTGATCAGATGGCATGATTTGTGTCCCAATGGGCCGACATAAATTTCTTCACCTCCCAGTTTCATCAAGAACAACTATTGAAAGTTGAAGAATAACAATATGTCAGTCCTCGCATGGGAGAGAGCCAATGCTTTGACAGATTACTATTTTAACATCCTTGCTGCAATTTACCTCGTCAAAAGCTTCAAAGATGTCAATGCTGGGCTGGTGGATGGTGCAGACAACTGTTCTTCCTGTGTTCACCGTGTTTCTAACCACCCTCATCACTATTGCAGCTGCCCTTGCGTCTAGTCCAGATGTTGGTTCGTCCATGAATATGATGGACGGGTTGGCTACCAGCTCAACAGCAATGGTGAGCCTTTTACGTTGTTCCGTGGATAAACCATTCACTCCCGGTAGTCCAACCAATGCTCCCATCACTGATGTAAGCTCAATGAGCTCCATCACTTGTTCCACAACCATCTGCATCCACTAAGTGAATCAGTCCAATATTCCTGTTCCACTAATCACTTTTTCGATAAATCTTCAGTGATCACTTACAATGGCAAATGTATAATTAGCTACTTATGTAATAGTAGAATAAAGGTCATCAGCTTACCTTTCTTGCTTCCGAGTCTACATCAGGGGACAGTCGGAGCCATGCCGAGTACACGAGAGATTCATAGACAGTAACATGTGGAGAGTGGAAATCATTTTGCTCACAATATCCAGCAATCCGGGCAAAAGTTTCTTGGTTCTTTGGGTAACCTGAGATGCTGATATCTCCTTCAGTGTAACCACCAGTCTTCCGTCCCTCCAACACATCCATTAAAGTGGTCTTACCTGCCCCGCTAACACCCATCAATGCTGTAAGAACTCCTGGCCTAAAAGCACCACTTACACCTTTCAGTAGTAATAACCGGGCTTCGTTAATACCTCCGCCTTTCATTTCCTATAAGATTTGAGCACCAAAATCAGGGGATATTTGGGAGAGCTCTCCACTTGCAAACTCTTAGTACAACATTTGGGACAAGTCGGAACCGGATCCAGATTAGCTAGTGAGGATTTCCGGCGACAAGTCCATATGCGCATGTTCCTTTCGTACTGCCTGCTTTTGGTTGCTATTCTGCCGAATAAGTACTCAAGAATATACCCTAGAACTAGGAAAAAATTGTTCCTAACATGTACAAACCGTTTCTAATTTGCAGGTAAATATGTACAAACATTAGAACTGAATAGAAATGTTTTTCAAGCAGACACATGCATACATGAGGATGCAACATGAAAATGGCAGGTTTAGCACACAAGAACAAAGTATACTCTCTCTGTCTCAAAATAATTGACTCAGATTTGTCTAAATATGGATCTATGTAGACGTGCTTTAATTTATACATACATTTATTTTTAGATAAAGTTGAGTTAATTATTTTGAGACGAAGAGAGTACATGTGAACTGGGAAAAGAAAGCGGATAACTCCATCGATCCAAATCTGAATTAGGCCGTACACGTGTTAAACGTGTTCGAGCAGCATGTGTGCGTGGTACAGAGTTAAATACAGATCAAGCCGGTCTGTGGCTTGATTGGGAGTGTGTGTTTCCAAGTAAAAGGAGTTGTAATCAGTTTATTTTTTTTTTTGAAAATTAAAACCACTATATTAAGCAAGCAAGCCGCCTCATTAAAAACCTTCCAGCCCCCTTAGGTACCCTGGAAGGAAAAGAGTGCGTAAAAAACTTGCTGCCACCCCAGATTAAAGTATGCTTACATCGTCGAGTAATTTGTCCACCACAAAATCTGGAGGATCATCTACCCAGAAGAAATCAGAGCTATGTCTATAACTATAAGCAGCTATCTCATGGGCTACTGAATTAGCAGATCTAAGACAATGAGAGAATTTCACTGAGTTTAGCTTCAACTTCTCGTCCATACACGTAGCAAAGATGGCCGCAGCAGGATCCCACCATCTATCATGTCCCAAGCAAGCATTGCAAACATCAAGGGAATCCGTTTCAGCTTCGATATCATGTATCCCCAAAGCAATAGCCAGCCTCATCCCTTCCAACATAGCCATGGCCTCCATTGTCGTAACGTCCCCCGAATTTTGGACAAATTTTGAAGATGCAGCGATGAATCCACCGTGGTTATCACGGATCACAGCCCCAACCGCACCATTCCCTGTGTCTCCATGGACAGACGCATCCACATTGAGTTTCATAATTCCTGTGTCTCCATGGACAGAGCAGGTTTCCCCAGTTCCACTAAAATAAATTACTAGCAGTGTCGACTTCACTCCACAAAAAGTTGTGGATTTAGCTAGGATGCTTGGGGTAGCTCCACTACATCCATCAACTTCTGGGTTATGCTTCCGACTTACCTGAGGCATGTCGACTGAGTATCTGATATTGTTGAAGATGATAGACAAGGGAGTGAATGGAAGTGTCATTCCCATCTTCCTGGCGTCTACTCCAGCGATTTCTTCTCTTCCTACATTTACTACACTTGTTACAAGGATGCAACAACAGTGAATTGTGTTTCGTTATGCACTTTAGCAAGAATTTCTACTCACGGTCGGAAGGTGAATTATGGGTATCCGTTCCAAAAAAATGCAACTCAACATTTTCTCCGGTACGGTTAACATGCTTCTCCCTTAGTTCCTCTTCAGACACAACATTTTGCCCCTTTCCGAATGCTTTAGTTACAAGAAAGAAATCATCAGTACTGTCATAATATGTTTGCGATGAGCGAATCAGGTACTCACGGTCAAGGCAGTGGAGGAACACAATGAAGAGTATGTTGAAGAGCATGATGTACCCAAGTAAGGCGCCAACACCGAGCCAGTACCAGTTTGGGTCGACAAACATGCCACGTGCCATCAAGACTTGTACACCGAGTGTGTCGTTGCTTACTGTCTCGTCAACAACCTGCGAATAGATTGATTTTTTTCGAATTAAATTATCTGACATTGGACTGATCGAGTACCTAGAAAGTGTTGCATTACCGTCTTCCAACTAGCGCCGAGGAACTCATTCACGGCTATGGCATTTTGGGCATACATCAGAGGGGAGCACCAGTAGCCCCAAATCCACCAACTTTTAATGTTATCTGCAGAAAGAGACCTCACAACTTCCCCTTGACAGTTGACATTACCATGAAAATCACTGAATAAAGATTCGACATACCTCTAGCTATCAAGAACCCACCGAGAATCAAAAGAACAATCTGTGCAAATGAAGAAATCGTGTCTGCAAAAACCATGTCTCTTCCTAACGCAGCAAAAACCCGAAAGATACTCACGGCCATCTGACTGACCAGTACAAGTAAGAGGTATTGGCGGAAGAACCTTTCAATATTTGGATCAAAGCCAATGCCGTAGTAAGTCATGGCGATCCACGTAGCACATTCCAGGAATGATATTGGGATCTTGAGCAGCCATATAGGCAATCCATATGCCCATGATGGATAGAAGAGCATGTCCCTCTGCTTATAGAATATGGGCAGCTTTGCAATGGTCATGGCGAGCTCGATGACTCCCATGAAAAGGTGTGTGACTAGGCCAAGGAACATTGCACCCAGGAAGATCACTCCATCCTCGATGGTGTCCCGGGGCATCTTACTACGCAGGAAGACAGTCATTGCAATGGTCCCCACGATTATGAGCTAGTACAAAAAACATATATATTTCATTCATCAGGCATTACCTTCAAATTCAGATATGAAGATGATTCAGTAAGCAAGATGCATACCTCGAATACTTTAAAGATGTAAACAAATGAGTTCCTCTTCATCAGCAGGCACTCTCTAGAGAAGCATGCCTTTAGAAGCTCCATCTTGCTTACACTGTACTTCGAAGTCGTGAGCGCGGCAGGATGGTTTCTTGTCCTATCGAAGGGCACCCTGAGATCCGAGTCCATCTTACAGCCAACATGAGATGCTCTGAATCTCTCCACGAAGTGGTTCACCGAGATGTATCGGTATGGCTCGTCACTTCGGCACCAGTACTGGTGCTGATCCTTCCTAGATGTAACCTATAAATTCATGGTGAACATGTCAAATTGGTGTTCAGTTGTTCCTAATTCCAATATTGAGCATCTAGAACTTTGGTCACTACGGCACCAGTAGTGGTCACTTACTTCTTGCAAGAAGTCTGCAACACATTTTCTCTCGGGGCATCTGAATCCCATGGACTCAAAGAACTCCAGGACATTTTCTCGAGGGCCCTGGTACACGATTTTCCCCTCAGTGAGCAGAAAAATGTCATCAAAAAGCTCGTACGTTTCAGGTGCAGGCTGAAGTAATGAGATCAGTGCGGTGCCATCAAGAATGTGGATGGACTTCCCGAGAGAGTTCATGATCTGGTAAGTCGTGGAGCTGTCCAGACCCGTGGATATTTCATCCATGAACATTGCCTTTGCTGGGCCGACGAGCATCTCCCCTGTGTACATTCAATATTTTGGAAGGACATATTTTACTTTCTTGAAAATAGATAGTTATTTGAATTTATTTTCACATATGAATATTGTACATACCAGTTGTGAGGCGTTTCTTTTGTCCTCCTGAAATACCTTTGATCATAGGGTCACCGACCATTGTATCTGCACATATTTCTAGATCCAAAATCTGAACAAGAAATGCAAGTATGTTAGGGGCAATATCTTTGACTTCTTTTATATGTTAATCGATACAGCATACTCACTTTAAGGATATAATCTATGATCACACTCTCTTGACCTTCGACAGAGATGTCCTGTTTGAATAGCAATTTTTTTGAATAATTCGAAGTAGTAAGGATTTTTATTTAAATGAAATATCTTACCTTCGTGAGAAAATCAGTATCATGATCTGGCTGAATGTTGGCTTCTTTCTCCCTTCTAAAGAGTTCAGCGAGCATGTCTGTAATAAACAACCATAATAATCACTTTACAATATATGTGACTAATTATCGTTTTCACTTTCCAGTGCACATTGTGACAAGCCGTAACGAGTTCTAACTCCTTGACATCTTGCAGAGAAGGCCAGCGTCTCCCTCACTGTCATTTCACCGATGTGAAGATCATGTTGCCCGATATATGCTGATGACTTCTGGGGGACAAACTCATCCATGTCATGCCCATTGTAACTCACTTTCCCTGACACCTGAACATTACCATTTTAAATTCATCAATCTTAGAGATGCAACTAATCTTCCTTGATAGTTATTTGTACTGTATAAAAAGTGTACACGGAGAATTATATATAGACGTAGGGGTCAACCCGCACCCAGCTAAGACGTGCGCATGTCAGGATTTCTGCTGCGCGCCGACAAGCACACAGATTCCCGTCGGCCTTAGCCACCAGGCCGCCGAATATCTTTACCGTTAAAGATGCTCTTCCATAGAACTACTCAGAATCAAGAAGGATGTGAATATGTAGTACCTTTAGAGTTGAGTCCAGTCTCCCTGCCAAAGCTAGGAGCAGACTAGTTTTTCCAGATCCAGGTGGGCCAAGCAACAATGACATCCTGATCAAACGAACACCAAGAACTAAACTCCAAACTACAAGCAAAAAACTGTAAGTTCATGTAAATAAATAGTTCTTGATTTCTCACCTGCCGGGTCTTATGACTCCACTAATGTCTTGGATGATAGAGAGTGGCCTCTTCCTGCTTGAAATAATGCGCAAAGAGCTCAACACATCCTTCAGTATTGAAACGGTATCACGAGAATCAGATGCCGTGGTTGAAACCTCCATGATTGAAGCGACAAGCTACTTACTAAAAATGCATACCATGATTTTGTTGGAGAAGAAGTTAGTGAATGTTGGGATTCTATGATTACCAACATATGCCTCTGTGTCAATGTTCAGGTTCTCGAACCGCACCTCTATTGTAGGGTTGTCCGTTCCATCTCTGCCAAACATCAAAATCAACAATACGAACATCGTCTTCAGAAACATTCTGAATCTAACAGAAATAGACAACACCAGGTCTTTTCAGCGATTGATGCACACAACCATACATTATTAAAAATCAGACAAAGCCGGTCATCGAATTCGAACAAAGTGAACCCAAACAAGAGAAAAGAAAAACATACGAGACTGTATGCCTCCTGACAATGACTCTGTCATATATATTACCATTAACACTATGCATGGTAAAAGGCCGAAAAGTACACTACCACTCCTGCTAAACATAAAAAAGGGGATGGCCACATGTGCGCCGGTGAATACGCTAAGACTAGCTATGTTCGATGCCTATTTCAGTTTTCTCCAAGGTTTTCACTAATTAAGTAGACACCATTAATATCATTATTTAATAAGTTGTGACAAAAGTGGTAAAAACATGAATTTACATATATATATATGACGGGAGACGGATTTTTTTGCTTAAGAAAGACACATCTAACGTATATATCTTGCTTGTTGCTTCCACGGTGGTGTTCTCTTTTCTTGTGTGGAGAAACCGTAGAAAAACAAAAAGGAGCATGAGGAAGCTAGCAGAGGAAGCTCAATCAAAATCAAGCTGCATTCCACTTTAGTAGGACGGAGGAGGCAAAGAAAAACAGGAGGTGGGAGTAGGGATATCGAGGTTGCGCGCGCTCACCGTTCGGGACCCAGGCGAGCCATGGCGCCGCTGCCGCTTCCCTGGACCAGTTGGTCCGATCCTTCCGAAGGGAGAAAAGCAGGAGGAGACTCGGATGGAGCTACTCTGCTGGGACGCAGAATAGTACTAGTAGCCACGATCGTTCGGTGGCTCTCGTCAGCGAATTATGCGGGATCACGGATTCCGTGACGTTATTGGCTGGGCTAGACGGGAGTCGTCGGCTCTTTAGGAAAGAGGGCGAAGACCCGGCATTCCGGACTCGGATCCAGGTTTAGCTGCTCTCGTGTCTCCATATTTCCAAGTGGTGGCAGAGGTTGCAGGGCAACTGGGCAAGTTAGAGAAGACACAGGCATAAACTAAACCATTTGGTAATGCTATCTTGAGGTCAACTAAGGGTGTGTTTAGATTATCAGGAAAAAAAAGTATTTGGTTGGAAATATGAGTGATGTTTTTTTTTCGAACATTACTTCCCCGCAGTGCTTTACCGAAACTTCCGAATCGTCGTTAAATCGGACCACCTAGATTTGTCCGCATTCCTTCCTTTCCAACAGCTAGACTGCTTTCGCCTAAATTTTGTTCTATGGTTTTTCTAAATCCAGGGTGCCCTGGTTCTATCATTATCTCCAGGCAGCACGCGGAGCCGTTGGATTTGCGTTGTACGGCTCGGATCAGGCGCACGTGCGGTTAAGCTGCGACGGCGCACGAACCGCACGAACGCCACGTTCGCCAGGTGCGGTTTCTCTATGACTTGTGGTCCCAGCGGGTAGGAGCGGAACTTTCGGAGTTCGATAACCGCGCCACTCGCCCTCTCCTCCTCTTCCTCGTCAGCACCGAACAAACTCTGCCGGCCAATTCATGCCATCTCCTCCGGCATTTTCCGGCGAATCCACCACAGGCGGGCGCGGCGAAGAAGGTCAGCGCCCATCTCTCTTATTTTTCCACGAGTAAATAGGCCACACGCCACTCGCCCTCTCCTCCTCTGCATCGTTAGTTTCCCCGGCGACGAAACAGTGTTTCCGGTAGATTGAGTCCATCTCCGGCGTTATCTGCCGAATCCATCCCAAGCGAGCGCAGCGAAGTAGGTTAGCACCTATCTCCCGTGCTTTTATCGCGAGTAGATAAGTCAATCTCGCCGGATTTTGTATTCCGGAGCCGTCAGTTGTAGCTAGTCGCCGGTGTGCTGCGCCGACACACTATGTTGTCTCGCTTGGCGCATAGCGCAGTCGCCGATGTGCAGGATTGGAGCCCACTTACATCCTAACTACCACCCATTACCCTCCCCCCTCAAGCCTAAATGGAGCACCCTCGTCGAGTTACATGCATGAACAGAGTGGTTGCATGTCACACTTGAAGAGTAATTTTGCCTCTCGGGGTTGCTATGGATGCGTCCCTCTCCATGCCGATTAATTACATGGTGAGAGCTCCCAACTCAAGCCTTGAGCCACAATTTTGGCTAACTTGGTTTGTTGTGTCCGAGTCCTCTGTCCATGCTGATTAGATCAGCGAGAGCCCGAGGCGACCACAGCCTCCTCATAATGCTCACATGTTATTTTCCATTTTCTTTGAATGGTTGTTGTTGTGCAGTAGATTCATGGCATGTCCATTGTCTCTGAATGGTTGTTCTTCTGTAGGTAACATTAATTGGTCTGTTTTTGTTGATAGAGGTGTTCAATTTTGAGTTAAAGCATCACGTACCCCCATTTTTCAGTTTCCGATTTGTTGTGTTTCAAATCAAATTTTGTTACATGGTTAATTTCGAATCAACTTTCATGCATGTTCGTGGGCTGATGTTATTTAGAAATTTTTTCACCATGCATCATGATCTGTAATCAATTTCCAGGACTAACCTATTAACAAGATGCCACAGGGCTAGTTTCCTGTTTTCTGTTGTTTTTAGTTTCGGAAAAATTGTTCTGAAAATATTCTCCGAATTTGAAAATTCAAAGCCCGGAAGTTTTAGAATTTCTGAAGGTTCCACGGAGTCCCGAAGAGACTCGGAGAGGGGCCAAGGGGGGCCACACAGGTGGTCTGGGGCCCCAGGTGCCCTCTGCCATCGCAAATTCGCCTATATAATCTCTCCGGCATATCAAATCTAGAAATATACCACTTTTTTCGAGAAACACCCGAGGCTGCCGTCATCGTTATCCCGAGATCGGGAGAGTTCTGGAGCTCTCCCCGGCACCCTGCCGGGAGGGGAATTCATCACCGGAGGGGTCTACACCACCATAGCCTCCTCCGAAGTGATCTGTGAGTAGTTCATCCCTGGACTACGGGTCCATAGTAGTAGCTAGATAGTTGTCTCCTCCACTTTATGCCTCATGTTTAGATCTCGTGAGCTGCCTCACTTGATCGAGATCATCTTTATGTAATGCTACATGTTGTGTTTGCTGGGATCCGATGAATGTTGAATGCTATGTCTTTTGATTATCAATATATCATGTTATCTCCATGTATAAGTTATTTATGATCTTGCATGCTCTCCGTTATTTTTAGATGATCTGACCAAGTAGATGATAGTAACTCCAAGAGGGAGTATTTATGCTCGATAGTGGGTTCATGCCTCATTTACATCTGTGCTCGAGTGACAGAAACGTAACGTATGGAGGATGTGCTGTTGCCATTAGGGAGAAAACAACAATGATTTGTCTAAGGATGATTCTATTGTTTACATTACACACTTTGCTTAATAAAATTATCTGTTGCTTGCAACTTAATACCCAACGTTTATTCGGATGATATTTGGAGAGTAGATTATTAGTCATAGATGCAGTTGGATGACGGTCTATGTATCTTGTTGTAATGCCCGCATGAATCACATAGTAATCTTTATGTCTTGCAAATGCACTACGGTGCAGCCTTCATTTCTGTCAATTGTCCAGCTGCAATTTGTTCACCACAGATGTTGTTTATCTTTCACGGAGAGACAACACTAGTGAATTGTGGACCTTGGTCCATTTTCTCATACTGATAATACACACTGCTTCCACCGTTTTCACACTGTTGCTACAGTTTTCATACTATTTTCCACACCATATGTATAACCTCTTTGTTTTCAGCAAAACCAGTGAGATTGACAACCTCACTGCTTCGTTGGGGCAAAGTGATTTGATTGTGTTGTGTAGGTTCCATGTTGCTGCTGAACCGGTAGTGCGCCCTCACTAGTGGAAACAGGGGCTTTAGTTCTGGTTCGTAGGCCCCCATTTGTCCCGGTTGTGCAACCGGGACGGGGCATCCGGGACAAATACCCCTCCCCATTGGTCCCGGTTGTGGCAGGACCCGGGACAAATGGGGCTGACCACGTGGCCCGAGCGCTGGAACCTGGCCAGGGCTATTAGTCCCGGTTCTGAATATGACCCGGGATGCATGCCCCTTCTGCCGCGGCAGGGCTTTTGCCCTTTTCTCTGCCGCGGCAGAAATTTACAATTTCCGTTTTTTGGTCCCCGAGACCTCCTGGCGGCCCCTCCCCGGACCTCGAGAAGAGAGGAGCCTCGGTGGACCCTCCACCGAGCCCCCGGATCGCACGAGTGAATAAGTATATAAAGCAGAATAAGAAACACTTATATTACAGAATCAAAGTATATCGAGCATATTACATGACCGATGGAGTGTATTACAAAATCAAACTTAGTTCCAACCGGAGGCATGGTACTCTCCATCTACGTTTATGACCTCTGCATCTAAGAAGCCCGCAATTTCCTCCTGAATTGCTCGTATGCGGTCCCTAGGTAGAAGACCGTCCCGAAGCCGTTCGATCTAATATAAAGAAGAGTGGTCACTAAAATATATGAAACTAAGTAACTAAAATAGATAGTAATAAGAAGAATTGACGACTAACGTACATGAAGTTGCTTTAAATTTCTGCCCTTGGGAGATGTGGTCTGACGAATGAACTCGCAAACGTAGTATCCACACAAGTTATTCCCGTCTCCTTGTTGCAAGCACTATACGAGAAGATTGTTTTAATCAAAATAATAATCAACCAGGCATGATAATGGTATCGACACTAGAATCAACGAGATGGGCACGGATCTAGATAGTACTTACTTGCACAACATCAAATGTAAGCTGTTTTTCCCATTCACCGGGAGAATTCTTTATGAACCTCTTCCAAACCCTACCCGAGAAAAAAAAAGAATAAAAAGAGTTAGTAATTACTTGATATCCGAAAATGAAACAAAGTAGTCGATATATTGCAATATATAAATACTGAAATTAATAAAGATTGAAATTACCGCTGGATCATTTCCTGCATGTCAGCCCACATTGAGAGGGGTTTACGTTTTGAGTCCATTACAATTACTTTTCCTTTGTCAATTTGGAAGATTAGCAGAATATAGTGGAAGTTGCGCACGCAGAACTCATCAATTATACAATGAACATCGAGTAAGGAAAACAGAATGTTTACAACAGAGTAACACACTTACTTGAAGTTGTAAGGAAATAGTATTTCCCGTCGGTGTTGGTTAAATATTATTGCCCTCAGAATATTATTTTCTGTATCCTTGGGAGATTGCCGAAGAGTCTTTTCAAAAATAATATTTGGATCAATGAACCCAATATCATAGATTCCACCTCTTTTGCATTCGAGAATCTTCATTCTGCAATTATAATATATGAGTGTACTATATATATATATATGAATATGCAATTGAATGAGGTGAGCTAGAGAAATAAGTGCTTACAGACAATAGGCACTAAGGATAGATTTGTCGAGGGTCTGCTACTGCTATAACTGAAACAATTCCTCAAATTGAATCATAACATATCCATTTCCAGTTCCATAGTGCTCGTCCTTAACGTTGAGACATAGCCAGTCCTCATATTCATCAACGGCTTGCATATACCAACTATGCACTCTTCGCATTTTCGTTGGTAGATCCTTTATCTCCTCGGGTTTGACAAGAGACTTCCCGTACTCGTATTTGTACGCACATTCAGCTGCGGGGAAGTAGTTCACTGTTTGCATACACTCAGCAATGGACAAACCCGCATCAGCTGCCTTGTCTGCGTACAGTGTTATAAACTCCGGATCAATATCCTCATCAGCAATATTAGTGCTCGGCCCCACCTGGGTATTGGAAATCACTTTGAGCGGGGACGTGGATTGTTTTTTCTGCTCTCCGAGCTGAGCAACCGATTTCCCCTTTTTCCCGCTTGCGCTACTACTCTTCGTTGACCGCACCATTTCCTGGTGTGACTTCAGAATAGAGCGGTCATAGTCAGATGACAGACTCGGCTCGGGTTGATGAAGAGTCTTCACCATTTTCCAAGCTCGTTCTATCTCTTCTTTGGTCTCAGGGAAATCTGGCTTTTGCTTCTCCTTCCGCTTTGATTTCCACGCATCGTATTCGTCCTTTGCGATTTTCTGGGTTTCCTCGGGAGTATAGTCGTAAGGTAACTTGGGTACCTCTTTTGGTACCTTCGGGAGGGGTGATCGTTGACGTTTCGGTGATTTTTTACGTTTCGGTAGAAACTTAGTGGGCGGAGAGGGCTGACGCGGCGGCGTAGGCGACCGCGCTGGAGACATGCACGGCGTAGGCGACCGCGCCGGAGACGGCATGCGTTGCGAAGACGACCGCACTGGAGACCTTTGCGCTGGAGAAAGGCGAGGATTCGATGGCTTTGCCGTCTGATTTGTGAGCACAATGCATTCCTTTAGCCATAGAACGGTCAAGTTCTTGGCTTCTCCGAGTTCAGTCAACTCTTCGTCTTCACCTTCAGGAAAATCAAACTTTACCCGCTCGAATCCGTTGACAACTTCATCGACCCCAACAACAGCGTAGCCCCGTGGAACCGGAAGACTATGGTGAGTTGGTTCGTTGCCAATTGGTAAGGCATAGCCGGCCGCCGCCTTGATGGTTATATTGACGACCTTCACGTGGAGCTCACAGGATGTCATTTCCGTGATCTCATCCACCGGGTGAATCATCGGCGGTGCATCATCACCCGGTAGCTGCGTGGACGCAACGCTGCTTTTGCGATGAGAATGTGCGGCGTCGGGAGCCTCGACTTCAACTTCTACCATGTGTACTGTTGCGCCGGTAGACACTATATGCTGGCTAAGTGTGTTAATTTGGTCCTACTGCTTCTTTGCTACATCCTGTGTCAGCTTTACCATTTCTTCAAGTTGACGCCTCCAGTTTGCCTGATTCTCTGCTTCAGCTGCCTCCTTGTCCTTTTTACGTTGACGGCTTCTATCTGGGTATAACTTTTTGGTGGAGTCGAACGCAACACTCCACGGAGGAGTGCCTTTTGTGCCTCGTGTACGCCCTCCGTGTTCCTTATTCCCTAGGGCTCGTGTGAGCTCGTCGTTCTCTCTATCTGGCACGAACTTCCCATCTTTAACGTCCTTTATTGCGTCTCTCAGCTTCTCTATGGGTAGAGGACGACTCTTTTTATGCCTTAGGTTATATATTGCTTTTCCTTCGGCGTCCAACCTGCCCCCATGCCCGTAGAACCATGACCTTGTCCGCTCGACCCACAAGAACGGCTCGGGAGTGATCCCCTGCTGAATCAGGTTGTTCTCCCATGTCTCTAAAATTTCTAAGTCTAATTTATAACACTATCTTAATTAGATTTTCTAACATTCATAATTAATAACATTCTTAATTAGATTTTCTAACATTCAATTCTAAACGTACAAATCTAAAATTGCTAAGTCTAATCTAAAATTTCTAACATTCTTAAATTTTCTATATCAATTCTAAACAAATTTAAAGTTAATAAGTCTAATCTAAAATTTCTAACATTCATAAACTAATAATTCTAACATTTGTAACACTAATAAAAAACAGTAATTAAGTAAAAAAAAAAGGGAAAAAACAAAAAAGGCCCCGGGTTAGGGCGAGATGGAGGCAGGCCTTACCTCCTCTTGGGACAGTGGCGGGCCGGCGGCGCGGGGCGGTGGAGGCCGGCGCGAGACGGGATCGAGGGGCGGCGCGTGGAGCGAGGGGCGGCGCCGCAGAGGAGGACGCCGACGGGGGCGAGACGGGATCGGGGGGCGGCGCGTGGGGCGAGGGGCGGCACCACAGAGGAGGACGCCGACGGGGGCGAGGGGTGGCGCCGCAGAGGAGGACGCCGACGGGGGCGAGGGGCGGCGCGGGTGCGACGGGACGTAGGGACGGCGCCGCAGAGGCGAGGACGCCGACGGGGCGAGGGGCGGCGCGGGGGAACGAAAAAAATGGGCAGCCTGGCGGCGTCACTTTCGTCCCTGCGCGCGGTCTGGAACTGAGGGGGCCGGTGACGTGTATATATCCTATCACCCTTTCGTCCCGGTCGGTGGCAACAACCGGGACGAAAGGCCCTTCCGTCCCGGTTGGTGGCAACAACCGGGACGGAAGGCTCTTTCGTCCCGGTTGTTGCCACCAACCGGGACGGAAGGCCCGGCTGGTCGCGCACCGGGGCCCAAAAGTACTTTTGGGCCGGGCGCGCCAATTGTTTTAGCGCCAAAATTTGAATATATTAAATATGCACGTGAATAACTTTTATATAGTTTCAAATTAGGAAAAAATTACAACATTAAAATTGTTTGAATTTGCATAACTAATTCAAATCCGTTTTCTGTTTAACTAAATAATTATTCTAACTATTCAAACTATTAACTATTTCACTATTCCGTGGGTACTAGGTGCATATATGCATACCAAATGCACGGCTGGACGTATGACGGCGAATCCGGATGTTTTGTATTTGGAAGATGAACTGACCGGTGTATGAAGCTGGGCTATATATATATAGGGTCCTCTGGCTCACAAAGTGTTGAGCTAGGGTTTTGATCCAACGGTTAAGAAACACCTCATCCAACGGCTCACAGCAGCTCGAAAGAAACACACCGTAGCACTGATCGGACGGCTCACAACATCTCGAAAAAAACACACCCGGATCCAACGACTCAAGAGCGCTTGAAAGAAACACACGATCCGTGTGATTCTATCTGATTGGTCCAAACGAAACCCTAATTCCCATTTAGTCCCGGTTGGTGTCCCCAACCGGGACTAAAGGGATGATCCGTTTCCCAATGAAACCATAACCCATTTAAACTAAAGGGATGTTTTCTTCTCGCTATATATATGTATGCATTGCCACTCCATTGCCATAAACACATACAAACTCACCACTCTCTCATGGCTTCTACCGTACCCACTCTAACATTCATCCAGGCGGAGGCACTTTCCGCCTCGAACTACCCCTGCCCGTGCGGCTACAACGTTCCCGCCGGTTGGATGCTGAGCGCCGGAGGAGTGCCGGTCCCTCCTCTTCCTCAAGGTGTGGCGCGTCGGGCGGCCATCACGAACCACTACTACCACGAGCTTACGCCGGAGCAGCGGAGGAATCCCAGTTGGCATCCTGATAACCAGCATACTTGGGATGCCTTCTTCATCAATCGGCGTGAGAGGGCGCTCGCCAGGTATGAGGACGACGGTCTGCCTCCTGGGAACTATCACGAGGCCGGTCGTCGGCTATGGTGGTCCGGCCGGACTCTACAGAGCGTCATGGACTACATCAGGGCCGGCGATATCCCTCGCCTGCGCTACCCTCAGGCCCAGCCCTGGAGTCGTGATCCTCCGAGGGAGTGCAGAGCACCGTCAGACGATAGTGACGACGACGGCGGCGGCGACTACGACGACTACGAGTACATGTACTATAGGCCTAGGCAGGAGTATGACTAGTAGATCGATGCACTTTTGCCATTATGTACTGCCTTGTTTATTTAGATCTATGCTCTCCGTTTAGATTTAGATCCAATCTTGCCATTATGTGTACTGTGCCTTGTTTATTTATCGAAATGCATGTCCCCCTTTTTTTAACGTCTATCGAAATGCCATTAGATCTGAATCCAACAAATCAGGAAAAATCACACGGAAAACAGAAAACAGACGAGCTAGAGGGCCACTGTTTGCCGGATTGTTCCGGTAATACTCGCGGACCACGCGGTCGTCCCTGGCGTCGACTAGGCCCTGAAACGCGCGATGCCTGAGCTGGCGGTGGTCGGCGGCAGTGACGATCTGCGGCGTCGGCGCCCTGGCCTCCGCTTCCCAGAGGGTGTGGCAGTCGTTAAAATTCATCAACGACCGCGGGCGGCTGAGGCGCCAGGCCGCCGCGTCCCAAGCGCGGGCGGCCTCCGAGGCCGTCGCAAAGGAGCCGAGGGGGATGCGGTCGTCCCCGAAGCGGATAGTCGCGGTGAACATTCCGTTCTGCCGCGATCGGACTCCGTGGAAACCGGTAGTGTTGTTCCTCCTCGGAGGCATGGTGGTGGCACGACGGTGCGTGGAGTGGAGGTGCGGCAGTTTATAACGCGCATTCATGGCCACGCGTTACAACTCCCGCGCCACGCGGCAGGACTCCCGCGCCACGAGGTACAATACACACTACCACCCACACCTCTCTCTCTCACTCCCCCAAGCTAAAAAAAAGGGATGGGGGCTGTGGCCGCATTTGTAGGGGAAGGGACATTGGTCCCGGTTTGGGGGATGATCCGGGACCAATGCCCATGCGCGCGCCACGTGGCCTGTGGCTAGTGATTCGTCCCGGGTCGTGCCACGAAACGGGACCATTGGCTCCCCACGAACCGGGACAGATGCCCCCAGGTGGTTACTGCTGCCTCGGGCACACGAACCGGGACCAATGCATGGCACTTGTCCCGGTTTTTGGTGCAACCGGGACAGATGCCCCCTGCCCCCTGGACGAAAGGGGTTGTTTCCACTAGTGCCTGCCACCTCAGCTGCATCAACCTTCACAGATTGCTTGTCCTCCTACTGGTCGATTCAACCTTGATTTCTCAACCGGACATGATGTTGTTTGGTTGGTTTCTCAACCTGACTGACAAACTAGTTTATGGTGTTTGATGACGCCATGGCCGCGCTGAGGACCCAGTTTTCCCAAATCCAGTCCGAGTGCCGACAGTGTAGAGCAACAACTGCTCAAGCACTCAGCGAGTGGTAAGTACCACATCGAGAATAAGCCAACTAAACTTCAGCAAAACGAAGCTACACATAACTCAATCGTCTAGTGTGCAACCAGCCACCCTTGTTGAAGATGGTCCGAGCGACCACCATCAATCTAGTGCATCCATGGTCCAAACGACCGTGTTGGTCCTCTGGCAGAAGATGCGACCACAGGTGCATCCAGTTAGTATCCTGATGAATTATCTGGAAAAAAAAATTCTCAGGTTTCTCATTGTTAAAAACAATTCCATTCCTGCAAATTCAGATTGCCCAAAGCAAAGCACATACACCTATGCGTATAAATACTTTAGTATTATTGTCCATCCCAAATAGCCAGTTACCAAACAGACTAGCTATACTAGAAGGAGGTGAAATACTACGTACAATGCACTAGCCTCCAAATCTTTCTAGCAAAATCACAGGAAATAAACACATGTTGAACTGTCTCTAATTCTCCACATAACACACACTTTTTGCATCCATTCCATATCATCTTAGCTAAATTATCTTTTGTCAGCAATTCTCTCCTAGAAACAAACCACATAAAAAAAATCTTAGGAGGCACCTTTAATTTTCACAATTATTTTCGAAGGAAACTAAGATCCCCATTCATGAGATCTCCGTAAAAGGATTTAATGGTGAAAGAACCTAAAGTAGTGAGAGTCCACTTGATACCATCTTTCTCATCTGATAAATTAACTTCCATAAGTCTTTCTATCATATCCAACCAGGCTTCCCATTTATCCCCCACAAGAGCCCATCTAAACTGAATATTGGGAGGAGACTGACCAAGCACATGGGACACTAAGACATTTTTATGATGCACAATTGCATGAAGAGAAGGATATTGGGTTGCTAAAGACGAATCTCCTAACCAACTATCCTCCCAAAATCTAATACCCTCACCATTACCATGAGAAAACTTAATACGCTCAAAAAACACATCTTTAACCCTCATTATATCTTTCCAAAAAGGCAAATTGGTGGGTTTAGCTTCCAATTCAGCTATAGTCTTACCTCTGGAGTATTTATTTGTAATAAACTCATGCCACATCCCATCCTCTGTTAACAACTTAAACATCCATTTACATAGGAGACACCGATTCTTTATATCAAGAACCTCTATACCTAAGCCTCCTTGATATTTGGGTCGGCAAACTATGTTCCACTTTGTAAGGCGATATTTCTTTTTCATAGTGTCACTCTGCCAGAAAAAACAAGACCTATAAAATCTATTTTTTTCGCACCCAAATGGGAACCTCAAAGGAAGAGAAAATAAACATGGTAAACTAGTTAGGACCAATTTATCAAAACCATCCTATCACCTTATGATAACAATTTACCTACCCATGAACCTAACTTCTGTGCAAAACGATCTTCCACACTTTTCCATTCCTTATTAAGTAGTCTCCGATAATGAATCGGAATACCAAGGTATTGGAACAGAAGCTCACCAATCTCACATCCAAGAAAAGGATAGTATCATCAGCGTATTGAAGAATCGATATTCCCCCTTCCATCAAATGCGGCATAAGGACACCAACTTGATTATCTTCCTTTGCTCGAGCAATAAGAAGGGCCAACATGTCGGTCACAAGTTTAAACAAAATGGGAGATAAAGCATCTCCTTGTCGCGGGCCTTTTAGAGTCTGAAAGAAATGGCCAATGTCATCATTCACTCTAATTCCAGCACTATCACCTTGAACGAAACGAGCAACTCAATCACACCATTGTGGACTAAACCCTTTCATACGCAATGTTTGTTGGAGAAAACCCAATTAACCTTGTCATATGCCTTTTCGAACTCTATCTTGAAAAGGACCCTATCCATTTTCTTCCTATGAAGCTCATGAATGGTTTCATGCAACACCACCATGCCTTCTAAAATGTTTATTCCGGGAAGAAAAGCTGACTGATATGGTTTTATAACTTTGTGCGGGATAGAAGTGACTCTATTTGTACCCACCTTAGTAAAAAAAATGAAACTCACATTTAAAAGACATATTGGTCTATATTACTCAATCCTACATGCATCTTCCTTTTTTGGTAGTAGGTTAATAATCCTAAAGTTCAGTTTGAACAGAGGTAGATTACCTTCATGCAACTGTGCAAACAAACCCATCAAGTCAACCTTGATAACATCCCAAAAGTGCTGATAAATTTCAGCTGGAAACCCGTCGGGACTAGGAGCCTTTTTATGTTCCATTTGAGAAATGGCTAAGAACACCTCTTCTTCTGAAAATGGAGAAGTGAGAAGTTGACTCTCAGACCGAGAAACCTAAGGCAAATTCTCAACCAAAGATTCTACTAAAGAAAAAGCAGTAGGAACCGATGCCCCAAATAACTTCTTATAGTATTGAGAAATATAAATATGCAACAATCGTGCCTTCATCTTGTTCTAATTGAAAAAAAAATCTTGTTTCGAGTTTATAATTAGCAATGAGATGAAAATATCTAGTATTATTACCTCCTTGTTGCACATGTTTCACTTTCGCCCGTTGAGCCCGTTGGACTCTTCTTCCCTACGAAGCTTGGTTAAGAAATCATATGCTGCCTCTTAGCTACTCTCTCCTCCTCACTTAGTGGGACAGTTTCAGCTTTCATATCAAGCTCATTAATAAGTAACAACAAATGCTCGTTGTACTTTATATTCCCCACTAATATGGTTGGCCCATCCTCTAAGAAAACTAGGAAGGTGTCTAATTTTATTCTGCCAAATCTCAATAGAATTGGACCCAATATTCACTGAGTTCCATTCGGTTTTAACCATATCAAAGAAACCTTCTCTTGATAGCCATGCCAACTCAAAAGAGAACGACGAGGTGTTCCCTGTTGGAACACGTAGAGATAAACAAAACTTTTTCCTACGCGGTACTTCCAAGATCTAGCCGAGGTAGAAGGCCATGATGATTACCACTAGACGCGCGGTTGCGGATTATCGATGAAGCACGTCGGGGCAGTGCAGTCCACGATCCGATCCAGCCGATCCGATCCCTCGAACGTCGAAGTGCTGAACGTACAGCACCTCTGCCGGTATCCACGCGTAGGAGGAGGAGCTCCGACGGTGGACTGCTAGGTCCGGTGCGACGGCTGGACTGAGTCGGGCTAGGGTTTCCAACGCATGGGAGTGGACTAACGTGCCCGCTGGGCAACATGCGCCCCTCTTTATATAGCGTATGGTAGTGGGCTGCACAACACTTGTGGCCCATTCCCTCTGTGAGTCCGACTCACAAAATCAGTCCATTTCCGGTTCGGTTCCAACCCAACCAATACTTGCTCCCGCTCTTAAGTGTGCGACCATGCAGGCTCATGGCGACTTGGACACGATTGGAGTCCGACTCTCAATCGATCAATCGGTAGCGGCTCCTAGCAGAACGTGCCGACTCCCAAGTCCCATTGAGTCATGACGACATACCTTTCAATGTGATATTCATCTTAGTCCCTTTTGCCTCACGATATACCTTGTCGAACTATATGCGATTTATCGTCATACCTTAAATAGCTCAACTCTCTTCTCGGTCCGTGATATGTGATTCATCTGACTAACTCTTTAGTCAACAGACACAGTTAACACTTAACTGAGTCGCGATGGCCATGCTTCCTGAATCATATCACTCGAGAGGGCACAAAGAATATCTCTCCATTCGGAGGGGCAAAATCCCATCTTGATTATCCACATCACGCAGCTTGCTTCTCATTCGACCCGAACTCTGCCTTTATAGTTGCCTTGTCACAGAACAATGTTTGACAGAACCTAAGTCGGTGGTCCACAACTCGGATTGTGCGACAACCTCAGGTCTAAGGATTACATTGATTGAGACATACAAATGACGACTTGCTCGTTGCATCTCAATGTGGGTCAGTCCGACTTTGCTAAACTCTTTAGCCAAATCCGTGAGCGTTGGAATGGCATCACCATGCCCATGACAAGTGGAACCGAGTCATCAGCCAACTCTCACATTAGTCTAGGGTGTGTGTCCAGCACAACCTTAAAGACTAAGGACCATTTAGTATGAGCAACATGAATACATAGTTCCACAATCGAATCACATATTCAATGATATATATCAGATGTTCAAAACAAGGACAACTTAATAACTTTATGAATACATTGGGAATTACATCATCTATGATTGCCTCTAGGGCATATTCCCAACATTCCCCACATGAGCTGGCGAACCAAAATCAATAAGCAAAGGTACATGATCAGATTCTTTCCTAGTAAGAGCTCGAACCGAAACCAATGGAATATTTTTGCTCCCACTCAACACTGGCTAAAAACTGTCTAGCTTTTCATAAGTAGGATTAGGATGTCTACTCACCCAAGTATACTGACGCCCTTACATCTCAAGATCCTTCAAGTCTAGACTTTATATGATAGCATTAAAAATAACAGGCCATCTAGCATTAAAATTGTCATTGTTCTTATCTTCTCTTCTCCTAATAATATTAAAGTCCCCACATATCAACATAGGTAACGACTCCCCTTCACAGATTCTAACTAATTCCGCTAAGAATTCTGGTTTCTTGTCATCCTAGGTAGCCCCATAGACAGCCACAAAAAGGCCAAATGAATCCATCTTCCTTGGACCGTAGGTGAAACTTAACACAAAAATCACATGTTAAGACTTTCTGAACCAAAAGTGTAGCAAGATTAAAACCAACCAAAATTCCCCCGAATCTTCCATGCGACGGTAGGCAATACCAAGTAAAATACACCCCCCCCTCCCCCCCAACTAAATGACTTAAAAACTGATTAGAAAAATTAGATCTCACAGTCTCCAATAAGGCTAAGAAATCTACTTTTTGTTCCTGCATTGTTTCATTAATAGCCAAATGTTTCATTGTATCCCCATAGAACGTTAGAATTACAAATAAAACCCCTCATCTTTAATGAGTACTCCCTCCGTTCCAAATTAGATGACTCACACATAGATGTATCTAGACATATTTTAGTACTAGATACATCTATTTGAGAGTCATCTAATATAGAACGGAGGGAGTACTTTTTTCTATTAGTTTTCAGCTTAGCAGTACGTCTAGGAACCTGGCCCGTAGACACAAATATCTTAGAGACACGAGACCTTTTTAAAATTGGGGCGGGAACATCCAATGCATTCCCCCAAAGCCTCCTCATTTTCTAAGTTAAGATCATCACATAGGGTTTAGATGCTCGACGCATCACTAGACTTTGTGATAGAGTACCGGTCGCCCTGAACCACAATCACTAGTAGTTGTAATGCACGTAGGATTACTAATAACAAGATCTACAAATGTCAGGATGGTCACCATTCATATTCATCCATACAAGCTCAGCTGAGCGTTCCCTGTTCCAGAATCCTAACTTGCAAAATTTTACCATGGAAAATATCAATATGTTCAGAAATATTTAAAGCAGATGGCTTTTTTGATTCATAGGATAGGAAAAGTATAGGAATAGAAATCCTATAGGATTGAGATGACATGTCAACTTGAATCCTATGGGAAGAGTGATTCTCTTTGATTGTGCAAAGAAATTTTTCTATGAGGTTGGAACTCATGTTATTTTCTTATAGGATTTTCACTACAAGCTTCCCATAGGAATATTTTCTATAGGATCCAATCCTATGAATCAAACAAATTCAAAAGGAAAATTTTCTACAGGTTTACATCTTACAAAAATCCTATATTATTCCTTTGAATCAAAGATGGCCGGAAAGGGTTCCGTGTTCAAGTTGACACTTACGGTCGAAGAGAGTAGAAGCGATCTAGGTAAACAGATGCTGCTCAAGAATAAGACAGTTCTACTGGCAATCTGTCGCGAACACTCTTCCGCACAACAGGTTCGATGGCGGAATCTCTCTTGTCTGAAGGGTCGGCGCCTAAGCCGGTTGTGCCGGAACGGCGGCCATGCTTCATGACCTTGGCATCCCCCTTAGACACAACTATCTTAGACACACGGGACCTTTTTAAAATTGGGACGGGAACATCCAATGCATTCCCCAAAGCCTCCTCATTTAATAAGTTAAGATCATCACATAAGTTAGATGGTCGACGCATCACTAGACTTTGTGATAGAGCACCGGCCGAGCTGGATCACAATCACTAGTAGTTGCAATGCACGTAGGATTATGAATAACAAGATGTAAAAAAGTCAGGACGATGTTCACCGTTCATAATCATCCATACAAGCTCAGCTGAGCGTTCCTGTTCAAAAATCCTGACTGCAAAACTTTACCATGGAAAAGATCAAATAAATTCAGAAATATTTTAGACCGAAAGGGCTCCGTGTTACACTTACAGTCGAAACGAGTAGAAGCGATCTAGGACAGATGCTGCTCAAGAATAAGACAGGTCTACTGGCAATCTGTCGCGAACACTCTTCCGCACAACAGGTTCGACGGCGGAATCTCTCTTGTCTGAAGGGTCGGCGCCTAAGCCGGTTGTGCCGGAGCGGCGGCCAGGCTCCATGACCTTGGCATCCCCCTTGCGCTTGTCCCTCCCGATGGGATTTCCCTCCTTCCAGCCGTACCCAGCGAGGAGCGCGGCCGCGAACCCTTCCACGGGCACCTCGTCGTGCTCGTCCGCGCCTTGTAGGTCGGGGAGAACGGCCATGTCCTGCTTGAACCGTTGGACAGCAGCAGCGTCCTCGGCGGCGAGCTTCCTCCTCTTGGCATTCTCCTTGTCGCGGACGGCGAGGCCGTAGCCTGCGGTCGAGGATGAGGGGTCGTCATTGGATGCGATGAGCACGAAGGCAGGGCCGTCGCCGGTCGGGACGGCGGAGGGCCTGCGGGAGTCTGGAAGGGGCGCGATGACGACGGCGGGCGCGACGGGTGGGTCTTGCGGTAGCGAGGGGTCGAACGCGGTGATGAATCGCGGGGCGGGGCCGGAGTCCACAGCGGGGACGGAGAAGGCGGCGGGGCGAGCGGTGGGCTTGGTCCGCTTGCGTTTCGACGGGATGGAGAAGCAGAGCTTGGTCCTCTTCTCTTCCATGGCCGGCCGGCCGGCGATCTGATGGTTGGGGGATCCGTCCGTGGGGAGTCGCCGAGACGTTTGGATAAAGCACGGAGTTTCGTCCGTGGAGAAAATTCCACCGCACGACGAAACAAACACCAGAGATCGTCTACGGCACGGATCGGAAAAGGACTCCCGATCGGAAAAGGAATCCTGAGTTGGGCCGTGGAGGCAGATGCTAACTTTTGTTTTTTGCCAATTCCTGGCTAGGTCGTGATGTTGGGCCGTGGAGGCAGATGCTACCTTCTTCTTCTTCTTTTTTTTTGGAAATTCCTGTCTAGCTTTGCTACTGTTGGAACAAGGCTCCAATAGTCTTTTTTTGCATAGGGCAGACACAATGTCATTTTGTTACGAAAATTCACACGAATGTAAAAAGAAGACATTTTATCTTTGCCTTAGTTTTTTTATCAGATTTTTTGTAAAGTTTTTTTATTATTTTTCCAAAAATACCGGGAGCATATGAGCCCGGGCTCCAAAACGCCACTTCTATAGGTATTCGGGCAGGTGTTTCACACTACCTTCTATCCACAAGTAGCAGGACTTTCTTGTTTGTTTTTTGTAGCCAACGACAGCTCAATGAAGATAACATGGTTTCCATATTTTTTGGTATTTTTAATATATTTTTGGAAGATAAGGGGGCACATGACCCCTTTCTTAATTCACTCTGTATTGCATCGTACACCACTAAATGTTTGTAATTTCTATGTTATTTCATGATGTTTGTATTTTTAGTAAATTTTTTAGTTACCAGGTCAAAAGTGCCAAACTTAATCATTTATATGATGGAGCTTTGTGGCTAAACCTAAAATACAAGATAGGATATTTGGTGCAAAGGCAAACAAGAGACTCAAAATCATACAAGTAGATTTCATAAGGTTTGTGGAAGAATGTATCAAGATAGTAATGTCTTGAGCAAAACAATAACATCAAACTTTAAAAATGATCGACAACATTTTTCTCAACACAACAACATATGTCGTAAAGTCAAAGGTGTAACGACACGTAGTTCAGAGAGTAGAAAGGGGGTTAAATATAATATGTGCCATAATAGCACATGTAACAACACCACAAACCCCACTAAAACCTGGTGTAATACCATTACTTCTCCATTTTCACAATAGCATATATTGGCACACATGAACAGTGCTAGTGACACACTAACAAATATCAAGACTATGGGCACCTTCCACACCTAACCCTATGGGAAATATGGTCGTGGAGAAAATTTCTATTTCTACTCAGGAGGTGTTTCACACTACCTTCAATCCACAATTAGTATGAAATTTTTATAGCCAATGAACACTCAATGAAGTTAGCATGGCTTCCATATTTTTTGTTATTCTTGAATATATTTTTGGGAGATAGGGGGGCACATGCCCCCTTCCTAACTTCACTCTACATTTTTAGTACCACTTAATTTTTCTCCTTTCCATGTTATGGCATGTTGTTTGTATTGTTTCTAAAGCTATATCCTAGAAGCATGTTGCATTGTGTAAAGATTTAAATATTTTTATGTTTATCATTTACATATAAAAAATTGAACCTAAATTGAATACACATGTGTAAAGAACTCATTGGAAAGAAAAAGTGTTCAACTTCTACCTAAGAGTAAACAGAATTATTACTCCAAAATGGTTAAGAAGACGCATTTGTTTCGTGCTTATCGACGTTCTTCTCTTGCAAAGACCTCATACCACACCCACCCCTCCACTTGCTCTTTGGTATGTAATATGAATCACACGGGATATGCACTCGATGATTTTAGTACATGACAAGTGATATATTGCATCATATATAGATAATCACCGGAGTCTACCTAGAAGATTTAGTTTCAAGGTAGCGCAGGTCCTCTCTTTCTCTGGTTGCACGGTAGTGGCCTTCTTCATATCAGTAGGATTAAATGCACTTGCAAGAAAAGATTCACTGTTGGCTCCGTAGTCCAAGTCGTAGTTATAATTGTTCTTCGGCTTTGGAAGACCATAGCAAGCTAATGTCTATGATGGAAGGGATCCATGCATACATAAACAACTCCAAATTCCTACGTTTCCAACCATCTCTCTAGATGATGCTCATCTTGAGATCCTAATAGCCGTGGTGGAGCTTTCCAGAATCGAAGGGGATGAAAGACAAATTATCAGTGTTTGGCGGATACTAAATTCCCCTATCCAAAACCTACCTAAAAAAAATTCACGGGTTAATCACTCACTTAAAATAAGTTTTGAGTGTGCCTTCTAGTAAATGTTGGATATCCATTGTGCTAATCTTGGGGGGGGGGGGGCAGTTCCCCTGCATCTCTATTGTAGGAAAACCAGCTAGCATAAGTACTAAATGATGTCTCTGGTATTATTCAGAAGTGCGCCCTCATTTTTTATACGGGTGCTCCGCTGCTAGGTTCTTGAGCCGTTTAATCATTGTCTCGTCTAGAGACACCTATAATTGTCTTATTTTCAGTTTCCTGGAATTTAAGAAATGTAAAAGGAAAAGAAAATTAGTGGTGTTTTAGAATGATTTCAGGAAAATTTATGTAATGTCACCTTCTTTTTAGAGGTACGGCCGAGAGTGTAGGGTTTCAACATAATTCTCCATTCATCCTGAAGAATTAAGGAAAAAATGATAGATTCGTTTTAGTAGGGAACCAAGACAAAGAATTAGTGTACAGGTGATGACAAGACAATGTTGACATGAGCTAAGTGTACTAAACACAAGTTTTAACCATCCATCTTTTGCAATCCAAATTATTGATAAATACAAGATGTAGATAAAAAAAAATGTGTGAAATGCAACAATATAGTGTTGCCGCTCCCAAGCCAAGAAATGCATGTTTTTTTTGGTGCAAATGTATCAGCATTCACCTATAACTTAATATGCAACGTTGTGTGAGCTGTTCGAATTGATGTCAAAAAAAAATTCTTTAACTGACTCCATTGTCCAACCACATACTCTTCTATACCATCCACTAGTTTAGTCATCTCTCGAGTGTCCAATGCTCATTGTTTCTTCTCAGACCATGTCATCGGCCTTTAAGCATATAAGATATATCCTGGAGACATCCTGCATTATGTAAATAAAATAACAAGATGGCTATAAAGCGCTTTCCTTTGATCGTCTAGTGATCAAATTTTGAACTCAAAAGGTACACAATGGAAAAACTGAACACACACATGTGTAATAACTCATTGGCCAAAATAATTGTTGAATTTGTACCTAAGAGTAAACATAACTCTTACTCCAAAATGGTTAGGCAAAAGCATATGTTTCATAATGAATAATGTTCTTCTACTGCGATGACCTCTCATGCCAGTATGGCGCCTCAGTTGCTCTTTGGTATGTAATATGAATCACACGACATGTGCACTTAGTCTAGTTCATGACAACTGATATATTTCAACATATATAGATAATTACTGGAGTCTACCTAGAAGATATACTGTCGAGGCAGCGCAGGTCCCTGTTTCTATGGCTACATGGTGGCTGGAACTGCCTCGCGAGTCAAGTTCGTCTCCTTCATATCAGTGGAACTAGTGCATCTGCAAGAAACGCTTCACTATTGGTTCCATAGTCCAAGTCGTAGGTACATTTATTTCAGCGTTGGAAGACCGGAGCGCGCTAATGGCAGTGTACCTTCCAACCATCTCTCTAGATCATGCTCATCTAGTCATCTTGAGATTCTTCTAGAAAATGTTGGATATCCATTGTGCCATAATAAACAGATGGGGGAGGGGGGCAGTTGCCCCCGGCTTACATTAAGCTAGGACAATGCCTTCAAGTAAATTTTGGATATCCGTAGTGCCATAAATCTTCCATCAAGAACAATGAAATGTGGAGATGAGAAATAAAATGGCGGGAAGCAGCTTACTTTTGCTGTGCCCATGCCGAAAGGGTCGTAGAGTACCGCCACCCAAATCGCGATATCTTCCGCCAAAGAGCTTCGCCTTGATCATGTCTTCATCGCTGTGGTACCAATCGTTTGATGTCGCATCCCTTGCTAGCTTAAACGTACCGGTGCGTACATTGCAACCAAGCCAACCCATCCCTTTCTGCGCACACCTTCTTATTCCCTTCTCGATGGCTTCCACTAGATCATCGGCTTCGCCTCGTCCTCGGGTTGCTTTAGCCACACGCAAAGGTACGGCGGCTACCGTCCCCTGTCCCAAACTCACGTGCAAGTCGCTCAGAACGGGTCGGATCGGTCCAAAGGTGGTGCTTCTTCCGGTATCCTACTTCCTTGGCCTTGGCGTGTGTGAGGGTATGGAACATGAAGGAGGAGGTGGGGTATAGCAAAGCAGTGTGCATCTTTGGCTCTAATTTAGGCTTCCAGATTTGGTACAGAAATCTGGATTTACTCATCTACATATCGTATGAAGAACCAAGGACCTAGGAATTTGATATGTGTGCTGCTATTCTCTGCTTGAGATAACAGTTGTGCAGATATGTGCTATATTTTCATTCAGAAGCAAAAAATAATAGTCTTAATTCAGTTAAATCCACTGTCGATTGGTTGATAATTTGATTGTATCAGCATATTACTAAATGAAAGATTGTGTCGTAAATATTCACAGGCACGCCACTGACGCCAGGCCTCAGAGTATCAGCACGTGAGAGAGAAAATACTCTGCATCTTTTGCCTGAATCTTGCATATAGCTGCAATAATAATGGAGTAGCATGTGCAAGCATACAGTCGGTTCATTTTTGTTGGTGTTTGAACTGTGAAGATACAGCAGATGAAGAAGAAAGCAATATTGATGGTCACAAGGGTTTTTGGTGTTGTGTAAAGCATACAGCTTTTCTGTATTTCTATTCCGCTATTTATTCAGTGCTTACATGGAATAACTGAAGATCCTAAAAACTAGGCTACGGGCAGGGAAGCAACGTTGCCATCCCAACGTCTCCTGCTCGCCTCCTAAGATGCTACTCGAACGTTTCAATCGTGCCATCCCACGACAGATCATGCAGCAAAACGATCCTATCTACTTAACTGAAAAACAGACCGAGTCACAGATCAGCTTATTACAGAGAAGAAAACGCTAAGGAAAAATAACTGACGAAACTGAACCTCCTGCAGCTGTTAACTGACACCATAATCAACAGCTGGGGGAGGGGGGGCAGTTGCCCCCTAGCTTACATTAAGCTATGTCAATGCCTTCAAGTAACTTTTGGATATCCGTAGTGCCATAAATCTTCCATCAAGAACTATGAAATATGGAGGTGAGAAATAAAATGGCGGGAAGCAGCTTACTTTTGTTGAGTGGCATGCCCATGTCGAAAGGGTCGTAGAGTACCGCCACCCAGATCGCGCTATCTTCCGCCGAAGAGCTCCGCCTTGATCATGTCTTCATCGCTGTGGTACCAATCGTTTGATGTCGCATCCCTTGCTAGCTCTTAAATGTACCCGTGCGTACATTGCAACCAAGCCAACCCATCCCTTCATGCTCGCACCGTCCTATTCCCCAATCTCCGTCCAGGCCCTTCTCGATACCTTCCACTAGATCATCGGCTTTGCCTCGTCCTCGGGTTGCATTAATATTAGCCACCGAAAAGGTTCGGGGGCTACCCTCCCCTGTCCCAAACTCACGTGCAAGTCGCTCAGCTCAGGGCGGGCCGGTCGAGAGGTGGTGCTTCTTCCGGTCTCCTACTTCCTTGGCCTTGGCGTGTGAGAGTACGGAACATGAAGGAGTAGGTGGGGTATAGCAAAGCAGTGTGCATCTTTGGCTCTAATTTAGGCTTCGAGATTTGGTACAGAAAGCTGGATTTACTCATTTACATAACGTATGAAGAACCAAGGACCTAGGAATTTGATATGTGTGTTGCTATTCTCTGCTTGGGATAACAGTTGTGCAGATATACGTGCTATATTTTCATTCAGAAGCGAAAAAATAACAGTTTTAATTCAGTTAAATCCACTGCCATTTGGTTGATAATTTGATTGTATCAACATATTACTAAATGAAAGATTGTGTAGTACGTATTCACAGGCACGCCACTGACGCGAGGCCTCAGAGTATCAGCACGTGAGGAAGAAAATACTCTGCATCTTTCGCCTGAATCTTGCATAAAGCTACAATAATGGAGTAGCATGTGCACGCATACAGTCAGTTCATTTTCGTTGGTGCCTGAACCGTGAAGATACAGCTGAAGAAGAAAAAAAAAGCAATATTGACGGTCAAACTGAACTAATCTGAACGCATCACATAATCCCCTTATAACTCTTCTACTTGGGCAAACAAAACAAAACTGAAGATTTCTGGAGTGGTCATGGAGGACATGTCAGGTGAAAATGAATGTAGAGATATTTGGCTCTGGATTTGATTTGGATATTTGCCCTTCCTGATTTAGTGTTGGTTGGTGTTGAAGCCTATCATATCCCCGATTTTGTACTGTGCATGGAATACATATGTTCATAGGATACATGTGTATTATTTACTTGATCTTCGAAACAGTTTTTTTTTCCTCCCCGTAACGGGGCAGAAAAAATAACTAGAGCCTGGAGCCGTTCCCTGCAATATCGACCACGAAACGGTAGCGGACGTCGTTGCGCGCGAGGCGTGCCAGCGCGCCGTTGATCCCGTCCGTGGAGACGAGCTCGATGTCGCAGGTGATGTTGTGCTCCCCGCAGAGGTCCATCATCTCCTGGGTCTCCTTCATGCCCCCCGTCATGCTCCCGCTCACCGTCCTCTTCCCGAAGATAAGCGGGAACGACGGCAGCTCCACGGGCTTGTCGGGGGCAGCCACCAGCACCAGCTTGCCGTTCACCTTGAGCAGCTCTAGGATGGGCCCCAGCGAGTGCTGCGCCGACACCGTGTCGATGACGTAGTCGAGGCTCCTCGCCATCGCCTGCATCTGCTTCTGGTCGGTGCTGAGGACGAAGTCGTCGGCCCTGAGGCTCTCCCTGGCCTCGCGCTCTTTCGCCGGCGACGTGCTGATGACGGTGACGCGGAGCCCGAACGCCTTGCCGAACTTGACGGCGACGTGGCCGAGCCCGCCCAGCCCGACCACCCCGAGCCGCCGTCCAGGCTCGCCCAGCAGCATCCCGTGCTGCTTCATCGGGCTGTACACGGTGATCCCCGCGCACAGCAGCGGCGCCGCGGCGTCCAGCGGCAGGCTGTCGGGGATCCGGACCAGGAACCGCTTGTGCGCGACGATCATGCTGGAGTAGCCGCCGTAGGTGACGCTGCCGTCCCAGAAGACTCCGTTGTAGGTGAGCGCGACCTTGTCGCAGTAGTTCTCCTCGGAGCGGCGGCAGTGGTCGCAGTCGAGGCAGGAGGCGGCGATGCAGCCCACGCCGACGCGGTCGCCGGGCCTGAACCCGGACACGTTGGTGCCGACCCTGGTGACGACGCCGGTGATCTCGTGGCCGGGGACGACGGGGTACATGGTGATGCCCCAGTCGTTGTTGATGAAGTGGAGGTCCGTGTGGCACATGCCGCAGTAGTGCACCTTGATGGTCACGTCGTCCACGCCGTTCTCCCTGCGCTTGAAGGCGAAGGGCACCACCTCGCCGGAGGACGCGTCCATGGCCGCCCACCCTGTCACGGCCTGCGTGTGGTTCGGGGTCACCTCCATCGTCGCTAAGATTCAAGATTTCTTGTACTTTGGAGCGTGGAGTGATGGTGTCTTTGTGTGAGATTCTTGCTGTCTTTGGTTGTGAGTTGTGATATTATAGCATCTCCTAGCCTCAGATATTTATAGAAGCCTTCACGCGGTTGGTCTGGTCGTGTTGGAGGTTACACACGGTTACGTAGTTTACGGGAGTGGTGGTAGTACTTGACCTGCTAGCTACGACTGTCATTCAACTAGTAAACGCTTGGTCAACTAGTAAACGCTTGGTCAAGTTGGGAGTTGGAGGATCCCGCCTCGCGCACGCAATAATGAAGAGGTGTGCGCGCACGGGACTCTTGTTTCGGGGCGCAAGATCGAATCTACACGCACGGGCCGGCGAGTGCGCGCGTCGTTAAGATCGGGCCTAGGCCAACACGTCTTCTCCGCAGCCTAGGTGGCGTGAATTTTTGACAAAAAAGACGACGAGCTCATCCTCTGCCGTCTCGGGCCAAACCAAGGCGTACGTATTCAGCTCCCACACGTACTCTGCTTGGGAGCCCCATCAACGGCGTAAGGGTGCGCCTGGGCCGCCTACCACCGAACAAAACGCGTGAGCAGAGCAGCAATGGCGAGGGCTGACCGAGGAACAGAGGACGCATAGGGGGAGGGACTGACCGAGGTACTCGAGGTGGGTGACGGCGTCGATCTCCAGCTAGAAGCCCTCCATGGCGGGAACGGTGCCGGGGTCGGGGACCTCGGAGCCTAACGGTGACCGGGGACGGACAGGAGCAGAACCACCACGCGCTTGATACCGCGGACGAGCAGCGACGGCCACGATGTCGCCCGCGAGCCGGGGAGGCGGAGGACGGGAACCGGAGCGACGGAAGAGCGGCGATGCTCCGAGTCCCTATGCACCGGCGGGGGTCAAAGCTAGAACCTTTCGCCGGAGAACCTAGCGAGGAGGACGACGAGGAGTACCTGCGCTGGGGAGGCCTTCTTCGCGGCGAGCACGTCGGAGGAGACGACCAGGACGGAGCGCAGGCGCTGGGACGGCCATCATCTTCTCTGCTTGCCGACCCTCCGTGTCTCGCGTCGCCGCCGGCGGGCAGCACCGCACCCAACCCCCTTGGCCATACCCGCGACGCGGGCCGGCGAGATCGACGGAGCCGCGCGCAACGTGCTACCGATGCACGCCGGCGCCGTCCAGCAAGCGAGCCGCGTCGTCGGGAGTGGAAAGTGAGCAGAGCGCCGCCATGGTTCTATGGTCGGGAAGGGGAAAAGAGGTAGGTTTGGTTTGCTCTCAAAAAAAAAAGGTAGGTTTGGTTCGGCACTGTTTTGTTCCGGCTGGGACGAATAACGGCCGTCGATCTGCAACTATACTGGGCCGAATTTCGCTACCACAAATGGGCCAAAACCAAGATTTTGTGGAAATTACTGGGCGCGTTTAAATTCACATATTTTCTTAAATATAAAATACAGCGTACACATGACATTTTCCTTCAACTGCAACTACGCAGATTTTGAGTCTGTACTATTTATTCTGGACCACCGGACATTGTGATCTGTATGAGTATTTTCTCTAGGGAAATTTAACTTGATTCAGACGATAGCTCTCATATCAAGATCTGTGTTTTCCAAACGAGGACCCATAACCCTTCTCTTTCTTACCGCCAATAGATTTAGTAACTAATGATTATCAATTTTGGCTCTAAATTAAATGTTTTTTGTGAGGCACTATGGATTCCTCCCCTTTTGACCATATATACTCCTCATAATAAGATCCGACGCCGAAGAGGGACTCTTCCCTCTCGCCTAGGCTCGAAGGCGTCGAACCATCAGACACGAGAGATGCTCACCCGAGAGATGCTCACCCGAGAGATGCCGGGAGTAGCCCAAGAACACGAACACCATGAAGAGAGAGCTCACCGCACCGGCCACCCCGTCGAAGCCAATGGCTACCCGAGCGCAGCAGGAAAGCCACCGGACGCAGTTGTAGAGGAAGGGGCGCTCAAAAGACACCCAAAGATATCACCTTGAACTCTTCTCATCCGCAACCCCAATCATCTCATACGCGCCTCCAAGGAGGAGACGACGCGCAGCGCGCCGACGCCGCCCAATCATCGATGATTTTGAGCTTTCACCCGGGAGATTTGGTCTGGGTTGTGTGTAACCAAAACCGCAACCACGCCTCCAAGGAGGGAGAACGGCGCCCAAGGGCGTCGCCGTCGCTGGGCCGGACCAGGCAGCCTAGGGTTTCCCCTGGTTCCCCTGCCCGCCAAGCCACACAACAGCGGAACCGGTGGGGAAAAAGAGTCGGGGCGAGATCCTACCTCAGATCTGGCGCGGGAAGGGAGCCCCGTGTCATAGTTGCAACCCGCCGCCGCCACACACCCCGTGGGGTCGAGGCCGATGGCCGGAATCACACACAACGATGCCAACGGGGGCGCCGATGCCTCGCCTGCAAGGGCCGCCGCCCAGGTCTAGGAGTCCTCCGCGCAAAACCGGAGCGACGAGATCCCCGGCTTAGAGAATGTGATAGGCCATAAAGCACCGTTGCCGGTATTTACGACAAGGGACCCAAATAACGGTGGCTAGCATGGAGGCTCCAGCTCCATGATACACGTCCTCCATGATATATTAGTTTTTTCGTGCCGACCAATTCTCTCGCCTCCTTTCTGTTTGGAATGCCATTCTCCTTATTTGTGGCATCTTTTTCCTCCACTAGTTACCATCTTGCATGAATTCACGATGAATGTAGGTAGCTAGGAATCACGTACACATATGCATGCATCATGTATGCAGTCGTTACATAGGACTCAGCCATATCTGAGGTGCGCGTTCAAAAATTGTACTAGTTGCTGTCGTGTACCCGGTCGGAAAACCATGTCACTTGGATATTTACTTATGTTTCCAACAAATAAATATTACAGTACTTGGTTAACATACATTCGTTACTCATCTAACTTGATCCATTCTTGCCAAATTTGCTCTAGAGATGACCATGTCTCGGTTCTTCTGAAAGGATAACAGGGAGGGCTAAGTGACATGCAGAGAGTAGCCGATGCATTACTTGGAAGATGAAAGACCTTGGACAAGGGGACGTCATTGTATGCTTTGGTCGAGCAGCAGCTTTCTTTCTAGCGCCTTGATTAACTCTTGGGTATGCATGAGCCAAGATATGGGATTGGGAAGGATCTCATACTGTTGCTATTTTGTTAGACCTCTGATCGTGTTGATTTGTGTATCTGAATGTACATGCACTTTTGTCTCTTTTATCATTCATATATTGCTATGTGATCCGACGTTTATAAAAATAAGAAAGGTTATGCCCAAATTTTGTGAGGTCATAGGAAATGAAGCAAACGAGAGGAGTGTGGGTGATAGGTGCTGGTTGCTAGCTGCGAACTGGTGTGTAAATGCATTGCAATCACATACACCTTTTCTCTTCATTATTTAGTATTGTGAAAAAAAATACAAGACCTCAGATGGAGCTAACAATTGTATTTTTAGATATCACGTTGATTTAAAATTGTACTTTTTCTTAGTACTCACTCCGTCCCAAAATACAAGGCGCGCTATTTTTATGGTCGTCTTTGATGGTCAACTTTGACCATAAATATATTATAAATTATATGGATCGAGAATGTATAAATGCTACCGTTGAACTCGTCTTGTAAAATTCTTTCATTTTATATATCGGACAAATTATAAGGACAAATCATGGTCAAAGTTGAACGTCGTTGACCAGCGAAATTAAAGGGCACCTTATATTTTGGAACAGATGGAGTACACTATTTTTCTTTCGGAAAATGCCCAAGAAACAGTACAACAAAAATAAAACGATAAATTTGGTGTCAACCACAAAAATTATTTTCTTGCTCGAGTGTTCCACCGTAAGCGAGGAGACCCTGAAAGCTGCTTTTCTTGTGAGCTGAGATGGATCAGAACGAAACCTAGCTGGATAGCTTTGTTCTGGTATGTGATCTTAGCTGAGACCGATCAGTCTCCTCTTCAAATGCACATTCAAATGGTAAGCTTTCATTTGGTATGTGAGCTGTGTCATACCATGTATTACTTGCCATCACAAGCTAGCTTTTATCCGGTCTACGTCGATCAATCAATATGCATGCGTGCATCTCGTCCAAGCGGGAAAAGGAAAACGGGCGCAAAAAAAATCCAAGTGGGAAAAGGCCAACATGAAAATAGGCGAAAAACGAAAACCGAAAAAATTAGTTATCTAAATTTAAACACGGAAAACAAGGCCGCCACATGCATTGTGACATGTGGAGTAGGTATCGCGTGCTACCTTGCCCGGTGAAATTATTGGACGTAGACAAATGGATCCCATTTTATGAAAAAAAATCAAAAACAACATTTGAAAGTTTCAAAGAATTCTAAAAAGGTCTTAAATATAGACAATGATGTATTCTATCAATGTGCAAATATGAAAACACTTGGTATTCTGGTCTGCGCAATTTTGAAAAATATCTGAATTTATGTAGGTAGTGAGTAGTACAAAGTTAAGAAATCTATCTGGATTATGCCCTTTTTGTAGCCATGTGCAACCTCGAGTAACAAATATTAGCTTTCAGAGCTCCAATGTCACCTAGATAATTCAAAGTTTAGAAATATCTATGCCTAAATTTCATTATCTTAAAAGTTTTAAAGTAACTACAAGCACATAATACATACCGATAGCCTATGATGAAATGTTTAAATAAAAATAGAGGTTTAAGTACATATCTCAAAAGGTGGTAAAATCTGAATGGCACGGTGTTTGATCAAGAATGCACGTGGGCCGAATAAGGTAAGGACGGCCCTGTTCTTCGATTAGGTGGAGTGGAGGTTTTCTTTGCTATGAAGACCATCCACTATGTTTGTTCGGTTCAAAGAAAAAATTGTCAGACTCTTGAATCGCTCTATATCCGCTGCAGTGTTGCAAGGGCTTTGCATTTGAAAAATCATGCACATGCAATCTTATTTTAGTCTACTTGCTGGCATCTCTCTCTTCTTTTGTCACTGCATGTGAACATGCATTGGTGCCTTCTGATGCATGTGCAGTCTTTGAACTGAACCATGTACATGAATCACTTATTTTGTGAGAGCACATGAGTCGATTCCGTGAAATGTATGGAACCGATTCAGAGAAAGGAGAGAGAATGTTAGGAACAGCGTTTCCACCATGTAGCGGGTGGTCTAAGAGGGAGGTTCGTGCATCATGATTCTTGGGTTCTGCCTAGATCCTGGTGCGGGCCTTAGCAACGTGAATTGCTCCAGTCTGGGCCGACTAGATCGTATTTCCTTGGTTTGCGGGTGGCTCGATACTATCATGACAGTTCGTGCTCTGCCACCTTTGACAGCTTGATTAGTGGATATGTGAGTTTGCTCCGGGAGAAAGCTTGGTGCCGACCATGATGACCCTTATACATCTTTATCCTAGGAGACATACATCCAAGAACAACGCCCCGTCGACATTGAATAGTGGTCGAATCGAGTACGATGGCCACATATAATCTCTCTCTCTCTCCCTGCCCCCACTTCCCTCCCAAACGGTCTCGTGTGCACAACCATGAACCCTACCGCCAACCTAGAATAATTTTATGCTAGGGTTGGTTATCAACTTTATTTTATGTGCCATCTCGTTGTCATGCGTTATTAGGTTCTTTATTTTATGCTTGGAAATAGCTAGTACCTATTATTTGATGTACTATTTCGTTCTCATGAGTTACAAGGGTCATTATTTATACCTATTATTTCACGTGACATATTTTATAATTATCATTTCACGTGACATATCATTGTCATGAGTTATTAAGGTAGTTATTTTATGCTACTGAGTAATAATTACCTTTCATTTCATATAAGGGTGGGCGTTCGTAGACTAACCAACAATGTCATCCACCACGCCGACACTCTACAACTAGCGAACTAGTCGGTCACCTATCAACATATGCCTCAAGAGAGTACTTGTTTCGTATAATGTCAAAGGTTTTGGGATCGATACTTATTCAATCTCGAATAAAATATGGAGTAAAATATTGAGAATTATATGAGGAAGATTGGCTTCAAATGCCGTTGTTTTTGTCTGTCAGGACCTTAAACTAGTTACATGTCCCATTTTGCTACTAGATGTTAAAGCTCGACTAGATTTGATCTGGTGCCAAAAGCAAGTAGATGCAGGATATCGACATGGGAGTCTAAAGAAAGAAATGCTTATGCACCCGTGACGCATCTCGCTCCTTCTATGTCGATCCCCATCCGCCCTCACCGCTGCCTCTTTCTCCCTGAGCTCCGCCACTCACCGGACGGTCGCTGCCCACCGTCGACCACCTATGCTACCAGCATGCCAGCCACACCGAGCCCATATGTTAGAGAAACACCACACAACCTCGATCTGGTAAGTTTCCCCTCCCTCCGTCCATGTGACAAGTGGATTGATTTAATTTCTCTTGTCTGCCCCTGCTGGGCACGAGCAAGGCGCTACAGTTGGACGTCTGAAGGCTAAGACGACTACGCACTTTATTAGGTTGGAACCAAGTTTTTCGGTCTCTAATACCTCGGCATTTGGTATCTCCAATTTTGATATGGTAGTCGAGGTGGTTGAATAGTTCGAGAAAGTTCATCTTTCCCGGGTTTCGTTGAAGCTTTGGAGTGAAATTTTTTTTTTTGAGAAAAAATATTGAGATTCTAGGAAAAAAATTCGCAGCATAACTCGTGGCGCCATCCATAGGATATTTGTAATCACCATTTGATGTTAGGAGATATTTAACACCTACATTTTCACGTGAAGAGGAGATAAATGAATTCACGGGGAGACATGGACACATGGTGTCAGATTTTTTTTTTAAAAACCCGGGCAAGAGGCTTTGCCTTTTCATTAATATAGAAACTGGCCGAAAACCGGATACAACAACATGACGCTCCACGCTGGCCCCGAGACCACGCATGACACAAGTCGACGGCCTAAACGCCCAAGCGGCCAAGGACGACACCACTACACCTCAACGCAACACAGCGGAGGCGAAAAACCGAAGCCGCCTTTCCGACATCCACGCCGGGCCCGAGGCCACGCACCATACTAGTCGACGGCCTAACCGCCCAAGCGGCCTAGCCCACCACTCCAACACCTCAACAAAACACGACATAGGTGAAATCGGAGCCGACGCTCCGACATCCACGCTGCCCCATGGCCACGCACCACCTAGCCGAAAACGAGAAGACAAAACAATTCCACCCACACGAATAGAACAACCGGCAAGGGTGGTGAAGGGGCGCCACGGGTATGCCTCCAAGGAGGGGAACGAAGATCGAGAGTGTCGCCATCGCCGGCTTTAACCAAGAACAAAGAATGGTTTTCACCCGGAGCTCACCAAGCCCGAAGACACGACTGCCTGTTCGACGTAGCCAAGGTTGCCGTGTAAATCATTGCCGCTGACCACCAAACTCCCTCCCCGTGTCCCTCTGATCAGCGAAGCATCCAAGATGAGGCCCCAAGACGAACACGACACAGAAGCGTCGCCCTCGCCCGATCCATGAAGGATCTGGGTTGTCACTGGAAGTTTTCAAGCGGAAGAGAAGGAGAACCGCCACGACGACACCTTCAAGAAGGATGTGACGCCCAAGGGTGTCAGCATCGTCTGCCCCGATCGACGACCAGAACCAGGATTTCACCCGGCAGAGAGTCTCGAAGCGCACACCCGTCCACAGAACCGGCCAGCCCACCATCGCATACTCGCATGCAGACTCTGTCAGCCCCATGCGCCCTACGGTCCACGGTCACCAACAGAGCTAGACGCTGCGGCCTAGGTCCTTGCGCCTTGCGCCAAGCCTCCTCCTAGCCCAACTCGATGCCACCACCAAGTCCAGTGCCGCCGCCCCGACATCCGAGTGTTGCATGACAATGCACACCCAGCCACGCTCGCGCTGCTGCATTCAAAGCTTACACGATGTGCCAGTAGAGGAAGGCCGGCCAGGATGCCTCCACCTCCCGTCGACCGTGTTTCTATCCCTACATGGAATAACCGAGGCACCAGTACAACCCACCCAGCTCATCAGAGCTTGCCGCGGAAGTCTCTGACGCACGACAACCACACCGCTCCCACGAGAACCGGCCGTTGTCGGCGTCCATCCTCTGCGTGTGTAGAAATAGCCCGAGGCTCCCTGCTGCCCTTAGGGAAGCAGGCCCCGTCACCACCACGAATGACGTCGGCGTTAGCGGCTGCTCTAAGCTCCCATTGCGGATTCCGGTGGCGTTCCGAGCTTGTACCCCCTGGCCGCCCCGCAGGACGATACAGGGTCTAGGGTCGCTGGGGGGAGAGGGAGGTGCCAGGAGGAGAGGGGACGGCGGTGGAGAGCCTGGTGGCAGAGGCGGCGACGCTGGGAAAGGAACCCTAGCGCGCGGTACTCTTCCTAAGGTCCGTGTCGGGAAATATAGAGATCAAAAATTAATTAATGTCGCTGTTGTACTCCCTCGCTTCCATCCCTTTTTGGCGGTGGCATTGTTGAGTATCCTAGAACGAGACAAACGACATCGGTGGGCTTCATTAGTTTAGAAGGTCGGTCGTCCTTGGTTGTTGGGTCGCTTCTTCGATGGAGTTTCGCTTTTGCGTGCATGTGTGTTGAGTGAGCTTGATGAAGGACGATAAACATTGCACGGATCCTTCCGGTGTGCATGGAAAAGTCCCCATGTGCGACTAAGACGAGAGGCGACCCCGACATCGGGTTCCGAGAGAGAGCGCAAGCCTTGTAAAGAGGAGGAGGAGATGTGGGTACATTTTGTGCTAGAGAGAGCTTGTAGTACGTGCATGGGCTAGCTGGTTGGTACAGTATGCATCCACGTATGCATCCATTGAATTTCAACACTAGGATTAAATCCCTCCGCGACACAATAATTGAAAAGTTTTGTTTCGGTCGGGAGCGGAAATTTTGGCCCATAATTTTGCGCGGGGTGAGCCATTGAGATGGCCCCATGCCACTCCACGCGGATCGCACCCTAGACACTCGGTCTGAACCGTCCGATCGCCCATCAAGCGTTTCTGACGGAAAACCAACACGCTCAATATCCTCCTCGATTGTCTCTGCTTTGATGGCTCTCTCCTCCTCGACTCCCCACCTCATTATGCGCCGCCCATCTCCTCGATTCCCAGCGACACCCATCCCCTTTGTGCTGCTGCTCCCCATCATCGCCTTCCGCCTCCGGTTGATTCCCAGCCTGCCACCCGCTGCGCCGGTCGCGATCCGCCATGGAGCGCTTTGGCGCTGTTGTACGCCGGCCACCACGACTCCAACCACGAAGGGGATGATTCCCTCGCTCCCGTTTCCGGGAGATCCGGCGACCGGCGACCTTCTCCGCAAAACGCCTGGGCTCCGTCCCGGCCGCCTCCTCTGACTTGCTCCCCGGCCGGCCTCCGTACGCGAACCCTAGTATACGCAACTGCCTGCTCCACCTCCGTCGCCGTCTGCAGCATGCTCCACCTCCTAAATCCGAATCATCCTCATCTCTCTCTTTCAAAATCGATTCTTTGAAGGAGGATGGGGAGCGGACATAACAGAATAGCTGGTCCTGATTCGTCTTATGCGTGTGCCTCTTTCCACCTAGTTTGGATGGATCTCACCATCTATTCTAGCTGCATCTTTGATTTGCTAAACGCCAGGCACTATGCATGAACTGTGTAGATAGCTAAATGACCACAAGGAGACAGACATACCCTTGCTTGTACCTACAGTAGCTAAATAAAATGACCGCAAGGATGCATCTGTCATGATCTTTGTGTTTCCCATGTTATAGGATATATGTAATTCAGCACAATCCTATAGAATCTCATCTGTATGTTATATGTACATCATTATGTTCCGGTTTCCTTTTGTTTTTCATTAATTGGTCGTGTGACAAGTTTCACATCCATGTGCAGTTGATTGTCGGGGATCGATGCACACAGTGCCAATCTACCTTGACGAGGTATTCAAGGTCCATGTGTGTTCGCGGATCACCCTTGCAGGTAACCAATAAGCTCTTAAGATATATTTGACTTCTTGTTTCTATATAACCAAGATAGCCTTTTACTTATGCCTCAACTTTGTTATCTGAATTTAAACTAGGCAGACAAAGCATTGCAAACCGCCCATGTGTTTCCATGAAGGGGAGGTGAAGAACAGAGTTGCTGCCGAGGACTTGCAAACCACGAGCCTTTTTGCCGAGTGGGATCGACGTATAGCTGGACGTTGGAACCGAGCTGTCCGGCTCGCACCGAGCTTCTGCAGGCTCGCTCGGTCCTTGGCTCGGCCCGCTATTGCGATGGACCGAGTCGAGCCTCTTTATGTGGACCGCGACGACCTCGGGCCGAGCCCAGCTCGGCTCGGTCTGGCCCGAAGGCTCGTTATGTTATACTCTGTGCTTCCTCGTCTAGCTCTGAACCCGTCCTCTACTCGTGAGAACAACAGAGACAGCACCGTCCCCGCATGGAACCTTCTGCTAGCTCCACTCCGGCCGGCCTAACTCCGTGCCTGCACCTGCTCGGCCCCTCCGCACCTGCTAGTCCCATCCTGCAGCGCCGGACCCCAGCTATATGCTGCCGCCGCCGCCGTCGTCGGTCGCAGACCCGCCCCGCCCCGACGTGCTCCGCCCAGTATCGACGGACCAGCAGGCTGCAACCCCGTCCCGCGACGCATCAAGCTCTACGTGCCCCGCTCCATTCCCATCTCGAGCTCGCTGTGACACTGCATCTCGAGGTCAATTCCTCTGTTAGCTTGCTCGGTTCCATCAGTGTTTGCAAATTACTGAACCTAGTGCAACATTTACATATTATGCAGTCACATGTGTTATAGAACACAAAAGCATCGATGGCCTAGTTGTTTGCTCTCGTTTGTGCTCGGACGCGAGGTTCCCACGTTCGAACGCCCGCAGCGGCAAAAAATTTCTGCCAATTTCTACAGGCTCGCGAGCCAGCTTGTCTAGACCGAAACTCGCCTTGGCTCGGTCCGAGCCCACTGGAGCGGCTCGTGCTAGGTGTCGAGCCAGCTCGAGGCTCGCCGTTTCTGGCTCGAGCCTTTTCCAGGCTCGGCCCGAGTTGGCCCGAGCCGGCTCGCGTCCAGCAAGAGATCGACGGGCTGCTGCCGAAATCTATCTCGGTGATGAAAACACTTGGCATGACGTTGCTTCTTGTAATCAATTTCTTTTGGAACACGCAAGTGCTCTATTGAACTAAATTATTTAGCATGTTATTTCTATATAAGATTCTTGTTTAAACCAATTGGATGCTTTGCAACCTCTCGATGTGAACTCACATATTGCATCAACCTAGATGCCCGTGTTCAAGCAAACTGCACGCGAGCTAGAGATAATACACCTGCTTAACTGTCCGCTCTTATATAAGTATTTTAGTATGCACTTTGTACATAGGAAAATTTGGTAAGTATATATCTCCATGCCACATCCTTGTCAATCTGCATAAATACACCTTCCATTTTGATTTTCACTTTCCAGCAACAACTTAAGATTTCGGTGAGCAGATTGATATTTAGGCCTCTTTTGGTTTAGCATGAAGTTGAACTTTGTTGTATCATGAAATTGAACTTTGTTCCCCTCAAAAAAAAAAAAAATCAAATTGTGTCGCAAGCGTAGTTATGAGTGCGGCAACATTTTTTTTTTCTTCAGTGGTTGGGCATACTTCTAACAGTATGGGCATTATGGGATGTGGATTTTGCATAGTGGGAGCGGGAGGTGCCATTCAGGAATAACGGGGAGCTGAACCTGTTGCTCAGCAATTTGGACAATGAAATCATCCACATCCACACGGCTGGCCTTTCCTCCAAGTGTATGATTTGGTTCAGCGAGCAACATGTAATCGTCCATTACCAATCTTTGTAAAAAAATTCAAACTGCAATGATCATAGAATAGTTCTATCACTTGGCGATATTTATAGTTATTTCATTCGCCAAATGAGATAAATTTGATGTTTCTTTTTGCGTTTTCATTAGTAAGCAGATCACTTATTTTATATCATACAAAGTAAATGCAAGGCTACTGAATTGGCTTCTCATTGTTTTGTTCTATTTTCCAGAGAACACTGAACCAATATACTTTTCTGAATTTAGTGAAATATTGTTAAGAGTGTCTATTTTCACGGTGGACTGATGACATTCCTTTTGTTCGCTAAATGTTCATGGTTGATACTGAAATTTCACAGTTAATATGGAGCACCCTCGCCACCTAGTTAGCTCCTGTTTTCGCTCATGCTCATCATTTATTTCCTTTTGGAGCCCGAAGCTTTCTAACTCGCAAGTTTCTGCCCATATTTATGTATGTAGTATAATGACATAATCCGTCACCCATGAAACTTTACATGTAGACCTTATATATATAAGCCTAATATCTGTCTTGCTAGGTATGGTAATTTCCTTATGGAACCAGCAGTTTTCATACTCGCTAATTTCTGCATGTTCTGCTTATGTAGTATAATGGCATAGCCTGTCGGGCTGTCACCCATGAAAGATATACCGAGCGCTCTTTATATGTCTAGCGCAGCGCTCTCGGTATAGGCCTTGTATCCTGATTTTGTCTCTTAAAATGTTTTGGTTTCTGAAACAATTCGATTTCTATTGCAAGGCTATTTTCTGGTGTTGCTGAAATACTAGTACTAGTGTGGTGAGTTGACAATGATAGTCTGCTAGACTAGCCTAATGTTGTGAGCTGATAATGAGCCACGCAACTCCTCGCTCTTGCCAACCCTGCTGGTTTGCTATTTATGGTTGCCCAAACATTGAGGAATAGGTGTCTAGGTAGGACTAAAAATCTTGCTATGACCTTTGGCATATTGTGACACTCCTGAGGCGACAACATGAGACATAATCCAAACTTGTTCATCTTGCCTAAACTTGCCATGTCACGAGCACTGTAATTTCACTCACCGTAATACAAAGGCTGAACTCAAACCATCTTGTTGTGGTTAGATTCTTGCTAGGTTTCAACCCCGTACTTGTATGCAACAAGTATGGAGCTCTTGTTCGTGTCCTGTGCTCCTAGCATTCTTCCAATACATGGTTACTTACATTCTTCTACTCTTGGAGTCAAATCCTCCCGTGAACCCACTCTCAGTTATACACCTAATCTTCTTGTATGTCGGTGCGTTTTGCAGGTCTAGGACAGTGCCACCCAGGGGCTGCTGCTGACGCCTTCTCCATCCTGCCGCTGCTGCCGGCCACCACGACGATCTCGCACCATCTGGTGTTTGGCAGTGGATGACAAGGCCTTCGTCCAGCAGGACCATGGCATCTCCATCAAGTACGTCGACTGATGAACCTCACTCTTTCCAACCATGTTGGTTTCTTATCTATGTATGGTTGCGGCATCATCTGTTGTATGTGTGTTCATTTTCTATGTTCTTGCTAAAATGCATCATATTATTTTGTCGACTAATGCCTAGTTGGAGTCCACTTGTCTAAACTGACATGCAAAGAATTAATTTTCATTCACATGACATGGTCACAAAATTTTGTGCTAGCTAGGTGCTAGCTCAATAGGTGGAGATGGCAGTGCTTATACGCTTGAGATAACCATACTGATCGGACCTCAAGTTTATGGCTTGAGCCAATACAAAAGGGGAAATGCTATTTCCCCTTGTGATATCTCTTTTTTGCTCCTTTATTGCAAGCAGCCTGGACGTGTATTATTCCTCAGTTGAATATGAAGATCAATTTACACATGTTGCACTAACTTATAAGTAGAGCTCGCTCAACTTTAAAGTGCGAACTCACGGCTTTCTTGCTTCATTGTCCTCGATTGGACTTTTTCTGTGGAATGTGTGGTTTATAGTTTGTTGTTTGGTTGCTTGAATGCTAGTACCAGCATGACTTAGATATATTTATCCATCTTCATGTTTATTTGTGCAAAAAAATATGAATGCATTGAGTTTGGCATCTCTACTCATTTAACATTTTTAACTTTTTCCATTATTTTAGGTATTAGTTATAAATAATTACATTTCAAAATGTGAACATAGCAGAATAGAGCAACCATTTTTTAAAATGCTATGGTGGTGGGAGTGGTGAGGTGGAGACCGCAGTCACCATGGTGTTGCCGTCACCGTAACCTTGTTGAGGCCCAGCTGCTTTGCCTTCTACATCTACAACTCTGGTGAGTTGCTCCATGTGGTCATGAGTTCCTCTTAGTTTGACGACCAAGCCTGCTAGATGTTGTGCATGTCTTCATCGAGGTTGTTCTGCCATATGGAGATACAAATCTTGGTACTTTCTAGTGTTGATCTCTGTGTAAGTGCTTCTTAATTGCAAGATGCAATGCAACCATTCATATATAGCTCATTTTGGTGAGTTTTTTTTGGCAAGGCACTATATGGATTCTGAGATATTTTTGGGGGCATTGAATCATGTCCTGATCCATTCTTGGTGTGTGTTATTGGTTCATATCTTTAAATAGTAGTGCAACACCCAAAAAAGGCAGAACCTGATTTTGGACCCGATTACATAATAGTAATACCTTCTTGGAGTGTGTATGTCACACAAGTTAATTACTCTGTAGGCCCCAAATAAGTCGTTGCTGATGAGATGCATATACATAAGTGGATATGAGCTTTGTTTGTAGTAGTTGATCATATTCTGATGCAACATGCATGTAGGGTTGTTGAATCACCATATTTACATACTAGTATAACATCCAAAAATATGAGAATTGGGACTTGATTTGGTATTGCCCCTTTAAGTACACACATGTAAGATTTTTCGTTGTTGATATCGAATTCAGTTCTGGCAGGAGGAGGTAACCGAGTCAACAATTTAATTCTTCTATGCATTTATCCTAGACAAGAATTTGCAATGGCGTAGTTTTTCTCCATTAGAAAATTCTATAATCATAGGCCTATATTATGCGGATTTTACTATAGTTATCTTGCACTTGCAATAAAGTCGCTATATGCCGATCTTGCACTTTCGAAAAGAATTTGCTATAATCCTTAGCTATCTAAGCTTCTGATTGGCACATATATACCTACATTTATTCATAAATTATGTTTCTGTGCAGCTTGCCGGCTAGTGGCAACCGCAACGACGCTCTTCTCGATGCCGGATGGCGACCAGCGCCGCTGCACGTCCTCCTGCTCGGGTCCTCGCGGTGAATGGTCCAAGAGACGAGAGGCATGTGAAGCACCCCTACCCCCAATGAAATATGTTTTGATTTGTGATGATGTGGTCGTAGCTTCTAATTATGTTGCTATGAAATTGTATTTTAATTTCTAGGAGCTTGCTACTGTTTGGTTCTGAATGCCACTTGTTTGTACCGTGTGGTCTCATTACGCCTTGATTAGGGATCAATTGTTCTAGTTCTGGATCAACTATACATTATTTACTTGGTCTTAGTTATTTAACATGATTTTGTTTCGAAAAGAGGTATAAACTGTATATCTTAGCTTGGTTATTTTATAGTTTTCTTGTAAGCATGATTTGTGCTATAATCATCGCATCTTAAATAAATTAGGAATTTTTGGGATTTCTTCTGATTTTTTCTAGAGGTTGTTGTTGTGGTTAATCTCTATGTTGCTTAGGCTGGGCCATATGCTACTTATTTTGCTATCACTATGCCTAGGATTGGGGCTGTTACTATCTAAAACAACTAATGGATGGATGTTTCTTAGTTCTGATCAATGATTGCTTAGACATGAATGGTCAGTTTCTTCCTTCTATATATGGTTTTATTTATATTACGTGCACCATGCAATGGTCAGTGTGTTTTCCTTTTTGTATATCGTTTCACCTGTATTCCCAAAGTAGTCGTTTTTGTTTGCGCTGGAACCATGTGGATGTTGATCTAACCTTGTTGTAATAAACTAGTAATCTGACATTGGACCTTGCCTCTTGTCTTAGAAGGAGCATGCAGTACTGTTCCAGGTGCCTCCCAGGTTGTCCTATGTACAATTTTTAGGAGTTGTGCATGAGAGAAGGAACCAATGAGCATCCGTAAGAAGTGCGCTAACCTCCTGCTTGTGATTCTTTAAATGATTATTTTGTTTGTTGCTATATATCCCGCCTGTGATGTTGAACCAATGTGCGTAGCATTTTGGCGTGCCCCTATGTATTTCTGTTTACACTTTTATTATGCATTGTTTGCTGCTATGTGTTGTAAATGTCCAATTTTTTCTAACACGCTTCCTAAAATGAACCTTTACTACTATAGGTAAGTAATTAGCTTTATGTCTTGACTAATTTTTTTTCTTCAATAAAACTCTAAAACAACAAGAAAAATATAGCACCAAAAGCAACAAGTTCTAGATCTAGCTAGCTAGCTAAATTAGTATTATTTTACAAGGACTAACATTTGGTCCCAAACTTATTTTCAGCCTTCTGAACAGGAATGTGAAAATGGAAAGCTAAACGAGAGGATACCTATATTCTGGTGGTGTTGCATCTCCACATAGATGAGGATTTAATCTACAGCGACCCCGGTGACAACGGTCTTTCTACTAAGGAAGAGGCCGTCTAGAGGTACGTCGGTGAGCTGAGGTGCTGCAAAGGTCCAGCCCGTGGATGTGAAAGCCGGGTTGGTAGTTCAGTAGTTCAAGCATGGCTACGATACCATTCAGGATGTCGTAGACATCGACACGCAAAGGCTAGTCTTTGGCCACGCTCAATATATTGTCCTCGCTGCCTTGTCTACTTATGCCTGTGGGATCGCTCTGATTGTAGCTAACCCCACTAGTTTCTCTGGACTTGGATGGCATTTTTTTCGGTGGTGCTGTCCGAGAATGGATTTGGTTATAGGGTGATGTGTGGTTGTGCAGAATTTGGGTCAAGAAAATGCTAGGTTCCTTCTATAGTTTGTAGCAGCACGCCAATATTTTAGATGGTTTATATTTGCATAGAAATGAAAAGCGTATGCTTAGACCCTCAAGCTTATACTATTCATGTAGTGATATGCATCAATTAGTTTATTGGATAGTAATTCAAGTGATTTTAGCATCGCTTGGACAGTAGTTACACAGTGGTTCTAATCAACGTCTTAAATATTTTGTTGAGAATTCTTCATGCTTGAAAGCATAATATATTGGTGTCTTAGAAAGATCATGCAATTTCAGAAATGGTGCATTGCTATGTTTTCTAAGCTAGTTTCGGTCATGGGGATCAACACCAACCTCACCTTCTTGTGCGTTTGGTTGTTTTGCAGAGGCTACCTCCTCTCTCGGAGCTGCTGCTGGTATTTTCCGGCTCACGCTGCAAAGAGCACCATAAAACACATGGCCGAGGGAGCTCTGCTGCTGGACGCTGACTAGTGCGCACCCCTCCTTTACTATGTCGTCCGTGAGGCCGGTCTCCCTACTGTCTACTCCGACGTGCTTGTTGGGAAAAAAAGCAGCAACCGGTGACAGATCCCACCTCCTCTCTTACCCTAGACATACCCATCTTGCAGGAATATGTTTGGGTGTAGAAATAATACCATCTTGCACTGCTTTTACTGTCGATTACAATTTGATCCTGAGATGAGCTTCTAGTGATTGGTAAAAATATAACAATTTCAAGGAAAAAGATTCTATTCATGTAACCATATAATCATTTTTTCTTATTTTTGTGATCACGAAGAAAAACTTGTAGCTTTGTGGAGAAAAACTTCTATCATGCCGAATTTGTTGGCTAGTTGACCTTTAGTTGAATAATCTGACCTGGAATAACATGAGCTAGGAATATATTGAGATCCTAGACCTGGAATTATACTTATTTTAACAATGTTAAATATATATTACTTGTATTATCATAGGGGTTGTGTTGAAACTATACACCTTTGGCCAATTATAAACAAACTTTTTTTGTATTCACAAATGTAAAATAAAAATATCCAACAATAACGTTATTGAAAAGAGCTGAATTACAGGTTTGAGTATATTGTTATTTGGTGGTGATGTTGGCATTTATTGTTTTCTGCTGTTGAGAGCGAATCACACCCTATGTCTTGCATCCAATTGGTTGTGTACTGATTGAATTTCTGTGCCACACATTTCAACAGGGACGGATCAGGCTGGCGATGCGGCATGATGATGGGAACTGTGTGTTCTTCACGGATGTTGTCTCTGCCCCCGTGCAGGAGAGAGGCAACAAGGAGCTCAAGGTGCTTTCCCGTCGCACCAAGGTCATTGTGACCGGTAGCAACCGCGCAAAGTTTATGTTGGTCAGCCTGCAGGTGCTGTCAAGAAGGCTGCTGGTGTCGGATACTCGGATACTGGCACTGCGGGTGAGGCTTTCTTCTGACTATCTTTGCGTTCAAGCTTAGTGGCTGGTCTCATATCTTGAAATTTTGAATGCAAGTGAAGAGAATAATATCTCTTGGCTTTTGTTTCATAAAGTAGCTAATCTCTAGCAATTTTAGTCTAAGACTAGTACCTCGAGCTTAAATTTTTTACATATATTACATGAGACATTCTGTCTCCTATCTCCTCTCTCTCCCTAGATGAACCAAGCTTGTATGACGCTGCCCGGGTATAAAAATACAATTGCGCCGTTTAGAACTGTATATCCATCCCTCAAAATGCATTAGCACCTAATCTGAAGTTAAGGACTGATCAAGTGATATCTCTGTATGCACATATCTTGTTTGCTTTCCTTGATAAGAAGCAAGTTGTTCCGTTTCTTGTGTCATAGTTAAGATGTTATTGTTCTCAAGTTAACTTTTGTTGGTGAAGCTCATTTGAACATGGTTCTGCAATGTTCTTAAGAACCGAGGCTTACTAGGATTTCAGACTTGATTATCAACCAATTCTTTTCACAGACATGCGAGGTCTAATCTCCATGACAAACCATTCTCTCTTAATTAGTATTCATTATATTTCTGTAGCTTTTAGTGACCCTGTTGGTAATTTATCTGTCCCAGATCTGTGTGCATTATGTTCTTGCTCAATGCAAGTAATACGTTAGGGAAGAGTAAAATATGGAGAAATTTTGCTACAAACATTGGACGGAGTTTGTGTCTTGAGAAAAGTGTTTATGCTTGTTTTATGTAGTTTTCTCCACATTAAAATACTCTGCGAGCTCTGCCCTAAAGGGATGCCTTCATGTGAGAAATCTTTCAAATGTTTTTTTCCATCTCATATTCGTCCATGAAACCAGTTTTTCACTCAGGCATTTTTTTTGTTGCCTTGCCCTTGCGTGGTGTATTAATTGTACCAAAAACAGTCTGCTTGATTTCCATTTTTTTTTGATCCGTTAGGCCACTGAAGCACTAGTTCCACCATCATGTGCTTATGTGCTTATGATTTATCAAGCATACGTGAGTTTAGTTGGTTACTCCATTTCAGGCTATTGAGTTCGACTGGTTGCATGCCGGGGCAAGGGGAGCATGAATGGCGAGGACGCGAGAGAGTGCCGATCACAAAGGCCGGACTTGGCGAAAGCTTGCTTCAGGGAAGACTCCACACTTCGCCTGCAGGTGTGTAGCATGCACGGATGCCGACACCAGCTCGAGATTCATTTTACGTCCTTGCTTATTATTATGTTTTTATACTGTTACATACATGTTGACCGGAGAGTAGACTTTTTTTCAGGTTAGACGGCTGTGGATGCCTACCATGAGGGGGTGCAGCTCAAGCCAGACAAGAAATAGGTTGTGAGTGTGTTCATGTAGTACACAAAACAAAACTTGGTGTCTGCTGAAACAGAGATAGATAAAAACATTTACGGTTTTCATATGTTTTAGTCATTCATTCATGTTTGTTGATCATGACAATAGGGAGGCGGTTCCATGGGAGGGACAAGCCTAAATAGAGAAGTGAATGTGACAAAAATTTAAGCAGTGCTAGTTGCATGGATGAGCATGTGTGTCTGTCCAGGATGTCGTCGGCAATAAATGTACTTTTCATCAAGAGGGATGATGTTTTGTGAACTCGGTTTACAAATTGTGTTGCAAGGTCGGTGCGAAAACTTTAACTTGTGTCTATTTAGGTGCATGTTACGAATTTTTATATTCGTTTTACTTAGTTTGGGTTTGTAACCATCTTGGCATGGTATTTATCACTTGTATCATCTCATGTAAGTAGTACTAGTGTATGTATATATGAAGAGCATTACTCCTTGTATATCTTGTCAGTGCGATAGTTTCTCAGTGCAATGGAGGTGAATATATATTCGTGTATGTGTCGTTGGTGCAGGTGATATTGATGGTCAAATAGCCGAGCTTTTTCTTCAACCCATGGTAGTAGGCCGCGACGCTGGGGCAACACCGTTGCGCTGGTGGGAGAAGTTGACTAGGGAGGGGGCCATGCCCATCGGACTACTTGCTTTCTATTTGCTCATATTAGTCAACTGATGTTGCAGCTACCCACTTTGGTCTAATAGGAGCTCTAGTGGTTTACATATGTATATCAGATGCATGTGATCATTGTAGCTCTGAACCTTTGTGGATGTTGTGTGTTCTGGACGAAACTCACTACTTGGTTTGTGCATATTGGTGTGTGCGCGCTAGAGGAATGAACAGATCATAACAATGTAGGTTCATGTGGTTTCAGCCTGACAAGAAGAATGTACTAGTACTAGTAAATTTGTTACTCATGTCATCAGTTTTTCCTGGGCTTGTATCTATCTATCTATCTTTTGCCAAAAGAGGAGGTTGACATCCCAGCTAAATTTGTACCTACTACAATTTTTTAAGAGAAGAATAGTAGAACATTCGATGTATATAAAATGTGGAAGGCAAAATAAGAAAAATATATGATGTGTATTCCAGCCACAGGGAAAGAATATACACGCACATTGACCACCGTCTTTGGCGAAGCGTCGGGAGGCCTTGCGTCAATTGCCATGACGGGAGCCATCTCCTGCGTATTAGGAACCATGCATGGGGCAATATCATGAAGCAAATAAACTATTTTTTTCTTGAAACTAAATGAACACCGATTGAGCTCTAAGATTGCTTTCTCTTTCCTGCATGCATTCGTACGAGGATGGTGAAAATTAATCCCGATGGATAGTTCCTCCACGCATCCAAAGATAAGATAAGAAAGGAAGTAAATTAATTAATATCCATGACCGGGGACTTGCCCAGAAGCCGAGAGGTGGCGCAACTAATTGGGCACGGGTCCATCGGCAGGTCATTAAAACATGATGCATTATTTACAGGTGTTTCGAATCCCTGCCATGCCATCGATCCGTGTCTACGCGAATCTCAGCGGTCCATCTCAATCGCTCGATCTTAGCAAGGGAAGACGGGAGGGAGGAGAAACGCCCGGCCCTCATGCATCTTCTTTCCTCACCCTTGTTGGCTCTATGTCTCTAACCATCTATAAATATGAGGGCATCGTCACGGGAGCCGCGGGCGTTATGCGCGACTTGCGACTTGAGCTTCGTGTCCCCGACGATCCGCTCTCCGTCGCCGCTGTGGTATCCATCAAGTGCTTCTGCGGCCCTTGCTAGCTTTCAACGTACAGGTGACACCAATCTAGCTACTGATCGCGGTGCACTAGCACAGTCTGATATTTATAGACTCGACGACGCGAGCAAGCGGTCAAGTACTCCTACCAGTCAAGCGCACCACTAATTAATCATAACACAGTGGAGATGGAGACGACACATGCAGCCAAGAAAGAATCTTTCTTCCTCTTTTCTTTTACTTTTGTCATGTCTCTGGCCGGGACGTGATCGTTATATACTTTGTGCAGCAGGAAGGCGTATATTTCTCTAGCTAGGTTGTACACGCCCTGTGTGCACATGCACAACCAAAATTTCACTTTATCCCTCAACTCAATTTTTAAATACTTCAAAACCTTGAATTGAACGATTTGATTACTAAATATTCAAATGGAATGTTTTCACAACAATTCTTATTGTTTTAGAATAGTTTACTTCATAATTATTTATATTCCAAACTTCCTCTATAGACAAGTCATTAAATATGTCCTCACCCAACTCTTCGGACAAATGTGACAACTTCATATGTTAGTGAACGCCCCACAACAAGCTTCACATAAATTTAATAGGAGTAGCACATGACCAATTATTGATGTCTCACAATTTCTTTTTTTAGATAAAGAATGTATATTAATATCGCGGAGATATAAATTACACCCGTCCTCTGCAACAACGTAATAACCAGAATCATTACGGATTGACACAGCCGAAAGACAATAAGAATAAGAAATAAAAAAGAAAGGTCCCGCTATAAGGTTGCAGTCCTTGCAGCAGCAACATAACCACCACCAAAACAATACTTGATGTCCAATTCTTCAAAAGCAACTTCTTCAAGTAGATCAGTACCGACACAGACAATTAAGGCCAGACCTTGGGTTTTCACCCTAAAGATAATCCTCGCTCTCAAAACAAGGTCTTTAACAAGGGCACTGTCAGGCACAACAAATTAAGTTCAGACCTTGAATTTTTACCCTGAAATGTAGAACTTTGGACTTCACGTATGCTGTCGCCCCATCATACATGCCGCTGCTACAAAACATGAAACACCAAACCAATTCCTCCTCGCCAGATTCGAATCACCGTTGCCAGTCCTCAGATCTCGCATCTATGTCATTCTCCGCCAGCACCATAGAACAAGACTCCATGATAGTGCCATGAGAGCTTCGAAGCGCTCCCTCTGAAACCAAAACGGTCAGAAACAGGTGCGCACGACCGAATCCCACCCGATCCAGCAATCTCTAGGCATAATGCGCCTATGGGAGTTCACCGGCGGAGCCTTCCGAAACTCAACACCATGGCTAGATCAAGGAGAACACATCAGGCAGATCGTTGTCATGGCACCGGAGAAACCCTAGGACCACCGCCATTATTCATCTGCCTCACAGACACCGACGCCGCGAGGCCACTCTTAGCAGGACAACCACGGAGGATGTAACGTCCGGGGATTTTCCCCAATTGCTATGCGAGTTGTTTTTCTTTTTGTGCATCATGGCATCACACATTTTCATGCATTTTAAAACTTGCACACTAAATGAAATTAATTAAATTTTGTTTGCTAAAATTTACAGAAATTTATTTGATGTTTAAAGCTATTTTTCTTGGCCTAAACACTTGCTGGAAAAAAAAAGAGTTTGAGCAAGCCAGCCAGGCCAGCCAGCCCACCCAGCAGCCCAACTAGGCCCAACCGGACCCTCCCCACCGAACCAGCCCCCAAAACCCTAAAAATTTCCTCTCCCTCTCAACCCCCCGCCCGCCGTTTCTGTTAATTGCAATCAGGTCCTCCCCACCCTTTCCCGGAAACGCACGCACGGGAGGAACCCCATCGCTCGCTGCCTCCTCTCCCCGATCCCGCTCGAAGCCCCACCCGCTCATTCTCCTCTCGCTCGCAGCGCCTCCTCCCTCCTTCCCGTCGCCTCCTCCTTCCTCCGTTGCACCACCACCTCCCGACGCCCTCGCCTCCTCTCCCACCGGCAGCCGGCGCCGCTGCTCCCCCGCACCCCCACGGCGCCCTCCCGAGCTCGCCGTCCCCGCCGCCTCTCTCCCTCGCCCGGAGCTCCGCCGCCCCTGCTCCCTCCCGGCGCGGCCGACGCCGCCACTGCCCACCTCCACCTCGCCCAAGTCCGGCCGCCCTCCCCTTCTCCTCTGCTCGCCGCCCTTCCCTGCTGGCTCCGGCGAGCCAGCGCCTCCGAGCTCCGCCCTCCCCGCACAGACCCGACGCCGCCCGCCTGTTTCCGGCCGCCGCCTCCTCCTTCCCGGCCCCAACCCTCTCCGTGTTCCTCTCGCGCCCTCCTCGCTGCCTCCATGGAGGCGGACAGCAGCAAGGCCAAGCTGGTGGCGGCCTGCGTGATCGGCGGGATCGTGTTGGGCGCGTCCGTGGTGGCGCTCCACGTCGCCGGACCCGTGGCCATCCCGGGTCTACCCCCGCTCGACGCGCTGCGGCGGCGGTTCCGGCGCCGGCGTCGCCTCGTGCGCGTCTACATGGACGGCTGCTTCGACATGATGCACTACGGCCACTGCAACGCGCTGCGCCAGGCGCGCGCGCTCGGGGACCAGCTCGTCGTCGGCGTCGTCAGCGACGACGAGATCACCGCCAACCAGGGGCCCGCCGGTCACGCCGCTCCGCGAGAGAATGGTTATGGCCGGGTGCCGCTGTTGTGGCTCGTCGCAGGTGATGAGCCTATGATGAGATGCTCCTTGTGCCGACGTCGCTGCGGTGGTGCCGCTGCGGCAACTTCGTCAACGTGGGCGGGATGGCAGTGCACTAGTTCCACCATCATGTGCTTATGTGCTTATGATTTATCAAGCATACGTGAGTTTAGTTGGTTACTCCATTTCAGGCTATTGAGTTCGACTGGTTGCATGCCGGGGCAAGGGGAGCATGAATGGCGAGGACGCGAGAGAGTGCCGATCACAAAGGCCGGACTTGGCGAAAGCTTGCTTCAGGGAAGACTCCACACTTCGCCTGCAGGTGTGTAGCATGCACGGATGCCGACACCAGCTCGAGATTCATTTTACGTCCTTGCTTATTATTATGTTTTTATACTGTTACATACATGTTGACCGGAGAGTAGACTTTTTTTCAGGTTAGACGGCTGTGGATGCCTACCATGAGGGGGTGCAGCTCAAGCCAGACAAGAAATAGGTTGTGAGTGTGTTCATGTAGTACACAAAACAAAACTTGGTGTCTGCTGAAACAGAGATAGATAAAAACATTTACGGTTTTCATATGTTTTAGTCATTCATTCATGTTTGTTGATCATGACAATAGGGAGGCGGTTCCATGGGAGGGACAAGCCTAAATAGAGAAGTGAATGTGACAAAAATTTAAGCAGTGCTAGTTGCATGGATGAGCATGTGTGTCTGTCCAGGATGTCGTCGGCAATAAATGTACTTTTCATCAAGAGGGATGATGTTTTGTGAACTCGGTTTACAAATTGTGTTGCAAGGTCGGTGCGAAAACTTTAACTTGTGTCTATTTAGGTGCATGTTACGAATTTTTATATTCGTTTTACTTAGTTTGGGTTTGTAACCATCTTGGCATGGTATTTATCACTTGTATCATCTCATGTAAGTAGTACTAGTGTATGTATATATGAAGAGCATTATTCCTTGTATATCTTGTCAGTGCGATAGTTTCTCAGTGCAATGGAGGTGAATATATATTCGTGTATGTGTCGTTGGTGCAGGTGATATTGATGGTCAAATAGCCGAGCTTTTTCTTCAACCCATGGTAGTAGGCCGCGACGCTGGGGCAACACCGTTGCGCTGGTGGGAGAAGTTGACTAGGGAGGGGGCCATGCCCATCGGACTACTTGCTTTCTATTTGCTCATATTAGTCAACTGATGTTGCAGCTACCCACTTTGGTCTAATAGGAGCTCTAGTGGTTTACATATGTATATCAGATGCATGTGATCATTGTAGCTCTGAACCTTTGTGGATGTTGTGTGTTCTGGACGAAACTCACTACTTGGTTTGTGCATATTGGTGTGTGCGCGCTAGAGGAATGAACAGATCATAACAATGTAGGTTCATGTGGTTTCAGCCTGACAAGAAGAATGTACTAGTACTAGTAAATTTGTTACTCATGTCATCAGTTTTTCCTGGGCTTGTATCTATCTATCTATCTTTTGCCAAAAGAGGAGGTTGACATCCCAGCTAAATTTGTACCTACTACAATTTTTTAAGAGAAGAATAGTAGAACATTCGATGTATATAAAATGTGGAAGGCAAAATAAGAAAAATATATGATGTGTATTCCAGCCACAGGGAAAGAATATACACGCACATTGACCACCGTCTTTGGCGAAGCGTCGGGAGGCCTTGCGTCAATTGCCATGACGGGAGCCATCTCCTGCGTATTAGGAACCATGCATGGGGCAATATCATGAAGCAAATAAACTATTTTTTTCTTGAAACTAAATGAACACCGATTGAGCTCTAAGATTGCTTTCTCTTTCCTGCATGCATTCGTACGAGGATGGTGAAAATTAATCCCGATGGATAGTTCCTCCACGCATCCAAAGATAAGATAAGAAAGGAAGTAAATTAATTAATATCCATGACCGGGGACTTGCCCAGAAGCCGAGAGGTGGCGCAACTAATTGGGCACGGATCCATCGGCAGGTCATTAAAACATGATGCATTATTTACAGGTGTTTCGAATCCCTGCCATGCCATCGATCCGTGTCTACGCGAATCTCAGCGGTCCATCTCAATCGCTCGATCTTAGCAAGGGAAGACGGGAGGGAGGAGAAACGCCCGGCCCTCATGCATCTTCTTTCCTCACCCTTGTTGGCTCTATGTCTCTAACCATCTATAAATATGAGGGCATCGTCACGGGAGCCGCGGGCGTTATGCGCGACTTGCGACTTGAGCTTCGTGTCCCCGACGATCCGCTCTCCGTCGCCGCTGTGGTATCCATCAAGTGCTTCTGCGGCCCTTGCTAGCTTTCAACGTACAGGTGACACCAATCTAGCTACTGATCGCGGTGCACTAGCACAGTCTGATATTTATAGACTCGACGACGCGAGCAAGCGGTCAAGTACTCCTACCAGTCAAGCGCACCACTAATTAATCATAACACAGTGGAGATGGAGACGACACATGCAGCCAAGAAAGAATCTTTCTTCCTCTTTTCTTTTACTTTTGTCATGTCTCTGGCCGGGACGTGATCGTTATATACTTTGTGCAGCAGGAAGGCGTATATTTCTCTAGCTAGGTTGTACACGCCCTGTGTGCACATGCACAACCAAAATTTCACTTTATCCCTCAACTCAATTTTTAAATACTTCAAAACCTTGAATTGAACGATTTGATTACTAAATATTCAAATGGAATGTTTTCACAACAATTCTTATTGTTTTAGAATAGTTTACTTCATAATTATTTATATTCCAAACTTCCTCTATAGACAAGTCATTAAATATGTCCTCACCCAACTCTTCGGACAAATGTGACAACTTCATATGTTAGTGAACGCCCCACAACAAGCTTCACATAAATTTAATAGGAGTAGCACATGACCAATTATTGATGTCTCACAATTTCTTTTTTTAGATAAAGAATGTATATTAATATCGCGGAGATATAAATTACACCCGTCCTCTGCAACAACGTAATAACCAGAATCATTACGGATTGACACAGCCGAAAGACAATAAGAATAAGAAATAAAAAAGAAAGGTCCCGCTATAAGGTTGCAGTCCTTGCAGCAGCAACATAACCACCACCAAAACAATACTTGATGTCCAATTCTTCAAAAGCAACTTCTTCAAGTAGATCAGTACCCGACACAGACAATTAAGGCCAGACCTTGGGTTTTCACCCTAAAGATAATCCTCGCTCTCAAAACAAGGTCTTTAACAAGGGCACTGTCAGGCACAACAAATTAAGTTCAGACCTTGAATTTTTACCCTGAAATGTAGAACTTTGGACTTCACGTATGCTGTCGCCCCCTCATACATGCCGCTGCTACAAAACATGAAACACCAAACCAATTCCTCCTCGCCAGATTCGAATCACCGTTGCCAGTCCTCAGATCTCGCATCTATGTCATTCTCCGCCAGCACCATAGAACAAGACTCCATGATAGTGCCATGAGAGCTTCGAAGCGCTCCCTCTGAAACCAAAACGGTCAGAAACAGGTGCGCACGACCGAATCCCACCCGATCCAGCAATCTCTAGGCATAATGCGCCTATGGGAGTTCACCGGCGGAGCCTTCCGAAACTCAACACCATGGCTAGATCAAGGAGAACACATCAGGCAGATCGTTGTCATGGCACCGGAGAAACCCTAGGACCACCGCCATTATTCATCTGCCTCACAGACACCGACGCCGCGAGGCCACTCTTAGCAGGACAACCACGGAGGATGTAACGTCCGGGGATTTTCCCCAATTGCTATGCGAGTTGTTTTTCTTTTTGTGCATCATGGCATCACACATTTTCATGCATTTTAAAACTTGCACACTAAATGAAATTAATTAAATTTTGTTTGCTAAAATTTACAGAAATTTATTTGATGTTTAAAGCTATTTTTCTTGGCCTAAACACTTGCTGGAAAAAAAAAGAGTTTGAGCAAGCCAGCCAGGCCAGCCAGCCCACCCAGCAGCCCAACTAGGCCCAACCGGACCCTCCCCACCGAACCAGCCCCCAAAACCCTAAAAATTTCCTCTCCCTCTCAACCCCCCGCCCGCCGTTTCTGTTAATTGCAATCAGGTCCTCCCCACCCTTTCCCGGAAACGCACGCACGGGAGGAACCCCATCGCTCGCTGCCTCCTCTCCCCGATCCCGCTCGAAGCCCCACCCGCTCGTTCTCCTCTCGCTCGCAGCGCCTCCTCCCTCCTTCCCGTCGCCTCCTCCTTCCTCCGTTGCACCACCACCTATCAGGGAGAGGGAAGGACACAAGCGTTGGTCTGCTTGCGCGGGCGAGCTGGCGTCTGGATTGGGCTGGGTCGTTTTTTTCTGTTTTCATTCTATAATTTGAATTTTACCTCCAAATTGACCATAACCAATTTTGAAAAAATTGAAAATTATTTGTAGTAATTATAGACCATTTGAAACATTTTTTCAACATAATACAATCATTCCCATGATCATATATTTATTAAGACTTTAGGGGATTTTGAATTACGGTTTTGGAGTCAAAATGGAGGGCATGATTATTCTTATCTAATTGTGAAATTTTGTGAAGCTCTTGCTATATCTCTAATGAAATAGGTACTTGTGTAACTAAAAATTATTTTTAGAAAAAATCATGAGAAAACTACGAGGCACCTGTATTTCAAATTTCGCTCGGATTCACCTGAATCGGCGGAAATTTGTCTTTTTTTAAATAGGTGTATTTAAAGCTATCGGGATGTAGGAATTTAGCTATTTAAACAGGAGATGTGTATAAAAACTTTATAATTTTCTATGGTCCCATTTTGTAACATATTTTTGGTAGGTGGTTCACAAAAGAAACCCCGTTTTTTACACTCCGAAAATGGAAAATGGTATTTTTATTCGGAGAAAAATAAAACTTTCTTCATCAACATTGTTTGTTGTTCCATTATGTATGTTTTTGCAGAATATGGCCACATTTCAACAAACTATGCCATGGATATGGCCATAACACCTGTCATTTGGCCCGAAAGCCATGAATCTTCGTAGATGGTAGCTCATTTTTGTTAACACTTACTCGAGATAATTGCCGTATTTCCATTTTATTAATTTTTATGGATACTAGGTCACATACAATGACATATTGCGAATGTTATTCATTTTTTGAATCTTTTATGCCGGTTTCGAAATACGGTCAAACCAGGGATGTGACTCTTTCTAGATAGGTGATCAATATCACAAAACAAATGCTATATCTCTGACGAAATAGGTACTTTCGTACCTAAAAATGATTTTTAGAAAAAATCATGAGCAAACTACGAGGCACATGTAGTTCAAATTTGGCCCGGTTTTAGCTGAATCGGCAGAAATTTTTCTTTTTCGAAAGAGGTATATTTAAACCTGTTGAGAGATAGAAATTTTATTATTTGAACATGAAATGTGGTATAATAGCTTTATAAATTTATTTTTTACAATTTTGCAACATATTTTTGGTAGATGCTTCCCAAAAAAACCATTTTTAGCACTCTGAAAATGGAAAATGTTTTTTTTATTCAATGAAAAATAAAAATTTCTTCGTCAACATTGTTTTTTGTTCCAATATGCATCTTTGTGTAGAATATGGGCACATTTCAAAAAAAAATATTCCGTGGACGTGGCCATAACACCCGTCATTTGGCCCAAAACCCAAGAATCTTCAGAGGAGATAGATCATTTCTGTGAACACCTTTTCAACCCAATTTTTGAATTCCAAGTTTATTATTTTTGGTGGATACTAGGACATATATAATGACACCACGCGAAGGCCTTGCATCATTTCATTTTTTTTGAATTTTCTGGAATTTTCTAAACCGGTTTTAGGAAAATGTCAAGACGACGGACATACGTTCCATTTTTTTTGTTCCATTTTTTTGTTGCAGTAGTGACAGAGATTGTCCAGAACTCCTAGATTTCCTTGTCAACAGCGGCATACGTTTTCCTAGCGTTGATATAAGGAATGACAAGTTGAAGATGAAGAACACCTGGGGTATTGAGATACCATCTCAGTGCCATATTGATCTCCAGGACCTGTTCCAGCTTCAGCATGCCAGGACTTCGATGGCTGATATGGCAGCCGCATTGATCGACAAGGCATACCGTGATATCAAGAAAAAATTCCCCAGTTGGCAGCACAATTTTTGGGAGAAGAGCCCACTTGACAAGATCAACGTTGATTATGCAGCCATCGATGGATACATTTCCTACGAATTGTACCGTGTTATCAGTATCTTCAGCTATGGGCAGCGTCACCTAGTGCCCTGGTATCCTACTGTTTGTTCGAGTAGATGGGAGCCTCTCGTGACGTTGTGTCACCTAGTTCCATTATTATTACTACTGTGTGTGTCGTCACTATATATATTATGTACTTCTTAGGATCGAGCCTTTCGTGACGTGATGTTTTGTGTGTTTTATTTATGTTCCCTCGAAGACTTTATGTAGTACTATATATTATATCTATTAATTATGTCCTTGTTTAATTATATGTGATGTGAGCAAGCTTAATGAAGCAATTGACGTATATGTGCTGAAATTTCGAAAATTTAATTTGACACCCGAGCTATGTTGAAATGTGGAGTAAGAGAAAAAAATATCTATCTGAAGACATGTTGAAATGACTAACCATTTGGAGTAAAAAAATTACATGGATCTATATATAATGATGAAAAATATGATATGGAAGTCGATCATATATATTTACTTCTCCCATTTTTCTAATCTATTTAGACAATATCATTTTCCAATTTTCGATTTTACAGATTTCTATATACGAATTATTCAATATTAAAAAGCAACAAAATTAATTAATGATTATTTGAATTCAAGATTATTATTACTTATTTATTTTTGTTTAACTAAATAATTTGTGAATTCACAAAATAAATATGTGCGACGTCATAGTTCAAAAGTTAACATGATTGACATCATACTATTTTCAGTAAAATAGGATTTGTTTCTTGGAATCTAAGAGGAAAGAAACCCTAAAGTTAAGCATGCTAAGAGTGGAGTAGTCTAAGGATAGATGACCTAATGGGAAGTGTCAGTTTTGAGTGAAAGAAGAGTGATTAGAGTTAAAAAATAAATGAGACAAATGGAGAATGATTAGAGTTCGAAATAATAGAGACTAAATAAAAAGGAAAATAAAAAATAAAAATCATAAAAATCAAAAATTATTTAATCCCGGGTTGTATTACTACCCGAGACTAAAAGTCGTCCAGCCGGAGCGGCCCCGTGGGTAGCCTCTAGTTCCGGTTCGTGGCGCACCGGGACAAGGGGGCCTCTAGTCCCGATTGAGCAGTCCCGGATAAAAATCCGGAACTATAGCCCGTTACGGCCCGGGACTAGAGGCTCGTTTTCTACTAGTGATTGTTGAGAGTGTCCACTACTAAAATTATGATCCCTAGACCTTATTTCTAAGCATTGAAACACCGTTTACAACCAGTTCTGCTACATGTTTGCTTGCTTCCATTTTTATTTCAGATTACAATTACCACTTATAATCATCCATATTCTTTGTATTTCACTATATCTTCGCCGAACTAGTGCACATATACAACTGAAAATTGTATTAGGCGTGTTGGGACACAAGAGACTTCTTGTATCTTAATTGCAGGGTTGCTTGAGAGGGATATCTTTGACATATACCTTCGTGATGTTCTACAAACATTTGCACTTGGAGTCCCAACACTGTCTACAAGAGTAGAAACTTGCGTAGACATCAGCTCGTGTTTGTTATCCCGCTCAATCTCTCTCCCGGAGTCCTAATGCAAAAAATGACCATATTTCTATCGCTGATCATTATAGTCCCATGGGATACAGATTCTACTAGAGATGCTCTTAAAAATAGGGCATGAATTGGAATGTAAAATTTCCAAATACTCCCTCCGGTCTATATTAGATGACATTCAAATACGTGTTTCCAAACATATTTTAGCGTTAGATGCAATCATTTGAAAGTCATTTAATACAAAACAGAGGGAGTAATATATTTCAGATGTGTCCCTAAATTTCATGACAAGCAGATAATTATTAGTTTTCTTCATAAACATTAACCGGTTAGTACATACTCCCTCCGTTCTAAAATAGATGACTTCCATTTGTCCATACATGCATGTATGTAGACAAGTTTTAGTGCCTAGATACATGCATGTATGAAAAAAATGGAAGTCATCTGTTTTGGAACGGAGAGAGTATCTATTAAAGGGTTTGGTTTTTTCAGAAATAAAATTTACAATAACCAGTTTAAATTGCTGTTGAACCTTCGAGATGGGCCTAATCCACATATATCCGTGGAGTGGGCCAGGGCTGCGTACCTATGTGGCACATAAGTAGACACCATGCAGGCAGCGGTTAGGAGCAGGCGAGCAGCAGTTGGGATTCAGCAGCGATTCCACCATCATTCAGCGGTGACCCATGCATGGCGGTGACTCCGGCTTGTTCTTACACTTTGTGATCCCAATGTCATACTCAAGAAGTGGAGGCCAAATTTTGTGCCTCCATCAACACCGGAAAATATGTTAGAAAGTGGAAATTTGACGATATTAGACATACGCCATCCTCATTGGATAACATACTTCAGTAGCAGATTAAACTATAAAGACCTAGAAAATTAGGGAGAAACAGAAACTGGCACCCTGATAGTCTGCAACTCTATATTGTTTGGCCCAGTCTAGTTTTGTACCTTTAATTGCAATATAGCCATTATGAGCCAGTGGCTAGACACTTTATGAACACTTATTTGTATTTCTGTACATATTTATAAAGAGGTAAAATGACGCAGTAGGGGCCTTCCGTACTGTTTTTACCATCAAAAAAATATAGCCCTTATGTTTGCATTAATTACGTATAATACTAATACATTGTTGAACTGGTAAAAGATATTCAGTAGCAACAATCTGACAGAATGATTAGACTAGACGGAGATTAATACCACGTACCAAAACACAGCTGACTGCAAGTAGAACATAAGAAGCCTTGTTGAAGAAGTTGAAACAAATTATTGGATTCTTTGTTCTCTACAGGTTCCTCTGTTCTCACGAATTCTCTGTGTAAACCTTGTTTTATTCAATTTAGACCAATCAAGCTGGAGAAAATAATTGTCAGACTTCATAGGCAAATATGGCCGGTGAGTAACAACAATGTTAAGTGATGGGCTCTGAACAAATAATTACACTACTATGGTAGGTTGCATATCACAGATATGTGATACATTTGTCCATTAGAAATTATCGACCCATAATGAGTAAATACAAAAAAAAAGTGCATATTTCCAATATCACGTATATTGACCATAAATGATTAGCATATTTTAGAAAAGTAAACTTTTAACATGTAAGATATTGAAGAAAAAAGTGTAGTAAAACTAACTACTATTAGGTGAGTTTGTTCTATTGTCTATACCATCTAGCGGACAAAACTATAATATACCCAGGCTGATAGCAAAAGTGATCCTGATTATTAAGATTCAAACAAAGCTATCCCGATATATATTCTAACAAATATGTGTGTGTTACGGGGCAACTGAACTCATCACTACAAAGTCAATAAACAAGTTAAAATCACTACTCTACATGTTTATTTTTTGTGTAAACTTACAGTTATGGACACCAACTGTACCAATTCAACAGTTCACTATTATAGACAAAAGCAGAGTTGAATGTGATACTTCGCAGAGAAAGGGAAGCTATAAATAATTTGTGGATTAAAGATGTTTGTAATTGAGCTCATCACTACAAAGGCGATAAACAAATTAATTAGGGAAAAAACTATTTTGCATGTTCAGTTATTCTGTGCACTTTATGGACACCAACTCCAGTAGTTCACTGTCCATAGAAAATAGGGGAAGAGATGAAGGTGAAAATTGCAGAAAGAAGGGAGGCAAAAGTCGTTCATGGATTAAAGATGTTTGCACCATACCGATACTCTTTAATGATATTTTCTTTGATTAATAGAAGGCAGAGGAGGCTCTACCTTGTGGTTACAGAGTTTGTGCCCGAGGGCGAGGAACATGGAGGATTTACATCCAGGACGCAACCATCGCAAGGAGAAAAGGAAAGAGAAAAAGATGACCACAGCTTAATGTCATCAGTAACATTTTGAATTAGTAATTCCTGTGTTTCTAGCTATCTGTTAGAAAACCGTGTCGTTTCTGAGTTCCCAAAGCCCCCATAGGCAGGCCGCGAAGCAAACCGGCCATACTCTGTTTGGTTAGTTTACTGAAACTGACCGACAAACTAGTTTATGGTGTTTAATGACGCCACGGCCGCGCTGAGTACCCAGTTTACTCCAAATTCCAGTCCGAGTGCCGATAGTGTAGAGCTATGTGAGAGTACCGGCTGAGCTGAATCACAGTCACTAGTAGTTGTAATGCATGTAGGATTATTAATAACAAGATATACAAATGTCAGGATGGTCACCATTCATATTCATCCATACAAGCTCAGCTGAGTGTTCCCTCTTCAAAAATCCTGGCTGCAAAATTTTACCATAGAAAGATCAATATGTTCAAAAAATATTTAAGACGGAAAGGGTTCCGTGTTCAAGTTAACACTAAGAAAAGAGTAGAAGCGATCAGTTGTTGCTCAAGAATAATACAGTACTATGGTCGCGAACACTCTTCCGCACAACAGGTTTGATGGCGGAATCTCTCTTGTCTGAAGGGTCGGCGCCTAAGCCGGTTGTGCCGGAGCGGCGGCCATGCTCCATGACCTTGGCATCCCCCTTGCGCTTGTCCCTCCCGATGGGATTTCCCTCCTTCCACCCATACCCAGCGAGGAGCGCGGCCGCGAACCCCTCCACGGGCACCTCGTCGTACTCGTCCGCGCCTTGTAGGTCGGGGAGAACGGCCATGTCCTGCTTGAACCGTTGGACAACAGCAGCGTCCTCGGCGGCGAGCTTCCTCCTCTTGGCATTCTCCTTGTCGCGGACGGCGAGGCCGTAGCCTGCGGTCGAGGATGAGGGGTCGTCATTGGATGCGATGAGCACGAAGGCAGGGCCGTCGCCGGTCGGGACCGCGGAGGGCCTGCGGGAGTCTGGAAGGGGCGCGATGACGACGGCGGGCGCGACTGGTGGGTCTTGCGGTAGCGAGGGGTCGAACGCGGTGATGAATATAGGGGCGGGGCCGGAGTCCACAGCGGGGACGGAGAAGGCGGCGGGGCGAGCGGTGGGCTTGGTCCGCTTGCGTTTCGACGGGATGGAGAAGCAGAGCTTGGCCCTCTTCTCTTCCATGGCCGGCCGCCCGGCGATCTTTGGGTTGGGGGATCCGTCCGTGGGGAGTCGCCGAGAGGTTGGGATAAAGCACGGCGTTTCGTCCGTGGAGAAAACACCAGAGATCGTCTACGGCACGGATCGGAAAAAGAGTCCAGATCGGAAGGGAATCCTGAGTTGGGCCCGTTTTTTTTTTTTTTTTTGGTTTAACACGGCACTTTATTGATTAACCAGAATCATTACAAAGTGCATCTCGGATAAAGACCGGTGCTTCGACACGAAAGAGAGAAAAAGCTAGAGTTTCTGCTCTACGAGCTAACAGATGTGCTGCTTTATTTCGGAGGCGACTAATATGACAAAACGTCACAGACGAGAAACCACCAGCGATCAACTTGATATCTTGAATGACCACGCCAATGCCCGTCCTATCCCGCGCCGGATTCTGGATCCTCTCGATCACAGATAGGCAGTCCGATGCTAAGATAATCTTGTTGAAATCCTCTTCAAGAGCTAGGGATAGCGCACGCCTGATTGCGATTGCTTCGGCTAATTCTGGCGTTGTGACCGCATCAAAGACTTGACTGCAAGCAAGCAAGCACTTACCGATGTGGTTCCTGATCACAACGCCCATCCCCATCTTCGAAGAAGACGCAAACAAGGCAGCGTCTACACTGATGAACACAGTGCCCTCCTGCGATGGCATCCAATGAGGCGGGTTAGAGGATGCACGCCTATGGCCGGGCGCCTGTTTGTGTAGATGTTGCTCGATCATCTGGACATACGCCTTGATCTTGTCCGCTAGGCTGGTAGGATTAATCATCAAATTCTCCTTGCGTACCTTGTTGCGGGCATCCCAAAGGTGCCACACAGTGACAGCCAGCAAACATTGCTCCACGTCAGACCCTCTGTCGAGGTAATGGAATATCCAGTCCCGATTGTTAGCACAACCTTTTCTGTTCAGTTTGATCGGGTACAATTTCTTCAGTTCCTTCCACACATCTCGAGCATAGTGACAGTGTAGGAACACGTGTGCTGCCCTCTCCTCACGGTGACAGAACACACAATCATCCCGGCAGTCGATCTGACGCCGTCTGAGTTGGAAAGCCGTGGGTAGACAGTCGTGAGCAAAACGCCATAAAGTGATTAGCATTTTACCTGGAGCATTGATCTTCCAAAGTTTCTTCCACCCTTTGGATTCCTCGGCTTGATCTGAGTGGGATCCCGTCCCTCCCCTGCTCCGCTGCAGCATAAAATCATGAGACCGAGCCAGGTTGTAGCCGGAGCGAACCGTGTAAGCTCCAAATTTTGCCCAGGGCCAGGAGATAAAATCCTCTCCTCCCAGTCTACTAATAGGCACCTGTATAACCTGCGCCGCTATGTGTTCTTCGAACACTGCCCGCACCGCAGTTTCATCCCAGCAGCCCCGCTCCTCATCGATCAGCAGGCTAACCTTGGCATCGGCAGGTAATGCAGTACGGGGTTTGATCATGAACGGTCGGAAACCCGGTATCCAATTATCTGCGAGAATTCGCGTTCTCTGGCCATCACCAATGCCCCACCGTATGCCCTCCTTGAGCAACTCCAGCCCAAATAAAATGCTGTGCCATGTGTACGACGCAGCTCTCGGCCTTGTGGCATCCCAAACCTCGCCGTTTGGATAGTATCGGCCCCTAAGGACACGGGCGCAGAGAGATTCTGGTTCAGTTAGCAGTCGCCAAGCTTGGCGCGCTAGCATTGCTTGATTGAACACCGTGAAGTCCCGGAACCCTAGGCCACCCAAGTTTTTCGGTGCCGTCAGCCATTCCCAGGAACGCCAGTGAAGTTTCTTCCTTCCATCCTCTCTGCCCCACCAGTGATCAGCGACCAAGCGCCGAAAAGATTCACAATTTGCAATAGGAACCTGAAAGCAACTCATTATATATGTTGGAATTGCTTGAATTACAGCCTTCAACATGATTTCATTGCCCTTCTGTGAAAGTGGTCTGTCAGATAAGCCATTTAGTCGTTTCCACATCCTCCCGTGGAGAAAATTGAAGCAACCAATTGGAGAGCGCCCAATTTCAGTGGGCATGCCAAGATAGGTTTCCTGTAGCGCTTCATTGAAAACCCCCAATTGATTCATCACTGCATTCTTTACCGCAGCCTCGCAATGAGGTCCAAAGAATATGCTTGATTTGTCACGGTTGATCTTCTGTCCTGACCCTTCACAGTAAAGGTGGAGAGTGTCCGACAAAGCACCCACGCTTTTCTGATCACACCGCGCAAAGAAAATGCTATCATCAGCAAACAGCAAATGTGAGATAGGGGGGCCTAACCTCCCATTCCGAATACCTTTAAGTAGTCCCATCTCCTCCTTCCGTTTTAGAAGACATGAAACACCTTCATTGCAAAGGAGGAACAGATACGGACTAATTGGGTCCCCCTGCCGTATGCCTCTCGATGGGATCACAGGCCTAGTTAGATCACCATTGATTTTAACAGCATACCGAACTTTGGTGACACACCTCATCACCGTATCAATCCATGGGGTAGAAAATCCCAATCTCGCGAGACAACCCGCCAAATAATTCCACTCGACCCTGTCATAGGCCTTCATCATGTCGATCTTGAGAGCGAAATATGGGAGCTTGGCATGTTGTTTCCGAATAGTGTGAAGGCACTCATAAGCAATGAGTGCATTGTCTGTTATTAGCCTGCCAGGTACAAAGGCACTCTGGTGCTCAGAGATTAGTAGAGGTAAAATAATCTTAAGCCTATTAGCAAGTACCTTGGAGGCAATTTTGTATAACACGTTGCACAAGCTGATGGGTCGAAAATTCTTCAATTCTTCGGGATTTGTCACCTTAGGGATCAAAACAATAACAGAATCACATAATCCCTCGGGTAGAGATCCTCCTTCCAGAAAACCCCGTACAGCATTGCAAATTTCTCTTTCAAAGAGATACCAGTGTGTTTGGTAAAACAAGGCCGGAAAACCATCCGGGCCAGGTGCCTTTGTAGGCCCCATTTGGAACAGAGCCTTCTTGATCTCGTCGTTAGAGAAGGGTAAACATAATGAAATATTCATATCTTCTGTTACCTTCCTTTCAATGCCATCAAGAACCTCATCAATAGCCGGACAGGGTTCGGAGGTAAACATGCGTTCATAGAAACCTTCAACCTCCTCCTTGATCCCTGCCATATCCGTGCATCTAGAGCCATCGCCTCGAATAATTGATTTTATCTTGTTTGTTCTCCGACGAGCCGACGCACGGGCATGAAAAAACGCTGTGTTGCGATCACCTTCCTTGAGCCAATCCACGCGAGACCGCTGCCTAGCCATGATCTCCTCGTACTCGAATAAATCACAGAGTTTCTTCTCCACCCGTATGATTTCCGATCGATCACCGCACCACGGTGCCATTCGGAGTGTTTTCAGTTCCCGCTCTAATTTCTGAATATCTTTTCGGACCGAACCGAAAGTCTCGCTACTCCATCTCTTCAGAGACATAGCAAGTACCTGCAGCCTAGCCCAGGTATCTTGGAGGTCCGACGGGGGGGGGTCGTCGGCCCAAGCCCTCTCCACTACCTGCTTGTATTCGGAAGAGCGCAACCAGGCTGCTTCAAACCTGAATCCCGATTGAATAGGGCCCTTTGAAGCATTATGATCACTCTTGTTCAAGTTGATGGAGATAGCAAAATGATCCGAGGTAGTGGTAATCACATTGATGACAGAACAATCATCAAATAGCTGCATGAAATCACCATTAGCCACTGCCCGATCAAGACGAACACGGACATTGTTATCCGCATTCTGATTATTTGACCACGTGTAGAGAGGACCCGAAAACCCCATATCCATCAGGCCACAGTCGTCGAGACACTCCCTAAATAGAGCCATTTGTGCCTCAGCTCGATCAGTAGAGCCAAAATGCTCATTGCTATGAAGAACCTCATTAAAGTCACCACATACGATCCACGGGCCCGTAAACTGTGATTTTAGCCGACGCAAGAACTCCCAAAATTCATGCCGCTTATCTTTCCTTGGTTCTCCATAAACAAAACTAGCACGCCATGATTCTCCACTTTCAGCTTTGATGCCAACATCAATACAGTGCGCATTCAGACCACGTAGCTGAACAGAGAAAGGCTGCAACCAAAAGAGGGCTAAACCCCCACTTTGTCCCACACTGCTGACACCGAAGAAACCAGCATAGCCAAGGGACCACATGAAATTACGAACTCTTGAGTCCTTCATCTTCGTTTCAGAAAGAAAAAGGAAACTGGGTCGGAAATTCTTGACGAGCCACCTGAGCTCCCCAACCGTCGCGTCCGACCCGAGGCCGCGACAGTTCCAACACAAGAAATTCATTGCGTTGGCAGGGACTGATCCACAGCCCCTGCAAGATCCGCCGATCGAGATACATCACTAGTTTTACGCTTCTTGCCAGAGTCCTCGCTCTGGGTCTCCATCACAGTACCCTCAAGGAGTAGTCTTGCACCATCAATTTCCGATTCCACCACATAATTAGCTTGGTTAGGGCTTTTTTCGGTAATCACCAGTGCACCACCTGTTCCCTTAGGAACATAGACCTTCGGAGATTTGCGTTTATTCCCGGATAATTTTTGGTCTGTCTTCACAGCCGTTTTCCTCACTCGGGTCTTCTTAGGCTTGGCCGGAGAGGTGACCTCCGGGCCTCCCTTATGTGTTTGCATGTTTGGATGGTTACTAGAACCCTGTCCAGAGAGAGTGCCTCCACCCGACATACTCCTATCCTTCCACCTGTCGGGTACGCACAGCCGCTCCCCGTTCCATGGGAGTTTGCCCTCTTCATCACGCTTGGCTGGCGTCGCACACGCCATGAAAGAGTGGCCAATCAGCCCACACGAAAAACAGAACATCGGCAGCTGTTCATACATCACCTCGTAGTATGTTGTCTCGTTCCTCTTCGCAGAGAAAACTCCAACGCATCTCATCAGAGGCACCGTGATGTCAACCAGCACCCTAGCCCTTAGGTAGTCCCCCCAGGCACGGCCCTTTTCATCCACCTCTAGCTTCTCCACTCTGCCAATCATCTCCACCAGAGGGGTACCCCTCTCCTTGTTCATCAGCGCAAACGGGAGACGCAACACCCGTAGCCAGAGCAGAAGCTTGTCAAAAACGACATCACATGGGCGAACACTGGGATCAAAAGTTTTCAACAGAATGGCATGCTTTCCCAGTACCCAAGGTGATCCGTTAATGACATGATCCATGTCCTTCTTCGACGTGAATTCCGCAACAAATCGATTAGGTCCCGCTGGATTCACGATCAGGCCCTTAGGGTTCCCCCAAGCAGGGCGAACTACTGATCTGATCGTCTGTATGTGCATCGTGTTCGGAGCCAAGACCTTCCCGACCAATGCCCACTCAGGGCAACCTTCAAACTCATCGACATCCTCCTCAAGAACGAACGCCCTCGTCTCCTGCGAGGTCAGCTGCAGGCGACCCATCATGGCGGTCACGCCATCCCCGGCGAACCCCCTCTGTGAGGCCCCTTCGGTCGTAGCCGCCGCCTCTGCATGCGCCTCAACATGATCAGGGGACACCGACGCCTTCGCCACCGTCTTCCCCACCATTGCTTCACTAGCCCCTCCTCCCATCGCCTCCTGGATCCGATCCCGCTTCGCTCCGTTCGCCTCCGTATGTTCTGTCATCACCAAGGGTGGGCGGCGAACTAGGTTTGCCCCTTGTTCACCCCTTGCTTTGGTTTTATCGCTTAATCTCAACTCGAGCGGGTGCCTGTCTATCTAGGGTTTCCTGTTCGCTCTCGCGACAGGCGATCTGAGATCTACGAGGCTTTTGGTGGTGATTCTCGAACTCGACTCGGGATCATCTATAGGATTCCTGTTGCAACGCGGATCGATCGAATCCCTGTGCGCTGAGTTGGGCCCGTTGAGGCAGATGCTAACTGTTTTTTTTTTTCCGCCAATTCCTGGCTAGGTCGTGATGTTGCCATGTTGGGCGTTCGACCGTGGAGGCAGATGGGAAAATAATTATACGAAGACCTGGTCTACAAATTTAGCCCCGTGGACCAACTCCAGCAATTGACACGTGGCTAGAAAATAGTGGAAAAACAAAATCCGGTTATCTATTTTCAGATCTAAACTGCTTTCTAGCCACGTGTCAATTGCTAAAGTTGGTCCACGCGCTAAATTTGTAGACCAGGTCCCATATAATTATTTTTCGGCAGATGCCACCTTCTTCTTTCTTTCTTTTTTTGGAAATTCCTGCCTAGCTTTGCTACTATTGGAACAAGGCTCCAATAGTCTTTTTTGCCACACAATGTCATTTCGAATGTAAAAAGAAGACATGTTTATCTTTGTCTTAGTTTTTTTATTAGAATTTTTTGTAAAGTTTTTTTTTATTATTTTTCCAATAATACCGGGAGCATATGAGCCCGGGCTCCAAAACGCCACTTCTATAGGTATTCGGGCAGGTGTTTCACACTACCTTCTATCCACAAGTAGCAGGACTTTCTTGTTTGTTTTTTGTAGCCAACGACAGCTCAATGAAGATAACATGGTTTCCATATTTTTTGGTATTTTTAATATATTTTTGGAAGATAAGGGGGCACATGACCCCTTTCTTAATTCACTCTGTATTGCATTGTACACCACTAAATGTTTGTAATTTCTATGTTATTTCATGATGTTTGTATTTTTAGTAAATTTGTTAGTTATCAAGTCGAAAGTGCCAAACTTAATCATTTATATGATGGAGCTTTGTGGCTAAACCTAAAATACAAGATAGGATATTTGGTGCAAAGGCAAACAAGAGACTCGAAATCATACAAGTAGATTTCATAAGGTTTGTGGAAGAATGTACCAAGATAGTAATGTCTCGAGCAAGACAATAACATCAAACTTTAAAAATGATCGACAACATTTTTCTCAACACAACAACATATGTCGTAAAGTCAAAGGTGTAACGACACGTAGTTCGGAGAGTAGAAAGGGGGTTAAATATAATATGTGCCATAATATCACATGTAACAGCACCACAAACCCCCACTAAAACCTGGTGTAATACCATTACTTCTCCATTTTCATAATAGCATATATTGGCACACATGAACAGTGCTAGTGACACACTAACAAATATCAAGACTATGGGCACCTTCCACACCTAACCCTATGGGAAATATGGCCGTGGAGAAAATTTCTATTGTTACTCAGGAGGTGTTTCACACTACCTTCAATCCAACAATTAGTATGAAATTTTTATAGCCAATGAACACTCAATGAAGTTAGCATGGCTTCCATATTTTTTGTTATTCTTGAATATATTTTTGGGAGATAGGGGGGCACATGCCCCCTTCCTAACTTCACGCTACATTTTTAGTACCACTTAATTTTTCTCCTTTCCATGCTATGGCATGTTGTTTGTATTGTTTCTGAAGCTTTATCCTAGAAGCATGTTGCATTGTGTAAAGATTTAAATATTTTTCTATTTATCATTTACATATAAAAAAATTGAACCTAAATTGAATACACATGTGTTAAGAACTCATTGGAAAGAAAAAGTGTTCAACTTCTACCTAAGAGTAAACAGAATTATTACTCCAAAATGGTTAAGAAGACGCATTTGTTTCGTGCTTATCGACGTTCTTCTCTTGCAAAGACCTCATACCACACCCACCCCTCCACTTGCTCTTTGGTATGTAATATGAATCACACGGGATATGCACCGGATGAGTTTAGTACATGACAAGTGATATATTGCATCATATCTAGATAATCACCGGAGTCTACCTAGAAGATTTAGTTTCAAGGTAGCGCATGTCCTCTCTTTCTCTGGCTGCACGGTAGTGGCCTTCTTCATATCAGTAGGATTAATGCACTTGCAAGAAAAGATTCACTGTTGGTTCCGTAGTCCAAGTCGTAGTTATTATTGTTCTTCAGCTTTGGAAGACCATAGCAAGCTAATGTCTATGATGGAAGGGATCCATGCATACATCAACAACTCCAAATTCCTACGTTTCCAACCATCTCTCTAGATGATGCTCATCTTGAGATCCTAATAGCCGTGGTGGAGCTTTCCAGAATCGAAGGGGGGTGAAAGAAAAATTGTCAGTGTTTGGCGGATACTAAATTCCCCTATCCAAAACCTACCTAAAAAAAATCACGGGTTAATCACTCACTTAAAATAAGTTTTGAGTGTGCCTTCTCTTGGGGGGGTGGCAGTTCCCCTGCATCTCTATTGTAGGAAATCCAGCTAGCATAAGTACTAAATGATGTCTCTGGTATTATTCAGAAGTGCGCCCTCATTTTTTATACGGGTGCTCCGCTGCTAGGTTCTTGAGCCGTTTAATCATCGTCTCGTCTAGAGACACCTATAATTGTCTTATTTTCAGTTTCCTGGAATTTAAGAAATGTAAAAGGAAAAGAAAATGAGTGGTGTTTTAGAATGATTTCAAGAAAATTTATGTAATGTCACCTTCTTTTTAGAGGTACGGCCGAGAGTGTAGGGTTTCAACATAATTCTCCATTCATCCTGAAGAATTAAGGAAAAAATGATAGATTCGTTTTAGTAGGGAACCAAGACAAAGAATTAGTGTAGAGGTGATGACAAGACAATGTTGACATGAGCCAAGTGTACTAAACACAAGTTTTAACCATCCATCTTTTGCAATCCAAATTATTGATAAATACAAGATGTAGATAAAAAAATGTGTGAAATGCAACAATATAGTGTTGCCGCTCCCAAGCCAAGGAATGCATGTTTTTTTGGTGCAAATGTATCAGCATTCACCTATAACTTAATATGCAGCGTTGTGTGAGCTGTTCGAATTGATGTCAAAAAAAATTCTTTAACTGACTCCATTGTCCAACCCCATATTCTTCTATACCATCCACTAGTTTAGTCATCTCTCGAGTGTCCAATGCTCAATGTTTCTTCTGAGACCATGTCATCGGCCTTTAAGCATAGAAGATATATCCTGGAGACATCCTGCATTATGTAAATAAAATAACAAGATGGCTATAAAGCGCTTTCCTTTGATCGGCTAGTGATCAAATTTTGAACTCAAAAGGTACACAATGGAAAAACTGAACACACACATGTGTAATAACTCATTGGCCAAAATAATTGTTGAATTTGTACCTAAGAGTAAACATAACTCTTACTCCAAAATGGTTAGGCAAAAGCATATGTTTCATAATGAATAATGTTCTTCTACTGCGATGACCTCTCAGGCCAGTGTGGCGCCTCAGTTGCTCTTTGGTATGTAATATGAATCACACGACATGTGCACTTAGTCTAGTTCATGACAACTGATATATTTCAACATATATAGATAATTACTGGAGTCTACCTAGAATATATACTGTCGAGGCAGCGCAGGTCCCTGTTTCTATGGCTACATGGTGGCTGGAACTGCCTCGCGAGTCAAGTTCGTCTCCTTCATATCAGTGGAACTAGTGCATCTGCAAGAAACGCTTCACTATTGGTTCCATAGTCCAAGTCGTAGGTACATTTATTTCAGTGTTGGAAGACTGGAGCGAGCTAATGGCAGTGTACCTTCCAACCATCTCTCTAGATCATGCTCATCTAGTCATCTTGAGATCCTTCTAGAAAATGTTGGATATCCATTGTGCCATAATAAACAGATGGGGGGAGGGGGGCAGTTGCCCCCGGCTTACATTAAGCTAGGACAATGCCTTCAAGTAACTTTTGGATATCCGTAGTGCCATAAATCTTCCATCAAGAACAATGAAAGATGGATGTGAGAAATAAAATGGCGGGAAGCAGCTTAATTTTGTTGAGTGACATGCCCATGTCGAAAGGGTCGTAGAGTACCGCCACGACTGAAGGAGCTCCCTACGGGGTTCAAATCCGTGGGTTAGGGCTTTTAACCAACAATCCAATCCTGACAAAGGGAAAGCCAGTAGAGTATGCCTTGGTTTAAGAGAGGAGGCATCTGAGAAAGCTCGAAGAGCTTCCCTTCATTTGCTTCGCAGGAGTCGCACACAGCACATAGCTGGAAGTCAGAGGGCCCGTACTACCTGCCTAACCCCTCGCTCCGAGGGACCGTAGAACGGAAAGCGCCTTCTAAACAACTCGGCAGAAGGGACGGATGTAGCCAAGTGGATCAAGGCAGTGGATTGTGAATCCACCATGCGCGGGTTCAATTCCCGTCGTTCGCCCATCGCATTATTGCAAATTCCAAAAATGCTGCAATTTTCCATATTCCTTGTTACGTATTTATTTACGACGACGAAGAATAAAACTATCGCTATATTTTTTTCCTTTTCCTAGTTCTTCTTCCAAGCGCAGGATAACCCCAAGGGGTTGTGGGTTTTTCGCTTCCTCTCGTGAAATGCCTTTTGAAAGCCTCCTTTTTCTAGAACATTCATGCTAGCTATAGTGAAAAGTATGCATTTTGCATCGTGTGTGCTCGAATAAGATTGTTTTCGGATTCTATTTAGTTGAATTTCTTGACTCCGCGGTGCTGGTTATCGAGTTTATGGCGCCGCCGACCATCCAAAAAGTACCTGACCTAAAAAATACTTAGGATTTATTATTGTACGGGATGAGGGAAGGCTGGAGATGAGTATATGAAGCGAAGCGCGGGGTAGAGGAATTGATCAACTCATCAGGCTCATGACCTGAAGAATGCAGGTTCCTACTGCTATCGGCAGGGCTTAGTCTCTCGTGGTTCATTTCCACCGGAGAGCATCTGTTTGAATAATTAGCGTATATAGTTGATCACTCTAATGACAACGGATTCGATTCACAAATTTCTCGTGATTGACCGAAGGAAAGTTTAGCGACTGCTCTCCCTACGGAATCTCAAGTAGAGGCTAGGGTACAATAGCAGTTCCTTAGCGGGAATGAAGAATTCCATCCTCTGGAGCCTCTGGAGATACTAGAAGCAAGAGAGAGGAATAACTTACTTTGTTGGTAGTAGAGCTGGCTCTTTAATTCCAAATCGTGCTATCTTCCACCGAAGAGCTCCGCCTTGATCACGTCTTCATCGCTGTGGTACCAATCGTTTGATGTCGCATCCCTTGTTAGCTCTTAAACGTACCGGTGCGTACATTCCAACCAAGCCAACCCATCCCTTTTTGTGCACACCTTCTTATTCCCTTCTCGATGGCTTCCACTAGATCATCGGCTTCGCCTCGTCCTCGGGTTGATATAGCCACACGCAAAGGTTCGGCGGCTACCGTCCCCTGTCCCAAACTCACGTGCAAGTCGCTCAGCTCGGGTCGGACCGGTCCAAAGGTGGTGCTTCTTCCGGTATCCTACTTCCTTGGCCTTGGCGTGTGTGAGGGTATGGAACATGAAAGAGGAGGTGGGGTATAGCAAAGCAGTGTGCATCTTTGCCTCTAATTTAGGCTTTCAGATTTGGTACAGAAATCTGGATTTACTCATCTACATATCGTATGAAGAACCAAGGACCTAGGAATTTGATATGTGTGCTGCTATTCTCTGCTTGAGATAACAGTTGTGCAGATACGTGTTATATTTTCATTCGGAAGCAAACAAATAATAGTTTTAATTCAGTTAAATCCACTGTCGGTTGGTTGATAATTTGATTGTATCAGCATATTACTAAATGAAAGATTGTGTCATACATATTCACAGGCACGCCACTGACACCAGGCCTCAGAGTATCAGCACGTGAGAGAGAAAATACTCTGCATCTTTTGCCTGAATCTTGCATATAGCTACAATAATAATGGAGTAGCATGTGCACGCATACAGTCAGTTCATTTTTGTTGGTGTTTGAACTGTGAAGATACAGCAGATAAAGAAGAAAGCAATATTGATTGTCACAAGGGTTTTTGGTGCTGTGTAAAGCATACAGCTTTTCTATATTTCTATTCCGCTATTTATTCAGTGCTTACATGGAATAACTGAAGATCCTAAAAACTAGGCTACGGGCAGGGAAGCAACGTTGCCATCCCAACGTCTCCTGCTCGCCTCCTAAGATGCCGCATGATCGTTTTAATCGTGCCATCCCACGACAGATCATGCAGCGAAACGATCCTATCTACTTAACTGAAAAACAGACCGAGTCGCAGCTCAGCTTATTACAGAGAAGAAAACGCTAAGGAAAAATAACTGACGAAACTGAACCTCCCTGTAGCTGTTAATCAACGGCGGGGGGAGGGGGGCAGTTGCCCCCTAGCTTACATTAAGCTATGCCAATGCCTTCAAGTAATTTTTGGATATCCGTAGTGCCATAAATCTTCCATCAAGAACTATGAAATATGGAGGTGAGAAATAAAATGGCGGGAAGCAATTTACTTTTGTTGAGTGACATGCCCATGTCGAAAGGGTCGTAGAGTACCGCCACCCAGATCGCGCTATCTTCCGCCGAAGAGCTCCGCCTTGATCATGTCTTCATCGCTGTGGTACCAATCGTTTGATGTCGCATCCCTTGCTAGCTCTTAAATGTACCCGTGCGTACATTGCAACCAAGCCAACCCATCCCTTCATGCTCGTAACGTCCTATTCCCCAATCTCCGTTCAGGCCCTTCTCGATATCTTCCACTAGATCATCGGCTTCGCCTCGTCCTCGGTTTGCATTAATATTAGCCACCGAAAAGGTTCGGGGGCTACCCTCCCCTGTCCCAAACTCACGTGCAAGTCGCTCAGCTCGGGGCGGGCCGGTCCAAAGGTGGTGCTTCTTCCGGTCACCTACTTCCTTGGCCTTGGCGTGTGAGAGTACGGAACATGAAGGAGTAGGTGGGGTATAGCAAAGCAGTGTGCATCTTTGGCTCTAATTTAGGCTTCGAGATTTGGTACAGAAAGCTGGATTTACTCATTTACATATCGTATGAAGAACCAAGGACCTAGGAATTTGATATGTGTGCTGCTATTCTCTGCTTGAGATAACAGCTGTGCAGATATACGTGCTATATTTTCATTCAGAAGCAAAAATAACAGTTTTAATTCAGTTAAATCCACTGCCATTTGGTTGATAATTTGATTGTATCAACATATTACTAAATGAAAGATTGTGTAGTACGTATTCACAGGCACGCCACTGACGCCAGGCCTCCTCAGAGTATCAGCACGTGAGGGAGAAAATACTCTGCATCTTTTGCCTGAATCTTGCATAAAGCTATAACAATGGAGTAGCATGTGCAGTTCATTTTTTGTTGGTGTCTGAACTGTGAAGATACAGCTGAAGAAGAAAAAAAAAGCAATATTGATGGTCAAAATGAACTAATCACATGTCAGGTAAACAAAACAAAACTGAAGATTTGTGGAGATGTCATGGAGGACATGTCAGGTGAAAATGAATGTAGAGAGATTTGGTTCTAGATTTGATTTGGATATTTGCCCTTCCTGATTTAGTGTTCCTTGGTGTTGAAGCCTATCATATCCCAGATTTTGTACTGTGCATGGAATACATATGTTCATAGGATATGCAAATATTTTACTTGATCTTCGAAACAGATTTTTTTTTCTCCCCGTAACTGGCAGAAAAAATAACTAGAGCCTGGAGCCGTTCCCTGCAATATCGACCACGAAGCGGTAGCGGACGTCGTTGCGCGCGAGGCGTGCCAGCGCGCCGTTGATCCCGTCCGTGGAGACGAGCTCGATGTTGCAGGTGATGTTGTGCTCCCCGCAGAGGTCCATCATCTCCTGCGTCTCCTTCATGCCCCCCGTCATGCTCCCGCTCACCGTCCTCTTCCCGAAGATAAGCGGGAACGACGGCAGCTCCACGGGCTTGTCGGGGGCAGCCACCAGCACCAGCTTTCCGTTCACCTTGAGCAGCTCCAGGATGGGCCCCAGCGAGTGCTGCGCCGACACCGTGTCGATGACGTAGTCGAGGCTCCTCGCCATCGCCCGCATCTGCTTCTGGTCGGTGCTGAGGACGAAGTCGTCGGCCCTGAGGCTCTCCCTGGCCTCGCGCTCTTTCGCCGGCGACGTGCTGATGACGGTGACGCGCAGCCCGAAGGCCTTGCCGAACTTGACTGCGACGTGGCCCAGCCCGCCGAGCCCGACCACCCCGAGCCGCCGTCCAGGCTCGCCCAGCAGCATCCCGTGCTGCTTCATCGGGCTGTACACCGTGATCCCCGCGCACAGCAGCGGGGCCGCGGCGTCCAGCGGCAGGCTGTCCGGGATCCGGACCAGGAACCGCTTGTGCGCGACGATCATGCTGGAGTAGCCGCCGTAGGTGACGCTGCCGTCCCAGAAGACGCCGTTGTAGGTGAGCGCGACCTTGTCGCAGTAGTTCTCCTCGGAGCGGCGGCAGTGGTCGCAGTCGAGGCAGGACGCGGCGATGCAGCCCACCCCGACGCGGTCGCCGGGCCTGAAGCCGGACACGTTGGTGCCGACCCTGGTGACGACGCCGGTGATCTCGTGGCCGGGCACGACGGGGTACATGGTGATGCCCCAATCGTTGTTGATGAAGTGGAGGTCCGTGTGGCACATGCCGCAGTAGTGCACCTTGATGGTCACGTCGTCCACGCCGTTCTCCCTGCGCTTGAAGGCGAAGGGCACCACCTCGCCGGAGGACGCGTCCATGGCCGCCCACCCTGTCACGGCCTGCGTGTGGTTCGGGGTCACCTCCATCACCAAGAATCGAGATTTCTCTTAATTACTTCCGATCGAGTGTGGAGAGTGTGTGGTGCTGGATGTGAGTTGTGATTATAGCATCTGCTAGCCACAGATATTTATAGATGGCTTCACGCGGTTGGTCACTGGTCTGGTCGTGTTGGAGGTTACACACGGTTAAGTAGTTTACGGGAGTGGTTGTACTTGACCTGCTAGCTACGACCGGCATTCACATATGTGCGCTCCAAGTACTAGTAAACGCTTGGTCAAGTTGGAAGTGTTCACGGTTAAGCTTGACAATTTTATTTATGAACATGTGTGCTTCTTTCTTAATTTGCTAGGTAATAAAACATTTTGAAGCTGCTAAAAATAAATGAAGACCAACCAGAACTAGCCTTGGTGGCATATCTTTAGGCTAGTCCCAGTGGGAGTAACATCAGCGCCACGTAGGCAAAAAATATGATGTGTCACATATTAAATGAGGAGAGAGATGGGTGTGGTAACTAGCTATGTTACCATAAACATCACACGTTACAATGCAATATACTCCCTCCGTCCACTTTTAATCTACATTCTAGACTAAAATTTGTCCACTTTTAATCTACATTCTAGGCTCTGCGCATTAATTCTCTTCTCGGTAATCAACACCTACACAGAAAACGAAGTAGTCTTGATTTCCCTATTGGATGTCATTATCTTTAATGTGGCTTGGATTGGTTGTTCACATATCTAGGTAGTAATTTTGAATAACTTGCTAATTTGTCTTAAAACTTGTAGAATGTACTCCCTCCGTCCTGGTGTATAGGGCATAATCGGCTAATATCTAGGCCCAAGGCAGCAGCCGATTGGGGCGAAATTTTCTCCAGCACCGAAATTAATTCTGGCAGTCGAAAGGAATTGTGACTAATAAAATCTGGTTGTTATGCTTTGGTAACCGAAACAGCCAAGGAAACAGCCAATCGAGCTCTTTTAATCAATGCATGCATGCATGGCATAGAACGTCCGGGCCTTTCTTCTCCTCATTTCCTCCTAGCTTCCGTGCGAGATATACCTACACTTAATGCTAATTGCAGCCTAATTAACACCAGTTAATGCAAATTGTGCCTAAAAAGAGTCTAGTTCCGGGACAACCTGGTTTTCGGATTATGCCCTATACACCAGGACGGAGGGAGTAGATTAAAAGTGGACGGAGGGAGTAAGTCTATAAGCTAATAAATGCAACTTTGCATGACACCATTTCTATGTTACTCTCCACTATGGAGGTAGTAACATATTCTCGAAAAATGTGTATGTTATTATACTATGTTGCTTTCCATTGTGATCAGTCTTATATTAGAAGTGCTACTTAGTAGTCACAATGGGGAGTGGCATATGCTAGTATCATGTGAATGATACTAGCCTATATTACCATCTCCACAATGCATAGTAACATATTTATGGTATCATATACTAGTATATTTATTAGGCTACGGACTCATTTTGTCTTGGAATGCGTTATGTTACGGTATCTACCTATGATACCACTAGCACATCTCTCCTCGTTAAATGAGTGTCACGTCATCTTTTTTTTTTTGCCTATGTGGCACTTATGATACCACATATGTTACTCTCATTGTGAAGAATTGCAGAAAATCAATCCCGACGGGGCCGGAACTCTGGTTGTTGGGCGATGCTTCCACAGCCAATAGGTCTCTGCCCCGTTCTCATTTCTAAGCAGCTAGAAAGGAAAAGAAAAAAAGAACTATTAACAAGCTAGCAGCAACACGCTCAAGGGATGGAAAATGGCCTGTACTTTCAATGAAATACATGACAACGTGACGAGTCCATACTTGGGAAGGAAAAAATGCGGGTGTGACATGTGATTTCGGTGATTGTTCCAAGTAATTTAGCTCCAGTACTTACACGAGAGACTTCACGAGCTAGCTAGACGATTTTTTTCAGTCGTACAGACAAGGAAATAACACAGTGATTTCCTCGAAAATCTAGACGTACAGTAGTTGTTCCACGACGTTCATTTTTAAGTTTTTGTTTGCTTTGTTTTTTGAGGGAGACCTCAACTATTTTAACAAAGTTGTTCCACAGCTAGGAGTCCAGCTGACCACAGCGATCTCTGTCACCGAGAAAACAGTGTGAAATTCGGGTGAAGAAGCGCGACCAGACTCGAGACAACTACTGAAACTACAATTCGTTACGTCACCAGTGGGAAATAAAGCTACGAAGACCGACTTGACCTGCCAAGGACCGCAAAGCTGTGTGCGCAGACCCCTGACACAGGAGCCTTGGTCTGATTTTGGGCGTAACTGGTCCTTTTTATTTGGGAGAAGTTCACAACAAGTACTCCCTCCGATCCATATTAATAGGTGCTGAAGTGGATGTATTTAGACATGTTTTATTGCTAGATACATCCACTTCAGCACCTATTAATATGGATCGGAGGGAGTACAGAAAAACATCTCAAACATAATAAAAATTAAATCGGGTTCTTTGAACCACCTAACGACCACTACCGCTGCAACATAAAAATTAAATCGGGTTCTTTGACCACCTAACAACCACTACCTCGATTTCAAAAAAATAAAAAATAATAAAACCACTACCTCCGCAAGAGCGAGCCGTCGACTTGTCGATGCCGCCACTCTCCTACCAGAAATCGTAGCAATTGAATCCCTAAATTGATCTGAATCACAAAAAACCCATAACATATATAGACTGAATGAACGAGATCTACTAATCTATGGGAGCGACTAGACAAATCCTCAACCCCCTCAACGCCAACATGGAGATTGCCAGCAACAAGGTGGGCGAGACGGGTATAGTTTATTATTGTCCCACATAGCTCCACTATAGCCAGCATAACATATGACGGTCGAGGAAACTAACTTTAGGACCTTAGGGCATCTCCAGTCGTCCCCCCCCAGAGCCCCCCAGGACGCAAAATAGCGCCGTTTTGCGTGAAAAGCGCCGTTTTTTCACCAGTCCCCCCCCCCCCCCCGGACCTGAAAAAGCGCCGTTTCGGCGGAAATTAGCGCCGCCGCCCCCAGGCGGAACCCAGCCCGTTGGGTTCGGCCTGGGGGGGCGGCGAAAGGAAAAACGCGCGTGCGCCAGCGCTGTCGGCGAGGGGAGCGCTATTTGCCCACTTTCCCCACCCCCCGACTCGTCTTTTCTGCTCGCCATCGCCACACCACCGGCCGCGCTCCACGCCGCCGCTGTCGGCCACAATCGCACAAGATCGTCGAGACAAACCACCGCCGGCTAGTCCCCCACATCGTCGCCGCCGTTCGATCGCGTCTCCGCCGCGGATGAGGTTGTACCCGGTGAGCCGCGTCCACCCGCCCGGAAGGTGTTCGACGCTCTGTCCGAGCCATGGACTCCGACGCCGAGGAGATGCTCGCCGAGCTGTTCGACGAGGAAGACCAGGCCGCCATCGACGACGAGGAGCACCTGCTCGTCCTGAGCTGCCTGGCCGGATTACAGGCCCAGGACGCCGCGCCGCGCCGCACTGGATCGAAGCCCGGTCGCCGCAAGAGCAGGCCGAGGCAGCGGTACGAGGGCTACTGCATCCTCTACTCCGACTACTTCGTCGAGGATCCCACCAACGACGAGAAGGTGTTCCGGCGTCGTTTCAGAATGAAACGCACGCTCTTCCTCAAGATCATGCATGCCATCCGGGAGTTCGACACCTACTTCAAGTTGAAGAAGGACTGCACCGGCACGGTAGGGTTTACCTCTATCCAGAAGTGCACAATGGCCATGAGGTTGCTTGCATACGGTGCTCCCGCAGATGCACAAGATGACTACCTGCGCATGAGCGAGTCCACGGCCCTCGCAGAGAATGAAGCAAGAGGGTTTCCGGGGATACTTGGCAGTATCGACTGCATGCACTGGGCATGGAAGAACTGCCCATTTGACTGGCAGGGGATGTACAAGAGAAAGGAGTGAGAGTGTTCGGTGGTTCTCGAGGCCGTGGGTTCGTACGATCTATGGATTTGGCATTCATTCTTTGGTATGCCTGGAAGTCACAACGACATCAATGTCTTGCAGTGCTCGAATGTCTTTGCCGATCTTGTCGAAGGCCATGCCCCCCTGTGAACTATGAGATCAATGGACACCAGTATACAAAGGGGTACTATCTTGCAGATGGCATCTACCCGAAGTGGGCAACATTTGTGAAGAGCATCTCCAACCCTATCCCAGGAAGCGCAAAAGCTTGGTTTACCAAATGCCAGAAGGCTTGCAGGAAGGATGTTGAGCGGGCATTTGGTGCGCTGCAATCTCGATTCGCTGTTGTCCGGTACCCAGCTATGACTTGGTCGAAGTCCAACATGTGGGAGGTGATGCAGTGTTGTGTGATCTTGCACAACATGATCATTGAGAGTGAGCGGGATGACCCGGTGCCTGACAGTGAGGCAAGCACACCATACTACCGGCAGGGCACTCTTGCAGATGTTGATCACCAGGTACCGGCATCATGGACAGACTTCCTCACCAAGCGACAGGAGATTCGACACGCTGCAACACATCATGCGCTGCAGGATGACCTGGTGCAGCATTTGTGGGCGCGAAAGGGGAATGGCAATGTTGAGGACGATGACTAGTGTACTTTTTAAAAAAAAAATTGTTGAACTATTTATTTGTGTGGCAAAACTCTATTTATTTGTGTGGCAAAACTCTATTTATTTGGTGGGATTTTTTTGATTGCCCAAATTTGGCCGAGTCGCCGCTGGGGGGGGGGGGGGGGGGGGGGGCCTGGGTTCACGGCTGGGAAACGCGCCCCCCCAGTTCCGAGAATAGCGCCGTTTCGCGCCGCGGCGCAAAAAAAGGGTTTTTGCGTCCTGGGGGGGCGCAACGACTGGAGATGCCCTTACTACAGCGCCGAGCACAAGTCTGAGGTCTCCAGCCCCTCCCACAGTCAGAGCAGCAAACAAAGCGGGCAGTGACCCATCGATTCACTGTTAAAGACAGTGGAAACCAGACTATGGTGGAACCCAGGAGTTAAACGTGAATGGCCCTTTAGATTTGGTGAGATTTTCCTTGACTGATAATAAGGATGAAAAAATAACGGGATTCAATCCTAAATCAAGCAACCAACATATGAAAAAAAAACAGAAGGATTGAACATTTTAATCGTCCAAAACTCTTATAAAATCCTTTGAATCAAAGAGGCTTTACAAAGTAGAACTAGTTGACCTCAGAATCATCCTCTCATAAAAAATCTCAAAATGAAGAACACCAGATTTCATGTCGTCACAACAAATTCAGACGGATAAATCGCATTCGAAATTGAAACAGATAGATCGCCCTTAAAGTGAGAGGATATCCTCACAGGCTATACATTGGTATCAGCATATAAGAATGATTTAAAGGTTACCACCACATGGAAGGTCAATAAAGAGTTTTTAGATTACACAATTGTGATCAATAAAGATTTTCTAGATTATGCAATTCTAGAGATAATGCACCCAAAAGAACACAGGGTGTAATAGAATTCCTCCAAGTGCGTAAAAAAAGTATATCTTATACGTTCCATTTTTTTTCCTCCAAAGAGACCCCAAATGCATATGTTTTTTTTTTCATGATTATAACCATTCGAAAAGATATTTAAGGTATAGGGTTGTAAAAACTGTTGTTGAAGTGGGTTATCTCAAACATTTTAGCTTTTCTCTAAAAAAAATCAGTTAAGCATCATGCATGTACGAAAATCTGGTTAGCTGAATGAAACTGGACAATCTCTGCGATGATTAAACATGATTTCCTTGCCAGTTTTCTGTAAACTTCAATCCTGCTTATTTTTAGACCAACTAATTTACCATATATATCCAAGTAAGACGTGGTGATGAGATTATTTAGCCACATATCTGATACGCAACCACGTGTAGATAGAGGAAACAAAAAACTTTTCAGGTTCCAGCACACATGCACCGACTGGAGCCTGCTTTCTTGAAGTTCAGTGGCATCACTGGCATGACTGTCTCGCAATTGTACAACCCCACACGCTTATTCACAGTAATTATGTTTTCAGTCATTGCCCTACAAAGGAAAATCATGAGATTACAAGCTCAACAGGATGTATACAATAGGAATACGTTAAAAAAAACTCACCGTTATGTTTTCCATCTCTGAACTGTGCATTCTTTGATGACTTGAAGGTTTCCAAGAATTCTATACCCTTCTTCAGTTCAAGTTTCCGCCTTGCCTTGTCCCACTTGTGTTCTGAAGCTAAAATCTCAATGATCCGGGGTAATGCTCTCCCTGCAGCATCTGTGTCAAGAAAGGCAAGCCGGCATCTCCTTGCAACAAAGTCGACAGCAGACTCGCAGTACTCGTGGCGAGCACAATATGCTACTTCAGCTTCTAAGAATGGGTATCCATGAGCGAGTCGCTTTCCCAAGCCTTCGTTCTGGAAAATGAAGTGATTAACAGGTAATGTTGATTTGTGTGGAAACCACATACTTGGAGCAGAATAAAGTTAAGCTAATTCAGCAAAGGTACATCGCATAGTTGAACACTGAAATTATATAGGTTAGCGCTGAATAGTTGATAGTTGACAACGGCTGAGACTAGGCAAATCCGTAAATCAAATAGGTAAGTGAGTAAATGCATTCACCGCAGACTATCTAATCGGATGGTAGAACGACTGGCCTAACCTCAAGAAAGTAAATGCATTCACTGCAGCTAATATGAAATACAGAATTATAACCCAGTGTCATATTGTAAAGACAGTTAATTGATTTAATTCCATGAAAATCAAGGAGAAGTGGGTTTAGTAATGCAACAGATGCACCCATACACAAACAAGTCAAATAACGTCAGCAAATTGTAGGTTGTTGGTACAATTTCAGTTTAAAAACTGGACTAGTCTAGAAATTTAGAGTGGGCATCATTAACATTTCAGAGTCTCCTGAATATGCAAATTGAAGTATCATCACATATGATGTATCCATTATTTAACTAAGGGAAATTTTAGATGTATTTTCCAGAGAACATATACACAAGTCAACTATTTTAACCTCAGGCTGCCATCATTGCGTTGTCAGTGGAAGAAGAAAGTGGGAACCAATGAGTTGGAGAACAATATGGAGCGTCCAGTTCGTGTGTGTATAAAATGATGTGTTAGCCAAAAGGTTGTGGGGGAGTGTCCTCTTACTCAAGCATTGATAAGTCTAAATTGGGCCTCATGTCAGTGCAAATCAATCCAGATTGACACCAACTACTCCCTCCGTTCAACAATAGATGACTTTCACTTATCTATATATGGATGTATCTAGACATGTTTTAGTGTCTAGATACATCTATATATAGACAAATGCAAGTCATCTATTGTTGAACGGAGGGAGTACAAGGCTTTACCCTGATCATAAGTTCAGACATCCGTCTAATGAACATTCCACTTCCACATGTGCCACATGGATTGTGATATTGTTATTGACTTTTTTCTCTTTTACTGATACATAGCTTGCATATGTACGAAATGATCAACAGTGGCAACATGCTAGATGGATAACGAACCTGAGCAATTGCAGCCACGCGTTTAGCCAAAGTTCCATATGCATGTGACAGATGTTTTGATACAGCACTGTCCATTGCACCTGGAATAACTTTGCCACCATATGTCTTTTTCATTCGCTTGTAATTCTGAGCAAGCACAGTAAAAGAAGCAGGATCCCAACCATATCCACCAACTATATGCAAATGATCAGTCACACAGCCATTTGCTGGCTTCAAATTCCCTGACCTTATTGCTGCATTAAGAGCATCTTCAGCCATGCTGAATAAACAAACTCATCAGTATACAGCAGTGTAACCAAAATATAAGCTGGACATGCATGCTAATGCATACATAACAGCAGAGAACCTATGCATAAAGTGATGGTCCAATTAAAAATAAATGAAGTACTAATGCAATAAATGACGAATCATTTTAATTTATCACATTAAAGGATAAAATCAATGTATAACATATACATGATCATCATGATACGCATTGAGCATTTTTAGCATGGGAAATGCAACCATCAAAATATGAATGATAGTAAACTAACTAGGCCAAGAACTTGAGTGAGTCAAACCAGCTTAAATCTATCATTTGTAGACAGAACAAGATTAGCAACAGTTGAACCCTTTACCTTCTATAGGTTGTCCATTTTCCACCTGTAATTGTTATAAGCCCTGGGTAGTCTTCAAATACAACATGATCTCTAGAAATGCTTTCTGTGTTCTTTGCTGATGGATCCATGGCCAATGGGCGAATACCACTCCAGGCAGAAAGAACATCTGACCGCCTCACCTAATATGGACAGTGAAAATATATCTGAACAGTCAGTTTTTTTTTTTCATTTTTTCTTACTTGGTTGAAAAATCTACGCACTGGTTTTTTATTAAATATAACATAAGTATTCAAAGACGAATTAAGGTAGGCACATCTTGAATGCATACCAACGAATCGACGATCCAAAATACGCAGAAAAAATAACCCAATTACCATATTAGCAGCAACCCATTTGATCATGTTCTACCATTACTAGTATATACTTGAGGGCTTGGTTTACTCACAGTAACACATTGATTAATTAAAGAAACGCTACCTGTTGCTGAGAAGATTGATATAGAACTTCAAATGTGCCTCAGAACCCTAGACATAAGCAGTTTTTCAATAGCTTGTGAATTAACAGGTTAACTTTTCCTCAAGAAATATCATGGCATACTGAAGTTCACCGGTGCATTCCAAGTTTCTAATAAGGGGAACGTACTCTAGATTGATTCGCATGTACAAGGTCTGGCATGTACATGCTATCCACATGCTCAAACATATAAACCAACAGACATGAAGAGATGTTTAAGGTGATGACAAACATCTTCTAAAAGGGGATATATACACAAGCACGAACCTGAACATTAAGATAATCACATATCGCATCCAATATGAACTGTATTTCATCCTCATGTGGTTCAGGAAGCATTGTTATCTCTGTGCTAGAATCAGTTGTCCCAGCAACAGTCCTTCCCAACCATGGCAGCATAAATACAACTCTACCATCTTTGGTTTTTGGGACAATTAAGCCCATCCCTTCAGGGGAATAATAATCAGGAAGTACAATGTGCACCCCACTGCTCGGGGCGATCATGGGTACTACATTATTGTTAGCCATCTTCCTTACAGAATCGCAGAATGCTCCCGATGCGTTAACAACCACCTTTGCAAATGTGTCGAATTCCTTACCTTATATCAGAAACAAGTTAAGTAACTATGTAAGATGACTGTATAGTGCATACCTAGCTAAACAAGCAAAACAATTCCAGATGATGATGTCACATCATGGGAAGTATTGTCAAGTAAAAAATACAAAGATAAAACCTCTTCCCACAGTATGTTTTGGCCCTTACCCATGCTAACAGATTACTCATTATGTTTTTTTTTTACATGGATTACTCGTTATCTTGTATACCATAAGCTGTCTAACTATGTGCTTTCCTGTATATCACAAGATAGGTCTAGCGGTCCAGCTCTGACCATTTGAGAGTTGAGACTACAAACTGCTATAATAATTATATAGTGAAGTTTACCCACATTCCCCTGGCATGCATCTTTAAGATATCTACATGCATTTGAGACTAGTAAAAGTCTACTACTTGTAAATTATATTTCATGAAAGGATTTACATGATCATTATAAAGATATAACGTGTGTCACACTATAAAGTGATTCTATCTTTCCTACAGTGGAAAAAGAAAAGACATACTTTATTCTACCTGATAATATGTCACGGATACGTGCACCAATGACCCTCTCTCCAGATTCATCCTTAATGAGGGAAACCACTTCAGCATAATTGAGAACAGCTGCACCAACAACTGCAGATGTGCATGCCAGCCCCACATTCAAACGAGAGTCATTCATTTGACCATCATAGTAAACTACTGTTCCTCGTAGGCTACGGTCACCGTCATTCCTTGCAAGGGTCGGGAAAAGTTCAACTGATTCTTCTACAGAATAATACCGTGATAAATGTAGTAGCCTTTTTCCAGCAACAATATCATAGAACTTCAAACCAAACCAGTAGTATACAACCTCAAACCAGTTAAAGCAAGGAGTCATGCATGGCAAAGCATGACACAAATGGGGAGCATTCTCAATAACTTGCTTGCGTTCCTTAAGAGCGTGAAAAACAAGTTTTAGCTGCCCATAGTCAAGATTGAACACTGCCTTCTCCAAGTAACGCACACCTGTACAAATGAATTCAATGCAAAAAGTGATGAACAATGGAAATTTGTATTACCGAACACTAAACATGCTATGGGTTTTATGTCCAATCAATAGCCACTCTGGTTAACAAGTTTAAAATGGAAGTATTCAAGAAAGAAATAGATAATTGTCATTCTTGCCTACACATGTATACACGTCCAAACAGGCAAAAAATACACGAAGCGTATTGAACAACAACAAAGTACTATACTTTAAAACACTGTCTGGTTACGAAGTATACTTGTTGTTCTCATTTCACGGAAACAACCATACTGAATGAAGGGTGTAAGTTGTCAACAACTGATCTATGTCATAGCTCTGATAAACTTCTAGAAATGGCTCATTAACTTGATCACTGCACTGTGTATTGCTCATCACTCTCTCACACATGCACTGCATTTTGGATACCAGCATCGATGAGAATTTAGATGTCATTACAGCAAACAGAAAGGTTGTTTTACTTTGTGAATTGCTCGTAGCTTTCATTTATAGGCATTTATTCCACGAAACAAGCTATTATATTCTGATTGATGCTGGTATCAGGTAGTAGATGTGTCTATGTAGTTAGAGCCAAACTATATCCACAGCTGGAAAATTAACTATGTGTCTGTTTACATACTTTACAGATGCGTACTTTGGTCCAGAGATACCACCAAACTTACGGTGTAAAACAAGAAAATGTGCATTTCATAATCGTACAACACAAAAGGGGACAAGTAAGAAAGTGGGTGTTGGCAGTATGTAAACTATTTGTAAAGCCACCAGGCACCAAACCCTGACCCACGTTCTCATTTCAATAACGCTTCTCGTTAGCTTAAGATGGGAGTGGCCACTAGCCCGGACCACCGAATCTAATCGGCCAAGCGCTTCTCCAGAAGATTCGGTAATAGTACGAACGGGAGTACGGAACGCAAGAGGGCTGAAATTGCCGAAGGATCTAGGCGCAAAAAGAGAATCTCCGAAGGACCTAGGGTTGGTTGGGGAGAAGTGGTAGCGCACGCACCGCCGTGGATGAGCTTGGTGGATCGGGAGGAGGTGCCGGAGGAGAAGTCCTCCCGCTCGACGAGGCCGACGCGGAGGCCGCGGGTGGCGGCGTCGAGCGCGACGCCGCATCCGGTGGCGCCGCCGCCGACGACCAGCACGTCGAGGGGCTCCGCGGCCGTGGACCCGGCCAGCGCCGCCCGCTGCGCGGAGCGGGGCGGAGGGCTCACGCCCTGCTGGGCCACGAGCTGCCGCGCGGCCTCGAGGGCCGCGGGGGAGGAGTCGGAGGCGGACGCCGGCGACGGCCAGGCGGCTGCCGCGGCGGCGAGCGCGGAGGAGGCGGCGAGGGCGGCGCCGGCGCCGCGGAGGCGCCACGCGGCCATGGTCCCGGTGGCGTGGGATCACACAACTGGGGTCGAGCGAGGAGCTGGGGTTCGCACCGTCACAGGGGCGGCTACAGGGAGAAAATGGCGTCAGTTTATTCGGCGGAATCGTAGACCGAGCAGCGCGGTGCGGTGCGGCAGTGTTTGGTTCGACGCGGAATTTCCCTTTTCCGCTGACTCTATTCCATTCTGGCATGTAAAAAATACAAATTCGTACTGTACAACAAACTAAATTGAGGTAACTAGCTATGCGATGTCATGTCAAATATATGTTTTATTAGATTATAGGCATATATAATGCATTGAAATATGTGATGTGATGGTAACTAGCTAGCTTACCACCATCACCTCTCTCCATTGCTTGCATTTTTCGTCTACTTGGTTACTAACTATGTTACTCTCGCTATGATTAGACTAAAGCGGTATAGCTTGCAACACGGGTGCAAACTAATCCATGTGAGCACGTCTGTTGGTTTAAAAAAAAAGTTACTGCTGCATATTAAGAACGAGGAACGGTAAACCAAAGGATAAGACGAGTAAGATTCGCTCGTTCCGCCACAGGAGAAAACGCAGCTGCCGCCTCCACTTCCGCCTCTCCGTAAATCGGTCCCACCTCCTTTGGCCGGCCTCGTCGGCGACAGGAGGAGTGGGGAACACAATCTATTAGTGAAGTTTCCAATAAAAGTAGTGTTTTCTAATATGCTAGGTTAGAGTTTTGGCGGTCGTCTTCTTCGTTGATGGAGATGGCATCATCTATAATAAATGATATTCGACTTATCGTTCGACGGCGAGATATCCTTACGGACGTCAGTGGTGGTGTTGAAAGATTGAATTTGTCTAGCAATGGTCCTTCAGACCTTACTTCGCCATATCGGTTTTGGATATTTTCTCATGGTTGCTGCGTGGATGATTGTCCTCACAATATTTGTCTCGGTTGCTACATCATCGACAATGATGATTCGTACTTTTGTCTCCCAGCAACGTTGACCATGATGTTCGGTTTATTTTTCCTGAAATACTGGTGTTGATACTCTTACCGATGTTGCTTGATTAATTTAATGGTTACGTGCACACGTCCTTGGCATTGCGGCTCAAAATTAAAATTATGCGAGAACCCCCGTCGGTGTTTACAGGTCTATGGTTTTATATCTACGTCAGTGTTCTAGGGCTGATTTCAAAAAAGTGAAAGATTGCATTATCGAAGAAGAAAGAGTTTAAAAATCTCGAATATTTTCTCCTTTTTTAGACTATTTTGCAATCTATATAGTCAACTCATGTATCTCTACCATGTAATTTTCCCTATTATACTCTTTCAATGCTACAATTTTTCGGGCATTCTTTTTTACGATTTTTTGCAGGGATTCAGTGCTAGACATAATCCTCTTTCCCAAATCCACCGGAGCACATCATTTTCGTGCCATGCTCAAGTCGCCCCACCCCACTCCATGGCGTCCAACTCCATGGTGCAAGAAAATAGTTTATGCAGTGGTGATGGAATGATTCTCTTGTGTCCTCAACACACGTAATACAATGGGCGAAGAGATGATAAAAATATGGATAACATGGATGGTAAAACAAGGTATAATAAATCTTTAATAAAAATTTCAGCAAGGTAACATGTAACAAAACTGAACGAAAACGATGTAGCAATTGTAGGAAACAAGGTCTAGGGATCATACTTTCACTAGTGGTAACTCTCAGCAATGTTAACATAATTAAACACATGACACTTCCTCTAACAGTTTGTATGATAAATGTTACTCGGAAATCGTTCCAAAGGAACACCTTAAAGTTTGTGTTCGCATCAACGAAGACCCTAACCTTGTCACTTTGAGTATCCAAATATAGTACTAACAAACACCACAAACTATCTCTTGAATATTATCTTTCTAATATATCCACATCACCCGCACTTGCACCTTGACACTATAGAGATTATACTAAACACAAGCATCAAGAAACCTCATGATTCCATAATTAAGTCCAATAAATAAGAACAACTTCATGATAAGTATCCCTCTAATCCATGATCCATAGAGTCACACGAGACACCCACTTGTCACTGTGGGACAAGTGTGACTCCAGAAGACTATACTAGATAAAATCAATTGAGCAACATCATATACATTAGATAGAGGAAGGGAAACATCATATGAATTCAACTAGATTAATCATTCTCATGATTACATCAAGATCACACCATGGAGAGAGAGATAACCACATAGTTACTAGCACGATCCCTCAGCCCTGCAGAGGAACTACTCCCGCATCATCATGCGAGTCCGCAACGTCAGTGAAGATGGCTCGGCGGGGGAGGGGGAGGCACTTCCCCATCTAGGTAGAGTGCCACAGAACAAATACTTCTGTTGCCCAAATTAGGGTTTTCGATGGCGGGGGAGCACCTACGTGTTTTTGGAAAAATCCTCCGGGGTGCGGTATTTTTAGGTAAAGGGGTATATATGCGAGAAGAGTCGACCCGAGCTGCTGCCCAGGGCCACTAGGCGATGACATGGCACGGGTGGGCCCTAGGCTGCACCATGAGGTCACCTGGTGACTGTGTGTCTCCCCCATCTCTCCTTTGGACTTTGTCTTTGTGTCGATGAAAATATGTCCCCCGTAACTTTTCAGCTCATTCTGAGAATATTTCTTGTACAATTTTTTTCTGAAACCAAAAACAGGGAGAGAACTGAAACTGGCACGGGACACTAGGTTAATAGGTTAGTCCAAGAAAAATTCCCATAAAATATTGAAAACATGTAGAAAACATAAGCCAATTGGTAGAAAACAAGCGTGGAGCAATAAAAAATTATAGATACATTTGGGACGTATCAAGCGCTGGCGGGTTGACACGAGCATACACATGCACACCATAAGAGGGATTACATTTGTGATCTTTGACGAGGGAATAGCGACAGTCCTTGTAGCTAGGCCTAACTTTGAGGATCTACGATCTACCAGAAGCTACTACGTCTACAATGTTATCCGTTGTCTGTGAGTCGTAGCGCTAGATCAATGCATGTATGGGCATGCATCGTTATCTCCATAGTGATCTTGGCGGTTGCGTTAAAAATTTATATTCCGTACACGCAAACCAACAATTACACCCCTGCACCTTCCTATTTGGTTTTGAGAGAAAAGAGAGATGCCAGAGGAAAAGGAAGGAGAAATGAAAAAGGAGGGAGGACTCCTAGTTGGACTAGGAGTCCAATCTGAGTTGGGGGGACCAATGCGGCCACCTCCTATGAGGGATGTGGATTGGGGGAGGAACTCCTTCCCCCCCCAGGGAAAGTCCCTCCCTCCTCCCACTATATAAAGACACCCACCCCCATGGCATTTCACACATTAATTGGTCCCGCTTTCTCTCTCTGTCTCTCTATTGAATTAGAGCATCTAATTGAATTAGAGCTTTTTTAATTGGGGTTTTGAGGTATCCTCTCCCAACTATATCTAGATTATAATTGATCCCTCTCTCATGTGTTGAGAAATCCACCTTCTTATACACCTGTAGTGCCTAGTCCTCGACGACGAAGCTCTGCAGAACTAGACCTGACGTATGTTTGCGAGCTCTCGGAGGGGTAACACTTGAGACCCCCACTCTGTGGATCGAGATGTTGGATATGGGAAGTCGGCAACTTCCTCACTCACAGGCTTGCGCGTGAGGATCTTCAACGGGCTTCAACACATCGTCATCGACATCTCTTCTGCAACTACGATGTTGTTAAATGATCTTGAGATAGATCTTGAAATTATTATTCGTGTGTATCTTCATAGACAGATCTTGTTGGCGGTTGATACGTCATAAACGTATCATTAATTCTGATGTTGCATGTTGTTTTCATGCTATTTCCTACATGTTTTCTATACACTTTATGTCATTTTTATCGATTTCTGGGACTAACCTATCGACAAGATGCCACAGAGCCAGTTCCCTGTTTTCTGCTATTTTTAGTTTCAGAAAAGTTGTTCTGAAAATATTCGCGGAATTGGAAAATTCGAAGCCCGGAAGACTTAGAAATCCCTGAAGGTTCCACGGAGTCCCGAAGAGGCCCGGAGGGGAGCCACACCATAGGGCGGCACCCCCTGTCCGCGCCTGGGGGTGGTGTGGGCCCCTCGGGCGTCCACCGCCATCGTTCTTTCGCTCATATATTCCCCCTGATACATCAACCCTAGAAATATATCACTTTTTTCCGAGAAACACCCGAGGCCTCCGTCATCGTCATCTCGAGATCAAAAGGGTTCTGGAGCTCTCCTCGGCACCCTGCCGGGAGGGAAATTCGTCACCGGAGGGGTCTACACCACCATGCCCTCCTCGAAGTGATGCGTGAGTAGTTCATCCCTGGACTACAGGTCCATAGTAGTAGCTAGATGGTTGTCTCCTCCACTTTATGCCTCATGTTTAGATCTCGTGAGCTGACGTACATGATCGAGATCATCTTTATGTAATGGTACATGTTTTGTTTGCTGGGATCCGATGATGTTGAATGCTATGTCTTCTGATTATCATGTTATCTTCATGAATATGTTATTTATGATCTTGCATGCTCTCAGTTATTAGTAGATGTTCTGGCCAAGTAGATGATAGTAACTCCAAGAGCGAGTATTTATGCTCGATAGTGGGTTCATGCTTCCTTTGCATGTGTGCTCGAGTGACAGAAACGTGACGGGTGGAGGATATGTTGTTGCCATTAGGGAGAAAACATTGATGTTTACTTCGTTTACATTGTTTACATTACACAATTTGCTTACTACGATTATCTGTTGCTTGCAACTTAATACCCAACGTTTATTCGGATGATATTTGGAGGGTGGATTATTATCATAGACGCAGTTGGATGACGGTCTATGTATCTTGTTGTAATGCCCGCATGAATCACATAGTAATCTTTATGTCTTGCATATGCGCTACGGTGCAGCCTTCATTTCTATCAATTGCCCAGCTGTAATTTGTTCAACACACATGTTATTTATTTTCTATGGAGAGACACCACTAGTGAACTGTGGACCCCGGTCCATTTTCTCATACTGATAATACACACACTGCTTCCACTGTTTTCACACTGCTGCTATTGCTTTCATATTGTTTTCCACACCATACGTTTAACCTCTTTGTGTTCAGCAACACCGGTGAGATTGACAACCTCACTGCTTCGTTGGGGCAAAGTGATTTGATTGTGTTGTGTAGGTTCCACGTTACTGCTGAACTGGTAGTGCGCCCTGCCACCTCAGCTGCATCAACCTTCAGAGATTTTTTGTCCTCCTACTGGTTGATTCAACTTTTGTTTCTTTTCTGAGGGAAAACTTGCTGCTACACTATTCACAACTTTTCTCTTGGGGTTTACCAACGTCAGCCATCAACAGGTTTTCTGGCGCCGTTGCCGGAGAGGAAGAGAATTTATGCAAGGGGAGTCTCTCATTTCCAATCTTTTTACTTTGTTTTAGTTATGTTTTGTTTATTTTATTTTATCTTGTTTGCTTCTCTATATAAAAAACACAAAGAAAATAGTTCTTATTCTACCTGTTATTTTTATCTTGTTTTAATATTGTTAAAATGACTACTCCTGAGAACACTAAGTCGTGTGACTTTACTAGCACCAACAACAATGATTTCATTAGCACACCTATTGCTCCACCTGCTCATACTGCTGATTTTTATGAGATTAAGTCATGCACTGCTAAATCTGTTATGAGAGAGAAATTTTCTAGTGTTAGTACTGATGATGTTGCTGCCCATCTTAGTAATTTTGTTGAACTATGTGAGATGCAAAAATTAAAGATGTAGATGGACACATTATTAAACTAAAAATGTGTCCTTTCTCCTTGAGAGGAAGAGCTAAAGAATGGTTGCTATCTTTGCCTAGAAATAGTACTGATTCTTGGACTAAGTGTAAAGATGCTTTCATTGGAAAATATTATCCTTCTACTAAGATTATATCTTTAAGAAGTAGCATTATGAATTTTAAGAAACTTGATAATGAGCATGTTGCTAAAGCTTGGGAAAGAATGAAATCTTTAGTAAAGAATTGTCCCACTCATGGACTGACTACTTGCATGATCATCCAAACCTTTTATGCAGAACTGAATTTTTCTTCAAGAAAACTTCTGGATTCAGATGCTAGAGGAATCTTTATGTACATGACCTCGGGGGTATCAACAAAGCTTCTTGATAATATGATGGTGAATTATTCTGAAGGACACACGGAGAGAGCTACAACTGGTAAGAAGGTAAATTTTGTTGAAGAAACCTCCTCTTTGAGTGATAGACTTGATGCTATTATGTCTATTCTTGTTAATGGCCATGCTCATACTTGATCCAAATAATTTTCCTTTAGCCTCTTTGGTTGCTCATGAAGAGCATGTTGATGTGAACTTCATTAAAAATAATAATTTCAACAACAATGCTTATATGAATAATTTTGGTAGCAGTAATTATAGGCCACATCCTCTTAATAATAATAATGCTTATGGTAATTCTTATAACAGAAACGAAAGTGTACCCTCTGATCTTGAGAACATGCCTCAGAATTTTATTAGTACACAAACTGCTTTTAATAAATCTATTGAGAAAAAAATTGGCAAAGTTGATTCTTGCTTCTAAAGTTGATAGCCTTCCTCTTGATGTTGATTTTCTGAAACTAAAGGTTATTCCTCATGATGTTAAAAAAAAAGCAAAACTTTGAATGACATCCAAATTTGAATTTGATGATAATGTTAGGATTTTAGCTGAATTGCATGCTAGATGGAAAGAGAAGATGAAATAGCTAGAAAGAATAATATAGCTAATGTTTGCACCATTACCACCACTAGTAAAACCGAAGCCTCTCATGCTAGTAAATCTTCTACTATCAATGGTAATGTAATGTTGTTTCCAATATTCCCACTCCTGCTATTAAAAATGCAAAATTGCCTAAAACTGCTAAGAATGCTCCTGATAATAGTGTTGAAATTTTTAGAAACATGGGAGACAATGGTCCCATTACCTTTGATAAAAATGATCTTTACTTTGATGATTTCAACATAACTGACGTGATAAATTTCTTACAAAAACTTGCTAGTTGTCCTAATTCTAGTGCAATGAATATGGCTTTCACAAAACATATTACAAATGCTCTCAAAGGATGAATTAAGGTGTGAAGCCTCTATCCCTAGGAAGCTAGATGATGGTTGGGAGCCCATCATGAAAATGAAAGTGAATGATTTTGATTGCAATGCTTTATGTGATCTTGGTGCTAGTATCTCTCTTCTGCCTAAAAAACTTTATGATATACTTTATTTACCACCATTGGAACCCTATTATTTGGATATTTGTCTTATTGATAATGTTAGAAAGAAACCTTTGGGAGAATTGATGATGTTCTTATCATGGTTAATAATAATCTTGTCCCCGTTGATTTTGGTGTCTTGAATATTGAATGCAATGCTTCTTGTCCAATTGCTTTGGGAAGACCTTTTCTTAGAATTGTTTGTGTTGTTATTGATATGAAATAGGGGAATATTAAATTTCAATTCCCACTCAAGAAAGGTATGGACACTTTCCTATAAAGATAATGAAGTTTCCTTTTGATTTTATTACTCGAACAAATTACAATTTGGATGCTTCTTCACTTGAAAACACGTGAATCCAATTTTCTAGGCCTAGCTAAAAGGCGTTAAAGAAAAGCACTTTCTGAGAGATAACCCATGGTTTTCTTTTTTTGCTTTGTTTTTCTCTGTTTTAATTTAGTCAAGGGGTTGTATACTTCTGTAGCAACTCCCTTGTATTTCTATTTTCATGTTTTAGTTGTGCCAAGTAAAGTTTCTGACGAGAGTTGGAGTTGGTTTTGGATTTCTGCATAGGAAACAAATTTCTGTTGTCCATCGTAAAAAATCATGAAAAATCCAGAAAGATCAGAATGACCTGAAATTGTTTGTGCTTATTGCCTCAGATAACTTCAGTAACTTCTCCTTTCTTAAGTTTTTTTTTATTTGTGCAACATAAGTGCCCCGAAAAAAATCGTCTTTACAGACGGTTCTGGTTATGGCAGATTCTGCCATTTTTCTTACATTTGCTCTTTTACGATGTCAAGTGGATTTCTTTGCTTCACGAAACATCAGTGGCTGTAGCTAATATTTAGAAGTATCAATAGCACTTGTGCTCATACAGAACCCATGTATTTTTTTTTATTGTTGCACTAACCCTCTAATGCGAATTACTCTTTTAGTGTGGTGTGAAGGAAGTTTTCAAGGGTCAAGAGAAGAGGGTGACGTAATATGATTAAGAAGAGTGGAAGGTCAAAGCTTGGGGATGCCCCATGGGTTCATCCCAGCAAGTTTTAAGAAGACTCAAGCATCTAAGCTTGGGGATACCTAAGGCATCCCCTTCTTCATCAACAATTTATCAGGTCACTTATAGTGAAACTATATTTTTATTCGCTCACATCATATGAAATTTACTTTGAGCGTCTGTTTATTTTTGTTCAGTTTACTTTTGTTTTCTTTTGTTTCCTTGCTGCAATAAACATCATTGGAACCTAGCATCCTTGTTTGGGAGAGAGACACGCTCCTCTTTTTCATTTGAATACTCGTTATGCTCGTATTCTTAATTTTTCTTCTAGCTGCTGCAAAATTCATGTTTAACTCTTGTTTTCATTGCATCTCTTATTCAGATATATTAGTTTTAGTAGTGTTATATGAGTCCTCTCATGTTTTCTTGCTGTATCATTTAGAGGGTTTTTGTTAAAATATATTTTGTATGGTGCTTGTTGGGAAAAGAAACTGTTGCATGTAGTAGAATTTATAACGATGCAAATAGAAGCTTGTATACACTATGACTAGACTTTTTATATCATGCTAGATGTTATTTTTATTTTAAATCCTAGTGGTTATTTTGTTGCATGATTTGTCTCAAATAGCTGATAGTGTTTAATGTGCCATTGAAAGAATAATGAGTTGTTCTTGTCATATTGAAGCATAAATTTGTGATGTTCTCCTTTGAATCTTTTATTTGGTTGACTTGCCGCATGCTTACACCATGTTTATGAGTACATACCAATCACCTATAGTCTCTATGATCATTTAGTTTTTGAACTTGTGGTACCACTTATGCTTTGCTTAATGATGTTTTTGTCGCTATACATGATTATGGCCATTATTGCTCTCTTGATTTGTCGCTCACAGTCTTTTGCTAGCCTCCACCTGTACTGAGTATGAGATATACTTGTGCACACAACTCCCAAAAACCAATGTATGCCAAATGTGTCCACCATACCTACCTACATGTGGTATTTAACCACCACTCCAAAGTAAATTTCTCATGTGTTACCTTTAAAACTTCCAAAATTACTCCGGTTTTGTGTTCCTGTTTTAACTCATGAGGACGTAAATAGAGAATCTTTATCTCACTTGTTGATTGGATTTCAAACCCTGTACTAGTGGCTTCATCCGCTTATCCAATTGATAGAAGAGCTGGCAGCGGGGTGCCCATCCCCAAATTAATACAAACAAATTCTCTTCACTATTTTCCCCCTGATTTATCAGTCAAACCATAATTGTGTAAACAAAAGATAAAGAGGGATGGCCTTCTACACCAGTTGCGTCCTTCAATGGGAGCCGCTCTTGTGAAGTCTGGTTGGCTTGTGACGTACTGTATTTTCTGTTTACCATTCGTTGACATAAGTATACACCTCTCTGGAAAAAATAGACACTCCTCCATAGTATGTGATTGTTGGCAGGCACCCGAGGATTCGGTTAGCCATGGTTTGTGTAAGATGGTTAGGAGGAGTGGCAAACATTTTATACCTCTGTTTAATAAAATAAAAAGTTGTAGCACATGAGTGATCCATGCTTCCCTCTGCGAAGTGTCTTTCTTTTACTTTTATGTTGAGTCTCCGTCTTCTAACTTTATGCATGGTTGAGAGACTATAGTTGTCATTCTGAGTTTAATGTGCATTTGTCCTAGAAACATTATTAATTTATTCATGATGTGTTATTACTTGCTCTCAAATTATTTGTTCTAGTCTTCATCATGAACTTTGAAGGTGTCCTGGCATTTATGTTTTTTCCCACTCTTAACGAAAAGTGAAATATCACCTTGCTATATTATCTCTATGTCTGAAACAAACGTATAACTTTCGAGTGCATTATTATTCATGATCTTTTATTTGTGTTACTTCTCATGATGCAAAGTAATTGCTATGTTTTATTGCTAGAATTATATCTATCATGCTTGTGTTTAAAGTACTATTATCTCAGCTTACATATGCTTTTACACTATTGATGATCAAGTTTATATTGGTAGCATGTCACCTCAGAAATTATGTGTTCTTATCGTTTACCTACTCGAAGACGAGTAGGAACTAAGCTTGGGGATGTTGATACGTCATAAACGTATCCTTAATTTGTGATGTTCCATGTTGTTTTCATGTTATTTCCTACATGTTTGGTATACACTTTATGCCATTTTTATCGATTTCCGGGACTAACCTATTGACAAGATGCCACAGAGCCAGTTCCTTTTTTTAGTTTCAGAAAAGTTGTTTTGGAAATATTCGCGGAATTGTAAAATTCGAAGCCCGGAAGTCTTAGAAACCCCAGAGGTTCCACGGAGTCCCGAAGAGACCCGGAGGGGGGCCACACCAAAGGGCAGTGCGCGCCCTGGCCACGCCTGGGGGTGGTGTGGGCCCCTCGGGCGTCCACCACCATCGCCCTTTCGCCCATATATCCCCCCCGATACATCAACCCTAGAAATATAACACCTTTTCCCGATAAACACACGAGGCTGCCGTCATGGTCATCCCGAGATCGGGAGGGTTCTGGAGGTCTCCCGGGCACCCTGCCAGGAGGGAAATTCATCACCGGAGGGGGCTACACCACCATGCCCTCCTCCGAAGTGATGCGTGAGTAGTTCATCCCTGGACTACGGGCTATAGCAGTAGCTACATGGTTGTCTCCTCCACTTTATGCCTCATGTTTAGATCTCGTGAACTGCCGTACATGATCGAGATCATCTTTATGTAATGCTAGATGTTGTGTTTGTTGGGATCCGATGAATGTTGAATGTTATTTCTTCTGATTATCAATCTATCATGTTATCTTCATGCATATGTTATTTATGATCTTGCATGCTCTCTGTTATTAGTAGATGCTCTGGCCAAGTAGATGCTAGTAACTCAAGAGGAGTAGTTATGCTGGATAGTGGGTTCATGCCTCCTTTGCATCTGTGCTCGAGTGACAGAAACATGACGGATGGAGGATGTGCTGTTGCCATTAGGGAGAAAACAACGATGTTTACTTCGTTTACATTACATACTTCGCTTACTACGATTATCTGTTGCTTGCAACTTAATACCCAACGTTTGTTCGGATGATATTCGGAAGGTGGATTATTAGTCATAGACGCAGTTGGATGACGGTCTATGTATCTTGTTGTAATGCCCTCATGAATCACATAGTAATCTTTATATCTTGCATATGCAGTACGGTGTAGCCTTCATTTCTTTCAATTGACCAGCTGTAATTTGTTCACCACACATGTTATTTATTTTCTATGGAGAGACACCACTAGTGAACTGTGGACCCCGGTCCAATTTCTCATACTGATAATACACACACTGCCTAAACTGTTTTCACACTGATGCTACTGCTTTCGTACTGTTCTCATATTGTTTTCCACACCATACGTTTAACCTCTTTGTGTTCAGCAAAACCGGTGAATTACAAACTCACTGCTTCGTTGGGGTCAAAGTGATTTGATTGTGTTGTGTAGGTTCACGTTGCTGCTGAACCGGTAGTGCGCCCTGCCACCTCAGCTGCATCAACCTTCAGTCCTCCTCCTGGTCGATTCAAGCATGGTTTCTTTTCTGAGGGAAAACTTGACGTTGCAGTCTTGGGTTTACCAACGTCATCCATCAGCGGTTGCGTAGCATGTATGGCAAAAAATTTAAATTGACGTACAGGACAACCGAGTAGCGCATAACTTTGGAAATTGATAGTACTCGCGCCATTTCTGGTGTAGGAGAGGAGAGTAGTTTACATGCTATTATTTCATGTACAAAAGCCAAAGCTCTCAGAGACATAGTGAAAGAAGTTTGGAGATGTCGGGGGGCTACCCCGAGTAGGGTCAAGCTTGGTCTTAAATGGTATCTAAGGAGTGGATACCGAGATGCTGTTGACCAAGATGCTGTTGACCGAGATCCATATTGGTACCGAGTTGAGGGGTACCGAGATGGATCTATCTCGGTAAGAAGAGTACTGGGCAATATGCTGAAACGGGTGTCCCCTGGGTTATCCGAATTGCACTTGGAGAATCCGGGTACACGAAGAATCCTTCATCCCGGAGCAAGGTTAGCGGAGCAGTTGAGACCCCGAAGATCATGGGAGAGTACGCGCGTGCGGTTCAACTTACTAGGCGTAATGATGTATACATGTACAGAGGAGCAGTTGAAAGTACACAAAGGTCAACTAGAGGGGGGTGTGAATAGGCGACCTACAAATTTTAATCCTTTTTCAATTTTAGAGGGGCTTTTAACAAGTAAAACAACTTGGTTATCTAGATGTGCAATTAGGTGAACACCCTATGTGACAAGTAACAAGTATGTAACTGAAGTAAATGCAAGGCACAAGATAACCACAAGTGAAAACACGGAGACAAGGATATGTTTCCCGTAGTTCCTTCTTAAAAGAAGTAAGTCTACGTTGGAGAGGTGGGGAGCCACCTAGGCTCTCCTCAATAGCTAGGTTGTGCACACCTTGTTCTCCTCGAGCTTCTCCGGTGAGGGAGATTCTCGTTTCCACTATGAGGTCGACTTGAAGGCGTTGACCAAACCTTTACAAGTGGTTGAGGCTACTCCAGAAGTGAGATGGGGGCTCTCAACAATCCGAAGCTTCTTGCAACAAGGTGGAAGCTACAAGCACTAGGGTTTCTCTAGGATGACAAGTCAACCAAGATATTACAAGATCCCAAGAGGTATAGTATGGGAAAACAATTTTTGGCTTGGTAGAAAGGTAGATCTAGGCCTCCTCCATCAGATCCTTGAAGGGCATCGAGTTTGGTTGGAGGAGGAGGGAGATCTGGGCATTTTAAGCTCTTGAACAATAGAGGAGAGAGAGGAATGGACGAACTAGCTGTCTAGAGGAAGAAGACAGCTATTTATAGCCTCCTCCAATTTCTGACTGTTGCAGCACACTAGGGCCGGAATATTCCAGGGTTAGGACCGGAAATTTCCGGGGCTGACAGGCCGGATATTTGAAATATCCGGGGGCGGATATTTGAAAAATCCGGGGCCGGAAATTTCCGGCCAATAGTCCGCCCCCATCTCTGCTAGCTGGCAGCAACACCACGCTGAAATTTCTCTGGGGATCTGGGGGCCGGATATTTGCCCCGGAATATTCCGGGCAAATTTCCGCCCCACCTTCTGCGCGCGGGCACCTGCGGCTCCTCCAAATTCTGCTAAGGACCTCGGGGCCGGATATTTGCCCCGGAAATTTCTGGGCAAATTTCCTCCCCAGTTTATGTGTGCGGGCAGATGGAGTCCAACACTTAGTTGATTGAAGAAATCAAGGGGCCAGAATATTCAGGTGCTGGGGCCGGATATTCCGGCCAATATCCCCCGGATATTCCGGGGCCACCATCTGAATAATCCGGCTGCAGTTCAAATCTTCTTCAGAAATCCTTTGTGAAAAATCCTCAAGAATCATCGTGAATTATATGTGAAGGCATTTGTAGACACTTAAATCATATGGTTAGAGATCATACCCGCGTTGTTATCATCACCAAAATCATCAGAGGAGACATGATCTTTCAATCTCCCCCTTTTTGGTGAGTGATGACAACACGGGTATTTGCGTAGTGATAATCCAAGAAGAGAATAGGAAATAGAACAACACAGATAACCATAACTTAGGAGACATGCCTCCCGATAATATGAGTTCACAAATACGAATCTACGAATAACGAGCACGAGTGAAACGAAGTTCGAAAAACGCACGAAGAGATAAAGAAACGATAAAATGAGGAACCCACCCTAGCAAATCCCCGCGATCTCTAGATCTTCTCCCCCTTTGGCATCAGGATACCAAAAAGAGAGAAGAATGCACTACGCCCCAAGGAACAAACTCTAGGCCTAGGTGTCTTCTTCCTCCTCGCTAGCAGTGGAAATGTCCTCATCATCAGCAACATCCAGATCCCAGTCCACATCACGGTTGTTCCAGTTGCGGTAAGGAATCCTCTCAGGAAGAGCGGCAGGAATATTGGGACGTTGAGTGCAGTCATGATGGCACGCTGATTCTCATGAGTGTTGCGGCGCTCAACATAGGCATTGTAGTTCTCCTTGTGGATGCACACATTCATGCACATCACCTTCTCAAGGGCACGAACTACCCAGGAGCGCTTCTTGGTACCAGGAGGAGCTGGACGCATACAAGGATCACAGTGTCCCTGACCAGTGGCACCGACATCATGAGCAGCCCGCTGAGTGTGGTACTCTTCTTGTACAGCTTCACATCCTTGTGCTCATCACAGTCCATTTCCAGATCCTCACGAAGTTCAGCAGGGTACCGAGACTTGATGAGTTTCATGATATAGGGAGCATATGGAGGCACCTTGCGGTTGAAGAGAGCAAAGTGGATCTCGTTGAAGATAAAATCCATCACATCAATTTTGTGACGCTCAGGATCCTCAAGGTCGCCCTCAGTGAACGTCAGGTAGGCATGGTACATGAGGTTCACCAAGCCACCACGGAGCTCATCATTATTGCCAGCGCTAGGGGCAATAGTCTCCCTGAACATACGCAGAAGGATGTCATAGATGGGGTAGAGACCCTTGGCAGAACCAACAATGCCAGTAGGACCATACAACTCAGACAACCTGTTCTTCTCATACTCCATCCCGTGAATGTGCTTGCGAGTACCCTGAGGGGCATTGTGAACAGCAAATGGGTATCCAAGCTCAGCAGCAAAGTCATGGAATGTGGCCGTGAGCAAATGAGGGCCAGACATCCAGGACATCCCAATCTCCTCAGACTCATCATTGACTAGAGTGGCGAAGAACTGCTGAATAAAGGTGGTGTTGAAGGAGCATTGGGTCTCCATGAGCGGACGCAGAGCAAGAAGCTCAGCAATCTGAACAGAGTTGTTGAAGTAGGCAGGATTTGCAGCCATGTGTGCAAAATTGATATACTTCATTGGGCAGACTGGCTTGGTCATCACAGTGTACACTTGCTTGAATAGAGTCTCCTGCTCCACATGCCAAAAACAAGAATCAATCGTCGGTTCTTGAGGACCCTCAGTGTACCAGGCCTTTGCACGCCATGCCTTGAACTCAGAGACAGACATGGTGGCCACATTGAGTGCATCCTTGCCTTGTTTCTTGTTGGCCCTACGAGCTGCCCTGGTGGCATCGCGCTGACGCTCATACTCTTGCTCCGCATCACGCGATGGCGAGTCTTTGCTTCCTCAACAAATGTACCATCACCATCCTATCTTAGGTTGCGCCACCTCTTGCGAGAGCTAGTCACCTTGGTGGGCCTAGAGCTTGAACCATATGCGAGAAAAGCAAAAGAAAGTGCAAAGAAAAACCACAAAACATCAAAAGGGGGCTCACAACTTTAGAAGAGTGGAATAAACTGATCTCTTTTAGAGATTAAGGGCAGGCCGGATATTTCGGCCACTTATGAAATTTCCGGGGGGCGGAAATTCCGGCATGGGGGCGGAAATTTCTGGCCCTCGGACAATCGCATTAGGGTTGTGAATCCTGGCCTACTATGAATCTAAAAACAAACAAAGTAGAGAGATGGGGGGAACAATAGGAGATTCATAGGACTAGGAGACAGTCGTTCCAACCCAAAACTCATAGAAGATGAAGGAAACGAGATCTAATCGCCCAAAAACCCTAGATTGTGGAGAAAACATGGCACATACCGGGCTCCATGGGGGTGAGGCACGGGTGTGCGGTCTCTTGATCCGCAAAAGGCAGCCGGAGGACAGAGAAGGGAGGCGAGAGGGTCTCCCGGGGAGCTCGGAGGCGGCGGCTATGGTTGGTGACAGAAGTGGAGGCGACGGGGGGAAAAGAGATCTCGGAGAGCCCCTCCCGTCACCTGTTTATAGGCGCCAACCACTTGCCCCGGAATATTCCAGTGTAAAGGGCCGGAAATTTCGGGGGCTGGAGAATTAGCCCGGAAATTCCGCCCCAAATATCCGGGTGCCCTCTGCGAGGGGGCACGACGGATTTGGGATTGAATTTGATGGAGAATTTCAAGCCCCGGAATCTTCCGGGGCATAAGGCACGAAATATTCCGGCCCCTGGATATTTGCGCCGGAAATTTCCGCCCAAAATTGCGGTGTGCCTTCTGTGAGTAGGCAAAGGGGAAATGGGGAAATTTTTTTGAGGCAAATATCATGGGGCCGGAATTTCCGGGGTTCCAGCACTCACCGAGTTTTTTTGGAAAAGATAAAAGATGTGAGCCACCAAAATAGCGAGAAAACCCAAAAGCAAGGGGAATGAGCACACAAACATAAAACGAGAAAGAGCAAACGAAAAACACACAAAAAACAAAGAGAAAAATGTTGGTGGCCGGAGCCACCGTGTTTGAGTGTATACCAAGGAGCCGCGAAGATATGTCTTTGGCCCAAAAGTATGACTCGCGTTTAAGCACAATAAGTCACATAATGACTAGATATGCATGAAGTTTTGATTCTTTTGCGCATGATAGGAGGAGTGTTGGTTCATGAGTTGAAAGGCGGTCCCCGTATGTCCATGCCTGCATCTAAACCTAGATAACAAGTGTAGTGAAGGTATGTATGCAAGGGTTCAAGTGAAGTTAGACGCATTGATCACATTTAGTTCATTCCTCAAACCACGAAATCTTGGTTCATGAAGGGCCTTCGTGAAGATGTCCGCGAGTTGATCCTTGGTCGGCACATAGGAGAGATTAATATCGCCCTTCTCAACATGATCCCGAATAAAGTGATGACGAATTTCAATGTGCTTCGTCTTGGAGTGAAGAACGGGGTTGTAGGCGATCTTGATAGCACTCTCATTGTCGCACAAGAGGGGGGCCTTGTTGAAGTCGATACCATAATCTCGCAATTTTTGCCGCATCCATAGCAATGAGCACAACAACTTGCCGCGGAGATATACTCGGCCACGGTGGTGGAGAGGGCGATGCAATTTTGCTTCTTGGAAGACCAACATACCAATGAGCGACCAAGAAATTGACAACCACCGGATGTATACTTCCGATCTGTCTTCTCTCCCGCATAGTCCGCATCCGAATACCCAATGAGTTGAAAGCTTGAACCCTCGGGATACCAAAGACCGAAGTTTGGGGTATGAACCAAATAGCGAAAGATGCGCTTAACCGCTTCAAAATGGCTTTGCCTCGGAGAGGCTTGAAACCTTGCACATTTACCTATGCTATACATGATATCGGGTCTAGATGCACAAAGGTAGAGCAAAGAGCCAATCATGGAGCGATATACCTTTTGATCCACCTCTTTACCATTCGGGTCGGGTTTCAAGTCAATAGTCGTAGACATGGGAGTTTTCATAGGCTTGGCATCATGCATGTTGAATCGTTTGAGCATGTCTTGAGTATACTTGCTTGCTTGATGAAAGCGCCTTTGGGGTATTGCTTGATCTCAAACCCAAGAAAATACTCCAACTCACCCATAATAGACATCTCGAACTTATTCGTCATAAGCTTGCAAAACTCATCATTGAATGCGGTGTTAGTAGAACCAAAAATGATATCATCCACATAGAGTTGGCATATGAACAACTCACCTCCATCCTTTTTGGTGAAAAGGGTGGGATCGATTAAACCAACATTGAACCCACGATCCACTAGAAACTCTTTAAGATGCTCGTACCACACACGTGGAGCTTGTTTAAGTCCATAGAGAGCCTTATCGAGTTTGTAGACATGATCGGGGTGGTTGGGATCCTCGAAACCCGGAGGTTTCTTGACATATACCAATTCATGGATAGGACCATTTAAGAAAGGACTTTTAGCATCCATTTGTTGAAGTTTGAAATTATGATGAGAAGCATATGCAAGAAAGATACGAATTGATTCAAGACGAGCTACGGGAGCGAATGTTTCACCGAAATCGACACCTTCGACTTGAGAAAAGCCTTGAGACACCAATCTCGCCTTGTTGCGAATGACGATGCCATCTTTGTCTTGCTTGTTCTTGAAGATCCACTTGGTGCTGATGAAGTTCTTGCAATCCTTGGGTCTTGGCACTAACTTCCACACCTTATTGCGCTCGAAGTTGTTGAGCTCATCATGCATTGCTTCAAGCCAATCTTGATCTTCAAGCGCTTCATAGACCTTCTTGGGCTCAATGCGAGAGACGAAAGCATGATCCTTGCTAAAATCCGCCAATTGTCTTCTTGTGACTACCCTTCCACGAACTTGTCCAAGAATCATGTCCTCCGTGTGACCGACACGAGCAAGATTTTCTAGCCTTCTCTTTGCCCTACGCGCTAGCAACTCCTCCAACGACTCCTTGGATATGGCTTTATCATCACCTTCATCATCGAAGTCATGTCCATGTCTTCCTTGATCTTAATCCTCAGTTGGAGATGGATCACTTATGAGTTGGGTTCTATCACCAACATGAGTGTCTTGTCCTTGTCCTTGATTATGAGCTTGGCCTTGATTATGAGCTTGTCCTTGAGTGTTAGCTTGGCCTTGAGTGTCAACTTGGCCTTGATCAATGGAATGATATTGATCATTAGCTTGACCTTGATTCGTAGCTTGAGGGCTTGGTGCATCTTGTTGGGTAGCTTGAGTATCAATGGGTGTAGTCAATGGCTCCACTTGAGTAGAGCATAGTCCTTCTCCCTTCGTCATCCGGTAACCCTCAATGGGGATTATTTCACCAATCCCCATTATTCTTATGACGATGGGAGGAATTGCATCTCCTACAACACCATGATCTATACGGCCCCCTTGGGACCCATTATCCTCATCAAACACCACATCTATAGCTTCTTCAACTTGTCAGGTGGACTTGCTGTAAACTCTATAGGCGTGAGCGTTTGTGGCATAACCAACAAAAATACCCTCATATGATTTGGTCTCGAACTTTGACAAGCGTTTACCTCGCTTAAGAATGAAGCACTTGCACCCAAAGACCTTGAAGTATGAAACATCTGGCTTCTTTCCCGTGAGAATCTCATAACGTGTCTTGTTCAAGATCTTGCGGAGATACAACCGATTGCTAGCATGGCAAGCAGTGGAGACGGCTTCGGCCCAAAAGTTGTAGGGAAAAGAGAATTCCGCAATCATGGTCCTTGCCGCATCCATTAGTGTCCGGTTTTTCCTCTCTGCCACACCATTTTGTTGAGGGGTATAGGGAGTGGAATATTGGCGAGAAATTCCTTCTTTGCTAAGAAATCCCTCAACGGTGCAGTTCTTGAACTCAGAGCCATTATCACTCTGAATCGCCATAATGCTCGTATTATGTTGACGCTCTACCAAAGTGATGAACTCGATGACCCTCTTTTGAGTCTCACTCTTACTCTTGAAGAAGTACACCCAACAATATCTTAAATAGTCATACACAATCACCAAGCAATTAATACTTCTTGCCTCCAAGACTATCATATGATAGGGGACCAAATAGGTCCAAGTGAATGAGCTCGAGGATTCTTGAGGTGGTGATATTGGTCTTTGTGGGGTGAGCTTCTCCATGTTGCTTTCGAAGAACGCAAGAGCTACACACACGATCTTTGGAAAACTTAGCATTCGTTAGTCCAAGAACATGATTGCCACTTTGAAGGTCATGCAACATCCTCATATTGGTGTGAGCTAACCGGCGATGCCATAGCCAACCCACATCAACTTTAGCCATTAGGCATGTCGTGGCACACGTGTCTCCTTTAGAGAAGTTCACTATATACATGTCGTTCTCGACATTCCCAACAAAGGCTACTTTAAGAGTCGTCTCCCAAGTGACAATCACATTCTCTTTATTGAAGAATGAGGTAAAACCACTTTTTGCAAGTTGAAGAACCGAGATGAGATTATAGCCAAGGGACTCGACAAGGAGAACATTCTCAATTGACAAGTCATTTGAGATAGCTACCTTGCCTCGTCCCAATACCTTTAGTTCGGAGTTATCACCAATAGTAACGCAATTGAGATGAGGTAATGGAGGATTAAGATCACTCATTGCGTCCTTGCTTCCGGTCATATGTTGGGATGCACCACTATCCACCGTCCATTTGCTCGATCCGGAAGCACTTCCCTACAATAGATTAGTGTCTTGATTTTGGTAACCATCGTTGAATGGGTCCTCTTTTGTTAGCAAAAAGGGTCTTTGGAACCCAAATAGTCCAATTATAATCATCACCATAAGAAGTACCAACATATTTAGCATACACATGACCATCTCTAGATTTCATAAGAACATAAGATGGGTTGTATTTCCCGGCAAAGTCATTATGAGTGGTGCTCCCCCTAGAGGTTTCACCACCCACAATGGTGTTGGTCTCCTTCTCTTTGATCACCTCTCCCTCTTTCACAAATCTTACTTCTTGTGAGGAAGAGGTGACTTTCTTCTTTGTACTTCTTATTTGACTTGGCTACATAGCCAAGTCCCTCCTTTCCATTATTGACTCTTTGAGGAGACACCTCACTGAGAGTCTTCTCACTTCCTACAAGATTAGTTGCACCACAATAATTGCTAGGCAAAGTACTCAAGCTAGTAGATCAGGATGGCATGACTTGCTTATTTGATTGTTGATCTAGGAGATTGTCATGATATTTGGTTAGCTTGTCATGAATTTCTTTAAGAGACGTGAACTCCTTTTCTAGTTTCTCATGAGAAGAAACGAGTTCCTCGTGGGAAATTCCTATCTTCAACTCTTTATTTTCAAGTGTTTTAACAAGATCAAGAGATTGTTCATTTTCCTTCCTAAGCTTAGAGACACCCATACCAAAATTCTCTTCAAGACTAGATAACTTCTCCTCAAGGGAGGCTCTAATGGAATGCTCATTTTCAAGAGCATTTTCAAGTTCATTATAATTGCAAGAGTGACCTCCATGGCTTTCCAAGGTCATGATAATTTCCTCCTTTTCATCTACAAGAGAGTTAGCATCATCAAGTTGCCGCAAAAGGACATTCACTTTCTCCTTAGTCTCACCTTTGAGGCTAGCTAACCAAATGCCAAACTCCATTGCCTCACCATCCTCCTCACAAATGTTTTCAACACAATTCAATAATGAAGGAGGGTTAGTGATAATGGTCTTGGAGTTGGGAGAGCATACCGAGGTGGCTTTTTTCCATTAGACCTGTAGGTCGGATAGCCGCATTCTCACTGGGGGATTCAAATAGAGAGACCGATGGAGATGAGGCGGTAGCTATGGCAACGTGAGCCACACCTACCACCTCATCTTCTCCTTCATCTCCGGAGATATAGGTTTCCAACACCGCCCCTTCTTGGACGTAAAGATCCCTTGGCACTCTCCTAGCGAAGTTCCTGTTTTATGGAGCCTTGGTCTGGTTTTTGCGAACAAGCTTGCCTTCATTTTCTTCTCTTGGCTCGAAAGGGCACTCCTTCACGAAGTGGTTAGCACTTACAAAATTGTAGCATGTCCTAGGTCGCTCCCCCTTCTTCTTGTAGTTCTTGTTTCATGGAGGTCTTGGAGAGCCGGCCTTGTGAGCTTCCCATCTCTTTCAATATCCATGCATATAAAGAGCAATGCACTTATGAGTGAAGGGAATATGCCCGAGAGGCAATAATAAAATGTTTATTATCTTATTCCTTGTTTATGATAAATTTTTATTTCTCATGCTAGAATTGTATTAACCGGAAACGTTGATACATGTGTGTTTAATAAACAAACAATGGTTCCTAGTAAAGCCTCTCTTTTAACTAGCTCGTTGATTAATAGATGATCAAGGTTTCCTGATCATGAACATTGGATATTGTTAATAACGGGGTCATGTCATTAGAAGAATGATGTGATGAACATATACCCAAAGTGTATATAGCAATGCGATCAAGTCATTAAGTTTACATTATTATACAAACATACGGAGTAACTTATTCCTTAGACCATGAGATCATGTCAATCACTGATACCGGAAGGGTGCTTTGATGTCATCAAACATCACACCGTAACAGGGTGGCTATAAAGGTGTCGTTAGGTATTCGGAAAGTATTAGTTGAGGATCATGGATCAAGAGTGGGATTTGTCCATCCAAATGACGGAGAGATATCCTCTGGGCCCTCTCGGTGATATCACATCGACACCGCTTGCAAGCACGTGACTAGGTCACAAGGATGTCATATCACGGAAACGAGAAAAGAGTACTTGTCGGTAACGATATTGAACAAGGTATGGTTGATACCAATGATCGAATCTCGGACAAGTAAATATGGCGAGACCAAGGGAATAGTTCACGACGTTGATGGTTCACACGATCACGAGAGTCGTCGTTGAATATATAGGAGTCATCACGGATCTCCAGATCCCGCTGTTGATTATTGATCGGAGAGGAGTCTCGATCATGCCTATCTTATTCGCGAACCGTAGGGTGACACACTTAAGGTTTGATGACGCATTTGAGAGCATACGGAATATCGAAGAATGTTTTGAGCAGCACCGAAATTGTTTCGGGGAAAATTGAAATAGTTCAAGGAGTTTTTTGTCAAATGGTTGTTAATAGAATTAACAAATGATTCGAGATTCTATATGAAAATGTTTGTTAATGGAATTAAAAAATATAAATAAAGAAATAAAAATGTTTTATTTATTTATTAAAGGAAAACCTTCGGATTTTCCAAGTGGGAAATAATGGGAGCATGAGTGGGTGTGAGTGGAGTGTCCACTCACATGAAGATGGAAAAGGTGGGGGCACCACCATGGCTGGCCGCACCTGACCCTTGGGCTTCCTCCCTCTCCCTATAAAAGGAGGGTGAGGGATCCTCCTCCTTCACACACTTGCCCACCTCATTTCCTCTCCACCCGCTGATCCATTCCATGGTCTCCGGCTTGGCGAAGCCCTGACCGTGGGATTCTTCACCACCACCACGCCGTCGTGCTGCGGGAGTTCCGAGGGATCCTCTACTTCCGCACCCCGCTGGATCGAGGAAATGGATGTCGTCATCAACTGTACGTGTGACCGATCACGGAGGCACCGCCGGATTGCGGTGCACATCTTCTCGCTATCGGGATCAGTGTGAGTACGACTACGCCAACAGCGAGATTTGATCTCGTAACACTTTGTGTCTTCGAGGGTATGTGTTTTCCTTAACACTCTCTTTGCCCGTTGCATTTCGTCTCCTAGATTAGATCTTGGCCTTTCGGGTGTCTCTCGCGTTGGAATTTTTTTGTATTCTATGCAACGACACCTTCAGTGGTATCAGAGCCAGATCTATGCGTAGATATTTTGTACGGGTAGAACACATATGAGTATGTGGGCATTGATGATCATGTTATTTCCTCCTTAAGTATTTTATGATCTTAGTGGCATAGTAGGATGAAGCTGCCCCAGACTAAGTTTACGTGTACTATGTACGCGAGAATTGTCTCACTTGTGGCCAAGGGGGTGTCCGTTTCTCCTACTATAGTTAATATCTAATCTATGAAGGGTTGTTAAAAGTGTGTTTATCAACGTTGTGGTTGATGTTCGTAGTTATGAACGGTTCTATCCTCGAAAACCCTAAGCCACGTAAAATATGCAGAAATAAATTAGAAACGTCTAACTAGTTTTTGCTGGGCATGTGATGTGATATGGTCAATGTTACAAATTTGATTATGAGATGATCTCTTTTGTAAATTATTGATATACCGGAAGGTATCCATATGGTTGTCTTATTATTGATGGACAATCAAGATTGGTTTACAATGGAACTTGGTACCACGTCAGTGGAATGATGGAGATCATACCATGATGCACATGATGGAGATCAAGTGCAAGAAGGACCATATCATATCACGTTATCCTTCATGTGATGTTAATCCTTTTATGCATCTTATTTTGCTTAGATAGCATCGGTAGCATTATAATATGATCCCTCTCACTTAATATCAAGATAATAATGTGTTCTTCCTTAATTATGCATCGTTAAGAAAGTTTGTCGTTTCGAGACACCACGTGATGATCGGGTGTGATAGACTCAACGTTCGCATACAACGGGTGTTTTCAAGCCTAGCATGTACAGACATGGCCTTGAAACACACGCAATACTATGGTTCTACTTGGCGAGCCTAGCATGTACATACATGGCCTCGGAACACGTAAACGAAAGGTAAAGCATGAGTCATATGGATGATATGATGAACATGTCTATGTTCGCCTTTGAAGCTACATCATCTCACATGATGATCGGTTTTGGTGTAGTGAATTTGGTTCGTGTAATCACTAAAGACGACTAAGAGGGATGTTGTTTTTGAGTGGGAGTTCATGGTATAATTTTGAATTAACTTGAACTTATTTATGATGAACAACCAATCAAAGTATTTGCACAAATTATAGTATTCATTGGCATCCACATAACTACCTTACACTTAGATTGTTAATTGAGATATAACTGTTATGATCTGGTAAAAATCATTTAAGATTGGTACCGTATTAGTGAAATTTAAAATTGATTCCTATTGTAGATTTTCGGTATTTCTTACCTAGCTCCATATGATTAATTATTGATTGATCTAGAGACCAACCAATTCCTACTTAGAATCCAGAGTCATGGTTGCTTCCATATTACTTTATCTTCAAAAGAATGTTTTGTTGATCAAGGTGATTTAGGATCTGAAAAGAGTTGTTTTCAGAAACAATCAAGTGAAAGATATATTGATATCTAGAAACTTATTTGTGGCAACATGACTGGGTATAATTTAGCGTGACAATGTTTTCTTATATTATCAGAATATATGCAATGATTGAAGACGCTAGGCGTTTTGAATATTCCAAGAAATTGGGCGCTAAAATTATCCTCTAAATTACTTCCTTCGAGCTATAGTAGATTAATCATAAAATTGTTATGATGGTATGAATTAAAAGTATGGGTAAAGTCATTTACCTTACTTGGAGATTGCTAAGAGTGGAATCTGGAAGAATGCTATTAATATGATGATATCAGTAGAACAATCAAACTCAAAGTATGACTCAATGGGTGATGGTATATGACTAACACGCCAAAGAAAATGAGCTAGTACGACTAGCATTGTTTGAGGTTGAATGATTCTTCTGTAAATTAAAGCGAATATTGAAAATAGAATTACAATAGGATATATGGCAGAAAAAGAAGATAACTGGAAAAGTCCAGCTCAAGAGTATATGCTTGATATACAAGTTATAGATGCATTACTAGTTAAAAAGTATTTTTGGGTATTTTGATACCACATTGGTTGGTATGAGTTGTCATACAAAGCAACACAATGGAAGAAATACAAGGGCATAAAAGAAACTAGTAATAGATATGGAATCGATTATGACAAGAACATAAATAAAGTATTATTGTGTTCATTGTCGTATTGAACCAAACATTCAAGATTTATTTTAAGAACTTAATAAGTTGTTATTTTGTTCTAGTCTTTTGTGAGAACAAATGAGATTGTTCAAACTATGACCATATTCCATAATTGATGGATATGTTAATATAAATCATGTTGGTAAAGTAAACATCTATAAGACTAAATGCTAAATGTTGCAAGACGTAAAAGAGTTTCACTTAAATTGTGACACCACCATTTTAGTTCATACCGGAAAGGAAAACATGAAGGAACTCCATATTGATGGACTTCCGGAGTCATTTTGTTTTTAATAAATTGACGCTTGTGAGACCTCTTCCAAAAGATGACTAAAATTCTGTTCATAGGCCAAAGTAGAACGGATGACTAATTTAGTGGAGATTATACATATTGATGTATATAGTCCATTATGTGTAGTCATGTATGGTGGATTATTTTTTTCCTTCATAAAATTATGTCGATGATTTGAGTAGATATGTGAGTATATCTATTTAAAGAGAACGGAGTTTGACATTTTAAATTGGTTCAAAAGGTTGTTAATATGAAGTAAAAATCATTGTAACAAGATAATCAAGTATTTATGATTGGATCATAAAGGATAAAGTTTGAGTTACAAGTTTAGTAAAACATCTGAGGAGTTGCAGAATTGCTCTATAACTTATACTTCTCGAATACCCCACATTAGTTTGGAGTATTCAAAAGACAAAATCAAACCTTGTTGGACATGGTAAGATTAATAAAAATGCCATTATAATTTTGTAGTTTATACATTAGTGACAACCGCTATTTCACTGAAAAGAGCACCATCATAATCCGTTGAAATTGACAACATATGAGATATGGTTTGGGTAGTGATCCGAATTGTCATTTTGTTAAGTTTTGGTTTGCATAGCATGTGTAAAATGTTTACAACCAAAATATGATAAATATATGTTTATAAGGTTATCCCAAATAAAACATTGGGTATTTCTCCTATCACCGAGCCAAAAGACAAATGTTGTTTGTCAGAAAGGGTTGGTTTCTCGAGAAAGTAGTTCTTGCGAAACAAGTGAGTGGGAGCACAGTACAAACTCAACAAGATTAGAGAATCTTCGTTATCATGTCAAGAGTAGCGCAGCACTGGAAGTTGTTCCAGGGTTTCCTATTTTGACTAAGTAGAAGACACTACATGTGATTGTAGATACTTCGAATGTGTTTGCGAATTGAACCACGAAAGTCCTAAAACTTTGTACTTAGACCAACTTGTGGTTTAAGAGTAAAGTGTTGTTTTGATAACAAAAGGACCTGGACCTTATAAAGGAAGCAAATGATGGGCCCTGACTTCGTAAAATTGATTATGAGTCATTATATCCGCCATAGTACCCTTGTATGTATATCAAGTATGTGACTTGGTAGTCCTTTCGATAGGCTTGATGCCTAACAATAGCAAAAGGGTATATATAGTGACAAAGACATGAATTTTTACATCCTTTGAAAGTTGTACTTATCGAAAAGTTGTTTTCGACGAAGTTCAAAGAATTGACTACTACAAGATTTTGATCTTCCGTAGTGATGTTTTAGTCTTTGCGGATAGTTCTAGCAAAAGTTACATATTATGATATGGCAGTTGAATAACAAAACAAACTCTCCTCTCGAGGAAGTTTGGTCAAAGATGTGTACTTGACACAGTCTGAGAGTTTTGTAAAATTCAAAAGGTTGCTAGAAAGGTATGCACACTTAAATGGTTGAAGTGAGCATAACGAAGTTGAAATCTTTACCTTAATGAAGTTATCAAAAGAGTTTGATTCCATCATGAACGATAAAGATGCTTGTAGAGTTACAAGAAATTAAGTGGGAGCGCTATGACATATTTCCAAATACTTTATGTAGATGACATATGGTTGATTGGAAAATATGTATTCTAAATTAACACGGTTAATATTTTCATATTGATAAAAGGCTTAGAAGATATTGGGCATTGATATCTATAAAAGGTGGATTGAAGCGCCTGATATGATTGAAGGCAAATTACATAGACGAAATATTGAAGTAAGTCAATATCGAAATGACAAGAAGGAGTTCTTGTCACATGGAAAATAATTGAGCAAGATTCAAGTGTTTTGACACATGATGAGCATCATTGAAATTGAGATTTCTAAGTCATGTTTCCATGCTATGTACGCAACCAGATGAGTCCTATGCTATAAAATGTTATAGCAGGCTAATTCATATCATGATTAGACAAAAGTGGAAGAGATCCTTATGTCATTTTAGAAATGTTAAGGATATGTTTTCCTATGTAGTAATGACAAAAAAATTAGTTGTAATATGTTACACTAATAGTCTTGTCATTTATTCAAGTAATTTTATCTCAATTAAATATGGGATGAAGGGTAGCACAATAGGCTGGAAGAAAGTTCCATGCGGGATTTGAAAGAGTTTCAAAATTAAAATATTATGACAGATACTACAACAAAGGCTAAAGTATATCGTTGTGTTGACAAGTGATAATAAGCGTATTTTGTGTCAAGGAGTTCTTTATTGAACTTGGTGAATTTCCATGAATGCTGACATTATGAAGCTACATTTTCAAAATGTTAGTAACATTGATTTAAGCTGAGGAATTAAGGTCTCAACGGAACTTGGTGAATTTCCAAGAATGCTAACACTATGAAGCTACATTTTCACAATGTTAGTGACATTGGTTTAAGCCGAGGAATTAAGGTTTCACCGATTGGCCAAATATATACAAAGCCATCTCATTAGAGAATGAGTGATACGTGTAGACGCAAACAACATGCAAATACAATAGGACCTGAACAGTTCAGATCTTTTTTATGATGTTTACCACATGTGAAGCATGGTAATAACACTGGAACGCCATATGTGTTAAGTGCTTACAGACTAGATTATTGAGTCTAGTGCAAGTGGGAGACTGAAGGGAATATGCCCGAGAGGTAATAATAAAATCGTTATTATCTTATTCCTTGTTTATGATTAATGTTTATTTCTCATGCTAGAATTGTATTAACCGGAAACGTTGATACATGTGTGTTTAATAAACAAACAATGGTTCCTAGTAAAGCCTCTCTTTTAACTAGCTCGTTGATTAATAGATGGTCAAGGTTTCCTGATCACGAACATTGGATGCTGTTAATAACGGGTCATGTCATTAAAAGAATGATGTGATAAACATATACCCAAAGTGTATATAGCATTGAGATCAAGTCATTTAGTTTACATTGTTATATCAAACATACGAAGTAGCTTATTCCTTAGACCATGAGATCATGTCAATCACTGATACCGGAAGGGTGCTTTGATGTCATCAAACATCACACTCGTAACAGGGTGGCTATAAAGGTGTCGTTAGGTATTCCGAAAGTATTAGTTGAGGATCATGGATCAAGAGTGGGATTTGTCCATCCAAATGACGGAGATATATACTCTGGGCCCTCTCGGTGATATCACATCGACACCGCTTGCACGCACGTGACTAGGTCACAAGGATGTCATATCACGAAAACGAGAAAAGAGTACTTGTCGGTAACGAGATTGAACAAGGTATGGTTGATACCAATGATCGAATCTCGTACAAGTAAAATATCGCGAGACAAAGGGAATAGTTCACGATGTTGATGGATCAAACGATCACGAGAGTCATCGTTGAATATATAGGAGTCATCACGGATCTCCAGATCCCGCTGTTGATTATTGATCGGGAAGGAGTCTCGATCATGTCTATCTTATTCGCGATCCGTAGGGTGACACACTTATGGTTCGATGACGCATTTGAGAGGATACGGAATATCGAAGAATGTTTTGAGCAGCACCGAAATTGTTTCGGGGAAAATTGAAATAGTTCAAGGGGTTTTTCGTCGAATGGTTGTTAATAGAATTAACAAATGATTCGAGGTGCTATATGCAAATGTTTGTTAATGGAATTAACAAATATAAATAAAGATTTAAGAATGTTTTATTTATTTATTAAAGGAAAACCTTTGGATTTTCCAAGTGGGAAATAATGGGAGCATGATTGGGTGTGAGTGGAGTGTCCACTCACATGAAGATGGAAGAGGTGGGGCACCACCATGGCTGGCCGCACCCCACCCTTGGGCTGCCTCCCTCTCCCTATAAAAGGAGGATGAGGGCTCCTGCTCCTTCACACACTTGCCCACCTTATTTCCTCTCCACCCGCTGCTCCATTCCATGGTCCCCAGCTTGGCGAAGCCCTGACCGTGGGATTCTTCACCACGCCGTCATGCTGCTGGAGTTACGAGGGATCCTCTAGTTCCGCGCCCTGCTGGATCGAGGGAACGGAGGTCGTCATCAACCGTACGTGTGATCGATCACGGAGGCACCGCCGGATTGCGGTGCACATCTTCTCGCTATCGGGATCAATGTGAGTACGACTACGCCAACAATGAGATTTGATCTCGTAACGCTTTGTGTCTTCGAGGGTATGTGTTCTCGTTAACCCTCTCTTTGCCCGTTGCACTTTGTCTCCTAGATTAGATCTTGGCCTTTCGGGTGTCTCTTGCGTAGGAATTTTTTTGTTTTCTATGCAACGACCCCTTCAATGAGCGCCGGTGTAAGTGTCCTCATAGTCTTCCTCATCATCCTCCTCCTCTTCACTCTCTTCAACTCGAGCCATTGCCTTTGACTTCAATGCAAGATTGGGTGACTTTCCCATTCCTCTAGGACGGCCAAGAGCGTCATCCTCACTCTTATGCGATAGGGATATGGCGATGAACTCACTAAGAAAACCAATGGAGTTGAGAGAATTGTAGTCTGCTCTCGTCCGGATGCTAGTGGAGATATTCTTCTCAAAGGGGGTAATTGCCTTGACAAATTTCCTCTTTATCCACTCATCGGAGATCTCTTCCTTTCCAAAGTCCCTCAATTGGTTGGAAAGGGTGACAACTCTTCTATATAGCTCTCTGGGGGTCTCATCCTCTTGCATAACAAAGTTCTCGTACTTGTCAATGCCCACATCATACTTGGATGATTGTATGCTAACATTCCCTTGAAACAAAGTGTCAAGCTTGTCCCATGCTTCCTTGGTGGTTTTGCAACCACAGATGTGAGTGAGATGCTCTCTTGGAAGAGCCTTCTGAATGATGACAAGAGCCGTCTTGTTGAGTTGTGATTCCACATCCTCTCTTGGAGCCAAGTTGCTTGGGTCATGAGGATGAAACCCATGAATCACACTCCTCCACAAGGCGGTTGATACGTCATAAATGTATCCCCAATTTCTGATGCTCATGTTTTCTCCCTTATTTATAACATTTTTATACGTTTTCCGGACTAACCTATTAATAAGATGCCACAGAGCCAGTTCCCTGTTTTCTGCTGTTTTTTAGTTTCAGAAAAGTTGTTCTGGAAATATTCTCAGAATTGGAAAATTCGAAGCCCGGAAGTCATATTTTCCCCGAAAGCATCCAGAAGACCGAAGAGGGACCGAAGAGTGCCCGCGTGCGTAATCATTGCTTACATTACACACTTTGTTTAATGCCATTATCTGTTGCTTGCAACTTAATACCTGAGGGGGGTTCGGATGATAACCCGAGGGTGGATTATTAGTTATAAATGCAGATGGATGTCGGTCTATGTATCTTGTTGTAATGCCCGCACTAAATAGCATAGTAATCTTCATGTCATATTGTGCACTACGGTGAAACCTTTATTTGTCAATTGCCCAGCTGTAATTTGTTCACCCATCATGCTATCTTTTATGGAGAGACACCACTAGTGAAACTATGAACCCCGGTCCATTTTTCCACACTGTTAAACAAACCACAACAATTTCTGGCTCTTTTTACTTTCTGCAAGCATACACTGTTTTCCACACTATACGTCTAATCTTTGTTTTCAGCAAGACCGGTGAGATTGACAACCTCACTTTACCATTGGGGCAAAGTATTTTGATTGTGTTGTGTGCAGGTTCCACGTTGTTGCTGACACCGGTGAAGCGCCAGTACCACCGTCAGTGGCATCAACCTTCTGAAGATTACCTTTCTCCTACTGGATTGATAACCCTGGTTCTTAACTAAGGGGAAAACTTATTCCGCTGTGCTCATCACACCTTCCCCTTGGGGTTCCCAACAACACATAGAAAATATTTAACTCTGCCAGCATCAAGGATTTTTCTGGCGCCGTTGCCGGGGAGCAGGAAGTCTTCTGGCAAGGGGAGTTTCTCACTCTCAATCTCTTTATTTTGTTTTTATTGTCTTGTTTTTATTTTTGTCTTGTTTTTATTTCTCTATATCAAAATCACAGAAAATTTAGTTTATTTCTCTATATTGAAAACACACACAAAAAAATAGTTTACTTCATAGCTATATTTTATTTGCTTGCTTTTATGTCTAGTTTTGTTCCTGTCATTATGTCACCAGAGGAAACTATCTTTACTTTAAAACAAGGGAATGATGAGAACTTCAAAGAAGCTTGGTCTCGAGCTTTTGATTTCTATTGCAAAGTTGAACCTAAAATGACTTTAAATCTGTTTCTTCGTAGTTTTTCCTTTGGTCTTGGTCTTTGTTATAGATATGCTTTGGATAATGTGGTAGGAGGTGATTTCCTTAATTGTGATAGAGATCAAGCTTTCAATGCTATAAGAAAATTAATTGCAACCTACAACTTACCCCGTAGTTCTGATAAAGCCTTTGCAGATATTTATGCTAGATTAAATACTCTTGAATCACATATTTTTATCTTAAAAGAGGGATATAGCCAAATTCGTGAACATCTTGATCATGTCCCAATAAATTTTGAGTCAACAAATATGATACCTTTGGTTAAAGTTTTTATAAATGGAGAAAATTTTCATGCTAGTTGTGATAACATGTCTGAATTTTTCTCATGCCTAAGGAAATTTATGAATCTTTGAACCTTTGGGGGCTAGCTGATAAAGGAGAAGAAATTCCTCTCATTAATAACACCACTATATTTCCCATTGGGATAGCTGAAGGAGTTTTTACAAAAATCATAGAGTACCATATCCACTGATTATCTTGTTATTGAATGTGTAGGATAAGGAATAATTACGCTTGGAGGATCCCTGCTGAAACTCCTGGGGGCAGTAATAGATGTGGGGAATGGTACATTAAAATTTACCTTCACACCATGTGAACACACGTTCCCCCAACCCAAGAAGAAGGTTAAGAAGAAGGGTAAGAGGATCAAAAAGAGAGTTATTGGTATTGATGTTGATGCTTATTCACTTGAAAATACCTGAGTTGGTTTTTCTATGCGTAGCTGAAAGGCTTTTAAAGAAAAGCGCTACCGGGAGACAACCCGTTTTATTTCTTTGTTTTATTTCAGTTTTCCTTTGTTTTCTTTGGTGTGCTTGCACCTGGGTATTTTCTATTTCCTTAGCAAACCTTCTGTATATTTTATTTTGATTTTTTGTTGAGCCAAGTAAAGCCACTAGTGGAGAGTTGAGCCCATATTTCTGATTTCTGCGCAGGAAACCGATTTATGTTGTCCATTGTAAATTCCATTAAAAATCAAAGAAAATTCAAATTGACCTGAGCTTTTTTGTGCGTAATTCTGAGGTATATACGCAACTTTTTTCTAGAAGACCACTTTTTGATTTGAGCAACAGAAGAGATTTGAAAAAATCGATCTTTACCTGTTGTTCTGTTTTTGTCAGATTTCTGCTATTTATCGCATTTGCATGTTAATCCCTTTCTTTTGCTGTTATTTTGAGAAAAATAGTTTTGAAAGAAGTTGTGACAGTAGCTAATGTGTTTTTAAGTGTTAGAATTGTGTTGAAACTGAACCATGTGAATTTGTTATTTCGATTGCTCTAACGTTGCTAATGAAGATTGTGAGAATTTTGATGTGAAGGAAGTTTTCAAGGGTCAAGAGAAGAGGATGATATGATGTGATCAAGAAGAGTGAAAAGCCTAAGCTTGGGGATGTCCCAGTGGTACGTCCAAGCAAAATCCAAGAAGACTCAAGCGTCTAAGCTTGCGGATGCCCAAGGCATCCCCTTCTTCATCAACAAATTATCAGCTCACTTCTGGTGAAACTATATTTGTATTCGGTCGCATCTTATGTGCTTTACTTGGAGTGTCTTTTATTTTTGTTTTCAGTTTTCTTTTTCTTTTGCTTTCAGTTTGTTTTTACTTTCATAATAAGCTTGGTTGGACTCCATCATTCTTAAACTATCTTTACTTTAAAACAAGGGAATGATGAGAACTTCAAAGAAGCTTGGTCTCGAGCTTTGATTTCTATTGCAAAGTTGAACCTAAAATGACTTTAAATCTGTTTCTTCGTAGTTTTTCCTTTGGTCTTGGTCTTTGTTATAGATATGCTTTGGATAATGTGGTAGGAGGTGATTTCCTTAATTGTGATAGAGATCAAGCTTTCAATGCTATAAGAAAATTAATTGCAACCTACAGCTTACCCCGTAGTTCTGATAAAGCCTTTGCAGATATTTATGCTAGATTAAATACTCTTGAATCACATATTTTTATCTTAAAAGAGGGATATAGCCAAATTCGTGAACATCTTGATCATGTCCCAATAAATTTTGAGTCAACAAATATGATACCTTTGGTTAAAGTTTTTATAAATGGAGAAAATTTTCATGCTAGTTGTGATAACATGTCTGAATTTTTCTCATGCCTAAGGAAATTTATGAATCTTTGAACCTTTGGGGGCTAGCTGATAAAGGAGAAGAAATTCCTCTCATTAATAACACCACTATATTTCCCATTGGGATAGCTGAAGGAGTTTTTACAAAAATCATAGAGTACCATATCCACTGATTATCTTGTTATTGAATGTGTAGGATAAGGAATAATTACGCTTGGAGGATCCCTGCTGAAACTCCTGGGGGCAGTAATAGATGTGGGGAATGGTACATTAAAATTTACCTTCACACCATGTGAACACACGTTCCCCCAACCCAAGAAGAAGGTTAAGAAGAAGGGTAAGAGGATCAAAAAGAGAGTTATTGGTATTGATGTTGATGCTTATTCACTTGAAAATACCTGAGTTGGTTTTTCTATGCGTAGCTGAAAGGCTTTTAAAGAAAAGCGCTACCGGGAGACAACCCGTTTTATTTCTCTGTTTTCTTTCAGTTTTCCTTTGTTTTCTTTGGTGTGCTTGCACCTGGGTATTTTCTATTTCCTTAGCAAACCTTCTGTATATTTTATTTTGATTTTTTGTTGAGCCAAGTAAAGCCACTAGTGGAGAGTTGAGCCCATATTTCTGATTTCTGCGCAGGAAACCGATTTATGTTGTCCATTGTAAATTCCATTAAAAATCACAGAAAATTCAAATTGACCTGAGCTTTTTTGTGCGTAATTCTGAGGTATATACGCAACTTTTTCTAGAAGACCACTTTTTGATTTGAGCAACAGAAGAGATTTGAAAAAAATCGATCTTTACCTGTTGTTCTGTTTTTGTCAGATTTCTGCTATTTATCGCATTTGCATGTTAATCCCTTTCTTTTGCTGTTATTTTGAGAAAAATAGTTTTGAAAGAAGTTGTGACAGTAGCTAATGTGTTTTTAAGTGTTAGAATTGTGTTGAAACTGAACCATGTGAATTTGTTATTTCGATTGCTCTAACGTTGCTAATGAAGATTGTGAGAATTTTGATGTGAAGGAAGTTTTCAAGGGTCAAGAGAAGAGGATGATATGATGTGATCAAGAAGAGTGAAAAGCCTAAGCTTGGGGATGTCCCAGTGGTACGTCCAAGCAAAATCCAAGAAGACTCAAGCGTCTAAGCTTGCGGATGCCCAAGGCATCCCCTTCTTCATCAACAAATTATCAGCTCACTTCTAGTGAAACTATATTTGTATTCGGTCGCATATTATGTGCTTTACTTGGAGTGTCTTTTATTTTTGTTTTAAGTTTTCTTTCTCTTTTGCTTTCAGTTTGTTTTTACTTTCATAATAAGCTTGGTTGGACTCCATCATTCTTTTATTGGAGAGTGACACGCTCCGCTTTTTCTTGAGAATACGTTGTATTCTTAGTCTCTGTCTAGCTGCTGCATTTATTCAGCTTCTGTTTTGCATGCATCTCTTATTAGAGCTGTTAGTTTTAGTAGTATTATGTGAGTACTCTCATGTTTCCTTACTGTATCATAAAGAGTATTTTTGTTAAAGCATGTATTGTATGGTGCTTGTTGGGAAAAAACAAAAGAAAAATGCTGCTTGAAGTAGAATCTATAACAATACTAGTAGAAGCTTGTTTAGACCGTGGCTAGGACTTTTTCATGCCATGCTAAATATTATTTTAGTTTTAAATCCTTGTGGTTATTGATTACCATGATTAGCCTCAAATATCTGAGAGTGTTTAATATGTATTGAAAGATTCTTGAGTTGTTCTTGTCATAGTAAAGCATCAATATATGGTATTCTCTTTCGAATGTTTTATTTGGTTGACTTGGCGCATGATCACACCATGTTTATGACTACAAACCAGTCACTAATAGCCTCCATGACCACTTAGTTTTCGAACTTGTGATATTGCTTATGTTTTAATTAATGATGCTTATGTCGCTATGCATGATTATGGCTCTTATGCTCTCTTGTTTTGTCGCTCCCAGTCTTTTGCTAGCCTCAGCCTGTACTGAGTATGAGCTCTACTCGTGCATTCAAACTCCCTTAAAGCAAAGTTTTTCCCATTGTGTCCACCATACCTACCTACATGTGGTATTTAACTTCCATTCCAAAAAAATTGCTCATGTGTTACCTTTAAAACCTTCAAAATTACTCCTGCTTTATGTTCCTGTTTTTGCTCATGAGGACGTAAATAGAGAATCTTCATCTCACTTGTTGATTGGATTTCACACCCTGGACTAGTGGCTTCATCCTCTTATCCAAATGATAGAAGAGCTGGCAGCGGGGTGCCCAGCCCCAAATTAATGCATACAAATTCTCTTCACTATTTTTGCCCCTGATTTATCACTCAAAGAATAATTGTGTAAGCAAAAGAGAAACAGGGATGACCTTATACACCAGTTGCGTCCTTCACCATGGGAGCCTCTCTTGTGAATCCAGTTGGCTTGTGACGTACTGTATTTTCTATTTACCATTCGTTGACATTAGCATACATCTCCCAAAATATAGACACTCCTCCACGGTATGTTATTGTTGGCAGGCACCCGAGGATTCGGTTAGCCATGGTTTGTGAGAGATGGATGGGAGGAGTGTCAAACTTTTAATACCTCTGTTTAATAAAATAAAAAGCTCTATCACATGAGTTGATCCCTGCTTCCCTCTGCGAAGGGCCTTTCTTTTACTTTTATGTTGAGTCTCCATCTTCTAACTTTATGCACAGTTGAGAGAGCATTTTTGCCATTCTGAGTTCTATGTGCATTTGTCCCATAAGCATAACATGATGTGATATTGTTTGTTCTTAAATTATTTGTTCTAATCTTCCTCTTGAACTTTGAAGGTGTCCTGGCATTTATGTTTTGCCCCACTCTTAAGGACTATCGAAATATCACTTTGCCATGCTTTCTCTATACCTGAAACAAACGTTTACCTTCTTTGCATTATTATTCATGATCTTTTATTTGAGTTACTTTTCGTGATGAAAAGTAATTGTTATGCTTTATTATTAAAGTTTTATTTATCATGCTTGTGTTTAAAGTCTTATGATATCAGCGTGCATATGCTTTTACATTAGATTGATCAAGTTTGTGTTAAGTAGCATGTCACCTCAGAAATTACTGTTTTATCGTTTACCTACTCGAGGACGAGTATGAACTAAGCTTGGGGATGCTTGATACGTCACAAACGTATCTCTAATTTCTGATGCTCCATGATCATATTTTTCCAAATGCTACATATTTTCTCCCTTATTTATAGCATTTTTATACGTTTTTTGGACTAACCTATTGACAAGATGCCACAGAGCCAGTTTCCTGTTTTCTGCTGTTTTTTAGTTTCAGAAAAGTTGTTCTGGAAATATTTTCGGGATTGGAAAATTCGAAGCTCGGAAGTCCTATTTTCACTGGAAGCATCCAGAAGACCGAAGAGGGGCGGTAGGGGGCCACACCATAGGGTGGCGCCGCCCCCTGGCCGCGCCAGTTAGGGGTGTGGCCCCCCTAGAGCGACACCGCCTTCGCCCTTTTGCCTATTTAAGCCTCCGGATGGAAAACCCTGAACACCTGATCAAAATCCCCGAAAAATTTCCGCAGCCACCGTCACCGTTAACCCCAGATCAGGGGGGGTCTGAAGCTGTTTCCGGCACCCTGCCGGAGAGGAAATCATCACCGGAGGCCTCTTCATCACCATGCCTGCCTCCGGAGTGATGCGTGAGTAGTTCATCCTTGGACTACGAGTTCGTAGCTATAGCTAGATGGTTGTCTTCTCCTCATATGCCTCCATGTTTAGATCTCGTGAGCTGCCTATCATGATCGAGATTGATCTTATATAATTCTTTGTGTTGTGTTTGCTGGGATCCGATGAATATTGACCTTATGCCAAGTTGATTATAGTCTTTATTTGCATGTGTTATTTGTGATCTTGCATGCTCTCCGTTGATAGTGGTTATTCTGGCCAAGTAATTGTTAGTGCCTCCAGGAGGGAGTATTTATGCTCGATAGTGGGTTCATGCCTCCTTGTTGCCTTGCTCGAGTGACAGAAACGTGAAGGGGGAGGATGTGTTGTTGCCATTAGGGCGAAAACAGTGGTGAGAGTGCCCGCGTGCATAATCATTGCTTACATTACACACTTTGTTTAATGTAATTATCTGTTTCTTGCAACTTAATACCTGAGGGGGTTCGGATGATAACCTGAGGGTGGATTATTAGTCATAGATGCAGATAGATGTCGGTCTATGTATCTTGTTGTAATGACCGCACTAAATAGCATAGTAATCTTCATGTCATATTATGCACTACGGTGCAACCTTTATTTGTCAATCGCCAGCTGTAATTTGTTCACCCAGCATGCTATCTTTTATGGAGAGACACCACTAGTGAGACTACGAACCCCGGTCCATTTTTCCACACTGTTAAACAAACCACAACAATTTCCTGCTCTTTTTACTTTCTACAAGCATACACTATTTTTCCGCACTATACGTCTAATCTTTGTTTTCGGCAAGACCAGTGAGATTGACAACCTCACTGTACCGTTGGGGCAAAGTATTTTGATTGTGTTGTGTGCAGGTTCCACGTTGTTGCTAACACCGGTGAAGCGCCAGCACCACCGTCAGTGGCATCAACCTTCCGAAGATTCTCTTTCTCCTACTGGATTGATAACCCTATTTCTTAACTAAGGGGAAAACTTCTTCCGCTGTGGTCATCACACCTTCCTCTTGGGGTTCCCAACAACGTAGAGAAAGGATTTAACTCTGCCAGCATCTGCGGTGCACGAGCCGGAAATATGAGACTCCATTTCAAACTTCCAAGAAGAGAATTCATTAGTGTTAAGCATGGGAGGAAGTCCAACATTTAGAACTAGAAGGATACCCCGCGCGTTGTTGTGGGATCGCTTTGAAATCTGCACTATATTGTAAACAAAATTTATAAGTGAATATATAAATTTCAATTGATCATAGTATATTTTAAATTATTAATATGGAGAATTGGAAGGTTTAATAAATGGATAATGTGTAGGTTGCATGTAGTGATTAATAAATATAAGTGCAGATGACATGGACAATTGATTGGCTAGAAGAATGGATGATGTGGATAGCTTGCATGTTGAGATAGAAAAATCATTAATGAATGTTAGTGGGGTTTTGCTTTATAAGAAGTATAAATGTGTGGCATGGAAACAATTGGGTGGATGGAGTCATAATTTTGAGGTGGTGGAACTTTTGAGTTTGACCCCGAACCATTAGCCATTTGAGACTTGGAGCCACCGGAATTCTCCTTTGCCTTTTCCTTTGCCTTTTGTGCGGCCTTCGCCTTAGCTTTGGCAATGTTTTCTTCAATTTCGTTATCATCCGGAATAGTTTCCTGTTCCGAACTATCCTCATGGAGACATGGGGATAATTCGTGCACCCCTTAGGTTTACCCATCATGTTCTCCAACATCTTCTTGATGGAGGAAACCTCTGAACCAACACTAGAGCTAACCTTGGACAATTGGGTTTGAATGGTCACAACCGTTGTCTCTAGGTTAGCTATAGTCTCGGCCCTTTTGGAGAGCTCCTCCTTAGAAGATTCGGGATCATCTCTGTTGACCATGATACTCTTAGGCGGTTAAGCCCGATATAAGAGCCGAGGCTCTGATACCAATTAAAAGTACACAAAGGTCAACTAGAGGGGGGGTGAATAGGTGACCTACAAATTTTAATCCTTTTTCAATTTTAGAGGGGCTTTTAACAAGTAAAACAACTTGGTTATCTAGATTTGCAACTAGGTGAACACCCTATGTGACAAGTAACAAGTATGCAACGGAAGTAAATACAAGGCACAAGATAACCACAAGTGAAAACACGGAGACAAGGATATGTTTCCCGTAGTTTATGTCTATGTTGGAGAGGTGGGGCGCCACCTAGGCGCTCCTCAATAGCACGGTTGTGTACACCTTATTCTCCTTGAGCTTTTCTGGTGAGGGAGATTCTCGTTTCCACTATGAGGTAGACTTGAAGGCGTTGGAAGTGGTTGAGGGTACTCCACAAGTGAGATGGAGGCTCTCAACAATCAGAAGCTTCTTGCAACAAGGTGGAAGCTACAAGCACTAGGGTTTCTCTAGGATGACAAGGCAACCAAGAGATTACAAGATCCCAAGAGGTATAGTATGAGATTTTTTTTGGCTTGGTAGAAAGGTAGATCTAGGCCTCCTCCATCAGATCATTGAAGGGCATCGAGTTTGGTTAGAGGAGGAGGGAGACCTGGGCGTTTTAAGCTCTTGAACAATGGAGGAGAGAGAGAATGGACGAACTAGCTGTCTAGAGGAAGAAGACAGCTATTAATAGCGTCCTCCAATTTCCGACCATTGCAGCACACCAGGGCCGGAATATTCCGAGGTTAGGACCGGAAATTTCCGGGGCTGACAGGCCGGATATTTGAAATATCCGGAAGGGGGGGGTGCATTTGAAAAATCCGGGGCCGGAAATTTCCGGCCAATAGTCTGCCCCATCTCTGCAAGCTGGCAGCAGCACCACGCTGAAATTTCTCTCAGGACCTGGGGGCCGGATATTTGCCCCGGAATATTCCGGGCAAATTTCCGCCCCACCTTTTGCGCGTGGGCACCTGCGACTCCTCCAAATTCTGCTAAGGACCAGGGGGCCGGATATTTGCCCCAGAAATTTCCGGGAAAATTTCCGCCCCAGCTTCTGTGAGCGGGCAGATGGAGTCCAACACTTAGTCGATTGAAGAAATCAAGGGGCTGGAATATTCCGGTGCTGGGGCCGGATATTCCAGGCAATATCCCCCGGGTATTCAGGGGCCACTATCTGAATAATCCGTCTGCAGTTCAAATCTTCTTCAGAAATCCTTTGTGAAAAATCCTCAAGAATATCATCGTGAATTATATGTGAAGCCATCTGTAGACACTTATATCATATGGTTAGATATCATACCCGCGTTGTTATCATCACCAAAATCATCAGAGGAGACATGAGCTTTCAGAAGTGCAGGGCATGGGTGAGGCCACGTCCTATCTCTGACAAGGGGGACATGGCAGCGGCTACGACGGAGACGACTTTCGGCGTAGTGATAGCGAGTGTGCGCTACGACACAGTGTATCCCGTCTAACCCTGTACGTTCCGTCAGTGGCCACCAGTATATAAGGTGGCCACTGCCCTCTTGCGTGGGAGACGACGATACCAGAGAGAGAGCTCCTAGTCATTTTCCTTAGAAAGAAAGAGAGGAGCAGGAGAGAGCTCATTCTTCCTATAGCTCTGTGAGATTGAAGAACCACATTTGTACTCGGTTACCTACATTTGTACAGGCAGACAGGCAGGAGTAGGGGTCTTACCTCCACACGAGGACCCTGAACCTGGGTAGATATTGTTGTTTGCAGTGTAGTGAGCGCGCCATCTCGGCGTGCAATCCCTCCCCGGATACCCATAGTGTCCATCGGCCCCAACCTTTAGCCATCTCATGGCATCTCTCTTTACACCACCACTACAGGAGACTACCCAGTGAAGATCAATTTACTCATTCTGGATGCGATTTGCCATTAATCTTGTTGGAAAATTCTCACCCCGATTCTCGTCCTTTAATCTTGATTCTCTTATGGTGTGCTTGGCACTTGATAAATAATATTATTCATGAGGATGGTAGGTGTACCATTGAAGATTCTTCTGTGTTCCTTCAAAACTATGTGGATACTCTATCCTCTTGTGGAGTCTATCAGAACAACAAAGGGAAAATGACTCACAACTAGTAACCTGATACCTTCCCATGATCGAATTCCAGCTACTGTCAAGAAATATTGGACTGCACCTATGCAAGGTAAATTAAAACTGAACTTTGATGCGTCCTTCACACGTGATACAACTCAATCCTCGATGGGTAGCGTCAAAAGGGATCACTTAGGAGCTATGATTTACTCCATGTACGATCATCTTACAAATTGTGCTAACACTAAGGAAGCCGAAGCAAATGCTCTCACTAGTGGGAAACGGGGCTTTTGCTCACTGGCGAGCACCCCTTTCGCCCCGGCTCGGCCACCACCCGGTGTAAAAGAGAGCAGAGGTGGGGCCGAGGCGAGCAGGGCGTGTGTTAGGGGGCTCTTTTGCCCCGGTTGGAGGGACAAACCGGGGCTAAAGGCCCTCAACGAGCAGGGCGCGTGCGGGCGCGTCGTGCGGGGGTCTTTTGCCCCAGTTGGTGGCTCCAACCGAGGCAAAAGAGCCCCACCTAGATGAAAAGTTGTTTCTTTATTTCTATATTGCCCTTTAGTTAATAATTTCAATTTTGTTAAGAAAAACTAACCAAATAGATGGAAAATGAAAATTAATAGAATTCTTTTTTTCTTCAAATCCAAAATTTTTCTCTTTTTTTATAAACATTGCCATGCCAGCGTTCTCCACTCCTAATGCCACTCACTTTTTGGTGTGGCGTGCTCACTTGTTTTTCCCTCGTATGCACAAGTGGTGTTCGATGAAAAGCCCGAGAGCATAATGCCATATGAGCTTGTAGAAAACAAACATGTAATATTGCTAGACTATTGTGTAATAATGTATCAAACCTGCATGGTTCATGTATTTGGATTTAGTCCACCTCTGTTTTCCACATGTTTTGTATCAACATCACTGTCGGGCGTGTGAACTAGAGGATTTGTAGATATATAGAACAAAACAAACGGTGTCGCCATCATACAGCCCGACCGTGGCTCATGAGTGCATATATGCGTATCAAAAGAATGGTCGGACGTATCATAGCCAATCCGGATGATTTGTTGTCGGTCGATGAACTGAATGATGTATCAAACCTTTTGTCAAACCTTGAATGGGGGATGTAGAACAAAACAATCGATATCGCCAGCATACAGCCCCACCGTGGCTCCTGAATGCATATATGCATATAAAATGCACGGTAGGACGTATGCTAGCGAATCCGAATGATTTGTATTCGGTGGATGAACTGAATGATGTATGAAGGGACTCCGAGAGGTGGGCTATATATAGGGTCCTCTGGCTCACAAAGTGTTGTGCTAGGGTTTCGATCCAACGGTTAAGAAACGCTCGAAAGAAACACCCCCGATCCAACGGCTAACAAGCGCTCAAAACAAACACACCGTACCCCTGATCGAACGGCTCACAAGAGCTCGAAAGAAACACACCCCTGATCCAATGACTCACAAGCTTGAAAGAAACACACGATCCGTGTGATTCTTTGTGACTGGTCCCAACAAAACGTAACCCTTTAGACCCGGTTGGTAAAACGGGCCGGGACTAAAGGGTCTGTTTCTTCTCACTATATATCTAATGCATTGCCACCATTGGCATAAACACATATAAACTCACCACTCTCCCATGATTTCTACCGTACCCACTCTAACCTTCCAACAGGCGGAGGCACTTTCCGCCTCCAACTACCCATGTCCGCCCGGCTACAACGTCCCCGCCGGTTGGATGCTAAGCGCCGGAGGAGTGCTGGTCCCTCCTGTTCCTCAAGGCGTGGCGCGTCGGACGACCATCACGAACCACTACTACCACGAGCTCACGCCAGAGCAGCGGAGGAATCCCAGTTGGAATCCCGACTACCGCCCTACTTGGGACGACTTCTTCATTAATCGGTGTGAGAGTGCGCTCGCCAGGTACGAGGAGAACGGCCCGCCTTCTTCGAACTTCAACGAGGCCGGTCGTCAGATGTGGTGGGCGGCGAACGGACTCTTCAGAGTGTCATGAACGACATCAGGGCCGGCGATAACCCCCGCCTGCGCTACCCTCACGCCCAGTCGTGGGGTCGTGATCCTCCGAGGGAGTCCAGAGCACCGTCAGATGACAGTGACGACGATGACGGCGACTATGACGACTACGAGTCGGCATACTATAGACCTAGGCAGGAGTACGACTACCAGATCAGATCCACTCTTGCAATTATGTACTCCCTTGTTTATCTAGATCTATGATCTCCGTTTAGGTTTAGATCCACTCTTGCCATTATGTACTGCCTTGTTTGCCAATCCAAATGTACCGGCCTCCTCCCTAATGTTAGATCTTGTGAGTTGTTGGATGAGGGGTGTGTTTCTTTCTAGCGTCTAAATCCCACCAATCAGGAAGAATCACACGGAAAACAGAAAACAGATGCGATAGCGTGCCGCAGTTCGCCGGAATACAAATTCTTTTATTAAAAACAGAAAACCGACGAACACTACTCCTCCTCGTCGTCATCGGGGAACTCGTCGGTGACCTCCTCCTGGTCGTCGTCGTCGGCGAACTCGTCGGTGACCTCCTCGTCGTCGTCGGAGGTGCATGATGGTATGCCCGAGATAGGCCCCCACCTCGGATCGTCGGAGGTCCAGACTTCGCCGGCGTGGTCGGCCCGGCGGAGCTCTTGCAGCGCCTTTGTCCTCGCCTCCCGAGCGGCATCTAACGCGAGGTGGCGTTCGAGGCGGCGCTCCGCCCGCTCAGCCGCGCTGGTCTGCCAGAGCTCCTCGTCGGCGCTCTCCTCCCCCGGATTGTTCCGGTAATACTCACGGACCACACGGTCGTCCCTAGCGTCGACTAGGACCTGAAACGCGCGGTGGGGGAGGTGGCGGTAGTCGGCGGCGGTGACGATCTACGGCGTCGGCGCCCTGGCCTCCGCTTCCCAGAGGGTGTGGCAGTCGTTGAAATTCATCAGTGACCGCGAGCGGTTTAGGCGCAAGGCCGCCGCTTCCCAGGCGTGGGTGGCCTCCGCCGCCGTCGCAAAGGAGCCGAGGGGGATGCGGTCGTCCCCGTAGTGGATATGCGGAGAACATTCCGTTCTGCCGTGCTCGGACGCCGTGGAAGCCGGTGGTGCTGTTCCTCCTCGGAGGCATGGTGGCGGCGTGACGGTGCGTGGAGAGGAGTGCGCGCGTGGAGATGAGAAGACGCTCGAGGCGCGGCAGTTTATACCGCGCGCTCGTGGCCACGCGGCACAACTCCCGCGCCACGCGTCCACGTGGCAGGACTCCCGCTTCACGCGGCACAACTCCCGCACCTCACTTTTCATAGTTATAATAATTATTTTTTAAAACAGAAAATGTATTTGAAATGTTTACGTAATTTTAAACAATTTTCATATTGAAAGTTTCTTCAAATTCAAAACTTTTCATAAACTAGGTTTTTAAAAATGTTTGAAATTTAAAAAATTGTTACTAGTTTACATAGTTAGAATAATTATTATTTTTAAACAGAATTTTTTTTGAAATGTTTACGCAATTTTAAACACTTTTCATATTGAAAGTTTCTTCAAATTCAAAACCATTCATAAATTAGGTTTTTAAAAATGTTTGAAATTTCAAAAATTGTTACTAGTTTAAATAGTTAGAATAATTATTTTTTAAAACAGAAAATTTATTTGAAATTTTTGTTCAATTTTAAACACATATCATATTGAAAGTTTCTCCTAATTCGAAAGCATTTGAAATGTATTTGAAAAAAATATTTAAACGGGGTAGGGAAAAAAATGGCGGCAGGACATAAAAAACGAAAATTTGGGTCTTTTGCCCCGGTTCGTGTTACCAACCGGGACAAAAGGGGGGAGGTGGGCGGCAAGCGAGGGCCCACCTTCCCCCCTTTTGCCCCGGTTGGTAACACGAACCGGGGTAAAAGACCCCCTTTTTATCCCGGTTCGTGTTACCAACCGGGGCAAAAGGCCCCCCACCTATATAACCCCGGGCTGAGCAACCGCCCGGGGTAAACCCGCAGAAACGCCTAAGTCCCCCAACGACGAAATCCCCAACGACGTCGTCAGGCTGCCGGATTTTCGCCGCCGGAGATCCTCCTCGCCCTCCGCGCCCCTCCGCGGAGCTCGTGCCCCTCCGCCGCTCGTGCCCCTCCGCGCCTCCCGTGCCGCGCCTCTCCGCGCGCGCGCCGGTCTCCTCGCCACCGACCATCGTCTCCGGCGCCGCCCGTGCCCCTCCGCGCCCTCGTCGCCTCCGATGTCGTGCCCTCCGACTCGAGGTGAGAGCGCCGCCGCTGGCCGGCCGCGCGCGTGCGGTGGTTTTCTTTATGTGGAGAAGATGAAGAGGAAGGAGCAAATCATCAATGCCTACTTATCTGTTTCGTGAGTTAAACCAATGGAGACGAAACAAAAGGGGAAATGAATGGTCATGAAATGAATAGCAAGGGAATCAACAGGCAACGATTCATCGCGACATGCGTGTTCCAGCCCGTCTCGTGCAGCCCGGGTAGGACACCCAGCCCAGGTGGAGAAAATGCGGGAGCGAAAGAGAGAAACGTTGCGTGACAGTGCTAGCAGAAAAACTGATGACGTGGAGGCACGAGAACGCAGGAAAATCAGGTAGTGGGGGATAGCTATTTAGATATAGAAGATTAGTACTGTTAATAATTAGGGCATTAGTTAACATTTTTAGTGTTAATTAGTTATAAGTTAATTAGTGTTAACATTTTTAGCTATTAGGGCATTAGCTATTCGGGTATTAGTGTTAGAATTTTTTAGTACCATTTTTTCTTTTTCTTAGTACAATTAGCTATTAGCTATTTTTTTTCTTAGTACCATTAGCTATTAGCTATAAGTACCATTAGCTATTAAGTTATAAGATATACCATTAGCTATTAGGTTTTTTTCTCTCTTAGTACCATTAGCTATAAGTAATATGGATGAGGCACACAAACCGACGATTATCCTAAATATACCATTAGTTATAAGTATACCATTAGCTTGTATGTGTCTACCGCATCGCCATCACGTGTACTACCTCGTAACAAGCACGAAGTTCAGAAACTGAGAGGCAACCGAGGGGAACCGAGAGGGAAACGATAGTGACGACGACGAGGGCGACTACGACCGACTACGAGTCAGAGTACTACTTGCCTAGGCAGGAGTATGACTAGAAGATCAGATCCACTCTTGCCTAATAAACTTGCGACTCGAACGGAGCATAACATCATTCCAGATTATCCATGTCTTGTGTGAAAATATTGCAGATCTCTTCCTCTTCTTCTTCCTTGGATGGCGTCTGAATCCCACCAATCAAGAAGAAGAGGGAGAGATCTGCAATGTTTTCACACATGATATGGATAATCTGGAATGCTACATCTGTTATGTCCCGTTCGAGTCGCAACTTTACTTGGCAAGACTCGATCTGATCTGCTAGTCATACTCCTTACTAAAGTGTACTGTTGTCATGATTGTTTAGTGGAATTTTTTTTTCAAGAGAATTTATAACTTACTAAAGTATTTTATTTTCCATTTGTATTAGTTGAGCTATGGACGGAAGAGAGGGTGAAGAACGGGTGTTCGCGATAATAGAAGAAAGCACACTCCCCGGTGGACCCAATGACGGTGGAGGTCAAGACGAAGGCTCGCAGTACCTGAATGAATCAGGTCAGGGAATGGAGGAAGAAGAGCAATTGCAAGGAACAGATATGGAACCGGAGAAAACCAGTGATGAACAAGCATTAGTGAAGGCTGCATCGACATCGTTTAGCAAGAAGTCGAAACGAGGCCCGGCTCAAGAGATGAGCTCGAAAGTGCATCAGCTAATCGAGCAAGTCTATCGATCCGACGAACCTGCTTGGCCCATCAAGACAGCAACTAAGTTTACAAGCCAATGTGGAGTTATTGTTAGGGACATGATCCCAATAAGTACTGAAGAATGGAATGCGCCAGCAAAGGACGAAGACGATCCTACCGTCTGGCAGTTTCTTTTGTCTCAGACCGGTCCAAACAACTCATGTTCGACAAGCTGATGAACCATTTCAGTCTTCCAGAATGTGATACCGAGGAGACACAGAAGAAAATGCGCGACGCAGTGATGCACTGGGCTCTGAAGAAGATGGCCGAGGCTTTCAATGCTTACAAGAAAAGATTATGGAAGGGATATCAGAAGAAAAAAGAAGTCCCAAAATTCGAAGGGCCGCTTGAGAGCAGAAGGCACACTGGCCAGCATTTCTGACGTACAAGAAACCAGAAAAGGGGAAGAAAAGGTCAGCCAAGAATGCGGCAAATGCGGCGAGGAAGGTATATCACCATAAGATGGGTTCAGGTGGCTACAGAGTTGCAGTGCCTCAGTTTGACAAACTCGAGGCAGATCTGCGAGAGAAGGGGATCATTCCAGGTACTCAGGATTTTCCGCGGATGTCAAGGAATTGGTTGCTTGGGCATGGGGCGACGTTTGACGAAGAAGGGCACCTTATTATGACTGAAAAAAATAAAGGTCCCCTTTGCGGCACTTGAGAAAGTGTTCAAAGAGGTTAAAGAGGGAGAGTTCAAGCCAGATCGAGAGAATGACGAGCTTACAAAGGCCCTCGGGAATGCAGAACATGGCGGTTGGACACGAGGCAAAGGACGATATCTGTGGTGCTTTGGCTTCAAGCCGAAAGATTGTCTCTTTCCATATAGAAGCCGAGAGAGAGCAAAGATAAAGAAGGAGGCAGCGGTTGTAGAACGGGTTGGTGTCTTGGAAGCCGAAGTGATGAAGCAGCAACAACAGATTAATGAGCTTACTGGCCGGCGCTCCCAGACGCAAGACACTACATTCGACGAAACATACCCAACTCAACGCTGGAGCAGCGTGGCTTCAATGGAGGTACCGGCTGCCGCTGCAGTTATGCTTGTTGATGCCCCTGCACAGACGGAGGTCGTGGATGCAATCAAGGAGAAGACAAGCTGTGCGCTATACGTGTCGGTCTCTAACATATCCATCAAGGTGGCGGACGGCTATGCTTTACCTTGTGTAGAGGGAGCGACCTCCCATGGCCGTCCGATTACACCTGGCTATGCTCGTGTCGGCGTTGATGATGTTCAGCCGGATTGGAGGATAATGCGGCTTGACATCCCCGGAGGTGATGGGGGTAGAGACACTTGGAGAAGCCGTCAATTCCATCATTCAATGGAAAAAGAGTGGCATAGTGTTTCCCCCGAGCAGTCTCACGCCACCACCGCCACCTTCTCCTAGACGCAGTCCACCACCAGCACAAGAAGCTACTTCTCCGAGACGCAGTCCACCGCCGCCACCTACTTCTCCGAGACACAGTCCGGATCGATCATCGCTAGCACACATCTACGCCATGGATGTCAGCAGCCCGAGTCCGGCTCGATCTCCGATGCCTGAGCCGACTCCGCCGCCCACTAAGTCCTCTAAGCGGAAGGCTGCTGCCTCTAAGTCTTCCCCGAAGAAGAAACGTGCTATGAAGAAGAAAGCCAGGCAGCTACCAGAAAAGTTGGCTTACGATATGAATGACGAGGAGACCGACGACTAGGTGACTACGAACACGAAACGTCAGATGGCTTCGTGGGGAAAGAGAACCTCGGAGCCGCCAAAGGAACCAATAGACCTGGCTGTAAAGAAGCACTTCAAGAATATGCTGGAGATGCCGTCCCAAGTTCGGATGAATCTGCCATCTGACTATGGTCGCGGATTAATGATGACTTATAGCAAAGTCAAGAAGGCGGAGAAAACAATTCCCCAGCTCGGGAAGAAGCCAAAACAATCGCCCCCCCCCCCCCCCCGCTCAAGGTGTCGGACACTGTACAGACTCCCTACAGTCAAGTTGATCGGGAAGAAGCTGAGAGGTTTGCCAGAGATTGTGTTATAACAGTTGACCAACTCCTAGGCCAATCCGAGAATTTCAAACCGGCTGAATTGGCATGGAAATATGAGTTAGGGAAGTCTCTCGTCAAACCAGGTCAGCTCAACTCTTTGACAACATTCAAGCGCCAAATGCATACGTGGTATATCCAAACCGCAAATGAGGGGCTAGACCAACTCATGCTAAAAATTAGAGAACAAGATTACTTCCGCGATGACTCGATCTTTATTGATTTTGAAGATCTTTTTTTTTCTATAATCTAGACGCCCTCGACAAATCGATCATCAGCACCTATTGTCTGTAAGTATCTATCTCAGCTAGTTCGATCATTGCTTCTTATATATATTATCCTCACTACACGATATATATTATGCAGGACGAAGATTCTGGAATGTAATGGAAACAGTGACATTGGGTTCATTGACCCATATATCATCAATGATTACGTTTTAGTGGAATGCCCTGAAGAGACGGAGGATAACATAGTTATATTTTTGAGGAAACAATTTCACTATAGTGAAATACTATTTCCTTACAGACAAGAGTGAGTGTTACTGTCTTATGCATATTCCTTCATATTTCTATTTTGCTAAGTCGGCGTTAAGTGTAATTGATGAGTTATGCATGACTATGTAGATAATCGCGTGTGCAGTTATCACTGGATTCTTTTCAACATTCACGTTGACACCGGAATAGTTGATCTCATGGACTTTATGGATAAAGGCCAAGAGGAGTACACGCCCATTATTTCAATGCTCACAAGTAAGTTCAATCGTTTTCGCACTACACCGTCCCCTTTTGTTCAATTATTATCGTACGATGACCCATATATTCTTTTTTTTATTTCCCGGACAGGGCTTGGAAGCGGTTTAGGAAGCAACAACCCGGTTTAACGGAGTTGAATATGAGATTTGACACACTCGTCGTAAGTAGTACTTGCTACATTCACGCATCTCTCTTTAATTCCTTGAGCATTATTTGACTCAATTATATTTCTCGTAAAGTTCCCTCAGCAGCCACAGCAAACAAATTTATGTGCCTTGTATGTCATGGAGAACATAAGGACAATCGTGAATGAGCGGTTGGGCAGAAGGACAAATATAACGCTCCACGATCTCCGGAGGGAGCTCCTACCGGCAAACTGCATACAAGCACTTCAAGAGGAATTGGCGGGTTTTCTGCTGAAGGAGGTCATATCTCCAAATGGAAGATTAAATTGTTAAGTATAAACAATGTTCTGCTTGCAATGATCTCAATGTGTATAACTCTATTCAGATGTAATGATCTAATTGAGATCAATGTAATTATCTTTTGATGATATCAATGCATGCAATGATTTTTATGATGATTACTGTCGATGTGCAAAAAATATGTCATTTGCAGCCTAAACGAAATCACCGAAAAGAAAAGAACATAAAAATAACACCCCAAAAAGAAACATGCCAAAACTCTGTCGCGGCAGATAAACACACAAAACTCTGCCGCGGCAGAGAACCTTTTGCCCCGGTTGGTGTTACCAACCAGGGTAAAAGAGTGTTAGCCTGCACGCTGCGCAGAGCACACATGGGCCCCCTTTTACCCCGATTGGTATCAACCACCGGGTCATTAGGGGGGGGGGGCCTTTAGCCCGGGTTTGCGAAACCCGGTTGGGCAACCGGTGCGTAATCCCCCCCAACCGGGGCATTAGAGCTTCCCTCCACTAGTGTCTCCTATCATGCCTGTCACGGTGCGCTAAAATGGGCATTCAACCTCCTATTGAAACTTATTGTGCAGCTGTGTGTTCTAGCGTGAATGTAGGGCATCAAGATGTATCTAGGCTTTGTTTCATCTACATGGAGATCATTACGATAAGGAGAAATGAGTTCTATTTTTCAGTGTTTTTTACTTAAAAGAGAATGTAATATTGTAGCTAATGAGCTAGCAAAAGTGGCTCAGATGAAGGGAACTGTTGGCTTCTGGTTCAAGTCTGTTCCTGGCCGGATAGCCCCTCTGTCCTTGACAATTGTAAAAGGCTCTTGCATTAATGAAATCTATTTCAACCAGATGAGGCAGAGGAGGAGGCGCCAACAATGAGTAGAGGAGGCGACGAAGAGACGACATCGGTGGTGGCGAGGAGTCTCCGCGTTGGTGGCAGAGGCGGTGTCGGTTGCGCCGGTGAAGAGAGGCGATGACGCATATGGGATAGGAGGCGATCGCGGCCGAGGGTGCCGACGACGATTTTTTCGGTCGCGGCGGGTAGGATGCGTAGGCATTGTAGCGCAGAGGTGCGCATCGGCGTGGTAGGGGACGACTCGGAGTGGCAGGTTTGTGGTGCTGGTCGATCTAGATTGGGGGTGGGGTAGGGTAGTGTAAATGCTTCTACACACGTTCGACTAGAGCCCGACGCCGGTGGTACTATTTTACCTATGACAATGGAATTTTAATTTCACGCAGGTGGTATTTTAACCGGGGTAGGCAGTGAGTCCCGCATACCAGTGGCGAGGGTCTATTACTTGTAAGCCAGTGGTATGAAGCTAGCATTGGAGGGGTAAATTAGCCACGCCGGTAGTATTACTTGTAATCTGGTCCCATCTTATCACCGGCTTGGGAACATGGTAATCCGCCACCGAGAGTGTTTCTTCTATAAACACTTTCCTTGTAGTGCAAGATCGGCCATCGTATGGGAGAATGCCAAATCAAATTTGTTTTCCGCATCGATCTCATGATCGATGGGGTGGAGGGTGGGCGCTAAATTGCGTTTTTCCCTGTGGAAGCCTAGCGCGGCGGCGAGGAAGGCACGAAGATGATGCTGCCGATCGGGACGAGGTAGGCGCTGACAAGTTGATCAGCAACCGGCATGTATGCTCACTATCGACGATGTAGCTGACGTTTCCCATGCAGATGACGATTCCGACGGTGATAGTTTCACCGAAGCAGCCGTGAGACCCCACTCAGAACGAGACCCCGGACGCCGCTGGCCCGACGGTGGGCGCTAACTGTTGGTGTATCAGAAACATAGGCACAACGCGGGGTGCCATATGCCGAGGGTAGAACGCGGGTGATGGGATGGCCGGTGCCCTACGTCCTGCTAGAACTAATGGAGTAACTCCAGTAAACAAATCCGTTAAAGCTATAGGAAAAAAAAAACATTAAACGACGGCCCTGTCCACGCCGCACGCAGAAAAGAAGACGGCACGAAACACCTTGGAACATTAGACAAAACATCAGGAAGGCCCAGGAAAACATTATACAGGTCGCGGCCATATTCTTACCGGACCCGGGCCCCCATTCGATATATAGATAAGTGATTGCCGTGTCCACTCGGCCACTTGGCCTCCTCAACCCTAGACCCCCAAATACATCCCCAGTTCGCCGGAACTCCTCACCCCCGGCGCACCCCGTCCCCGTCGTAACTTTCCGCGCGGAATTAGTGGGTAAAACTTGCAGGATGTAAGTGTATCCTCTCATTTGCTTCTCTTCTAGTTGTGTTTTTGAAGTGATGCTTCTCTTCTACTTGTAGGCGCAGTTCAAATTGGGCTGTGTCTGGATTGTAGCTATTTATTTATGCTGAATATATACACATGCTGGCCTTCCTTTTTCATGTTTGATCACGACTTCTCTTCCTTCTGTATTGGGGCTTTATGATGAAACCATACACTGGTTAGTTTAAGGATTTGCATTTACTTTCCTCAGGACGGCAAGTACGCGGAGTAAAGATCGCTCAGAAGCCGTCGCCCATGGGACATTAACGGCTTCAACTGGGTCTGGGCGTAAGCGCCAGAAAACACAAGGCGCCGATAAGTACAGCAAATTCATTGAATCCTCGTTTAAATGTGAGTCACACTGATTCTGAATTTTCCGCTTCTTCTTTGCACATATTGGTCTGATAGAACCCTCACAGTTGAGTTGCCGTGTATCATTATTTTTGATCAGTTCAAGCATCTTACAAAGCGTGGCAAGAATTCCTGGAGAAAGAATGTGATGCTGAGGAGCAGCATTATGGCCCACTTCCCGATCATCGGCCTGTTTCACACCCTTTCGAGGAGAGACAGTTTGGTGATCTAGTCGTCACACGTGATGTCTCTCGGCATTTTCCTTGCGATGTCGTCTCGATCGCTCTGTTTGACGGTGTGATTGTGCTGCCATATTCTCTTCTGTGTTTTCCTAATTTAGTTTTTGGTCGCCGCGCTTAATGATATTTTTGTGCAGGAGATACAAAGTTATTTGCATGCTCAGGCATGCCTCTGCCTCAACCATCCAGGAGACCCAAACTTGACCTTGCTAGATATGTGACTACAGCACGTCTCGCTACAGAATATAAGGCCAAAAGATATAAAGATGATAAATTGAGGGTTGGTGCTGCTAATTGTTTTTCTCCCATCTCGCTTTGTTCACTCAAGACAGTTTTTTCCCATTCTGTACGTGATGATAAACAGCTTTGATCACTACAGATTGAAGTGCGCCTTCCTGATAGTGGAAAAAAAGTCTGTGGTTTGTTGGAGCTATATAATCGCCACATTGCTATCGTCACTTTGTTGAACTGGCGAACTGACCATCCTGTGGATGTGGAGCTCCCGGCAGGACAATGCTCTATTGATCGCAAGATAACAGTTGCTGGGCGTGCCTTCGGGTCGGGCTGTCTGATGACTGCAAAGGTAGATCATCAGCCTGACTGGGCTGACACGACACGGTGTTTCCCACTGACCATTGAGGTCGACCTACCGACTGATGTATTGCCAGAGCGTATCAGCGTCTGGAGGCATGAACGTGGCAATGAAGAAAACCCATCGGTATGCTGTTCATTTATTCCTTGCATGATGGAAAACTTGAAACAATAAATAAATGCATTGTAATATCAGTTGTCTAATGTATCACCGTGTGCTCTGAAGTAAAATTGCAATTTTCTGTATAAACCGTACCACTTTGCTTTTGTACAGGCTATCCTTGGAGGGCCTGTTCTTGGAGAAGATAACATGATTATGGGAATGAGCATTGAAGTTGGTAATGATGATCGGATGGGCACTGCTGCCAATGCATTTGTATCGTTTCTACCTCTGCCAGTACTGCGTAGATACTTGAAGCATTTTCAGATACTCGAGTATGTCTTCTAAATTGCAGTATTTACGAGCTATATATTCCACTGTTAGCCCCTATTCTGCTCTCGAAGCACTGGGGCATTAGGAATTTGTAGACAGGAATCTGCACGTCCATAATAATTTGGTTCTTCGTACCTCTGCCTGATGGATACCTGCATCAGGGCTAGTTTATTGCTCGTGCTTGTAGCTAGGATTGTTGTCTAAATGGAGAGTTAAAAGTTGAAACAATTCATTTAGAAAATATGGACAATGCAACGGATGTTAGTGGGGTCTGAATTTGCTCAATCCTCTTGTGTCTTCTGTTGAATGTTTGTAGGCCTTATTCGCAAGTCCTTTTTTCCATACCTCTTCTCTCCTTTTTTTTTTTTTAAATTCACAGCAAAACTTTGTCGCAGTCGTGATGAACTCCACTTCCGTGGATATTTGTTGCCTGATCGTGTACACACCTTAGTCCCGTCAGGTATGAATAATGATGCAAGCCATCATCGTAATTTTTACCTATTGTGTGCAGAGTATTATGTGAATGCTATGATTTATTTCATCTGAGTGCTATTATTGATCACCACTGCATCAGGATTTATGAGAAGAATAAACCGGATAAAACACTATGGCTATCCCATGCCACCACCACTTATGCTCGAACGTAAGTCGTTGTTTTTGATTTATGCTAACGTCTCCCTTGTGCAGTTCTGTATGATTAACTTTTTGATCTTGTCTCGTTGACCAGTTAATGCTGTATTGCTAAATCGGTTTGAAGAATGCTTTGGTGAACCACTTGCATGGAAAGGGTATCCTTTTCCTGTGATGTCTGAGGGTATTCTGGGTGTCTGGAAGCAAATTCGAAAGGATGTTGTGAGAGATATATCCCGTCGTGTTGTCTCAATTGCTTCATTTCATGGTGATTTTCACAGCTGCATGGTCACTATTTTCCCCTGCTAGTATTTGATCTTCACCAACTAACAAAGACATTTATGATGTGTAGGATATGAGAGGTATTTTGCGTGCACAGGCTTGCTTATAAAGTGGCATCGACGCACTGTCGTTCTAACTTCAGCAAGTTTGGTTAGGAGCTGTGATAGAGAAGACGAAATTGATAATTCCTTGAAGGTTGATGCTCTTAACCGTTTGTCTTTTGTCTTTAATTTATATGATAGTTAGCTGAGTTCACTTCATTATTGCAGATTGAGGTGTTCCTCCCACCAAATCAACGTGCTAGTGGGAAGCTGGAATTTTATAATTTGAACTATAATATTGCTATTCTCAGTGTCCAGAAGAAGTTCATTTCTGTTCGTCCAGAAGACATTCTCAACGAGGCCTCGATGCCGAGGCTGTCTGGAAAAGTATTAGCGGTGGGGCGTGATCCTCGACAAGGACTGCTAATTGGCTCAATTGGTGAAGTGAAGCGTAGAGACAAGGGTTGCAAACTTGACTGCAAAGATCTTATGCTGTCCACTTGTAATACCAAGAAGGTACCGCTGCAAAATTCTTTTCCTTTTTTTTGTGCGTGGCAGAGCCAGAATAAATAGTCGCACCAGAATCTGAGTTGTCTCTCTTTAATCATGATACTTCTCCTGAACTATGAATTAAATTGCCTGACTCGGTAACATAAGGCTTCTATTTTTCCTTCTTCTGCTAGGCTGGAATTGGAGGTCCTCTTATTAATTTTTACGGGAGTTTTGTTGGCATGAACTTTTATGATGGGAGGAGTTTAACTCCGTTCCTGCCTAGGAGTAAGATTGTGCAAGTTTTAGGATCAATGATTAATCTCCCATTCCCATCGGAAAGGTAAATTTTTTGGCCTCGTCTCAGTCCTAACTGGGTTCTTATTCCACAAATTTATTACATTGTAAAATTTCAATAGGGGGGATCGGCCTTTGCACTTGAAAGATGCTGGTGGGGAGCAGCGAGAAAACAGGTATTTTTTTCCGTAAACACTTGTTTTTGTTAGCTTTTATATACCATTTATTGAGAAGCCAACTTAGTTTGGAAAAATAACCAAGGATATTGTATTACAGGTGGCCTGTGCCCGAGCTATATTGGTATCATGGTCTACTTGATGTGGATTTTGCTGCACACGAGCATGTCGGAAGGGTGCTCCAGTAGAAGTCTTGTCATGCTGTTCAATTACCATGCTATTGTCTCGAGTAGTCTTCCTTGTGCCGATCCAGCAACTAATATCAAGCAAGACTAGTGCTATCTAATATCCATTATCTCGTTGTTGTCCTTATTCTTTTAGTCCGCATCTAGCAGGTGTCGCACAAACTACTTTTGTTGTCTTATTGTTGTACTTGTTCTGTTAATTAATCTAGCAAGCAGGAGTACTTGACAGACCTGACTAATATATACTCCCTCGGTTCACAAATAGATGATTTCTATTTGTCCAAATATGAATATATGTAGACATATTTAGAAGTTATCTATTTGTGAACGGAGGGAGTATATGTTGCTACTTGGACCGGTGTTGCTTGTTTATGGGGATGACTGCAAGTGTTGGAGCTAAGTGCACTTATTCAAGATGTGTAAAAAAATTTCTGTCACATTCATTTTGTTTGACATGGGAAACGTGGCTTGTACTGATTTGGAACAGCTGGATGGCAAACCCCAACGTTTAAGCGCTGGTGCCGCCTCTCACCGGAGTCTCGCCGAACCACCACTCGGTAATATAATTGCTGGGAAAACGTCGACATAAAAGCTAACAACTACTCCCTCGTTCCATATTAGATGATTTCCACATAGATGTATCTAGACATATTTTAGTACTCCCTCCGTCCGAAATTAAGTGTCACAAAGTTTGACAAAAGTGGATGTATTTAGTGTTAGATACATCCACTTTTGTCAAATTTTGTGACATTTAATTTCGGACGGAGAAAGTACTAAATACATCTATTTGAGAGTCATCTAATATGGAACAGAGGGAGTAAAAGGCAAATGCCAAAAACCAAAAGACTAACAGATAACTCATATATTAGTTTGGTATAACAAAAGATGTTTACACTTATTTTAGTTCGACCTAACAAAGCTTGGATAAGATTTTCTTCAAGCCACCACCGCGCTAGGTCCACTCTGCTGTCGCCGTCCTTGGTCCTCTCCCCGTGTCGTTCCTCTCCCCTCCATCTTCCAACGGACCACCAGAAGCTCGTGGCCCCGCCATCGACCCATCGTTCCCTGCCGCTTCGGCCGCCACCACCGTTGTTCCCAGCCGTCATGGCCATGAGCCATAAGCCAAAAGCCAACCGCCAAAAGCTATAGGCCATAAGCCATAATTCAAACAAATAACACATAACTATTTTGATAATTAACGTTCTTACAATTATTTTAGCAAAAAAGAAACTGAGATAATTCAGTCCTTAAACGTGGCAACTGTGTAAAAAAAAGTCAGAATTAGCTAATTCATTTCAAATCAGCAGTTATACAATTTTTTCGGCATTCAGGGGCATTACAAACATTTCATACTTCAAACCACTAGCATCAGCCATCAACAACACCCTTGCCAAACATCAAATCACTGCTTCCAGCATCAACTTTCTATAGCTGCTTTCCAACATCTCACTAGCTACAACTACTTCTCAACAGCAGCAGTCCAAATAGACCTAGGGTGTCACATCTCATACGGTTAGTGTGATGCATGATTGAATGCACACGGGTCTCATAAATATATCGTATGTTAGATGAATGCATTGTACATGTTTTGATATTTACAAATCGTGTGTTCATCATGATCACACACTTATATAATTTTCGACGTGTGTGTTGGTGGCTGATCGTACACGGTAACTTGTCTTTATTGGTATGTGTTAATTCTCCGGCTTCACCATATCCAATTTGCGCCCACTACGTGTAATCGTGTAAGATAATGTTTCGTTGTATCGTGATTACATTTGCCCTTGTTTGTTTTAATATCGGAATTATGTTTTCGTGAAATTTCGTTCTTTATGCCTAAGCTTTTGATGCTCTATGTCGCTGGGACCCAGCCCCCGAGCGTCAGCGTAATGTCGCTGGTATGCCGGATCTGTACCGCGTAAGGCCAGAGGGTACAAAGCCTCGCGAGGTGGTAAGAGCTCTCGAGAGCGATTCTCGAGGGCTCCCCCTTAACACACAAGCAAATCATAGGCTTTCTAGAAAAAGACTCATGAGGCTCTAGGCGGGGGAGAATACAGAGTGAAAAAAATGTCTTGAGAGCGTGATTTCAACTTAGCGCTGAGTGTATGTGTGGGGTGCTAGCCTCCTTGCGTGGCGGGTGACGCCTCTCGAGGTGAAATTACCGATGAATTCCTTGTGGAGGATGCATGTGGTGCTTCGCGAGGCAGTGCTCGTGAGGTTCCGGCGTCCTATAAAGGAATCTTGGTTCCCGCCTTGTTATTTCTCGACAAGTGTATGCACGGTAGCTTCGCGTGCTAGCGGCTTTTTAACTTGTTTATGCACGAGGAGACAAGCACTGACCTTGGTGATGTCATCAACAAAAGGGCCATCCACGTCATAAAACTTAAAATTTTGCACGGATATATAAGTGATCCTTCTATATTGGTCCACTTCTTTCGTCGTGAAGTCCAACAAACTTGCATTAGAAACAAGTTCATAGAACAATTCATGAATGCCCAAAGTTGTTACAAGATCATTGCAAGGGTATGCGGATGCTCGAACATATCCTTCATATTATCAAAGTCTAGCATACTCAGGTCGGCGATATCCTCATTGAGAGAAGGTATCATGATTGATTTCCTCTTAGAAGACAGTCTCTCTCTTGAGGAGGGAACAATCTTCCCTCCAAACCAGCCTCTAAACTTTTTCATATTCCTATTCTGAAATTTTTAGCAAGCCCAATAAAAATTAACTATGAGGATAAATATTATAGGAAACCATTCTAGCAACCTTAGGAGCATTAATACATGCATCAAAACAATTTAAATCAACTCAAAACAAGCACGCGAGCTCAAAAAACCAGCCACCTAGTGCAACAAAATGCTCAAGATATACAACACCGATAAAAAAAAACTACAAATACCGATAGAGGAGTGATGACGTGAAAACACACATATGTTCTGTGGGTGACCCCAAGAGGAAGGTATGAAGAGTCTAGCAGCAAGTTTTCCCTCAGAAATAAACCAAGGTTTAATCGGACCAGTAGGAGAAAGAAATCACTTCTAAAGGTTGTTGACAACTGATGTTGCACTACCAGACTCAGCAGCAACGTGGAATCTACACACAACACAACCAACATACTTTGCCCCAGCCAAACAGTGAGGTTGTCAATCTCACCGGTTTTTCTGAAAACATAGGATTAGACGTATAGTGTGGAAAACAGTGTTTGTTTGCAGTGAATGAAATGAGAAAAATGATTGAAGTAAAAAAAGAACCGTACTTGCAGTAGGTTGTATTATCAGTGTAAAACAATGGAACGGAGTCCGCAATTTGATACGTCATAAACGTATCCCTAATTTCTGACGTTCCATGTTGTTTTCTTATTGTTTCCCACATGTTTTCTATACACTTTATATCATTTTTACACGTTTTCCGGAATTAACCTATTGACAAGATGCCACAGAGCCAGTTCCCTGTTTTCTGCTGTTTTTAGTTTCAGAAAAGTTGTTCTGGAAATATTCTCGGAACTGCAAAATTCGAAAGTCAGAAGTCCTAAAAGTCCCGGAAGCTTCCAGAAGTCCCGAAGAGCCCCGGAGGGGGGCCACAGGGTGGCCACACCATGGGGTGGCGCGGGTCCCCCCTTGGACGCGCCACCAGGTGGTGTGGGCCCCCTAGCCACCACCCCCCCCCGGCATCGCCCTTTCGCCTATTTATACTCCCCGAGGCGTAAACCCTAAATACATCGACCTTTTTCGCAAAATACATCCGTAGCTCTGCCGCCGCCATCGACAAGTTTCGGGGGACAGATCTCTGTTCTGGCACCTTGCCGGGACGGGGAAGTGCCCCCGGAAGTCATCTCCATCGACTCCACCACCATCTCCATCGCCGTTGCTGTCTCCTATTATGAGGAGGGAGTAGTTCCCCCCAGGGCCGAGGGCTCTACCGGTAGCTATGTGGTTCATCTCTCTCTCCCATGGTGTGATCTTTATGTGATCATGAGCTTTGTAATCTAGTTGAATATGTAGATTGATCTTGATATGTTCTGCTACTTAAGTGGTTTTGTTATCTCCGTAAACACTTTGATCATGGGGTAAAGTTGACAGTGTGTGCTCCGTGTGGTTTAGCATGATATTTATATCTTGTGTTGGAAGATGAACCTATGAAATTGGGTCGTTTGTTTAGTACTAATTTATGGCGCTCGTAGTGAAATTGGGTGTGCCCTAGAGAGGGAATATAGACTTGAGGAGTGCTGTTAAAGCCCTACGCAATGATTAGTGTTCATTATTCAACCGGAGAGTGGTTCGGAGTAGCATAGTGAAGAAATGATATTTATGCATTCAATTATGTTTTCATTGTTCAGAGTGTCCTCTATTGAAAGTAGGAGCCCTAGGCCTTATTTCCAAGCATTGAAACACCGTTTACAACCTGTTCTGCTACATGTTTACTTGATGCTATTTTTATTTCAGATTGTTATAATCACTTATTATCATCCATATTACTTGCATTTTACTCTCTCTTCGCCGAACTAGTGCACCTATATACCTGACAAGTATATTGGGTGTGTTGGGGACACAAGAGACTTCTTGTATCTTGATTATATGGTTGCTTGAGAGGGATACCTTTGACCTCTACCTCACTGAGTTCGATAAACCTTGGGTGATCCACTTAAGAGAAACTTGCTGCTGTTCTACAAACCTCTGTACTTGGAGGCCCAATAACGTCTACAAGAATAGAAGCGTGCGTAGACATCACAGTTCACTAGTGATGTCTCTCCATAAAAGAAAAATAACATGCTGGGTAAACAAATTACAGCCGGACAATTGACAGAAATAAAGGCTTCACCGTAGTGCATATGCAAGACATGATGATTACTATGAGATTCATTTGGGCATTATAACATGATAATAGACCGTAATCCAACTGCATCTATGACTAATAATTCACCCTCGGGACGTCATCCGAGCAAACTTTGGGTATTGCTATGTGTTGTTGGGATACCCCAAGAGGAGGGTTTGATGAGCACAGCGGTAGGAGTTTTCCCCTTAGTTAAAAACCAGGGTTATCAATCCAATAGGAGAATGAGGATCTTCAGAAGGTTGATGCCACTGACGGTTGTGCTGGAGCTTCACCGGTGTCAGCAACAACGTGGAACCTGCACACAACACAACCAAAATACTTTGCCCCAACGGTACAGTGAGGTTGTCAATCTCACCGGTCTTGCTGAAAACAAAGATTAGACGTATAGTGTGGAAAACAGTTGTATGCTTGCAGAAAGTAGACAGAGCAGGAAATTGTTGTGATTTGTTTAACAATGTGGAAAAATGGACCGGGGTTCATAGGTTCACTAGTGGTGTCTCTCCATAAAAGATAGCATGTTGGGTGAACAAATTACAGCTGGGCAATTGACAAATAAAGGTTGCACCGTAGTGCATATTATAACATGATGATTACTATGATATTTAGTGCGGGCATTACAACAAGATACATAGACCGACATCCATCTGCATCTATGACTAATAATCCACCCTCAGGTTATCATTCCAACCCCCTTAGGTATTAAGTTGCAAGCAACAAATAATTGCATTAAACAAAGTGTGTAATGTAAGCAATGATTATACACGCGGGTACTCTCACCGCTGTTTTCTCCCTAATGGCAACAACACATCCTTCCGCTTCACGTTTCTGTCACTCGAACAAGGCAACAAGGAGGCATGAACCGACTATCAAGCATAAATAGTCCCTCTTGGAGTCACTAGCAACTACTTGGCCAGAGCAACCACTAGCAACGGAAAATCATGCAAGATCACAAATAACATATGCAATAAAGACTATAATCAACTTGGCATAAGTTAAATATTCATCGGATCCCAACAAACACAACATATATAATTACATAAGATCAATCTCGATCATGATAGGCAGCTCACGAGATCTAAATATGGAGGCATATGAGAAGGAGACAACCATCTAGCTACTGCTATGGACCCGTACACTAGTGGAAACATGGGCACTAGTCCCGGTTGTGCAACCGGGATGGGCCAGCCGGGACAAATACACCTCCCCCATTGGTCCCGGTTGCACCAGGACCCGGGACAAATAGGACTGACCACGTGTCGAACATGGCCAGGGGAGTTAGTCCCGGTTCGTGTTAGGAACCGGGATGAATGCCTCCTCTGAAAAAGCTGCATTTTGGCCACTTTCTCTACCGCGGCAGGGTTTTTTTTCCGCATTTTCCCCAATTTTCGATCCTGCCTCGCAATCCCCAACCGGCCTCCCCTCCCCCAACCGCGTCCACTGGCCCACGTCTTTAATTAAGCCAACTGGCCATGACGGGGGGATGATAACCCGGTAGGCCAAACTCCAAGGAGTAACCCGGCCCAAAGGATGGTGCGCAGAATCCGGCTAAGGATAAGGAAGCTTGTGGAAGGCCCAAGTTTGTAGGCCCAGCAACCCGGATTGTGGGTTATTGTAAAGGAAAACTAGGGTTTGTGCGCCGTGACCGGGTAGGACCCAGGGTGTGCCTTGGGGAATAAGCCAGGGGGTACGGGTGCTTTATAAACCGACTCCCAGGTCTAGTTTTAGACAGAGATCTAAGAACCCTAGATATAGCGCTTGGTATCGAGTATCCAGTGTAATCCTAGAGTTGAGTTGTTATATCGAGATTGGAGACTCGGCGACTTTGATTGCCGGCTACCAGATTGAATCGCACCATGTTTTCCTCTGAGCTAAACCCTCTCCCAAACATCTGTGTCGTCTTGCCCCAAGATCAGTTACCCCCGGTAACGTCTGCCGTGATTATCCCACGACAGTTGGCGCCCACCGTGGGGCCTGCGTCCAAAGGTGTTTACATCACGGGAGAAGCTCGGAAGGGCATGGAGAATCTTGTCATCGGCGAAATCTACATCGACCACGAAGGAGAAAAGATGGTGGACGATTCCGGCTGGGGGCCGGAGTCGGATCACCTCGAATCCGGATCCGTCGTGACGATCGGCCGGATCAGCGTCTTCATTGGTATGGTATGTGCTTCCAATTCGATCCCTGACAACGTTGGATCTGATTCTATGCCAGGAAAAGCCACGTCTATCCGATCAGATGATGAAGAATCGATTGGAACGACACATCCGGCAGAAGAACCCATCGCGGAGTGGGAACAGCCGGAGGAGCCGGCATGGACCCCACGCGACCGGGCCGAAAGAGAAGATGATACCGGGTCCATCCTGGATCTACTGGAAAATCGGTATGAGGAGAACGATGAGGAAGAACAGCATGAATTTACACCGGATATCGTACGCAGAGTTGCAGTCTATGCGGCCCCCGCGGCCAATCTCAACCAAGGAAACGCAACCGCGGCATCAGTCGGGGCGGCTCAGGCAGTGGCCCAGCGACAGGGCGCGGCTAACGGAGACCCGGTCTTGGCCCGGGTTGATGGAGAGTCGGCATCAGTAACCAGCAGGGCAGCGGATGAAGAGTTGCATGCAAATACGTTCGGATTCTTAGAAAACCGGACACCAGGCGCGGGTCCTTCGAACCCGCGCCACCCGGCCTTATTCGATAACAATCTGATTCTAGACCCCACGGTTCTCGCAACGGTTATCACTCCGGAGAACGCAGCGGAACGCGTCAGGGATCTGGATGTGGCTCGTCGTGCGCTGGAGCAGCAAAGAAGGCAGGTAGAGGCAGAAAGACAAGGGATGGCCACGCGGCGGCGTGAGCTAGATGCGTTGGAAACCCGGCTCCGAGAGGAAACGTCTAGAATACATCAAAGGCACCACACCAGGTTACCAGCAATGGGCGGGGTTATTAATCCGGCTAATTTATTTGTTACACCTCAGGACCAGCCGATACCAGTGGCGAACCAGGGAACCGCACCCCAACAGGTGACAGCAGCGACACATCCGGCGAATGAGCGGACCGGGTTACCCCCACCACAAACTAGAGTCACAACCGGCAACAATCTACCACCACCGCCACCATCACGGTTCCGCACACCAGCCGGCCACTACAATAACCCCATGGACAATGTATATGCAGCGACACTCGCGTTGAATCAAATCCCTGTGGGAGAGTCGCCCCATGCAGAGAAGACTCGGCAAGCCATCGATCTGTTGCACACTGCGGTGGCACAGCAAGCCAATTATCCGGATCACAGAAGCGGTATGCACGGGACGCCATACGTCAGTCAACAGCAAGGGAATATCCAAACAAGTTCAGCGCGACGGAGGGAAGAGCAGCAGCAAATGCCGCCTCCTCCCCGCGCTCAGGCAGCATCAGCAGCACAGGCCGTCGTGGACAGTTCTAGGGCCCAGAGGGCCGCGGCCGGGTCTGCAGCACATGGACTTCCCGCAGCATCGCGCCCAGCCGCGCCCCCCGCGGTATCACACGTTTCTAGAGCCAGGCCGCCTCAACCGTTCTTGCAGGGCCTAAGTGTCTCTCGGACAGTATCAGAGCTGAACCTTACCCGGAAAAATTCAAAGAGCCAGGGAAAGTAGTGAATTATGAGCCAACTATGGATCCCGAGACATGGCTAAGCAGTTACGAGATGGCAATGTCAATTCGCAACGCGTCCGAGAACCTCCAAGCCAAGTTCATGTACCTGATGATGTCGGAAGGAGCAGCAAAATTGTGGTTCACCAATTTGCCGGAAGGATCGATCAAGTCTTGGGAGGAATTGAAGACCGCGTTTGTCAAGCACTTTCACGGGACCTGCAGGAAATTGTTCACTATTGATGATCTAGAGCGATGCGTCCAGAAGAAGGGAGAATCGGCGCGTAGTTGGGTGCGCCGGGTTATGGAGATACTTCACTCATCCACGGATATCCAGCCCAAGGATGCGCTACAGGCCATGGCAAAAACATGCAAGTATATACCTTTAGTGCAAAAGTTAACTCGCATGAAGTCCAGTCGAAATGCGTCGGAAGTTACAATGGGAGAATTGATGGATGCGTGCAACAAACACGCTGCGACAGATACTACAGAAGAAGAAGCTGATGACAAGAAGGTAAAAGCAAACACAAGCAATAACGGAAGAACCGGCAATGGATCAGCATCAGGTAATAACGGAAATAGCCAGAACAAGCGCCCGTTCGAAGGAGGTTCCGAGTTTGTCGCCAACACAGAAGCCGGGTCTTCGAGACCCATAGCAGAAGGAAATTTCAACGGAGGTAACCACAATGGAGGAAACTATCAAGGTCCACCAAGGCCGGGTAACAATTGGGACATATTCAGGATGGCATGCCCGAAGCACAGCAGGAATGGCAGGCCAGCTAACCACTCCCTAGAACAGTGCGCCGATTTACAAAGATGGAAAAATGAGGAAGTGCACAGAGCTATGCGAGGTGCAGGACGGGGAGGAGGACCGGGTCCAGGGGCAAACCCGGGCAACGGCCCACCCCCAGCCGGCAATCCGGCGGCTGGGAATCAAGGTAATAACCAAGGGGGGCAGGAGGTTTCCAGGCTAACCCCAAACAATTGGGTCAATATCATGTGCATACCACAGGAGGCTCTAACAAGGACAAAAAGATACTGAAGCAAGCGGTCAACTCAGTTTCGTTAGTTGTCCCGAGGTACTTGAGATGGTCAGAACAGGAGGTAACATGGAGCAGAAGGGATCACCCAGAAAGAGTGGAGCACCCAGGAGTCTTGGCATTAGTAGTCGCACCGCAAGTCAATGGGTACGAACTGAAAAAGGTTTTAATGGATGGTGGAAGCAGCATCAACATACTGTATTGGGAAACCTTCCTACGCATGGGTCTCAAGGAATCTCAGCTGCAAAAAAGCTCAACAGTTTTTCATGGGATAGTGCCGGGTCATTCAGCATGCCCTGAGGGAAAAATCGCATTGGAGGTAGCCTTTGGAGAGTCGAAGGATAACTATCGAATTGAGTGGCTTACCTTTGAGGTAGTCAAATTGCGCAGCCCTTATCACGCGTTATTTGGAAGGCCGGCTTACGCCAAATTCATGGCTAGGCCGTGTTACGTATATCTACAGCTAAAAATCCCGGGTCCCAAGAAGACCATTACCATACATGGAAATCGAGACATAGCAGCTGAATGCGACGAAGGAGATGCAGCAATGGCCGAGCAGGCCTGTAGAAAAGAAGAACTCAAGCAGTACCGGTCTCAAGCAGACCCGGAGGGTAGAGCCACGTCAAAAAGGCCGAGTACCGAAGGCGAACGAGCAAAATCCAAGGTAACACAAGATGCTAAAATGGTGGCTTTTGTCAAGGATGACCTCTCCAAACAATCCGCCACAAAAGAAGAAGCTGCCGGGTTACTCACAACCGGCCATGTCATGGAAACACCTTACCCGGGTTGGCTAGCAAACCCGGTACTCGTCATGAAAAAGTCTAACGTGTGGAGAATGTGCACCGGTCACGCCAGTTCGGGACCGGTGTCCACGAAGAACTAAACAATGTAATGGGCAGCAGGTTTCAGATGCGCTCTTTTCCTACCCAGGGTACCTAAGGGGACTGGAAGGTTTTTAATGAGGCGGCCTGCTGATCCAAACTTTCTCGCAGCAATAAAGAGATGGTTATCAAGTCCTATTTCGTTACAGCCTGATTACAAGTAAGTAGTATCCACATGGCATCAGTATTTCCGTATCATTAAGAATGTTGAGTATATACAGGTCTCGGGGGCCGGCGGCTCAAGTAGCCCAGCTAGCAACCCAAAAGACCCGGCCTTGATGCCTATAAGTTATAAGGGCCGATTATTCGCAAACGAGTACGGCTGCAATCTTATAACTGGACAAAGGAGCCAAATTTTCTTGACTTTTCTTACTTAAGCTCGATGTGACTCGCACTAAAGTGGCATGATTCGTTCGCTTACGATTACAATCAGCCATGAAGCCCAATGGGACTTGCCTGACACTGTTCTCGTATGGATGTAACAACATGGTATCCACGCGAAAGCCGGCTTACAGTACAAGATAGTCAAAAGGGTCATCTAAACCACAAGTTTATGCAAAGTACAAGGCTAAAAGCCGGAAACTCAACAACTATCAAGCATAACTTCAGTATTCACACGGAATGGCTTTAGGCTTGCGACTCGGTAAAAAATAATTTGTTCTCTGAGAAAGGCCACACCCCCATGACTCGGACTTTGGGTCCTGGGGACTGGGGACTTCGAAACAGAAACAAACTACTTGGCTATCGCAGTTCGAAAAACCTCACCATCCGAGTCTTGGGGACTTAACGAAAAAGTCCACGTATCAAAGCCCCTGGTACTCGGAAAACCGAGTCTTACGAAGGGAGCCAAAATAGAGAATCGGGTATCGAGAAAAAAGTTCAAAGAATAGGCAAGCAATACGGTTATCAAAAGGCCAGGAAAGCCGCAAAGTATATCACGAACTAAAAGTACGTTACAAGGTACGGCGCCAGTTTCAGGGGTGCACAGGCGCACCATCAAAAGCATAACAGTGTGAATACAAAGCATTACAAGGTATTATGATAGTACGGCCCTATTCGGCCTCCTAAGCACGGCTTTCCGGGTCTGAGTCCTGGGTTTTCTGCTTAGCCTTCCCGGCACCCTTACCCGGACTCATTGCATCAGGGCGGACTGGTGGAGGGACGGCTGGTGTAGAAGCAGACGGGCCCGATCCTAACTCGGCCTCTCTCTTCGCAGTCGCCTCCCTCTTCCTGGCCGAGCTAGAAACCCACTTCTCCAAGATATCAAAAGGCGGGGGCGCTTCCTCCGTAATAACTTTGCCATCAGCGTCGTATGCACTCATAATCGTATTTAGGTCCAAGCTATCGGCCAAAGTGGTAGCTGAGGGGCGCACTGCGGCTTGTATGGCTTTGAAATCCTTGGGTGTAAATTTGGAACCGTCAGCCTTGAATTCGGGAAACCCGGATGTTACCTTTGCCGGGTCAAGCTTTGGAAAGAAAGCCTTGGCCAGAGTAAAAGCCCGGGTCATTCCAATCCGGCATGATGAGCGTTTCCATATTTCAATCCAGCCAGGTACAGTGGAGCAGGCTTGAACGAGATTCTCTTCACCCGGATATACTTCCGTAGGCCACTTCACAGCATCCAATATAAATTTTGTTCCGGCAAAGAAAGTCCGGAGCACAGTCTTGAGGGTTCTAGCCTTGACAATGGCATTTTCCTCTGGGACCGCAAGGTTGGCACCTGCAGTAGTAACAAAAGAAACAGCGTATCAGTAATCCCGAGTCTGTTATAATAAAGCAAAGACATGAAGCCAATCGACAGCAGAAAACTTACTGAGCAAGATTTGATAAGTATCGGAGACCTGGTCCGATAGTTTCTTCAGTTCGGTTTGAGCAGCATTGCACTTCTTCTTGTATTTGGAAACATCTTTCTTTAAGGTTTTCATGTCATCCTCAAGGATTTCCCTTCGTTTCATCTCGGCAAGAAGAAGTTGTTCGGTCCTCAGTAAAGTTTCATCAGACCGGGTTATCTGTGCCTGTAAGTAGCAAGGAATGCAAGTATTAGTTGGATTGTATGGAAAGCTGAATGTGGTGTAAAGTACCAAGCATCACTTTTGCAAGTCATACTTGGAACTTGGGGACTAGGTATGCAATATGAGATACAAAGTGTCCCTACCTGGTGCTCTGCAGCCATGCGCTCCAAGATCTGGCTCTCCGAAGTCTTCATAGTGAGGAGAGTGTTCATCAACTGATCGAAAGTATCTTTACTCGTATCAGAAGACCCAGGGCCTTGGAAATTCCGGGAAGGAGCTTTCTTCTTAGTAGGAGGCGGAACCCGGGTCATTTGTGTGTCGGAATCCGACGCTCCTTCTTCTGCACCCAAGACGGTGGTTTTGTTCTTCTTGCTTGCATGGGAAGCAATTGGATACTCGGCTCCTTGCGTGTCCGGGTTTGGCGGCGACGCTTGTTTTTCACCGCTGGACGCGGCTGTAGTCTTATCAGCCGGGCTCCCCTTACCCGGGCCCTCGGTCCCCGTTTCCTCTTGATCGCTGACAACGACCGTGGCCCTATAAGATGTTGTCAGTGAGTAGCTAAATACACAGTCAAGAAAGGGTGATGAAATATGGTGGAACATCAGGAAGGGGATCTTACCCGGTATTCACCACAAAGTCACAAGGAAATCCATCGCTGGACTCGGGAGAAGCTGGAAATTATCAAGTTAGATGTCATATGGGAATGGTTTAAAGAGAATGTTTGGACTCAGAAAAGATAGGGTAATTACCAGCCCGCCGCGGGGGGGTCGATGAAATACCCGGGTTGAGGGCATCATCACCCGGGTGATTTCGAGTTGACCTACGCTTGGGCACGGGCGACTCCTTCAAGAACGGCCAGTGGGATAACGTCAAGGTAGCTCAAGTATATCATTAAAGTAATGCGAGTTGAATGCGAGGGGGAGATATGAAACCTTGGAGGTGGCCTCTTGAGTCTTTCTTTTGGATCCGACTTTGACTGTCGGCTCCAGTTCTTCCTCGTCGCTGGCAGATTCTACTTTGCCATCGGAGTTTTCTTCTTCGTCATCTTCTTGTTCTGTATATCATCAAAGTTATGGTTGGAAATGAAGGGGTTATGGTGAGTTCAAGGGAACCAAATAAAATCCGGAGAGTACCTTCGTCCGAGTTAACAGTTTCTTGCTCCTCTGGACTTTCGGAGCTAGGGGAGGCATTGGTTTTCCAAAAATCATCATCAGCCTGAAAAGTGTTAACATAAGGGTTATTAACTGCATTGAGTGGAAAGAGCAAAGGTAAAGGCATCAAAGTCGGGTTTTCACCTTGGGGGCTGGGTTCTCAAGCGTGAAGGGCTCTAACCCGGATATGTTCCGGATTACCTCAAGCTTTTCGGTCAGAAAACCCTTGATGGTTTTATGAGTATCGCCAGCTGCGAAGATGTTGTCGGAGTACCGGAGCGGGTCTGTAGGTTGCCCTGAATACTCGCACATTAACTTTGTGCGGATGGAGTTGGGTTGAATCCGGAAATCTACCCAAGTCTTCACCAGGTTGAGCCCGATGAGGCCTTGGGCTGTGAGAGTGGTGATTTTGGCTAAAAGAGGTTGAATTGCCTCCCTGTCCGAGTCAGGGGCGAAGGCACTAAATTTATCAGAGATGTCAAGAAGACCCTCTGAGTAACCCGGCAGCTTCTTTTGGCCGGGTGGGGAGGTGTCTTGGCAGTAGAAGTAGGAGAGCTGCCAGTGCTTGACATGGGAATTAAGGGTGAGGGGTGGCATCAGAGAATTCTTGCGGCGCTGGATGGAAACCCCGCCGCAAGCGAGAAGCGCCCCGTCACCGCTCTCGCGGCACGGTTTGCATTGAAAAAGCTCGATGAAAAGAGCTAGACTTGGCGAAGTGCACAAGTATGATTCGGAAAGGACTATGAAGTGGGAGATGTTGAGAACAGAATTAGGCCCGATATCAAAGACGCGAAGACCGTAATGATTCAAAACATCACGGAAAAAGGGGTGACCCGGTGGGCGGAAGCCCCGGGTCACATGTTCCACAAAGCAAATTACCTCGCCTTTTGTCGGGGTGGGCCGGGTCTCCTTACCCGGCACTCTCCATTGGATATCCTCTTGAGGAGGAAGGACTCCCTGCTCCACTAGCTCCTCCAACTTGGATTTGGTGACTGTAGACCGCGCCCAGTTGGCGGAGATGGAGTTGGCGGCTTTAACTTTGGTTGGAGTTTTCCCTTACTTTTTGGGAGCCATGTGGTTGACCTGCAAAAGTACAAAGTAAAAGGATAAGAGGACTAAGACCCGGAAGTTGTTAGCCGGCCGAGTATCGGTGGGGTAATATTGAGACATGAAAAATTGCGTGAAACCCGGGTGTTAGTTCACCGAGTAAAGTTCGAAATTGTCCGGGTATCAAGTATTATGACGAAAATTATGGAGATCTAAGTGTTGAAGGGGTTCTTTGGGGGCGATGGGTGGCCGCATAGGCACTTAACGCGAATAAAAGGAACTGAAAAGGAGAAGTCCGGCCGGGTGATTGTGAAGGGAATATGCCCGAGAGGCAATAATAAAATGGTTATTATCTTATTCCTTGTTTATGATGAATGTTTATTTCTCATGCTGGAATTGTATTAACCGGAAACGTTGATACATGTGTGCTTAATAAACAAACAATGGTTCCTAGTAAAGCCTCTCTTTTAACTAGCTCGTTGATTAATAGATGATCAAGGTTTCCTGATCATGAACATTGGATGTTGTTAATAACGGGATCATGTCATTAGAAGAATGGTATGATGAACATATACCCAAAGAGAATATAGCAATGCGATCAAGTCATTTAGTTTACATTGTTATATCAAACATACGAAGTAACTTATTCCTTAGACCATGAGATCATGTCAATCGCTGATATTGGAAGAGTGCTTTGATGGCATCAAACGTCACACCGTAACAGGGTGACTATAAAGGTGTCGTTAAGTATTCGGAAAGTATTAGTTGAGGATCATGGATCAAGAGTGGAATTTGTCCATCCAAATGACGGAGAGATATACTCTGGGCCCTCTCGGTGATATCACATCGAAACCGCTTGCAAGCACGTGATATGATCACAAGGATGTTATATCACGGGAACGAGAAAAGAGTACTTGTCGGTAACGAGATTGAACAAGGTATGGTTGATACCAATGATCGAATCTCGGACAAGTAAAATATCGCGAGACAAAGGGAATAGTTCACGACGTTGTTGGTTCACACGATCACGAGAGTCATCGTTGAATATATAGGAGTCATCACGGATCTCCAGATCCCACTGTTGATTATTGATCGGAGAGGAGTCTCGATCATGTCTATCTTATTCGCGAACCGTAGGGTGACACACTTAAGGTTCGATGACGCATTTGAGAGGATACGGAATATCGGAGAAAAGTTTGGACAGCACCGAAATTGTTTCGGGGAATATTGAAATAGTCACCGAAATTGTTTCGAGTAATTTTGAAATAGTTCAAGGGGATTCTTATCAAATGGTTGTTAATAGATTTAACAACTAACTCAAGGGGTTATATGTTAATGTTTGTTAATGGAATTAACAAATATTAAAATAAAGAAATAAAATTGTTTTATTTATTTATTAAAGAAAACCCTTGGGATTTTGAGTGGGAATTAATGGAAGAATGAGTGGGTTGAGTGGAGACTCCACTCACATGATGAGGGAGAGGTGGAGGCAGCCAAAAATTCGTGGCTGCCATCCCCTCCTATAAAAGGAGGGGTGAGAGCTCCCTCTCCCCCACACACACACTTTTGTCATCTCTTCCTCCCTCCTGCCGCTGCTCCACCACTTGTTCGTGCGCTTGGCGAAGCCCTGAGCAATGTTTTTCTCCACCACACCACGCCGTCGTGCTGCTGGAGTTCCGAGGGATCCTCTACTTCCACGCCCCGCTGGAACGAGGGAACGGAGGTCGTCATCAACCGCACGTGTGACCGATCACGGATGCACCGCCGGATTGCGGTGCTCATCTTCTCGCTATCGGGATCGGTGTGAGTACGACTACGCCAACAACGAGATTTGATCTCGTACCACTTTGAGTCTTCGAGGGTATGTGTTCTCCTTAACCCTCTCGTTTCCCGTTGCACTTCGTCTCCTAGATTAGATCTTGGCCTTTCGGGTGTCTCTCGCGTAGGAAATTTTTTGTTTTCTATGCAACGAACCCTTCAGTGGTATCAGAGCCGGATCTATGCGTAGATGTTTTGTACGGGTAGAACACATAGGTGTATGTGGGCGTTGATGATCATGTTATTACCTCCTTGACTATTTTATGATCTTAGTGGCATAGTGGGATGAAGCGGCCCGGACTAATCTTACATGTCCACGTACATGAGACTTGTTCCACAACTAACATGCAACTTGTATTGCATAAGTGGCTTGCGGGTGTCTGTTTCTCCTACTATAGTTAAGATCTAATCTACAAAGGGTTGCTAAAAATATGTTTATCAATGTTGTGGTTGATGTTCGTAGGTATGAACGGTTCTATCATCGAAAGCCCTAAGCCACGTAAAATATGCAAAAATAATTTAGAGGCGTCTAACTAGTTTTTGCTGGGCTTGTGATGTGATATGGTAAATATTACAAATTTGATTATGAGATGATCTATTTTGTAAATTATTGATATACCGGAAGGTATCCATATGATTGTCTTCTTCTTGATGGACAATCAAGATTGGGTGCCATGGTACTTGGTACCACGCCGGTGGAATGATGGAGATCATACCATGATGCACATGATGGAGATCAAGTGCAATGAGGACCATATCATATCACGTTATCCTTACATGTGATGTTTGTGATGTTAATCCTTTTATGCATCTTGTTTTGCTTAGATAGCGACGGTAGCATTATAAGATGATCCCTCTCACTTAATATCAAGATAATAATGTGTTCTTCCTTAAGTATGCACCGTTAAGAAAGTTCGTCGTTTCGAGACACCACGTGATGATCGGGTGTGATAGACTCAACGTTCGCATACAACGGGTGTTTTCAAGCCTAGCATGTACAGACATGGCCTTCAAACACACGCAATACTACGGTTCTACTTGGCGAGCCTAGCATGTACAGACATGGCCTCGGAACACGTAACCGAAAGGTAAAGCATGAGTCATATGGATGATATGATGAACATGTCGATGTTCGCCTTTGAAGCTACATCATCTCACGTGATGATCGGTTTTGGTGTAGTGAATTTGGTTCGTGTAATCACTAAAGACGACTAAGAGGGATGTTGTTTTTGAGTGAGAGTTCATGGCTTAATTTTGAATTAACTTGAACTTATTTATCATGAACAACAAATCAAAGTGAATTTGCACAAATTGTAGTATTCATTGGCATCCACATAACTACCTTACACTTAGATTGTTAATTGAGATATAACTGTTATGATCTGGTAAATACCATTTAAGATTGGTACCGTATTAGTGAAATTTAAAATTGAGTCCTATTGTAGATTTTTGGTATTTCCTACCTAGCTCCATATGGTTAATGATTGATTGATCTAGAGAGCAAATAATTCCTACTTAGAATCCAGAGTCATGGTTGCATTCGTATTACTTTATCTTCAAAAGAATGTTTTGTTGATCAAAGTGATTTTGGAACTGAAAAAAAATTGTTTTCAGAAACAATCAAGTGAAAAGATATATTGATATCTAGAAACTTATTTGTTGCAACATGACCGAGTATAATTTAGCGTGACAATGTTTGCTTATATTATCTGAATATATGCAAATTTAGCGTGACAATGTTTGCTTATATTATCTGAATATATGCAATGATTGAAGACGCTAGGCGTTTGAATATTCCAAGAAGTTGGGCGCTAAAAATTATCCTCTAAATTCTTTCCTTCGAGCTATAGTAGCTTAATCATAAAATTGTTATGATGGGATGGATTAGAAGTATGGTTAAAATAGTTTACCTTACTTGGAAATTGCTAAGAGTGGAATCTAAAAGAATGCTATTAATATGGTGATATTAGTAGAACAATCAAACTCAAAGTGTGACTCAATGGGTGATAGTATATGACTAACACGCCAAAGAAAATGAGCTAGTACGACTAGCATTGTTTGATGTTGAATGATTCTTCTGTAAAGGAAAGGGAATATTGAAAATAGAATTAAAAATAGATATATGGCAGAAAAAAAAGATAACTGGAAAAGTCCAACTCATGAGTATATGCTTGATATACGAGTTATAGATGTATTACTAGTTAACAAAGTATTTTTGGGTATTTTGATACCACATTGGTTGGTATGAGTTGTCATACAAAGCAACGCAATGCAAGAAATACAAGGGCCTAAAAGGAACTAGTAATAGATGTGGAATCGATTATGACAAGAACATAAATAAAGTGTTATTGTGTTCATTGTAGTATCGAACCAAACATTCAAGATTTATTTTAAGAACTTAATAAGTTGTTATTTTGTTCTAGTCTTTTGTGAGAACAAATGAGATTGTTCAAACGATGACCATATTCCATAATTGATGGATATGTTAATATAAATCATGTTGGTAAAGTAAACATCTATAAGACTGAATGCTAAACGTTGCAAGACGTAAAAGATTTTCACTTAAATTGTGACACCACCATTTTAGATGGACTTCCGGAGTCATTTTGTTTTGAATAAATTGACGCTTGTGAGACCTCTTCCAAAAGATGACTAGAATTCCGTTCATAGGCCAAAGTAGAATGGAAGACTAATTTAGTGGAGATTATACATATTGATGTATATAGTCTATTATGTGTAGTCATGTATGGTGGATTAATTTTTCCTTCATAAAATTCCGTCGACAACTTGAGTAGATATGTGAGTATATCTATTTAAAGGGAACGGAGTTTGACATTTTGAATTGGTTCAAAAGGTTGTTAATATGAAGTTAAAATCAATGTAACAAGATAATAAAGTATTTATGATTGGATCATAAAGGATAAAGTTTGAGTTACAAGTTTAGCAAAACATCTGAGAAGTTGCAGAATTGTTCTACAACTTATACTTCTCGAATACCCCACATTACATTGGAGTATTCAAAAGACAAAATCAAACCATGTTTGACATGGTAAGATTAATAAAATTGCCATTATAATTTTGTAGTTTATACATTAAGGACAACCGCTTTTACACTGAAAAGAGCACCATCAAGATTCGTTGAAATTGACAACATATAAGATATGGTTTGGGTAGTGACCCGAATTGTCACTTTCTTAAGTTTTGGTATGCATAGCATGTGTAAAATGTTTACAACCAAAATAGGATAAATATATGTTTATAAGGTTATCCCAAATAAAACATTGGGTATTTCTCCTATCACCGAACCAAAAGACAAATGTTGTTTGTCGGAAAGGGTTGATTTCTCGAGAAAGTAGTTCTTGCGAAACAAGTGAGTGGGAGCACAGTACAAACTCAACGAGATTAGAGAATCTTCGTTATCATGTCAAGAGTAGCGCAGCACTGGAAGTCGTTCCAGGGTTTGCTATTTTGACAAAGTAGAAGACACTACATCCGTTGTAGATACTTCGGATGAGTTTGCGAACTGTACCAGAAAAGTCCAAAAACTTTGTACTTAGAACAACTTGTGGTTTAAGTATAAAGTGTTGTTTTGACAACAAAGGACCTAGACCTTATAAAGGAAGCAAATGATGGGCCCTGACTTCGTAAAATTGACTATGAGTCATTATATCCGCCATGGTATCCTTGTATGAATATTAAGTATGTGACTTGGTAGTCCTTTCGATAGGCATGATGCCTAACGATATCAAAAGGGTCTATATAGTGACAAAGACATGGATTTTACATCCTTTGAAAGTTGTACTTATTGAAAAGTTGTTTCGACGAAGTACAAAGAGTTGACTACTACAAGATTTTGATCTTCCGTAGTGATGCTTTAGTCTTTGCGGATAGTTCTAGAAAAAGGTTACATATTATGATATGGAAGTTGAATAACAAAACCAACTCTCCTCTCGAGGAAGTTTGATCAAAGATGTGTACTTGACACAGTCTGAGAGTTTTGTAAAATTCAAAAGGTTGCTAGAAAGGCATGCACACTTTAATGGTTGAAGTGAGCATAACGAAGTTGAAATCTTTACCTTAATGAAGTTATCAAAAGAGTTTGATTCCATCATGAACGATAAAGATGCTTGTAAAGTTACAAGAAATTAAGTGGGAGCGCTATGACATATTTCCAATACTTTATGTAGATGACATATGGTTAATTGGAAAATATGTATTTTAAATTAACACGGTTAAGATTTTCGATTTCATATTGATGAAAGGCTTAGAAGATATTGGGCTTCGATATCTATAAAAGATGGATTGAAGCGCCTGATATGATTGAAGCCAAATTACATAGATGAAATATTGAAGTAAGTCAATATAAAAATGATAAGAAGGAGTCTTGTCACATGGAAAATAATTGAGCAAGATTCATGTGTTTTGACACATGATGAGCATCATTGAAATTGAGATTTCTAAGTCATGTTTCCATGCTATGTATACAACCAGATGAGTCCTAGCTATAAAATGTTATAGCAGGATAATTCATATGATGATTAGACAATAGTGGGAGAGATCCTTGTGTCATTTTCGAAATGCTAAGGATATGTTTTGCTATGTAGTAATGACAAAATATTAGTTGTAATATGTTACACTAATAGTCTTGTCATTTATTCAAGAAATTTTATCTCAATTAAAATATGTGATGAAGGGTAGCACAATAAGATGGAAGAAAGTTCCATTCTGGATTTGAAAGAGTTTCAAAATTAAAATATTGTGACAGATACTACAACAAAGGCTAAAGTATATCGTTGTGTTGACAACTGATAATAAGCGTATTTTGTGTCAAGGAGTTCTTTATTGAACTTGGTGAATTTCCAAGAATGCTGAAACTATGAAGCTACATTTTCACAATGTTAGTAACATCAGTTTAAGCTGAGGAATTAAGGTATCACCGGAACTTGGTGAGTTTCCAAGAATGCTAACACTATGAAGCTACATTTTCACAATGTTAGTGACATCAGTTTAAGCTGAGGAATTAAGTTTTCACCAATTGACCATATATATACAAAGCCATCTCATTAGAGAATGAGTGATGCGTGTAGACGCAAAGAACATGCAAATACAATAGGACCTGAACAGTTCAGATCTTTTTGATGATGTTTACCGCATGCGAAGCATGGTAATAACACTGGTACACCATATGTGTTAAAGTGCTTACAGACTAGATTATTGACTCTAGTGCAAGTGGGAGACTGAAGGGAATATGCCCGAGAGGCAATAATAAAATGGTTATTATCTTATTCCTTGTTTATGATGAATGTTTATTTCTCATGCTGGAATTGTATTAACCGGAAACGTTGATACATGTGTGCTTAATAAACAAACAATGGTTCCTAGTAAAGCCTCTCTTTTAACTAGCTCGTTGATTAATAGATGATCAAGGTTTCCTGATCATGAACATTGGATGTTGTTAATAACGGGATCATGTCATTAGAAGAATGGTATGATGAACATATACCCAAAGAGAATATAGCAATGCGATCAAGTCATTTAGTTTACATTGTTATATCAAACATACGAAGTAACTTATTCCTTAGACCATGAGATCATGTCAATCGCTGATATTGGAAGAGTGCTTTGATGGCATCAAACGTCACACCGTAACAGGGTGACTATAAAGGTGTCGTTAAGTATTCGGAAAGTATTAGTTGAGGATCATGGATCAAGAGTGGAATTTGTCCATCCAAATGACGGAGAGATATACTCTGGGCCCTCTCGGTGATATCACATCGAAACCGCTTGCAAGCACGTGATATGATCACAAGGATGTTATATCACGGGAACGAGAAAAGAGTACTTGTCGGTAACGAGATTGAACAAGGTATGGTTGATACCAATGATCGAATCTCGGACAAGTAAAATATCGCGAGACAAAGGGAATAGTTCACGACGTTGTTGGTTCACACGATCACGAGAGTCATCGTTGAATATATAGGAGTCATCACGGATCTCCAGATCCCACTGTTGATTATTGATCGGAGAGGAGTCTCGATCATGTCTATCTTATTCGCGAACCGTAGGGTGACACACTTAAGGTTCGATGACGCATTTGAGAGGATACGGAATATCGGAGAAAAGTTTGGACAGCACCGAAATTGTTTCGGGGAATATTGAAATAGTCACCGAAATTGTTTCGAGTAATTTTGAAATAGTTCAAGGGGATTCTTATCAAATGGTTGTTAATAGATTTAACAACTAACTCAAGGGGTTATATGTTAATTTTTGTTAATGGAATTAACAAATATTAAAATAAAGAAATAAAATTGTTTTATTTATTTATTAAAGAAAACCCTTGGGATTTTGAGTGGGAATTAATGGAAGAATGAGTGGGTTGAGTGGAGACTCCACTCACATGATGAGGGAGAGGTGGAGGCAGCCAAAAATTCGTGGCTGCCATCCCCTCCTATAAAAGGAGGGGTGAGAGCTCCCTCTCCCCCACACACACACTTTTGTCATCTCTTCCTCCCTCCTGCCGCTGCTCCACCACTTGTTCGTGCGCTTGGCGAAGCCCTGAGCAATGTTTTTCTCCACCACACCACGCCGTCGTGCTGCTGGAGTTCCGAGGGATCCTCTACTTCCGCGCCCCGCTGGAACGAGGGAACGGAGGTCGTCATCAACCGCACGTGTGACCGATCACGGATGCACCGCCGGATTGCAGTGCTCATCTTCTCGCTATCGGGATCGGTGTGAGTACGACTACGCCAACAACGAGATTTGATCTCGTACCACTTTGAGTCTTCGAGGGTATGTGTTCTCCTTAACCCTCTCGTTTCCCGTTGCACTTCGTCTCCTAGATTAGATCTTGGCCTTTCGGGTGTCTCTCGCGTAGGAAATTTTTTGTTTTCTATGCAACGAACCCTTCAGATTGAGGCCGAGGCGGAAATTTTGAGTGGATCGGGCCCAGATTGGGAATCTTATCTTCGGATTTGTGGCGAAATTAATACTTACAGGTAGTAGGAGAATGGATTGGAATCCGTAACTTATCTATTATGCGAGCTGGAAAGAATGTTAGCAGCTTAATTCGTCATGGCCGAGGAATCGTTGGCGGGTCGATTTGGATCTAATCTAAGGTGAAATCAAAAAGTGCAAGGGCGAATTAATGGACGCAAGTGGCTTACCGGAGGAGATCTGAGCGAGGCTTTGCGGAGGCAGATGGCGCAAGCTTGGTGTCCCTTCGCGGTCCTTGACGGGCCGGATTGGGATTCGCCGGCGGATCTTGGCGGCGGCGCGGGGCGAGTCGTGGCGGAGCGCAGCCTCCGGCCGATGGGCTCCGGTGATGCGCGCGGGATTTCCGTGGTGGTGCTCAGTGAGAGTGAGCTTAGAAGGAGAAAGGAAGCGGAATGGGAGGAAATGAGCCGTTAGGGTTCGGGTTACCCCCAAGGAGCTTATTTATAGTATAGGTGGGTAAGCCCGGTTTGGTGAGTGGAGGCCGGGAGTTGCGGAGGTAAAACGGCTATTTATTTAAGTTTCTGCGAGATTTGCGCCAAATATTGGGCGAGGCATCTGGATAAAAGAGAGAAGGGAATCCATCCCGTGATATCAGGATCGATTATCGAGTATGGAACTTTGGCATTTTTATTAGGGTTTAGACCTGGAAAATTAAAGGTGTTTGGAGGAAAAAACCCGGGTTACTACATGGCCGCCGTGGAGTAAGGCCTAGCTGAATATCAGAGCATCTTAACCCGGCCTCTATATGCCTGTATGTTTGATATCTTTGCAGGGAATAGCAAGCGCTTCAAGGAGGATCCATGAAGCCCAGGCTATTCTGGGGACTACTGACGGGGGGATGATAACCCGGCCCAAAGGATGGTGCGCAGAATCCGGCTAAGGATAAGGAAGCTTGTGGAAGGCCCAAGTTTGTAGGCCCAGCAACCCGGATTGTGGGTTATTGTAAAGGAAAACTAGGGTTTGTGCGCCGTGTCCGGGTAGGACCCAGGGTGTGCCTTGGGGAATAAGCCAGGGGGTACGGGTGCTTTATAAACCGACTCCCAGGTCTAGTTTTAGACAGAGATCTAAGAACCCTAGATATAGCGCTTGGTATCGAGTATCCAGTGTAATCCTAGAGTTGAGTTGTTATATCGAGATTGGAGACTCGGCGACTTTGATTGCCGGCTACCAGATTGAATCGCACCATGTTTTCCTCTGAGCTAAACCCTCTCCCAAACACCTGTGTCGTCTTGCCCCAAGATCAGTTACCCCCGGTAACGTCTGCCGTGATTATCCCACGACAGGCCACATTTTGGTCAAAGGGCCCACTGGCCCGCGTCTTTAATTAAGCCCACTGGCCACATTCGGTCAAAGGGCCCACTGGCCACGCGGGGGTCAAAGGGGCCACTGGCCGGCGACCTAGTGGCTGGCTCGCCCGGTTGCACGTCCCCACGTCCTTAAAGTAAGACCATAACCGCGGTCAAAGGGCCCACTGGCCGCCTCGGCTTCCCCGCGCCTCCACTTCCCCGCGCGTGGCCACGAACGGTCACGCCTCGGCTTCCTCCCCGCGCGTTCATGGCCGCCTGCAACCGCCGCCACGTTCTCGCCCCCGGTTGGCATGCCGACCCCTCCCGGGTCCTTTTTAAAGGGCCCCGCCGCCCGTACACCCCACACACCCTGGCCGTTCCCCAGCACCAAGAACCCTAGCCACCATGTCGCCCCGCCGCTGGTTCAAGCGCGCCAAGAACGAGCACGAGGCCGGGTCCTCCAGCGGCGCCGGCCGGAGAGGCGCCGGCGTTCCCCCGCCGCCGCAGGAGGCGTTCGGCTTCGGGCCGGGCGGCATCCGGATCGGGCGCGGCCCGCGCGTCCCCGAGCCACCTCCGGCAGCGCGCAACCCGCCGTCTGGCGCCGCGCCGGGCAAGAGGCTGCGCCGCTACGTGCGGAAGGAGGAGGCGACGTGGCACTGGGAGCACGCCACGCCGGTCTTCTGGCGGGACGTCCACCTCCCGGATGGCTGGCACCTCAATCCCCAGAGGATCCCGGTGCCGTCGCCCCCGTCCAACGAAGCTGCCCGCGAGGAGATCGACCGCCGGCGCGCGCTCCTGCCGGCCCACCTCCTCAGGGACCGTGCGTACGCGCGGAGCTCCCCGCACTGGACCGCCTGGTTTCGAGCAGGAGCATGAGGAGCGCCGCCGCTCCTACTTCCCCACGACCCCGGAGGAGTCCGCCGACACCTACCCAGCTCCACCGCCCGGCGCCGAGCCGGAGCTATGGATCGAGGAGGACATCCTTGAGGACGAGGATGACCCCGAGCTCCAGGCCGGATTGGAGGCCGCCTACGAGTCCTCCCGCCGCTCCCTCGTCGAGGACGAGATCAAGCGGTGGGAGCAGGTCCTGGACCGCGCGGCCGCCGACGCCGACGCGATGCCTCCCCCTCCACCGCCGGGGCCGTGGTGGCAGACCATGAACGCCGAAATGGAGGCGTCGGAGGACCAGCCGCCGCCACAGCCGCTGCCCCCTGGCCTGGAGTACGGGATGAGCTGGGCCTGGACCGGCGGCGAATGGGCGCCGGAGGAGCTGCCGCCGCCACCGGCGAACGCGCCCCCGATGCCTCCGCAGCCACCGGCGGGCGCCCCCCAGCTGCCTGCCCACCTGTGGCAGACGCCTCCATACCACTGCATCTCCTACGACGAGGAGGACTAGGCCGGCGCCGGCGCGCCCCCGGCCACCTATATAGTACCTAGGCTACGCCCCCAAGAAACGGCCGGCCGCCTGTGGTCGGGCCGCCCCCCCCCCCCCCGATGCATGTACAAACGACCAATAGGGCCGTCGTCAAGAAACACGGCCGGCCGTCTGTGGCCGCGCCGCTCCCCTGATGTAAGAGCGGCCCCGGCCTTTTAATATATATATGTATTCCCGTCAAAAACTCGTCCCCGGGCCAATCTACGGCCTAGTTAATTCCACCCCGCCGACGGAACCAGCACCGGCGGGATCTTCCTATCCATTCCCGCCGCCGGTAGGGCTTCGCCAAGACTAGTCCGCTCTGTCCTGGGTGGTGGCTCGGCCTGGACCAAAACGTATTTCGAAATTTGGTGCCACCCTGCGCGCCCAAATTTTTTAGCGCCAAAATTTGAAAATTGTTTAAGTTTGCACATTAATAACTTCTATATACTTTCGAATTTGATAAAAATTCCAACATGAAAAGTGCTAGAATTTACATAACTAATTCAAATCTATTTTTTGTTTAACTAAATAATTATTCTAACTATTGAAACTATTAATTATTTTACTATTTGCATATAATTTGAATATAAATATCTTATAATTTTTGTTTTCTCTTGTGATCTTCCGAGTGAGTCCAGTGCATACAAGGCATCCGGGTGATTTATATTCCGTCGATGAACATTTAAGAGTGATGTAGAACAAAACTGAACCAGATTTTGCTGATGACTTTTCACGATAGTGCTCAAGGAAGGTTTGTCATGCAGCTTTGCTTGCAAAATAAGCTCAACTTGCTCTAGGAGCTGATCATATTGGCTCTCCATGAATGCATGAGCTTCAACATTTTCTGCAGCCTTTGCTGCAACTTTATATAAAGTTCGGCAAAGCGAGTTGTACCTTTTTGACACGGAGAATTTGGGATCTTCGTCTACAACAGAAAAACCATAGTTCTCCTTCGAAGGTTCACTCTGAGCATCCTTTCGCCATATTTTCAAAACATAGTGTGGTGGAATTTCTTTGATATTTCTGATCTCAAGAACCTTCAGTACCTGGCAACACGGAAGACCTACATTTTCAAACTTCTTGCAGCTACAAACGACAATATATTTTGATGAGTCGAATCTAACAAAATGACCCCGACGCCTGTTTTTGACAGTTATCTCATACTCGGATATGGGTCCAATTTCGCCACAGTTATAGACCACGCAATCTAAGATCAGTTCAAATTCTAATCTGAAAATCTCAAACAGTGCAGGAGTGTATGCATTAGCAGCTTGCCAAAGTAACCACAGAGGTGCAACCCTTTGCGTCATTTGAACTCCAAGGTAGTCAGCTTGTTGTTCAGCTAGACGTTTCTCCTCCAAAAATTTATCATATCTGTTAAAGAAGTACCGAAGATCTATTTCTGTTTTAAGGATATCTGTCAGGATGGTATCCGTACTATCACTTCGAAGTGTGCCTGCAATATCTGCCTACAGTTATCTCATACTCGGATATGGGTCATAGTTGTCAGCTTTTTACCGGTCAATGCAAATTACTGGTCAAACAGAACTATATGATCATGTATTCCACGTTTATTATTACACATCACCAACAGACGGAGGAGAGAGAAACAGAAAAGTGGGTGGGTGTGCCGCTGGTTGGGATAATAATGAAACCAGGCTGGTCATAGAGTTCAGCTTTTTACCGGTCAATACAAATTACTGGTCAAACAGAACTATGATCATGTATTCCACGTTTATTATTACATATCACCAACAACATCCCTATCTAGTCTTCTGAATTCTCCCTTGCTTATGATCGCTTCGGCCGTAACCATGGAGCATCTTCATTATTTAATGGGATGGTTGGGTCAGCTTTCACTGTGAAGGGTGGAATTTCAACAAACTTATTATAATCTTCTGACATGTCTGTCGTGTCCTCGATTCCCATGATGTTTCTTTTCCCTGAAAGAATTATGTGACGCTTCGTCTCATCGTATGATGAATTTGTTTCCTTATTTTTTCTTTTTTTCGGTCTGGAGGACATGTCCTTCACATAGAAGACCTGAGCCACATCATTGGTTAGGACGAATGGTTCGTCATTGTAACCAATATTGTTGAGATCCACTGTTGTCATTCCATAAAGCGGGTCTACCTTTACCCCTTCTCCATTCAGGTTGACCCATTTGCACTTGAACAAAGGGACCTTAAAAGAAGGTTCATAGTCAAGTTCCCATATCTCCTCTATGTAACCATAGTATGTGTCATTTTTTCCATTCTCGTTTATTGTATCAAAGCGGACACCACTGTTTTGGTTGGTGCTCTTCTTATCTTGGGAGCTCGTGTAAAATGTATTCCTATTTATCTCGTACCCTTGAAAACTCCCAATAGTCGAAGATGGTGACCCTGCCAACATGTACAGCTGATCTTCAATACTGGTGTCATTTATAAGATGTGTTTGCAACCAACTTCCGAAAGTCTCCATGTGTTTGCATTTAATCCATGAGTCATTCTTCCCCGGGTTTGTGGAGCGTACAATATTCTTGTGTTCCTCGAGATACGTAGCCCTGAACATAGAACTTTGTAGAACTGTGTAGTGTGCTTTGGTGAAAGAATGCCCGTCCCTGGGTATCATTGTTTTCTTTCCCAGCGTTCCTTTTCCCCTCAGTCTCCCCTCATGCCACGATTCAGGAACACCAATCGTCTTAAGGTCAGGAATAAAGTCAACACAGAACCCAATGACCTCCTCTGTTCCATAGCCCTTCGAGATGCTTCCTTCTGGCCTAGCACGGTTATGAACATATTTCTTCAAGACTCCCATGAACCTCTCAAAGGGGAACATATTGTGTAGAAATACCGGATCGAGAATATGAATCTCTTCACATAGGTGAACTAGGAGATGAGTCATAATGTTGAAGAAGGATCGTGGGAACACCAACTCAAAACTAACAAGACACTGGACCACATCCCTCTGTAATCTTGTCAGAATTTCTGGATCGATTACCTTCTGAGATATTGCGTTCATGAATGCACATAGCTTCACAATGGGTACTCGAACATTTTCCGGTAGAAGCCCCCTCAATGCAATCGGAAGCAACTGCGTCATAATCACGTGGCAGTCATGAGACTTCATGTTTTGGAATTTTTTCTCTGCCATGTTTATTACCCCCTTTATATTCGACGAGAAGCCAGACGGAACCTTGATACTGTAAATGACTTCAAAGAATATTTCCTTCTCTGCTTTAGTAAGAGCGTAGCTGCTTAAGTAATGGCGCCATGTATCTGTGTGCTTGTTGCTTGGGTCTTTCATACGTTGCTGGTCCTCCCGTGCTTCTGGCGTATCTTTTGACTTCCCATACACGCCCAGGAAGCATAGCAGATTGACACAGAGATTCTTTGTCACGTGCATCACGTCGATCAAAGACGGGACCTCTAAAACTTTCCAATAGGGTAGCTCCCAAAATATAGATTTCTTCTTCCACATGGGTGCGCGCTTATCAGGGCCGTACGGAACTGGTTGGCTGCCAGCAGCCTTACCAAAGATTACTTCTAGGTCCTTGACCATATCGAATATATCATTACCACTATGAAGCTCAGGCTTCTTCCGGTTATCTGCCTCACCTCTGAAATGCTTCCCTCCTTTCTTTCTTACGGGATGCTTGATCGAAAGAAATCTACGATGCCCCAGGTATACAACCTTTTTACATTTATCCAAAAAAACACTGTCAGTCTTATCTAAACAGTGTGTGCATGCATTGTATCCCTTGTTTGTATGTCCGGAAATGTTACTAAGAGCAGGCCAATCATTGATGGTTACGAAAAGCAACGCTCGTAGGTCAAATGGCTTTTGTTCGTTCTCATCCCACACACATACACCTGGTTTGCCCCACAATTGTAAGAGTTCTTCCACTAATGGCCTTAGATACACATAAATGTCGTTGCCAGGTTGCCTCGGGCCTTGGATGAGAACTGACATCATAATGAACTTGCTTTTCATGCACAACCAAGGAGGAAGGTTGTACATACATAGAGTTACAGGCCAGGTGCTATGACTGGAGCTCTGCTCCCCAAAAGGATTAAAGCCATCTGTACTTAGACCAAACCATAAGTTTCTCGCCTCTCATGTAAAGTCGGGGAAGTCTCTCTCGATCTTTCTCCACTGCGATCCATCGGCGGGGTGTCTCAATTTTCCGTCTTTCTTACGGTCTTCTTTGTGCCATCACAACAACCTAGCATGCTCTTTGTTTCTAAACAGACGTTTCAACCGTGGTATTATAGGAGCATACTACATCACCTTAGCAGGAAACCTCTTACGGGGGGGGGGGGGGGGCTCGCCGTCAACATCACCAGGGTCATCTGCTCTGATCTTATACCGCAGTGCAGTGCATACCGGACATTCATCCAAATTCTCGTACTTCTCACCGCGGTAGAGGATGAGTCATTAATGCATGCATGTACCTTCTGCACATCTAATCCTAGATGGCAGAGAGCTTTCTTTGCTTCGTACGTACTCTCAGGCAATTCGTTATCCTTTGGAAGTTTTGGCTTCATTAGTTGAAGTAAACTCTCAAATGCCTTGTCAGTCACACCGTTCTATGCCTTCCATTTCAGCAACTCCAGTGTGGTACCGAGCTTTGTGCTACCATCTTCGCAATTTGGGTACATTAACTTTTTGTGATCCTGTAACATGTTGTCCAACTTCAACCTCTCCAATTTATTTTCACAGTCTTCCCTTGCATCAGCAATAACTCGGCCAAGATCATCATCGGGCTCTTCTGATGCCTGTTCTTGATCATCTCCTTCTTCTGCATTCTCTTCCATTGCAGTATCATCGTATTCAGGGAACAAAGGATCTTCTTCTTCTTCATCATCGTCTTCCATCACAACCCCTCTTTATCCATGCTTGGTCCAGCAATTATAGCTGGGCATGAAACCTCTCCGAAGTAGATGGCCGTGAAGGATTCTTTCGGAAGAGTGCTCTTTGACGTTCCGACAATCAACACATGAGCAACACATGAAGCCATTATCTTTGTTCGCCTGAGCTACAACAAGAAATGCATTCAGGCCTGCCATATACTCGGAAGTGCGTCGGTCACCGTACATCCATCGCTGCCGTGCATCCATCTGCATCGTATAATTAATTAAGTTTATCAAAATACATTACAATAACATATTAATACAGAAATGACCACAGTACATCGACAAATATTACTTTTTTATGTATCAGTTACAGATGAAAAAGATAAGTTTGTTAACCTCGGTCGAAGATACCATTTTCAGTGAGGTTATGTGTGGCTCGGGAATTTCGTCGAACACCTCGTGTGCATAGTAAAATAAAACACACTAACACCCACCTCTCTCACACCTCCAAGAAAAAAAAGATGGAGGGGGGCTGGGGCAGTATATATAGGGGAAGGGGGCATTGGTCTCGGTTCGTGGCCTGAACCGGGATAAATTCTCATGTGCGTGCCACGTGGCATGTGGCTAGGCATTGGTCCCGGTCCGTGGCACGAACCGGGACCAATATCTCCCCACGAACCGGGACCAATGCCCCCAGGCGATTTCTGTTGCCCCGGGCACACAAACCGGGACAGGTGCCCCCTGACCCCTGGACGAAAGGGGTTGTTTCCACTAGTGGTAGTTCAGGGATGAACTACTCACGCATCACTCCGGAGGCAAGCATGGTGATGTAGAAGCCCCCGGTGATGATTTCCTCTCCGGCAGGGTGCCGGAAAACAGCTCCAGAACCCTCCTGGTCTAGGGTTGAAGGTGACGGCGGATGTGGAACCTTTTCGGGGATGTTGATCAGATACTTAGGGTTTTCCATCCGGGGGGCCTAAATAGGCGAAAGGGCAAAGGCGGTGGAGCTCTAGGGGCCCCACACCTATAGGGGGCGCAACCAGGGGGACCCGCGCCGCCCTATAGTGTGACCCCTGTTGCCCCTCTTCCACTCCTCTTCGGTCTTCTGGATGCTTCCGGGGAAAATAGGACTTCAAGCTTCGAATTTTCCAATTCTGAAAACATTTTCAGAACAACTTTTCTGAAACTAAAAACAGTAGAAAACAGGGAACTGGCTCTGGGCATCTTGTTAATAGGTTAGTCCCGGAAAACGTATGAAAATGCTATAATTAAGGGAGAAAACATGTAACAATTGGCATAATATCATCATGTAGCATCAGAAATTAGGGATACGTTTGTGACGTATCAGGTATTAAGTTGCAAGCAATATATTATTGCATTAAGTAAAGTGCGCAATGTAAACAATATAATTATCGTTAGACAAAGCATTGTTGTTTTCTCCCTTGTGGCAACAACACATTCACAATCATAGAAGTTATTGTCACTCTCCCAGGTAACTGGAGTGATGAACCGACTATCGAGCATAAATACTCCCACTTGGAGTTACAAGCATCAACTTGGCCAGAGCGTCTACTAGTAACGGAGAGCATGCAAGATCACATATAACATAAACACGATAGATCTATAATCAACTTGACATAGCATTCAATATTCATCGGATCCTAGCAAACACAACATGCAGCATTACAAATAGATGATCTTGATCATGTTAGACAACTCACAAGATCTAAACATGATGGCATAAAAGAGGACAAGACAACCATCTAGCTACTTCTATGGACCCGTAGTCCAAGGATGAACTACTCACATATCGCTCCGGAGGCATGCATGGTGATGTAGAGCCCTCTGATGATGATTTCCCTTCCCGGCAGGGTGCCGGGGAGAGCTTCAGAACCCTCCCGAACTAGGGTTGACGATGACGGCGGCTATGGAACTTTTCGTGGATGGAGGCTCGGGTGTTTAGGGTTTTTTTTAGGAAGACTTTATATAGTAGAAAGGGCGATGTCGGTGGGCGCCCGAGGGGCCCACACCATGTGGTGGTGCGGCCAAGGGGGGCTCCCTATGGTGTGTCCACCTGGTGGCCCCCCTCCGGATCTCCTTCGGACTCCGTGTACGTGACAGAAAAGTAGGACCCTGTGATTTTGTTTCGTCCAATTCCGAGAATATTTCCAGAACAACTTTTCTGAAATAAAAAACAACAAAAAAAACAGGAACTAGCGATGTGGCATCTTTTTAATAGGCTAGTCCCAGGAAATCCATGAAAATGCTATAAAGTGTATAGAAAACATGTAGCAATTGGCATAAAAACAACATGGAACATCAGAAATTATAGATACGTTTAAGACGTATCAAGGAGTCACATAACGGAGAAGATATGTATCAGATATCGGCTCAAATGGTGGGCTAAATGAGGATATCAAAGAAATCCAAGGAAGAACAGTAAGAACTCGAAATTTTTCTTGAGCAAATGTGTTTCCCGGGAGAGAGAAAGAGTGGGGAGACAAGCACTCAAGTCGTGGGTCCTTGGGCCTCCAGGTGACCCCTAGGCGTGGCCTAGGGGGTGGTCGTGCCTGCTGCCCCCCGGTGACAGATGGGTCCCCCAGGTTGCCCCTGGTGCCACACTGCTCCATTTTTGCATAAAAAATTAATAGAAAATTTCTCGAATTTTTCGTGAAACTTTATTTTTTGTTTATTCCAAAATTTCAATGAATGATTATAACACATAAAAATATTTATGAAATGATGGAAAACAAATGCAAAACTACATCTACAGAAGTTCTGCATGCCACAATGCAAATAACAAGTGAAAACATGAGAAAAAAAGGTGAAAACAAGAGAATAACAAGATTGGTCACAATGAAAACATGGAGAAAACAGAGAATACCATGTGAGAACAAAATGAAATGGAGTGAAAACATAGTTTCATTCATTCAAAATTAATTTGTTAACAAGGTCATCTGCTCTGATCTTATACCGCAGTGCAGTGCATACCGGACATTCATCCAAATTATCGTACTTCTCACCGCGGTAGAGGATGCAGTCATTAATGCATGCATGTATCTTCTGCACATCTAATCCTAGAGGGCAGAGAGCTTTCTTTGCTTCGTACGTACTCTTAGGCAATTCGTTATCCTTTGGAAGTTTTGGCTTCATTAGTTGAAGTAAACTCTCAAATGCCTTGTCAGTCACACCGTTCTATGCCTTCCATTTCAGCAACTCCAGTGTGGTACCGAGCTTTGTGCTACCATCTTCGCAATTTGGGTACAACAACTTTTTGTGATCCTGTAACATGTTGTCCAACTTCATCCTCTCCAATTTATTTTCACAGTCTTCCCTTGCATCAGCAATAACTCGGCCAAGATCATCATCGGGCTCTTCTGATGCCTGTTCTTGATCACCTCCTTCTTCTGCACTCTCTTCCATTGCAGTATCGTCGTATTCAGGGAACAAAGGATCTTCTTCTTCTTCTTCTTCATCGTCTTCCATCACAACCCCTCTTTCTCCATGCTTGGTCCAGCAATTATAGCTGGGCATGAAACCTCTCCGAAGTAGATGGCCGTGAAGGATTCTTTCGGAAGAGTGCTCTCTGACGTTCCGACAATCAACACATGGGCAACACATGAAGCCATTATCTTTGTTCGCCTGAGCTACAACAAGAAATGCATTCAGGCCTGCCATATACTCGGAAGTGCGTCGGTCACCGTACATCCATCGCTGCCGTGCATCCATCTGCATCGTATAATTAATTAAGTTTATCAAAATACATTACAATAACATATTAATACAGAAATGACAAAGTTTGTTAACCTCGACAAATATTACTTTTTATGTATCAGTTACAGATGAAAAAGATAAGTTTGTTAACCTCGGTCGAAGATACCATTTTCAGTGAGCTTATGTGTGGCTCGGGAATTTCGTCGAACACCTCGTGTGCATAGTAAAATAAAACACACTAACACCCACCTCTCTCACACCTCCAAGCAAAAAAAAAGATGGAAGGGGGGGCTGGGGCAGTGTATATAGGGGAAGGGGGACATTGGTCCCGGTTCGTGGCCTGAACCGGGACAAATTTTCATGCGCGTGCCACGTGGCCTGTGGCTAGGCATTGGTCCCGGTCCGTGGCACGAACCGGGACCAATATCTCCCCACGAACCGGGACCAATGCCCCCAGGCGATTTCTGTTGCCCCGGGCACACAAACCGGGACCAATGCATAGCATTTGTCCCGGATTTGGTTGCAACCGGGACAGGTGCCCCCTGGCCCCCTGGACGAAAGGGGTTGTTTCCACTAGTGGTAGTTCAGGGATGAACTACTCACACATCACTCCGGAGGCAAGCATGGTGATGTAGAAGCCCCCGGTGATGATTTCCTCTCCGGCAGGGTGCCGGAAAACAGCTCCAGAACCCTCCTTATCTAGGGTTGACGGTGACGGCGGCTGCGGAACTTTTTCGGGGATTTTGATCAGATACTTAGGGTTTTCCATCCGGGGGGTCTAAATAGGCGAAAGGGCAAATGCGGTGGAGCTCTAGGGGCCCCACACCTATAGGTGGCGCAACCAGGGGGACCCGTGCCGCCCTATAGTGTGGCCCCTGTTGCCCCTCTTCCACTCCTCTTCGGTCTTCTGGATGCTTCCAGGGAAAATAGGACTTCCGGGTTTTGAATTTTCCAATTCCGAAAACATTTTCAGAACAACTTTTCTGAAACCAAAAACAGTAGAAAACAAGGAACTGGCTCTGGGCATCTTGTTAATAGGTTAGTCCCGGAAAACGTATGAAAATGCTATAATTAAGGGAGAAAACATGTAGCAATTGGCATAATATCATCATGTAGCATCAGAAATTAGGGATACGTTTGTGACGTATCAGGTATTAAGTTGCAAGCAATAGATTATTGCATTAAGTAAAGTGCACAATGTAAACAATATAATTATCGTTAGACAAAGCATTGTTGTTTTCTCCCTTGTGGCAACAACCCATCCACAATCATAGAAGTTATTGTCACTCTCCCAGGTAACTGGAGTGATGAACCGACTATCGAGCATAAATACTCCCACTTGGAGTTACAAGCATCAACTTGGCCAGAGCATCTACTAGTAACGGAGAGCATGCAAGATCACATATAACATAAACACGATAGATCTATAATCAACTTGATATAGCATTCAATATTCATCGGATCCTAGGAAACACAACATGCATCATTACAAATAGATGATCTTGATCATGTTAGGCAGCTCACAAGATCTAAACATGATGGCATAAAAGAGGACAAGACAACCATCTAGCTACTTCTATGGACCCGTTGTCCAAGGATGAACTACTCACATATCGCTCCGGAGGCATGCATGGTGATGTAGAGCCCTCTGGTGATGATTTCCCTTCCCGGCAGGGTGCCGGGGAGAGCTTCAGAACCCTCCCGAACTAGGGTTGACGATGACGGCGGCTATGGAACTTTTCGTGGATGGAGCTCGGGTGTTTAGGGTTTTTTTTAGGAAGACTTTATATAGTAGAAAGGGCGATGTCGGTGGGCGCCCGAGGGGCCCACACCACCTGGTGGTGCGGCCAAGGGGGGCTCCCTATGGTGTGGCCACCAGGTGGCCCCCCTCCGGATCTCCTTCGGACTCCGTGTACGTGACAGAAAAGTAGGACCCTGTGATTTTGTTTCGTCCAATTCCGAGAATATTTCCAGAAAAACTTTTCTGAAATAAAAAACAACAAAAAAAACAGGAACTAGCGATGTGGCATCTTTTTAATAGGCTAGTCCCAAGAAATCCATGAAAATGCTATAAAGTGTATAGAAAACATGTAGCAATTGGCATAAAAACAACACGGAACATCAGAAATTATAGATACGTTTAAGACGTATCAAGGAGTCACATAACGGAGAAGATATGTATCAGATATCGGCTCAAATGGTGGTCTAAATGAGGATATCAAAGAAATCCAAGGAAGAACAGTAAGAACTCGAAATTTTTCTTGAGCAAATGTGTTTCTCGGGAGAGAGAAAGAGTGGGGAGACAAGCACTCAAGTAGTGGGTCCTTGGGCCTCCAGGTGACCCCTGGGCGTGGCCTAGGGGTGGTCGTGCCTGCTGCCCCCCGGTGATAGATGGGTCCCCCAGGTTTCCCCTGGTGCCACACTGCCCCATTTTTGCATAAAAACTTAATAGAAAATTTCTCGAATTTTTCGTGAAACTTTATTTTTGGTTTATTCCAAAATTTCAATGAATGATTATAACACATAAAAATATTTATGAAATGATGGAAAACAAATGCAAAACTACATCTACAGAAGTTCTGCATGCCACAATGCAAATAACAAGTGAAAACATGAGAAAAAAAGGTGAAAACAAGAGAATAACAAGATTGGTCACAATGAAAACATGGAGAAAACAGAGAATACCATGTGAGAACAAAATGAAATGGAGTGAAAACATAGTTTCATTCATTCAAAATTAATTTGTTAACAAGGTTGACCAAGTCTTGTTACCAAACCAATTTTATATGAAGTAGAACTTTGCACTTCACTACAATAATCTTGTTACCTCAATTTTCATAGGCATAGTCCCAATCATAACAATTTCATATTCTTTTTGTGGAACTAGAATGGTACAATAGAATTCGCCAATCTTGATGGTATCAATATTTTCAACTGAAATTAGACCATATTTGTTATCAATGTTCTTTGGAAAATAAACTGTATGTTCTTTATCATTGACATTTAAAGTGACCTTACATTATTACAACCAGTAACAACGCCTCACTGTTAAGAAAAGGTCTTCCAAGAACAATAGATATATTTTCATCCTCAGACATTTTCAACACACTAAAGTCAGTTAGTATTAAACAATTAACAACTTGGACAAGAACATCCTTACAAATGCCAATAGGAATAGCAATAGATTTATCTGCCAATTGGAAAGATATCAATAGGAATTAATTTATCTAAATAGAGTCTCTTATAAAGAGAGAGAAAGAGAGAGAGAGAGAGAGAGGGCATAACACTAACTCAAGCACCAAGATTACATAAAGCAGTTCTCACATAATTATTTTTGATAGAGTAAGGAATGGTAAGAATACCTGGGTCTCACAGCTTCTTAGGAATTTTACCATTGAAGGAATAATTAGCAAGCATAGTGGAAATTTCCTCATTAGGAATTTTCCTCTTATTAGTAACAGTCTTGCATATACTTGGAATAAGGTGGCGACTTAATATCATCAGTCAAAGGAATTTGCAAAAAGAGAGGTTTCATCAACTCATAAAATATATTATAATGTTCTTCTTCTTTACCTTTGAGATATTTACTAGGAGAAGGCATATGTTTTTGTATCCAAGGTTCTCTTTCTTTACCATGCTTCCTAGCAGTAAAATCTTGTTTATCATACTTTTTGTTTTTAGGAGGGTTTTCAACTTCTACTTCACTTCCTTCATTATTAGAAGCATCATTCTTATCATTATCATTATAATGCTCATTACCACTTTCAGTTTTAGCATAAAAAATTGATATACTATTAGGATCTTTATCAAGTTCTTTATTAGCATCATTACTAATAGCATTAGCCTCTCTAATTCTTTTATGTTTCTTCTTCTTTTTATTTTTAGTGGAGCTAACACCATTTTCATCTAACATTTGATAATCTTGTTCAAACCTTTTTGGGTGTCCCTCGGGATAAGGAGTATCCTAAATGAAAGAACCACCTCTAGTTTTAACACTACAATCTTGTTCTTTAATTTGACTAGACATTTCAGTAAATAAATCATTTTTGCACTTTAGTAAGTTGTTCTAATTGAGTCTGAATCATTTCAAAGTGTTTAACAAGACCTTTAACATCCTTGACAATTCTTCCTAAAGTAGCATGCAAATTTTGATACAAAGAGAATTTTCATTCAGCTGATTTTGCACTTGTGCATTAAAATGGGTTTGTTTAATAATGAAATCCTAAAATTCATCTAAGCATTGTCCAGGAGGTTTATAATAAGTAATATCACTAACATTAAATTTGTAAAGAGAATGTACCTCTACCATATGAGGGTGAGTGGTAGGATCACATAATGTTTCAATTAGAGGTAGATTCTTCACATCTTCAAATTTAATACCCTTCTCTTTAATATATTGCTTAGCTTCTTACATGTCTTCAGGATTAAGGAAAAGAATTCCTCTCTTCTTTGGTGTAGGAAATGGTGTAGGTTCAGAAATATTCCAATCATCATGGTTCTTGGCTATATTTTCCAATAATTCGTCAGCTTCATCAACAGTTTTTCCCTGAAAATACAACTAGCACAACTATCCAAATATGTCCTAAATTCAGTAGTTAGTCCATTATAAAATATATCAATAAGCTGTTCTTAAGTATATTATGATCAGATCTACCCTTGAGGGTAGCACAAAAACTCCTCCAAGCTTTAGTAAGTTTCTCATCCTCCAATTGTTTGAAGTTAAAAATCTTTTGTAAAGCAACATGTTGGATATGAGCACAAAAATATTTCTCGCAAAAGACACGAGTCAAGCATTGAGGAGTCTTAATGCAAGCATAATGCAAATTATCATACCAAACTTCAGCACCCCCTTTTAATGAGAAAGGGGACAACTTAATAACAGAATAGCCTCTTATCAAATTTTCATCAGAAAATAACATGGCAATCTTCAATAATTTAGTCAAGTGGGCTACATCATCAATATTTCCTATACCATAAAAGGGTTCAGTTTCAACCAAAGGAATAAGTGAAAGATTAACAAACAAATCAAATTTCTTATCTTTAATCTCCATAGGAGATTTAGCAAATTCAGGTTCAGGAGTAAAATGTTTCTCAAAGAGCTTCTTAAAAGTCTCAGGATTATGAGCAGTTTCATAACTCATATATTATTTAAAGAATTCATTATCAAGTGTATAAGTTTCCTCTAAATAATCAATCCTATCATTATTAAGATTAGGTCATTCAGGTGATTGTTCAGGAGTAGATAACAATTTATCAAAAAATTCAGCATGTTCGATTTCTTTAGAACTAGCAATTTGTGTGTCTAAAAAGGAACCTAGAGAACCAGAAGCATCAAACATAGTAGAAGAATCATCAAATTCATCAGACATAGTATCAAACTCAGCAGTAATAGCACGTGAAGCATGTGATGGAGTAACAATGCTACTTAAAACATACGGTGAATCAAGAGCAACAACGGTGTTTAGAGTTGTACCTTTCCTTATGGTGGAAGGTAATATTAAAACCTTATGATCAATACTCTTTTCCGTGATGGATAATTCATTACAACAAACAATATAATTCTCAGGTAAGCTTACATGTAAAGCTATGATCCCCGGCAAAGGTGCTAGAAAGCAGCTTGATGTCTACTACATGTTACTACTTTTGTAAACTATGTTGGACCTCCAAACGTAGAGGTTTGTAGGACAATAACAAATTTCCCTCAAGTGAGTAACCCAAGGTTTATCGAACTCGGTCAGGTATAGGTTGAGTGTATCCCCCTCAAGCAACCTTGCAATTAAGATATAAGAAGTCTCTTATGTCTCCAGCACACTAAATACAATTGTCAGTTGTATAGGTGCACTAGTTCGACGAATGAGTGTATTACATATATTTGATTAATTGCCAATTGAATCAATGTACTAATCATATTTGATTCATTAGCTTCGGATTTGTTCGTTGCACTAAATGAGCATTAGACTAAAAGGTCTCCAAGATCACATGTGCACTGCACGTACACGATTACTAGTTTCTATAAATTTATACTCCCTCCGGTCTCATTTAGTGCAGAAATGGATACTCTCATATATTGGAAGTTAGCCGAGCTTATTGGAAAATAGTTTTCTAGTGTTTTTTCCGGGTTTTTTTTTCTTTTTTCTGTTGGACTAGCCCATCCTATTTGCTTCTCCTATATCAATATAATCTGCAAGCATTTTGCCGTGTGCTTCAAATAAAATTTATATTGTCATAGTTGATCTAACCAAACAAGTTTCAACTTTTTCGTTACCCAAAGCTCACAACAACTTCTTCATGATCTAACCAGACAAAATTAATACACAACTTTAATATTATTCTATGCCCACCCATGGATATTAAGATGGTGTCGTTCGTGGTTGAAAACGGTGCTTCGTTCCGGTGAGATCGAAGGAAGGAGGTGAGAAATGGATACTGCAAGTGCACAATTACTAGTTTCTATAAAATTTATTATTATTCTATGGCCACCTATGGATATTAAGCTGGTATAGTTGGTGGTTGAAAATGGTGATCGGTCCCGATGAGATCAGAGGAAGGAGGTGAGAAATGAGTTGCGAGCGGGGTTATTTTTGAAACTGCTACTCCCTCCGGTCTTAAAAAATGTCGGGAGCTATATCTATAAGTTGTATGATTTTTTTTTTGCATCGGAGGAAGTAGTTTTTCCTTAGTTGTTAGGGCATCTCCAGTCGTCCCCCCCAGAGCCCCCCCAAGAGGCGTTTTTCGCGCCGTTTGGCGCCGTTTCGCACCAGTCGCCCCCCAGGAACCGATTTAGCGCCGCTTTCCGCCGTTTTTCGCGCCGTTTGGCGCCGCCGAACCCAGGCCGAACCCAGCGCGCTGGGTTCGGCTTGGGGGGAGGGGGGCGAAATGCGCGCGTGGGCCACGCCTGTCGGCGACGGAAGACGATTTCCCTCCCTTTTTTCGACGCTTCCCTCCACTTTCCCTCCACAACTACCTCTTCCCCCGGTCCATTCCCGCCGTTTCCCCCCGTCCCCGAGATCTAGACGCTATGGCTCCCGCCCGATTTACAGGTCCCCGCGCCGCCGCCACCGCCGTATCCATTCCCGCGGCCTCCGAACCGGCCAAGAAACCGCGCAAACCGAGGGCGCCGAAGGAGCGGCCGCCCGGCATGTCGAACAAGGAGTGGATCGCCGAGAGGTCGCGCCTGGAAACGGCCAACATGAAGCGCCGGGGGAGGGAGGCAGCGCAGCGGCAGAGGCAGCTGATGGCGCAGCTGCAGGCGGAGGAGCAGGCCGCCGCCGAGGAAGACGAGCTGGAGGACGAGGAGGAGGAGACCGCGCCGGACGAGCCACCTACGCCGGTCGCCTCCGCGGCGTCGCTCGCCAAGAAGAAGAGCCCTCTCGGCCCAAGGTTCGCCGGCTGGAAGCAGTCGCCGTCGCCGTCACCACGCATGTCACCGCACCCGCCGCCTGCCTGGTTCGTCGAAGGCGACTCCCTGGGAGGTTTCAACCCCAACCTCACCTTCCCCTACCACCCACCGATGATGTATGGTGCCGCGCCGGGCTACGCAGCTTCCCCGTCCCACCGCCGTGCGATTCTCGCCGGGCTTCAGCCCCACGACAGCTACATGGAGGAGATCATCGCGTCCGGCTCGATGGCGGCTGCGGCGAGCCCGGGCTTCCTCGAACACAACAGGGAGTTCTTCGCGCAGGGCGGTGGAGACTACGACGAAGGTTCCGGCACGCAGGCGACGGAGGAGCAGGGCGAAGAGGACGAGGAGGACGAGACGCCGGTGGTTCCGGAGGGGACATATCAGACCGGCGATGGCCGAAAGCGCCGGGGCCCTGGCCGTCCTCGCAAGGAACCGAAGGTGCCACTGCCCCCCGCCGAGCCCCGCATCAAGTGGCTGACCAGGGAGGGCGCACTCCTCGCCGAGGCGTGGAAGACGATCAGCCACGACCCGATCGTCGGCGCGAACCAGCACGCCGACAACTACTGGAAGCGGGTGAAAACGGCGTACGACGAGCGCCGCATGATCGACCCCCACTACGCGTGCTGCATCACCGACCGCGGCCATAAGTCCATGGCGAACCACTGGGCGAACATCCAGGCGTCCTGCAACAAATGGCACGGCATCCAGGAGGAGATCTCGATGAGGCCGCAGAGCGGCGCCAACCGCGAGATGGAGATCGTCCGGATGCTGGAGGCGTACAAGAACGACGAGGGCTCCGACTTCAAGTTCCTCCACGTCTTCGTCCTCATCGAGAAGTGCGAGAAGTGGGCGGAGGTGCGGCGGTCGATCGGCAAGGGCAAGGAGTACGTTCCCGACGCTGTGGTTGCAGGTGCGTCCGAAGGGCGTCCGCCGATGGGCCACAAGAAAGCCAAGTTGGCGAGGGACGACGCGCCGGCAGCGGCAAAGCTCCAGGCGTCGATCGAGACCTGCATCGCCGACGCCCAGGCCCACGCCGTCAAGAGGGACTAGGTCTCCACACAGCGATGGGCAGCGCTCATGGCCAACTCGCAGGTCAAGATCGACCTCCTCAGGACTGGCACCGCGGCGAAGAAGAGGAACAATGACCTCGCCTTCCTCACGGGCGGCGACCCGGCCGCGATGACCCCCGAGGTGAGAGCTTGGTTCCTGGCGCAGTGCAACCTCATCCTGACCGACATCAGCACGCCCCCGGCCCCGACTACGTCGTCTGGTGGCACCAGCTACACCACCGCGCCGACGAGCGCGCACGTCGACCTGGAGGATGCCGCGACCGTCGTCGACAAGGATGCCGAGCCCGTCGTCGACCTGGAGGATGCCGAGCCCGTCGCCTGCTCGGACGCCGTCATCGACCTGGAGGATGCTGCGCCGAGCTCGCCGCCTGCTCCGACGCCGGCTGACGCGTCTGCCTGATCGCCTCCGTTTGCCCACGCCGCGCGCGCCCGTCTGTGCGATTCGATCTAGACTCTATTTGATCGCCCACTTGTGACGTTTTTTGTAATATTATTGCCCAAACCATGGCTGCCGTGATCGCCGAACTAGGGCTCTATATTTTGGGGCGAGAAGATGAAGTTTCAAACAATATCGCCGTTCTCTTTTATGGGCCGCCGAACGGCTGGTGAAATCGGCCCCCCCCCAGGTTTTGGTGCGGGGCGGCGCTAACGCTAAAAAGCGCCGATCTGAAACCTGGGGGGCCGAACGACTGGAGATGCCCTTAGCCGAAATTTTCTATCGCATTTTGTTTGCTAAAGTTGGTGCTCAAAGTTGATGGAATTTTGCCGATTCACAGCGTTTGCAAAGACACGCTGCGTGGCACCACCTGGCGCACGCCGCAACAAACCCGACCGATCAATCTAGAACCAGTACACGCACCAGCTCACCATCCTTTTTTCCCTGCCGAAGCTTATCATCCACTCTATAAATAATCCTCCCCGTACCGCTCGCCATGGCCGCCGCTTCACTTCGCTCCGCCCTCTTCTCCTCCTCCCCATCCACGGCCTGCGCCCTCCGCCGCCTCTCCTCCGCGCCGCGCGCCGCGCGCTTCTCCCACTCCAAGGTCTCCGAAGGAGCACATCGGAATTCCTCCCTCACAGTTGGACTCAAACGGATCACTGCACGGATTTTTTTTTCGCTCTCCCGCTCACCGATTTCTGATTGGGGTTCTGCAGAGATTCGACCGGGTTCGCCGGTTCTACCCGGTCTCCGCCGCCGCCATGTCGACGTCGTCGGGGGCGAAGGAGGCGCCGGCCAGCAACCCGGGCCTCCAGGCCGAGATCGACCCCGCGACCAAGGGCTACTTCATGCAGCAGACTGTAAGCCGCTCCGTCTGTTTCGTACCTCGTTCAGCTGTCGATTTAGGCTGTGTGCTAAAATTATGCGGTTCGAGTATTCGCTTCTGTGGGTTTGACTTGGATTTGGGCAAAGCAATCTGTCGAACAGTTGGCGATCCACCCACTGCTGCTTTGGCGTGGCAGTGTGGCAGGTTATAAAATTGGGAGAACCACATTTAGTGCGGGTCAAGTGACGAGCGTTGTTAGTTTCTTGTGTTAATTCCTGCAGCATTGTTGGTTTTGCAACTGCAAAGCTAGCACCCTTCTCTGTTTTGCCCCAATGTGTTGCTGTGCTTATGTTCAGTTCAGCACTTACGGAATGGAGCTGTACCGTGTAGTGCTGGAAATTATGTGTTCGGATGTAGCATAGATAATTCATTTAAGCCCTTCCTGGGCTTGTATTGCAAGGTGGTGGGGG